>JAKSZT010038599.1:31975789-32259515 GCA_026826555.1 Tolypeutes matacus
TGGATGGTAGCATTGTTATAACTATTATACAGATAGTGAAACATAGCAACTAAACATTGTCAATGATTTACAGTATAGTTTACAATTTAGATGGTGCAGTTTAATAATTTTTTATGATATTTACCATGTCCATTACTGTAGGTAATGAAAAACATTTCCCATGACCACTAAATACCCCCTGTTTGATCTTTTCTGTTTTTTCCTCCCCATGCCCCTGGGGCACATGATATTCCCTGTCTTGACTGATTGGATGACAAGATCATAGCTACATGCCCTGGGTATTCTAACCTACCCTTTCTAATCTACCCACCTGTCAACCCTGCACCAAAAAAACCCAGTAATATCACTACCCACCTGTCCTATCCTTCAATATGCAACTATACTCTATCACTTTACCATAGATTATGTCCATATGCGTGATGGATCATAAGCTACTCTTCTCTTTCTCTCTCTTGTTAACCTATCTTTCAGACAATGGTTCTCAGAGATTGCTCACTTTCCTCAATTCAAATCAGTGAGGTCATATACTGTTCATCCTTTAATGCCTGGCTTGATTCACTCAACATAAGGTCTTCAAGATTCATCCATGTTATTCCATGTGTTAGCACTTTATTACTTCTTACAGCTGAGTAATATTCCATTGTATGTATGTACCACATTTTGTTTATCCATTCATCTGTTGATAGGCACCGGGCCTGATTCCAACTTTTGGCAACTGTGAACAATACGCTATGAACATTGGTGTGTATATATCTGTTTGTGTCTTTGCTTTCAATTCTTCTGGGTATATACCCAACAGTGGAATCAATAGATCATATGGAAGATCTATTGTTAGTTTTCTGAGGAACCATAAAACTGTCCTTCTCAGTGACTGGACCATTCCACAATCCCACCAGCAGAAGATGAGGGTTCCTATTCCTCCACATCCTCTCCAACACTTATATTCAGTTGTTTTTTTAATAGCTGCCATTCTGATGGGTGTAAGATGGTATCTCATTGTAGTTTTGATTTGCATTTCCCTAATAGCAAGTGATGTCGAGCATTTTGTCATGTGCTTTTTAGCCATTTGTATTTCTTCCTTGGAGAAGTGTCTTTTCAGGTCACTTGCCCATTTTTTTAAATGGGTTGTTTGTCTTTTTATTTTTGAGGTGAAGGATTTCTTTATATATGCAGGATATTAGGCTACTATCAGATATATGGTTGCCAAATATTTTCTCCCATTGGGTAGGCTGCCTTTTTATTTTCTTAATAACGTCCTTTGAGGTGCAGAAGTTTTTAATTTTGAAGAGATCCCATTTATCTACTTTTTCTCTTGCTGCTCATGCTTTGGGTGTGAAGTTCATGAAAGCATTTCCTATTACAAGGTCCTGTAGATGCTTCCCTACATTATCTTCCAAGGTCTTTATGGTTTTGGCTCTTATATTTCAATCTTTGATCCATCTTGAGTTGATTTTTTTTTTTTTTTTAAGATTTTATTTACTTATTCATTCATTTATCCCCCCCTTGCTGCCTGTGCTCGCTGGGTCAGCCAACCACGCCAGGCGGGCGGGCTTGCCCTCACCAGGAGGCCCCGGGAAACGAACCCAGAGCCCCCCATATGGTAAACGGGAGCCCTACTGATTGAGCCATAGCCGCTTCCCATTGAGTTGATTTTTGTTAAGGTGTGAGATGGTATTCTTCTATCATTCTTTTGGATATGGATATCCAGTTCTCCAACTACCACTTGTTAGAGAGGCCATTCTCTCCCAAATGATTGGGCTTGGTGGCCTTGTTGAATATCAGATGACTGTATATGCGAGGATCTATATCAGAACTCTCAATTCAGTTCCATTGGTCAGTAGGTCTATCCTTGTGCCAATACCATGCAGTTTTTTTTTTTTTTTACCATCCAGTTTTGATCACTGTAACTTTGTAGTATGTTTTAAAGTCAGGTAGTGATACCTCCAACTTCATTTTTTCTTTTTCAATATGTCTTTGCTGATTCGGGGCCTCTTACCTTTCCAAATATATTTTGTAGTTAGTTTTTCCAGTTCCTTAAAAAATACAGTGTTGATATTTATTGGGATTGCATTAAATCTGTAGATTAGTTTGGGCAGGATAGACATCTTGATGATGTTTAGTCTTCCTATCCATCAGCAGGGAATATTCTTCCATTTATTTAAGACTTCTTTTATTTCCTTTAATAGTGTTGTGTAGTTTTCTGTATATAAGTCCTTTACATCTTTAGTTAAATTTATTCCTAGGTATTTGATTCTTTTAGTTACTATTGTAAATGGTATTTTTTAAAAATTTCCTCCTCAGATTGCTCATTATTGGTGTACAGAAATGCTACTGATTTTTGAGCATTGATCTTATAGCCTATGACATTAGTGAACTCCTTTATAAGTTCAAGAAGCTTTGTTGTATATTTCTCAGGGCTTTCTATGTATAGGATCATGTCATCTGCAAATAATGAGATTTTTACTTCTTCTTTTCCAATCTGGATGCCTTTTATATCCTTTTCTTGCCTCAGTGATTGAGCAAGTACTTCTAAGACAATGTTAAATAGGAGTGGTGATAGTGGGCATCCTTGTCTTGCTCCCGATCTCAGAGGGAAGGCTTTTAGGATTTCACCATTGAAGATGATGTTAGCTTTGGGTTTTTCATATATACCCTTTATCATATTCAGGAAGTTTCCTTCTATTCCTATCTTTTGCAGTGTTTTTACCAGGAAAGAGTGCTGTATTTTGTAGAATGCTTTTTCTGTATCTATAGAAATGATCATGTGATTTTTTTCTTTCAATCTGTTTATGTGGTGTATTACATTGATTGGTTTTCTTATGTTGAACCATCCTTGCATACCCAGGAAGAAACCCACTTGGTCATGGTGTATAATCTTTTTGATATGTTGTTGAATGTGATTAGCAAGTATTTTGTTGAGGATTTTAGCATCTAGGTTCATTAGAGAAATTGGTCTGTAATTTTCCTTTCTTGTGGTATCTTTGTTTGGTTTTGGTATTGGGTTAATATTGGCATCGTAGAAAGAGTTAGTCAATATTCCTTCTACTTCTATTTTTTGGAAGAGCTTAAGTAGAATTGGTGTTAGCTCTTTCTGGAATGTTTGTTAGAATTCAGCTGTGAAGCCATCTAGTCATGGGCTCTTCTTAGTTGGGAGGTTTTTGATGACTGAGCCTATCTCTTTACTTGTAATTTGACTGTTGAGTTCATCAATTTCTTCTTTCATCAATGTAGGCTGTTTGTGAGTTTCTAGAAACTTGTCCATTTCCTCTAAATTATCATTCTTGTTGGCATATAATTTTTCAAAGTCCTCTTATGATACTCTACTTCTGTGGGGTCAGTAGTGATATCCCCTTGCTTATTCCTTATTTTATGCATTTGCATCTGTTCTCTCGTTTTCTTTGTTAGTCTGGCTAAGGGTTTGTCAATTTTATTGATCTTCTTGAAGAACCAGCTTTTGGTTATGTTTCTTTTTTCTAGTTCTTTCTTATTCTCTATTTCATTTAGTTCTGCTCTAATCTTTGTTATTTCCTTCTTTCTACTTCCTTTAGGTTTAGTTTGTTGTTGTTTTTCCAATTCCTCCAAGTATGCAGTTAGGTCTTCAATTTTAGCTCTTTCTTCTTTTTTATTATATGTATTTATGGCTATGAACTTCCCTCTCAGGACAGCTTTTGCTGCATCCCATAGGTTTTGATATGTTGTGTTGTCATTTTCATTAGTTTCAAGGTAGTTACTGATTTCTTTTGAGATTTCCTCCTTGATCCACTGTTTGTCTAAGAGTGTGTTGTTTAACTTCCATATCTTTGTGCCTAACCTGTTTCTCTTGCCCTTAGTGATTTCCAATTTCATTCCATAGTGGTGAAATTACTTTGTATAATCTCAATCTTTCTGAATTCATTGAGAGTTGTTCTGTGGCCTAGCATGTGGTCTATCTTGGAGTATGATCCATGTGCATGTGAGAAGAATGTAAATCCTGCTGTATTTTGGTGTAGTGTTCTGTATATGTCTATTAAGTCTAGGTCCTCTAATGTATTGTTCAGAGCCTTTGTTTATTTATTGATTCTCTGTCTAGACCTTCCATCTAATGATGATTATGGTGTATTAAAGTCCCCCACTATGATTGTAGAGGCATTTATTTCTCCACTTAGTTTTTCCAGAGTTTGCCTCATGTATTTTGAGGCACCCCGATCAGGTGCATAAATGTTTATGATTGTTCTCTCTTCTTGAGAGATTGCCCCTTTTACTAATATATAGTGTCCATCTTTGTCTCTTACATTAGTTTTGCATTTAAAGTCTATTTTGTCTGACATTGGAATAGCTAGTCCTGCACTTCTTTGGCTATTGTTATCTTGTAAAATTGTTTTCCAGCCATTCGCTTTCAGCCCCATTGAATCCCTGGGTTGAAGGTGGGTTTCTTGTAGACAGCATATAGATGGATCATATTTCCTTAGCCATTCTGCCAATCTATGTCTTTTGAGTGGTGAATTTAATCCATTAACATTCAGTGTTATTACTCACAACAAATTTCTTACTTCAGCCATATTTTCTTTGGGTTAATGTATGTCTTATGTTGTTTTGTTTCTGTTTTTGTCTTTTTAGTTGTTTTAAACCCTCCTCCAACTGTCTCTCCCTTGTTTTTCCCTTTCAACTTGTAGAACTTCCTTTAGTATTTCTTGAAGTGCAGGTTTCTTATTGACATACTCTCTTAATTTCTGTTTATCTCTGAATATTTTCAACTCTCCATCATTTTTGAATGCCAGTTTTGCTGGATAGAGAATTTGTGGCTGGAAGTTTTTTCCTTTTAGTACTTTGACTGTGTCATACCACAGCCTTCTTGCCTCCATGGTTTCAGCTGAGAAATCAGCACTTAATCTTATTGTGCTTCCCTTGTATGTGATGGTTCTCTTTTCTCTTGCTGCCTTGAGTATTTTCTCTTTGTCTTGAGCATTGGACATTTTGACAAGTATATGTCTTGGAGTTGGCCTGTTGGGATTTATTCTGTTTGGAGTGTGCTGTGCTTCCTGGATCAGCACATCCGTCTCTCTCAATAGGGTTGGGAAGTTTTCAGCCATTATTTTCTTCAACACTCCTTCTGTTCCCTTTCCCTTCTCTTCTCCTTCTGGGATGCTCATGATGCATATGTTTGTGCATTTTGTGTTGTCAGTTATCCCTGGGTCCCTGCTGGATTTTTTCTATCTTTTTGTCTATCTGTTCTACTATCTGTTTGATTTCAGATGTATTGTCTTCCACATCACTAATTCTTTCTTCTGCCTGTTCAAATCCACTGTTATAAGAATCCAGCGTCTTTTTGATTTCTTGGATTGTGCCATTGATCACCATCATATCCGTTATCTTTTTGTGTATGTTTACAATTTCTTCAGTATGTTCTCCCAGTGTCTTCTTTATATCCTTAATCTCTTCCTCAACTTCATTAAGTTGGTTCATGATATTTGTTTGGACAGCTTTGATTAGTTGTTTGATGTTCTGCATCTCTTCCTGGTTTTTAGTTTGTTCATTGGACTGGTCCATGTCTTCCTGTTTCTCAGTGTGGCTTGTAATTTTTTGTTGCCTTCAGTCATCATTTTATCTTGATGGGTTTATTCAGTTGATTAGCTTCTCTCTCTGCTCTAGAGTTTTATTTAGCTGGTGGTTCTATGTGTGTGTTAAGTTTTCTCTTTGACACTTTTTCTTCTTCTTTTATTTCCTTGCTTCTTTCTATGTTACCTTGAAGGCAAAAGATTATGGCCAGAGGAATCAAAAGATGTGAGAAAGGAAGAAGGGTAATAGTAATATTGATGAAAGTTAGACAAGGGGCCAAATAAGTCTTAGTGAAATGAATATTTAACTCATGTAGGCAGTGTAGAGTAATAGGAAAAAAAGTGGAGTACCTACAATGGACTGGAAACCAAATAGAAGAATATATATATAATGATTTAGAAGGCTAGAATGATGAGGAGGGAGAGAAAGAGTGAAGAAAGGGCTGAAAGTAAAAAGTTAATATTAATAAAAAAGAAGAAAACAGAATAGATAGAATAGAAATTGATACCCTTAAGTTGTGGGATAATGAAAAAACGTGGTGTGTAAGAACTACAACAGAAATCAGAAGGTAGAAAGATGAAGGAAGGGGAAGAGATAGCTTGGGATACAAAATCAATATAGACAGAGAATGGGAAATCACTAAAAAGAAGCACATCAAAGAAGAGACAAGCGAGCAGCACCTAATTAAAAAGAAAAAAAAAAGAAGGAAAAAAGAAGAGAGGAGGAAAGAGCAAAGAAAAGCAAGAGACAACAAATAAACAAAGAAAAACCAAACAACCACACAAGCAAGCAGTCAAACAAAGCTAAGGAGAAACAGTGCTCCTTCTAGGTCCTTGTGGAACCTCTCAGCCTGCTTGTGTTTCTCAATCAATTTCCCTACAGGGTTCTATCTGCAGATTTTTGAGGCAGGCTTTAGCTAAATTAAAAAGAAGAATTGATTTTTCATTTTTTAAAGTGACTGTCTTCTTCTTTTTTTTTTTTTTTGGTGAAATAAGGGACCCAAAAGAAGCCCTCTTCTAGACCACGCCCTTCACTGGGGGGACCCTAACTAGGCTAGTGGAAACTAATCAAGCACTTCCCACTTCCTGACCTCCCAGGGTGAGCTGAAGGCTGAAGCTCTGATGCTTGTCATTGCAGAATGATAAAATTGGCTGACTCCGCCCCCTCTGGAACCAAGCTTCAGTGCCACAGGGCTGCTGGATAAATCAGGCTTCCTCAGTAGATTTGCCTCTCCCCTCAGCCTGGCACTGCTTCAAGTTGGCTTATCTGCTCCCCAAAGCTATGAGGGGGTCCAGGAAACCAAATCCACAGAAGGGAAACCCCTCTCTACCTCCTGTCAGAACCCTCCCTCTGTCGGAGAATGCTCCCTCTCACTGGGTTGGCGGGGTTTGGGGCATATCACTGGACAGTTAGGTAAATCAACTTCCTCAGCAGATTTGCCACTCTCCTCTGCCTGGTGTTCATTCAATCCAGTTATTTTGTTCACCCAATCTGCATGGGGTTCCAGGCAGCCAAATCCACAGAAAGGAAACCCCTCTCCACCTTCTGTCAGAACCCTCCCACCCTCAGAGAATGCTCCCTCTCACTGGGTTGCCGGGCAGGAGTAGTGGCTCAAACCAGCTTTTTTCCCTGAGGGTGGGGCCCAACCGTCTGTGTTAAGCACCACAGGCAGGCTTAAAACTCACGAATCTCTACTGATCAATCCATGCCATTGATCTGCCTGCAAATAGATGTCCCCAACTTCTAGCTCCGTGCACCCACAGCATAGACCCCTGGGCAGGACCCTGTCTACTATCGACCATTCTCAGAGAGCTAGTCAGTGAGTAACCTCCTAAACCAATGCCATCTTGCCTTCCTTAAGCATTTTGTAAGCTATGAAATTATTTTTTGAGATAGAGTTGAAACTGCCAAGTGAAGTGTAGGTGGGGCAGTTAGGTATTTGCCAGTCAGCTGCCTCCACCTCCTACCACCCTTAACGTCTTAACAAACAGAATATTCCAAGGACATTACAGGAAGAAAGTTTGAAAAATACCTGGTCTTGTAGTGAAGTTGTCACAACACAGTGTGCAGGAGTTGTTTTGTCACTGAGTGTTTGAAGGCAATGTCTATCAATATGTGAACATATACACTTTTACTAGGAGCTTACTAGGCTTCCAGTGTTCATATGCATTTCACCTAACCATTTAACTACCACAATTTGAACTATCTTTTAAAAGTGTCCTACTTGTTGGGAATAGTTCTGTTCCTACAAACACAAGGATCTAAGAAATTAATAAAATTCACTAGAAGTATATTATACTTTGTGTGAAAATTTTGCATTTTAGTCTGTGTGTGTGGGAGGAAATGGATACCATAGGAATGTGATATTATAAGATATTATATGCATTTGGGTATTCCAAATGGAAGTCTTCCACTATATGAGGAAAAGAAAATTTCCCTAGAAATGAGTCTGACATGTTCAAAAAGAGAGAAAACTACCATTTTAAATGCTGATTTATAGCCAATATAGTTACTTAGAAGTATCTTCTACATCAGAAGCTTTTGTGCTTTTTGTGTTGTCGTTTAAATCCTTAAGTACTTGCTGGATTTTTTCTATCTTTTTATCTATCTGTTCTACTATCTGTTTGACTTCAGATTTACTGTCTTCCACATCACCAATCCTTTCTTCTGCCTATTCAAATCTCTTGTTGTATGATTCCAGTGTCTTTTTGATTTCTTGGATTGTGCCATTCATCACCATCATATCTGTTATCTTTTTATTTATGCTTACAATTTCTTCAGTATGTTCTCCCAGTGTCTTCTTAATATCCTTAATCTCTTCCTTCACTTCATTAAGTTGGTCCATAATATTTGTTTGGACAGCTTTGATTAGTTGTTCTATGTTCTGCATCTCTTCCGGGTTTTTAGTTTGTTCATTGGACTGGTCCATGTCTTCCTGTTTCTTAGTATGGTTTGTAATTTTTTGTTGCCCTCTGTTCATCTTTTTATCTTGATGGGTTTATTTGGTTGATTAGCTTCTCTCTCTGCTCTAGAGTTTTATTTAGCTGCTGGTTTTGTATGTGTGGTAAGTTTTCTCTTTGACACTTTGTTCTTCATATTCTATTTCCTTGCTGTTTTCTATGTTCCAGTTTTATCTTGAGCAATCTATCTCCCTGTCCAGCTCCCTCTAGATCGATGCCACAAAGGCTCTCACTCCGTGGGCTCCGAGAACAGCTCACTCAGGCAGGATCCTGTCCCCAATCAGCTGTCTTTTGTGAGAGACATGGTGAGCTCCCACTTAAACTGCTGCCATCTTGCCTCTTAGTTTCCATCAGAAGCTTTTATAGCAAATCACAGGGCCCATCTCACTTTAAGAAAATTTGATGTTAAAACATTCAAACACACAGCAAATGAAGAAGGGGATTATTTGTATTGGAAATGTGTTATTGTTTACTAAAATAATTATTTTAGTTGTCCCTAAATAACATTACTTATGACATGACTTTTATAATATGTTTATTAGAAGAGATTTTGTGTAAAACTTTTAGGTGGCAGAAGTAAAATGTGGCTTTAAGTAGTTGACCTTAAAATGAGCCTTTAAGATTAGTTTTCTCAAAAATGTTAAATTGCTTTATTAACATATATCTCTTCTTACTTTGATTTTCCTATATTTTAAATATTAATTGAGTTATTATGATTTGTCTTCATAAAAATCAACATGTGAAAAACATAAAGCAAAATTTTAAAAAAGCGTAAAATAAGATGGAAAGTCTGAGTCTTTTACCTTCTCAAGTTGCATATATCAATATCGTGATCCTTAAATTTGATGTATGTGCTCCTTGTTTACAGCCATGTTCCCTTAAATGATCAAATGGATTAACTCATTTCAAATAATCCTGCTGACTCTGAAATGCAACCTCATATAAGTTATAATTTACTTAATTGCTAGGTTCATCTGTGTTAAAAACAGAGGTGTGATTAAATTATACCTATCTTTCCTTCATTCATTCAACACCCACTAGTTATTGGGCATTGCTCTAAGTACTGTGGCACAAAAAATAAATAAGTAAGCAAATAAATAAATAAATAAATAAATAAATAACCAACCTGCCCTCAAAGTGCTTACATTTTAGTAGGGACAGGTAGCAATAGTAAACATATAGGTAAATCATTCATTATGTCAGAAAATAATAGGTACTCTGTAAAAAAATTAAACAAACATTGTGATAGGAGTAAGAGTTAAGACTGGAAATTACAGTGTTAGATAGGAAGGTCAGTATAGACCCTTCAGAGTAAATAACTTCTATTTCACTTTCCTTGAAACTTCTTGCCTGGTGATTCAAGAGCAACGAGGAATTCTGATATTTAGACCAGCCTATATTCATGAGAGACGTAGGAAATGATGTCACTGAAATTATCCAAGTTGTATAGTTGTTCCTATGAGAAAAATGGATTGCTAAGGAGTGTTTTGATCCAATGAATGCCTTAATCTGACTTTAATTTTAAAAGGACCTCTTTGGCAGCTTTGTTCAGATAGATCAGGCATACCAATTAGGAAGCTATTGCAATAATCCAGGAGAGAGACAATGAGGGCTTGCAAAGGGTTATAAGAGAGGAAATAGTGAGAAAATTTTGGAATGTATGTAGATCTATATTAACAATAGAGTCAATAGGCCTAGCTCATGGATTCTATGTAGAGAGTGATAAAAAACCGACAAACAAACAACAAAAAAAACAAGAGCCAAGGAAAACTTTATTCTTTGAGCCTGAGAAACTAGAAGATGGAGCTGCCATTAACTATTATGAGAAACACAGGTGAGGCAGGATTGAGCTATAGCGGGTGTGGATTGTTGGTGGAGATCTGAATTTCTGAAATTTAACATGTCTAGTAGATTTTAGAGTGAGGGAGTTAGCATTATAATATGGAAAAATAGTGATAAGAAGTGGTTATACCAGAGAAGATAGATTTGGAAGTGGGCAGAGTAAAAGTGAAATTCATGTTGTTATATTATCCATATATTATAACTTTGCTGTTGACAGAAAATCTTATAAAATTGTGACTCAAATACTCTTTGATCTATCAATTTTAAATTTGAATGATATTATTCTAAAATCGTAAGATAGAAGGCATACAATACTGATGGTCATTTATTATAAGAACTTTCATTTTTAAAAGTTTTTCTAACTTAATAATAGCCCTTTATTTGTATAACAGCTTTTATACATAAATTAATATGGATTGCACTATCAGAATATCAGAATGGATAATTATCAGAATGAATAATTTGGTTCCTTGAGAAATTATGCTTTTAGAAATAAAACAAAGCATAAATTAATAACAAAAAAACTGTAGGGAACAGTTGAGGATCAACCAGTTGAGAACCTGCCTTCCACATGGGAGATCCTGGTTTGGTTCCCAGTGCCTCCTGAAAAAATAAAAACAAACAAACAGCAAAAAAAATGAAAAAAAAAAAAAACCCAACAACTCAGGGTTGCTGATGTGGCTCAATGCTTGAGTGCCAGCTTCCCACGTGCGAGGTCCCGGGTTCAATTCCTGGTTCCCAGTACCTCAAAATAATTTAAAATAAAAATCTCTATAGGGCATCAATGTTTGAAAAGAACTTCAGAAATATTTTTAAGTCACTTTCTGAGAGAGGACTGTGGTAATATGGTGGAGTAGGGAGCTCCAGAACTCAGTCTGTCCACCAGAACAACTATTAAACAGGCGGGAACTCCTGAAACAACTATTTTGAAACTCGAGAGGCCAAAAGAACACTGTACAGCATCGAGGAAAGAGCGGGAGGAATTCACAGCACTGAAATATATATCTAAATCTTATTAAAAGGGATAATATTAGGTTTTATATATGGTAAAAAAATTAAAGTTTTAAAAAAATTCATGGAAGTGTACTACACAGTGAACCCTAACTCAAACCATGGGCTTATTTAATAGTGCAATTATAAAAATGTATAAATTTTATACCTTATCTTATATCTTTATCTTATACTTTTGATATCATAAATTATAACAAAAGTTCCACACTGATGCAAGGTGTTGGTGGTGGGGTGGTGCATGGGAATCCTGTATTATATGCATGATTCTTCTATAAACCCACAACTTCTCTAATAAAGAAAAAAATCACTTTCATATATCCTTTTTGAATACTGTTATGCTAATTTTCAAAATTCATCAGAGTATATTTATTTTCATTGAAATTAAAATCATGATATATATTTAAAGAAACTTTCATAATAAATTTTATTAGAGTTCAATTCTTGTTTCTTGAGAACATAGGACATTACTTAGGGCAATATAATAAATGGTATTTCTATGGCTATTGATGTTATTAGTGGTATTAACATTATTCCTTTCTTGATAGTTCCTAGGTTATTTAATACCAAGTGTATTCAATACTAAGAATATTAAGAATTCCTCCTAAAGTTAAGCATCTATGATGTGTTTTGCACTTAGCTTTTTTATATACAACAACTCATGTTATCCACAAAACAAATGTATGCCCTTGGCACTTTACTTCCACATTATAAATATAGATATTAAATCCCGGAATTGTTGGGTAATTTGCTCAAAGCAAAATCATAAAATAAAAAAAAATTAATATGAATTGAAATCCAAAGCCCTTGTTCCTTCCACAGTTTTGTTACCTTTTTTATTTTTAGCACAGTTTTTGACATATTATTATATACAACTTAAGGATTTATTGTGCATGCCTAGCCCTGCTTTAGCATTTGTCTTACACACAATGTAAATCTCTTTGAGAGTGTTACACTTTTAAAATATATTATAATGCTATTTTTATTTGTCTATAAGAATCCTAGCCACAATCTGCACGTTAAATAAATATTTGTTCAATTTAAATAGGAAAAAAAAAGCTATTCTTAAAAATTACATAAATAGCAAGGTAAATCTTTCAATTACACATATACATCTGTGTAGGTAACATAATGTGGTGTAAGGCCTAAAATTATTATGTACTGCTTTGACATCTAGGGAAAACTGGGGAGACTTTAAATGGCCTAACCCTAAGTTCCCTGCCCACTCTTCTCCCATGGATAAAGTTCCCTAGTCAAACAGCCTTCCTTAACATGGGATGAGACAAAATGAAAATGCCTGCTTATCCCTGAGTAGCAAGCTTCAGTTCTCTTCAGCCTGCAGTTTTATTCAAACAAGCAAATCACATCCTCCTGTGCGAACCAGGTATCACCCTATACTCTTGTTACTACAGAGCCTTCTATCCATACCCCTACTTGCTCTCGTTGTTCCCAGGTGTACTTCATGTGGCTTTGCATGGCAGTGGTGTCCTTCTTCCCTGAGATGTAGGTATAGGCTACTTATAAACAGCTGTCAATCTCATATGTCCAGTGTTGTGTGTTGTGTGTCCAACCATCCTCATAACCCCAGGGCAGGAATATTTCCCTCATCAATGAAACAAAGAGGAGGCAAATAAAACACACACATGTGAGTGTGTATGTCTGTGTGTGTTTGATAGAGAGAGAGATACTTACACATTTAAAATTATTTGTGCTACTATGTGAACTGGAAAAATCCCATGTCTTTAGGAACTAGGTGGATAGAATGTTTATTTATCAAGACTGAATTGCACGGTTTCAAAAAATATGATTCAATTAAAGATAAATTTAGAATACTTTGGTCTGTACATTGTGTAATCCCTTCTCGGCTTTGCAAACTGAATACTGAAAATAGAAATATTCACTGGTTGCTTAATTACCAGTCAATTTTTTTCTAGATAATTTATCTTATATTAAACACAACCAAAGCTGTCCCTAAAGTGAAGAAACAACAAAGAGCAAAAGTCACTTTTTCTGATCAACTATATTATTATAGAACTACAGTAGGTCAACTGGGATATGATTTTCCAAATATATGTTGATATTTGTTATTCTAAATTCTAAATTCTTTTTAAGTTTTGCTATTATATTTTTATATTTTATCTAATAAATCTCTTTACTTCAGTGAAAGAAACTAACTCTAGTTATTTATTTATATTGTAATATGTTAATGTTTTCACAATTAATAGCTGTAATGGTATTGTGTGGTCAACATCAAAGTCTTAATTTAAAAAAATGTCTTCCATCTGTTAAAGAGGATTTGAAGAACTATTGTTTCATGTTTAATCTTGTTCACATGAATACTAGTGTGTTCTCAATTTAATTTATTCATTTTCTCTTAATGACCGTGTAGAGTCATGTTAAACTGAAGTGCTATTAAAATGAAGTGCTCTGGTGTTTAGCATACACCAAGGGGATGTGGGGAGTGTTAATTGCTATCAAGTAAAAATGGACTATAACATATCCAGATGCAATGCTCTTTTATTGTAAAGTCACTGATCAAACCTAGAGCTGTAATCCTCCAAATTGGTCAAATATCAACTTATAGGCTAAGTGGAGTAATTTATTTTGATTGCCTTTGCAGGGAGAATGTGAATTGCAAAGAGAGCATAATTTTCCAAGGCAGTATTAATGGATTGTTCTCTTTTGCCCAATATGATGGATGTGCTGTATTAATCAGTTAAATAACAAAGGAATAAGGAAACAAAAGCACTTAAAATAATTTCATAAGAACTAGTTTAATATGCATGGAATATTATTTTCAAATAAAACATTTATGCTAGGGACATATTATTAATTTCAAGAATTCATGAATATATATTTATATTTTAATATATGTTTCCCAAGTGGATAATGCTGTAAAATGTGGACCATATTGTGTATTAGGTGTGTTAGAGTTCCCTGAGAAACTATTCTGTTATTGTGTTTAACTTAGCCCAAATTTTTGGAAATGCCAGTATCAGAAAATAATATACATTGTTAAATGACTTAGCAGTGACAGAAGATATGTTCACCTATTTTGGGGGATTGAATCCTGTACCCCACAATACACGTAATCAAATTTTAATCCATGTTCTTATGACTGTGAATCCATTTGTAAGTAGGACCTTTTGAAACTGTTATTATCAGTAAATGTGTGGCTAAATTGAATCAGGGTTCGTCTCTAATCCATATAACTGAAGACCTTATAAAGAGAGGAAATTCAGATGCAGTCAGTCAATAAAAATCCAAAGTCAAGAGAAGCCCCAAACCAGAAGACTGAAATCAGAGGAAGTCAAAGAAGAAAGAGAGATCACTATTTGACAGAAGACTTTGCTACTCACCCCAGAAGAAATCATGGTTTTACCGACATCTTGATTTTGGATTTCTAGCCTTAAAAACTGTGATACAATAAATGCTTGTTGTTTAAGCTAATCCATAGTGTGGTATTTGTTATAACTGCTCTGGTAAATGAAGACAAATATTATCTTTAACTAGTTTCACTAGTATTCTATATGGCTTTTTAGGATAATGATGTACTATTATGCTAAAGTCAAATATGAATTTTCTGTCTAAGACATTTTTAGAAGAATATTTGCAATTCAAGATTATTTCTTACTCTGGTTATAATCTGTAAGTGGCAGTTGCCAACATACATAGCTCTGAAAGACTGTATATTATTGCTGTAAAATTCACGTCAGTCTGATAACCACTGTCAAAAGAGAAATACAATTTTCTATAATATATAACTAAAAAATAACATATAAAATATGTTATTAAGTACAATGGCTTTCTTATATAACTTTCCTTTGTCTTTTTGACAGTGGCAACTCTTAGGGTGCTACTCTTAAAAATAAATTTTGTTTATTTAGTGAAAATATTTCCTTTGTTCAGTGGGTATCTATTTTGTTTTTAAAGATGCATTGAATTAATTTTATACCAAAATAAAATGAATGGTCTTTATATTAATGTGCTGATTAATTTGCAACTATACAACATAAATCAGGTAAGAATGAAGGTTCAGACTGCTAATAATACAGATAAAAACATAAGTTAAAAATACATCAACTTAAAAAAATATGTTTACGATAAAGTTTAGTATCAATAATCACAATTTTTTTTTCTTGGATTATTGTTATGAGAATAACCAGAAGACTAATTTTATTTCTAGTTCTGTAAAATAAAATTTACTACTGGACATTTCTATATAAGAGATTAGAAGACCCCATAATGATTTTAATAACATTCAGACATTGAATCACAAATATATGTTGAGTGCTAATTACTTTTTAGGGCTAAGTTAAATCCTTAGGAGTAAGAAAAACATTAGGCTGAAAGAAAATTCTGGACAACTCAAATATATAAAATGTGGGTGGAGAAAGTGAGATGAAGGAGTAAGATAGAAGAAGAGAAGATAGGAATAGCAGGGAATCCAGTAAAGCATGGCTTATAAAACTAAAAAATGTCATGTTTATAGACAAGTTAAGACATTTAAATGGCAAATACTGAATAAAATTATTGAAATATATGCTTGAAGAGTGGTCAATAGATCTTGCAACAGATACTTCATTATTTAATTTGGTTAGAGAAAATGCAGTTTCACAATGGATGTTGAAACCAAATTGTGATAAGATGAGGGATCCATGGAAATGAGAAAATAGAGCTAATATGTGAATGTAACTGTAATGGAAGGCAGGAAGGGGGAAAGAAAGGAGATTTGAAAAATACTCCAAATGTAAAATAAAAGATACTCAGGTTCTTTAATATGTTTTTAAGGAAAATAATTTTTAGTATAGGAAAGACTATATGATTCTGCTAACAAATGGGCATTGAATTAATTATTGAAAGAAAAAAAGACTATCATTTAGGAATTATTTCTAAGTAATGTGACTATTACATATCCGTCCATTTGATATTCTTCTCAAATAACACAAGATATTATTTGTGTATCTCAAAATACAGGAATTTGGACCAACTTTCCATAGAGAAAAGTAGAAATTCACAGGAAAAAAAAAAAAAAAGAAAGAAAACATTGAAAAGAAAGTATGTCAAAGTAAGTATTTTATGATTTCTTTAAGTAAACCAAATTTGGTTTAAGAAAATTTAAACTTATATGTAGTCTTCTGTTTTAGTTCCTTAAGCTGCTCACGTAAATCCATGAAATGAGTCAAGTTAAACAATGGGAAATTATTTGTTTATGGTTTTGTGGCTGTGATGATTATGAAAATGTGTCAACTTGGACAGATAATGGTGCCTAGTTAGCTGGTCAAGCAAGCACTGGGCTAATTGTAATAGCAGGGCATTTCATGGACTTTAATCACCAGTGAGTTGATTGCATAAATGTCTAGTTACATCTGCAGTCAACTGAGGAGATTGCCATCTGCAATGAGTGAAGTCTCATCCAATCAGATGAAAGCCTTAAAAGGGGAAGTGATTTTAGCATTCAGAGAAGGATTTCACATCTCTACTTCAGATGGCCATCATCTCCTGGGACTCATCAAGGACCTTTCTCAAAGACCCTGGTTTGCAGCTTGCCTTATGGAATTTGGACTTGTGCATTCCCACAATCGCATGAGAGAATTTTATAAAATCTCATACTATTTACAGATATTTCCTGTTGATTTTGTTTCCCTAAAGAATGCTGACTAATATAGAAGCTAAAAAAAAGTACAAATAAAGGCATGTTCAAGGCTAGGCTTTCTCCCCAGGGCTTGGCACTCTGGGCTGTCTGTTAGTGATTCTTGGTCCTTAACTCGTCACATGGCAACACACATGGTAGCCTTTCCTGGCCTCTCTAGTTCTTTCTTGCTTTCTTTGATTTCAGCTCCTTACTTTCTTTGGCTTTATCTCTGTCTGAATTTCACTCTGCCTATAAAGGACTCCAATAATAGGATTAAGACCCATCCTGACTGAGATGGATCACATCTTCTTCACTGAAGTAATCTTATCAAATGTCCTACTTATGATGGGCTCATATCTACAAATGGGCTAAATTTAAGAACATCTAAGACATTTGGTTTCAATTAGTGTAATTCAAGGACAGAAAATATTTGGTACTTTATTACAGCTCTTTTTTTCCTATGCATTCTTTATTATGACACATTGTCTAGTTTTGCACTTTGTTGGCCTAAGCCAAATTATTTTTGGAAGATCTTTTTTATATGCCTTCCAGAGATGAAACCACACACAAATCTCTCATTTAAGATTAAACAGATAAATAAATGAATGGAAAAGGAGATGACTAAGCAGCTGCCATAATCCCCATTGAAAACATCTGCAAAAAATGTGATGTGGGATAATGTCCTATGAAATAAAATGTTTCCATACTTAAGAACTTGGCAATAATTTGGTAAAAGAATGTAAAATGTAAAGTAAAATACAATAAAATGGAAAACAATAAAATATAATAATAAAAAATAAAATAAACTTCCAGAGAAAGTGGTAAGATTCAAAACAAAGGAATAATGAGATTTTCAAGAAATTTTGCTGTAAGGTATTTATCAATTTTTAAGTATTTGACAGTGTTTTGCATTTTGTAAGGATTTTGTAAATGGAAAATTAGTGTCAGTATCATCTTCATCCACAGTTGAAACAATGTGCCATCAAGAAATCCATTTATTAAAAATATATATTTTGCGTTCTTCTTATGGAATTTTATTCTTTAAACTTTTTGAAGTTTTATGGGGTTGTATCCACCAAAAGATTTATATGAGCCTGGAATCCAAGCTGTAGAAAAATAGTGCTAGGTATCTGCTTTCCATTTAGTGCCAATGCTGAGGAAAACTATGCAATTGAGCAAGTTTGTCTTTGATGCACTAGCACTCTTTCTATTTGAAATATCTTCCTTTTCTCTGGTGACAGCTCTTCTCATTTCTGTTACCTAGACACTCTACATTTCATATCTTTGAAACACAATTTACATAAAAAAGAAATCTGTTTATTTTTATCACTATTTGTATATTTTGAGAAAGTACCACTATATGCAGAATACACTCCAAGCCCCATTTCCAGGGCATTCAAAATCTTCTCCCATCAGGTCACACTGTATTTCCTTTTTCTTTCCCAGCCCACTCAGTTAGCTACTCTGCCCGATTTCTCAAACCAGCCTGTCTAATTTTTCACCTTGACTTGTCAATGAATTATACAGTCTTCAGGACATCCAAAAACCCACTACCAGATTAGAAGTTCTCTCTCTTTCTTACTCTTACTCTCTTTCTCTTATTCTTTCCTCTGAGTGCCAAAAGTGCTTTATTAACAACTTTGTTTCATAACTATCTTTTTCAGTCCTCTTAGGACTTTTCTAATGGTTTCCTTCACTAGATTGACAGATTTGACATCTATTATTAGTCTTTTATATATTGTCCACATAGTATCAAACATACTAGGTGTATTAGCTATCCATTGCGGCTGCATAACATATCGCCATAAATTTAGCAGATTAAAACAACACACATTATCTTACAGTTTCTGTGGGTTAGGAATTCAGGCATGTTGATCTGGGTACTATGCTTCAAGGTCCCTCATAAGGCTGCAATTAAGGTACCATCCAGTCCTGGTGTCTCATCTGAAAGTTCCACTGGGGAAGTATCTGCTTCTAAGCTCACTTGTTTTTTGTAAGGATTCAATTTCTTTAGGATTGTTTGTATGAGGGTCTCTGTTTCTTGCTGAAATGAGGTCCTTAATTACTTGCCATATGTGCTGTCCATAGGGTAACACACAATATGGTAACTTGTTTTATTAAAGCTTTTAAGAGAGATGGAGTTTGCTAGGAAATCAGAAGGTACAATATCTTGTAATCAAATCATAGAACTAACATCCTTTAAAAGTTTAAGCATTCAATTGGTTAGAAGCAAGTTATGCAAGGGGAAGAGTTACACAAATCTGTGACTATCATGTTGGGTGTCATTAAAAAAATTGAAGATTTTTTATATGTGAAACTGTAGATTTTTAAAATAAATAATTTCATCATTAATGAAACAGTTACCATTTTTTCTATTGATTAATACATTAACAGTTTCTTTGACATAATGAGCTCAGTTGTTGAAGAACATTTTCAATCTTTAAGACTCCAATACAGTGCATTCCTGCTTACCAGTTATCTATCCATAGTAGGTAGAGTGTGGGGGCAATTGTGCCATCCTTGTGCCTTGATCCTGATTAAATTACCCAGCAGCAAACCATGAGATCCAGGTTAGTGTGTAAGTAATTTATTATGGAGGTGCTTGAGGGAATGCTTACAAAAGTTAATCAATGTTACATTTCTTTTTATTGAGCTACAGGCTCTAATGGCAAGTTTTTTGTATGTCCTGAATGTAGGATATACAGTGCAATGCCCAGGACCCTGAGGAAACTGTTTCCTATGGAAGATGGGGCATTCATATCTATGTAAATGGGGGAATTCCAAGTCCACAAATGCATGCCTAAGACAAGATGCATGTGCAGAAAGGATCAGTTAGCCTCAATTGTTTTATGAATGCATTGTAAAGATAAGCTCTGAAGGAGAATACTTGCACAATTCAATCTATAAAGACTAGGAAAGCCTTTTTTTTTTCTGTTGTTATTAGCTCTTGGAATGCAAGGGAAGCTCTGTCATAACAGCAGCCGGATATAATGTTAAAGAACAGATGCCTGAGATTCAAACATGTTAAAATATCAGTGTTCAGTTTCAAGAAAAGATTACAAAACATACTAAGAAACAGGAGGTGATAGATCAGGCAAAGGAGAAGTTTAAAGCATTAGAAAATAAACAATAAGGAGAGCAAGACCTGGGACATGCTAGACAAAGAATTTTAAAAGTTGTCCTAGATATGCTAAACAAGCTAAAAAAAAATAAAAAAAAAAAAACATGGGAAAAAAACTAAAGAAAATCAGGAAAACTATAGATGAACACAAAAAGAATGTCAATAGTGAGATGGAAATTATGGAAAGGAAAAAAACAGGACTGAAGACAACACTAAGAGAAATTAAAAATTCCCTAGATAGGTTCATCAGCAGACTTGAGCTGGCAGAAGAAAGAATAACTGAACTTGAACATAAGACAACTGAAATCATGTAGTCTTAGTGCAGAAAGAAGGAAGAATGAAAAAAAAAAAAAAAGTGAACAGAGCATAGGAAACCTGTGGGACACCATCAAGCATACCAATATATATATTGTCGGAGTTCCAAGTCCTAGAAAGAAAAGATAGAAAGGAGTAGAAATTATATTCAAAGAAACAATAGGTAAAAAATTGCTCAAATTCATGAAAGACATGATTATACACATTCAAGATGTTCAGAAAACTCCAAACAGGATAAACTCAAATAGATTCACACTGCAACAAATTATTAAATTAATTTCAAATATTAAAAACAAATTCTGAAAACCACAGAAGAGAAGCGACATGCCACATACAAGGGAAACTCAGTAAGATTAAATGCTGATTTCTCATTTGAAACCATGGAAGCAAGAAAGCAGTAGGTTAACATACTTTACGTGCTGAAAGCAAAAATTGCCAGCAAGAATTTTGTGTCCTGAAAAATTGTCTTTCGAAAATGAGAGAGAGATTAAGTCATGTCCAGATACACAAAAGCTGAGGGAGTTTGTCATCACTAAACCAGCCCTATAATAGATGTTAAAGAGAATTCTCCAGGTTGAAACAAAAAGACAATAGACAGTAGAACAAAATATCATGAGGCCATAAATATCTCCTGTAAAGGTAATGACATTAGTAAATATAAATTATAGTACTATTGTACTATTTTCATTTGTAACTCCCCTTTTTCCCTCCTACTTGATATAAAAGGTAAATGCCTGTAATGTAATGAGAAATCAGTGGTTTTGGATTTATAATGTATAAATATAAAATTTGTAATAAGAACTACATAAAGGAAGGGGGCTGGAGGTTTATAAGAACATAGTTTGTGTATACTATTGAAATTAAGTGTTGGTATCAAGTCAAATGAGATTGTTATAGATTTAACATGTTAAATTCAAGCCCCCATGGTAATTACAAAGAAAATATCAGAGAATATGCAAGTTCATAGAGTTATTAGAATACAGGTTGCCAGAGTTGGGGGGAAGAAGGAATGCAGAATTAATGCATAATTGACTTACGATTTTCCATATGGAAAAATGGGAAAGTTTTAGTCATGAAATGTGGTGAGGGTACTACAGCATATGATTAATCCCAATGAATAGCATGTTTGGAAATGGTTGTGAAGGGAAAATTTATGTTTTATATATGTTCCTACAATTTCAAAAAAGAAGGAGCAACTATAGAGACAATGGCAATTAAATATAATACATGATCCTGGATGGAATCTGATAAGGGAGACTCAAAAGGACACTATAAGGACATATGAAAATATATTCTGTAAGCTGTATATCATTGTTAAATTTATTGAAAGTATTTCAAATAAAAAGTTAAAAAAAAAAAAAAAAAAACCTGTGTTAGGAGTACACTGAAATAGTAAATGAATGAGAGGGGTGGGTGCCCTATTTCATTGGATTTCAGTGTCACTTGCAGGAGTTGAGAGAGCAGCAGTTAGGGAGAAGAAGTGGAAAAAATGTGAATTTCTTTTGGGAAAGGAATCTTCAGGACAACAATTTTTAGTCAAAGCTAATATTTGAGAAAGGTAACAAAGAGGGTTTGAAGAAAGAGGTATATGGCTATATTAAAACAACACAGAGAAAAGAAAAAATACCCCAATTGATTATTGTCAAACAGTGGGCTAAGAACAAGGATATTCGGTTATGTTTATCCTAAGTGCACAAGGCAGTATTAAGTGTTCAAGGTGTATGATGGATACAACCTACACTCAGTGTTCAGAAAATGGTTTGAAAGATAGCTTAACAGCCACAGATGGATAGATACATAGATGGATAGATAGAATGAAATGGCAAATATGTCAAAGGTTAAATTTGGTAGATCTGGGTATCTGGGAGAATAGGGATATATTGGAGTTCTCCATATTATGTTTCTATTATTTTTTGTAACTGTACTGTAAGTTTGAAAGAATTTCAAATAAAAAGTAAAAAAAACACACAAAAACCTGTGTAATGGAGCACACAGAAATAGTAAATGAATGGGAGGGGAGGGCGCCCACTGTTTGACAATAATCACTTGGGGTATTTTTTCGTTTCTCTGTGTTGTTTTAATTTAGACATATACCTCTCTCTTCAAACCCTCTTTGTTACCTTTCTCAAATATTACCTTTAACTGAAAATTGTTCTCCTGAAGATTCCTTTCCCAAAAGAAATTCACATTTTTTTCACCTCTTCTCCCTAAATGCTGCTCTCTCAACCCCTACAAGTGACACTGAAATCCAATGAAATAGGGTCAGATATTTGTACTATTCCAGTTTACTTTGATATCATCACAATGAAACCTTCTTTATCTACTTTAAAAAAATATTTAATAGCTATGGCACTTGACCTCACCTTTAAATAACTTCTGATTATAATTAGTTTGGCTAAGCCTCCTGTTTCATTTTATTCCTTTTCCCACCATCTGTCATTAAATTTGGCAACCTGAACTCCAGAATATTATTCTCCATTGTACTAAAAAAGTTGTCATAGATGCTGCTTGAGATGATTAAATTGTTATATATATCTTTATTATTTAAAGCATATTTTATGGATGTGGATTATTGTTCTGACAGAATTTTAAATGTTTTATAGTATGTTTTTATCCTTGTCCTGGTGTCTTGTGTCAATTATTTTTAGGGGACAATCTTATGAATTTTAGAAAATTTGAATGTGCCAATGAAAATTAAAGGGCCATAATGCCTAATTAATCCATGTCTTTTGTTTGTCAAGGTCATATAGGAAAAAGGAAGGCTTATTTTATTTTAAATAAGGTAGATAAAAATGCCATATGGGTCTAAAAATTATACTGCAACCAGGTCTCAGTTGGATGTGGAATAAAAGCAGCATCAGTCAGTTCAGTTATGGAAATACATGAATTTTTTCTGCATCATTAATGTGGCATATCCACACCCTTAACAACTATTTATTAATAAAACAAAACAAAACAAATAGCAAAACAAAAACTTGTCGGACAGATTCTATGTTCTGTGTTTTGTTTGAGGTGCTCTTTATTCAATTTTTTTCCATCTTTTCCTCTAGCACAGACTTTTTCAGATTCTGTTATGTATATAATTTATTTATCTTATAAAAATTTCTACATACTATTATATTGGCTCCTACTTACAATGCTACTGGAAATAGCAAATGTCCCATTAAAAGAAGATGAATCCCATAGGCATTTACTTTTTGCATGTTAGAAATAGCTGTAGTATAAAAAAGAAAAAGGAAAGGGACATTTTTAATGCTCACACTCATTTAGTTGTTTTATTTTCCTGGCGACATAGAAGAATTGCATAGCTCTACTTTCTTGGATTTAGGTGAGTCATGTGGTTATATCCAAAGGATTGTGAACAGGATTTAGATGAAAATAGATGAAAAAATCCCTCCCTCCCTTTACCAGTTAACATTTTCCAACTGATTTTCCAAAAAATAATACATTTATATGAGATCTACTCAATCTCTTTTAAATACTTATATGGTTAGGTATGTGCATGTTTGTGAGTGTATGTGTGTTTGCACTCACTTAATGTATTTTTAAAGAAACATTCAGAGTGGTGATGTGCTTTGTAGCAGATGACATAATAAAGCAGCAACACAATCTATGGAAATTGTTAGTTTTATCTAATACAAAATTTCATTGTTCTTATGAGGAAATTTTTCATTGTTCCTCCCATTTATATTTTAGAAGCACTAAATAATTTTAAAGTTTAGATGTGCTCGTTTTTGCTAACAAGCTAAAAACATCATAATATTTACTCTCTCTTGTTCTCACTCTCCTGTCATTTCCTTCCCCGACTGACATTTGAACTCCCATGTTAAATAAAACAATATAAATTTCAATATTGTCTGTTCTGTGCTTTTTTTCTTTCACAGATATCTCATAACATGTTTAAGCTTTAATAATGATTGTTAAGAATTAATTAATATTTCTAAAATTAAAACTAAATATTTAGGCTAGATCAGATTACCCAGAAATACTTCTGAAATAGCAATGTGGTCTCTCAACTGGCATTCAGCCATTCATTCATTCATTCATTTCTAGGGGGTTCATGGCCACTTATACAAAAATTTATTTTAATACATAACTTTTTATGATAAATATATATTTTACAGGCAAATTTATATATGAAGGCAAGGACAATGTTTTAGTCATTTTCATAATCTGTTACACTGCTATAACATGATAGTTGTTCACAAATTTATTGAAGAAAATGTATGTTCAATAATTAGTTTAATAAACTTTTCTCACATGGAAATTATAATTAGAATTATTTGTGGCAGAAGAACAGTGTATATGTTTTTATTCAAATTATGTATATTTGAAGTCATTGTTCAAAAAGTTTACATAATAATAACTCATTAATTATTGGTTGGAATAATCACAACCACACTTTATCAAAGTGCAGAAGACTTGACTTTAATTTACTTTTATTTCTGGGTTTATTTTTTAAAGAGGTGATATAAAATACATATTCCATTCTTAGATTCTATGAATGTGATAATATCTAGATAGAGCCAGACATTTTTGAATGCCAAATTTTTGCATAATTCAGGTATTCAAAATAATTGTGGAATATGTACATTTGTATATCTATAAATGTTGAAAAACCTTTAAATTAGGCTCAGATATGCATCAGGATTTTAAGTATTTAACTACTTCATTTTCCTATAATTATTTAAAGCTATTCAAATGATTCATCTATCACATAACTCTATTAACTGTTGATAACAGAACACTTGCTCTTAAATTTCCATCTAAAATGTCTCTTCCTTTCTCATATACTTGTTAGCATTTTCCCAAGTATACATTTTATTTTCTTAACATCCATTGTGCTTTTTCTATCACTGTGGAATTTATACTGCTTATTCCTCTCTTCCACTAAATTTTGTAACAATTTGTATCTACTTTTGGATATAGCCCTTATTTTTCAGAGCCTCTAAAACAAACATTCATATACACATGCACATACACATACACATACACATACATACACATACACATACACATACACATACACATACACATACACATACACATACACATACACATACACATACACATACACATACACATACACATACACATACACATACACAACACATACACATACACATACATATACATATACACTGTTTCCTGAAAATTGAAAAGTAAAAACTTTATAGAAAGGATTGCAAAGAGATTTTAATCTTACTAGGAAACAAGACTCCAGCCTAAATCATGTAATTTGATACAACATAATTTTACATTTGATTTCTTTCAGTTGACTTTTCACAGTAACAGCTTTTGCTATGGGCAATTAATTTGCCAATCTTTTGAAATTTATTTTGAATTTCCATTAAGTTATGTTCTAAAACACTACTCTAGCAATATCATAATTTCTACATACCATTTAAAGTTTTCCATATTTCAAAAACAATTAAGATATATTAGAACTTTCTACCTTGGTTTAAAAAATGACTTACTAATCTCTGAGCTCATAATAAGCAGTTATCAAAACCATTTTTAGACATAAAGATATCATCTTCTTTATATTATCTTTCTAATTTAATCCGAACTGAAAATTAGGAAAGTTTGGTCTCCACTATAAATGGCATTAGTGTATGAAATTCTGGCTCCTGAAATAAAGAACTTTGCAATATCTTGCATTTACATATTTAGTATGTTCTCAGCAAGATTAAACTTTTTGTCATTTGCAGAATGATCTATAAGCCTCATCAATTTCAAGTTCCAGTAATGAATATATTTTAACCTGAGTGATCAACATTTGTCTTTATAATAATCTTGCCAAAACATCATGACTCATGAACATACATAACTCTTCCAAAATATAGAACAGCCTGAGTCAAAAATAGAAACTTTGATGACACAAAATGGTTTAATTATTTATCCTTATTACTGAGGTAAGAACATAAAGCACAAGAAATTCCTTCTTGGGATACAGCAATGGTTTTTCCAGTCTATTATTCTAGTATTCTGTCTTCGGTTATGATTATGACAGCTAAAACATACTAAAGCAAGTCTTATAGATGACCTATAGATATGCGAGAAATGTTTTGGGGAGAAACAAGACAGATTGTGATTATAGAGAGATAGATGGTAGGTAGGTATGTAAATAAGTAGGTAGATAGATATATATATATGTAGATAGATAGATAAATAATCTATATGTAATCTTTTTTCCTCCTAAAAACATTTGTCAGGTATCGATAGACTTCCTTTCTCTTCTATCAACCAGTCTGAGTCTTCTACGTTACATGACAGGATCAAATTAAAACCAACTTCTGAAAGTCTAATGTGCTGACATGTTTCCTTTTTACTTTATATCATATATAATACTTTAAAATTAATATTTCTGGTAAAGTGATTGTTTTACCCCAGTTCAATGTTTAATCAAACTTCCATAATTTTTCCTTAAGAACCAAATTTATGCAAATTATTAGTAATTTATTTAGCAAAGAGATTGAATTTAATTTATTTTCTAAAGGAATTCCACAGTCTTTAGAGAAAATATATAAGCACAAATTATGCCTAATCTTGTAGTCAAATAAATCTAACTTATTTTATTTTATTTTTGAAGCTATTATATTTTCTTTTGGAAAGAATCACATTTTCCTCTCATCTACTTATATTATATTTCTCTACTGGTTTGGAGAATGATCTTAGAGAAGTGATGGAATGTATTTATAATTGATATGACATGTTATATTTTTTGTAAACTCAAAGCCCCAGTGTAGTGATTTTAAGGCCAAGATATTGTAATTTCAATCATTGATACACTGGACCTGTCTCATGACAGGAAATTGTTAAGTTTTCAGGAATTTTCTGAGCTGGATGTTAAACACAGTCATTATTAAATACTAAATTATATATAATTACATATAATACTAATATGTAACTAAAATTACATGAGTTGTATTATAAATAAAGTTAATAAATACTCAACACTCTTCATTTTCTAATTCTTTTATTGAATTTTACTTTTGTCTATGCATTTGAGATTATTTACATCTATTGTATGTGTGTAGTGAAAATGTTATATAATTATGTGCAACTGCACATCTCTTCCAAAATCTATATTCAGTGATGGCTTGAAATCATTCATGGTAGGAGTGGTTAACCCAATAAGTCAGGAAATATTACAAATCAGACCTTGAGTTATTACTTTGTTGATTGTTTAGACTTAAGAAAATTATGAAGACCATGTTAAGGAAGATTAAACTTAGTCTGTCCTATCTATAGCCATTACATTGGAATAGCACCAAACATTGAGAAAATATTGTTCCTCAATTTGAAGAGTACTATGTAATTCAGTAAAACATTCACTCACGTCATTGATAAGCATTTGAAGTTCTGACTTAGATCATAATTTCTTCACATTGTCTTACCCATTAATGCAAAAGAAAATACTAACCCACATTTTTGTTGGAATGACACTTGTTCATCACTTGATTTCTTTCCTGAAAATCATTAGTAATCAAGCATAATTTGTAGTCTGACTTTGTGACACTACTGTTGGTGACAAATACTTATAGTAGATTTGGTGAGAAATAGCCATTTACACTGAAATTGTAGGGAAAAATTGAAAATCAATGTGAATATTTTATAGTTTGCTATTTCTAAAATTACACAAATAAAGCAATAACCAAAATAATTAGTTTAATTCTCAAGTGGTTTTTTGAGTTTTACCAACATTTAGAGGTATGCACACATCCACACCCACCTATGAATGTATATGCTATACACACACACACATATACTATTTTTTCTTTTTTGTAGAACCACTTATTAAACATTTTCCAGCACACCACTGACCAAGATCATAGTTTACATATTCATGACCTCTCAAGTGACTGTGGAAATAATTCCCTGGTTCTATATTATTTTTTGTCTTGTTTGTTTTGATTTCTATAAATCCCAGTTTATTCAGCCATTAAATGGGTTATTAGACCCTTCCACATGTATTTATTTAAGTCCTAATATGTGCCAAGCACTATTTTAGGCACTCAGGCTAGACCAGAAATCCCTGCCCTCACAGAGATTATCATCTAGGTATAAGGCATATAATACTTGATTCATTGCAGGCATTGAAACTTTATCCATGATGATGATTTATAACTGAACAAGTTGCCCCCAAATTTTGGTTCCTTGTGCTTTATGCATTGCTGAGGCTCAAAACCAAATTTCTCTGTTTTTCCTAAAGTGTTCTTCCCTTGTCTGTCCACCACTTATGTGTGATATATTACCTTATGAAGAAATGAATATTACCAGAATGAAAAAATAAAATATTATTTGTAATTTTGTATTTTGTAAGGTTATATTCAATGTAGTTCTATGGGTTTACATTTTTAAAAACTCAATTTATAGATCTAATTTTGGTATTTTGTTCAAAAAGAAACAGTGGCTTGAATGAGTTTTTGGAAATATGTATTGCCAGTTCAGATATTTCAAGTCCAGAAATGAATTCAGTAGTTTGTTATAAGACATGAGAGAATGATGATGGCTTTCATTTCCTTGATTATTGCTCAAGGCAACCCTTGTTGAAAAAAAAATAGTTCTATTTCTATCTGAAAGCATGTTTCTGAAGGCTTTTGATATTAAACATAAATTCTTACATCCACTATGTGATATTTAATATGTCTACATTTATAGTAAGTAGAATGTGAACATTGCTTAAAGATGTTTAATGGAGGTGAAAGGATCATTATTATTTAAATGTAACTGCATTTCCATTAATGAGTTATAAACTCACTATTGCATGTTTATATATTTAATTATATATAATATAACTGTAAATACATATACATACATTTATATTAACTTCATTTCATTCACATATTGTACAGGGAATTTCAGCACATTCTTGATGAGAACAAATCAAGATAAATGAAATTTTAGAAGTCTTTTAAAGCAGAGACCCTTTGGATAGTATGATCAGTAGAGAACTCTCAGAAATAAGGATGTTGGAGCAGAGTTAGAATAAAATTCATCCACTTCAGGATTTGGGGAAGGAATTCTAAGTGGAAGTGAAAACAAGTCAAAACCTTGAGGCAGTTTTGAATTTGGATTATTTGAGTATCACATAGGTGGCTGGGGTGGCTATATTATAGTAAATAAGGGACAGAGTCAAATGAAGGGTTTCATCCAAACAGGAGTTTATGGGCAGCTCAGATCAGGGTAGTAGCAGGAGAACTGGTGAGAGGGTCAGAGAAGGGTGAAGATTCTAAGGAATCTTAATCCTAATCTTCTTTAAGTTTAAGGAGCTCTGTTTTCACTAGGTTATCTACTGTATACTGGATCATGAGTAGGTGACAAGAGCCAACCTTGTTTAGCCAGAAGTGAGATCTCTGGAGAACCATTCTTTGGTAGCTTGCTGTATTTGCAGTATTCCTGAATTATCAACTTTGGCATGACACATTGGGTGCAGTAGCCTTGGCAAGAAAAACAGCAGATCATTTTTTCTCATGGCATTTGTAACACTGACATTTGTTGGGTGTCTCTTTGTAATTAGATGGGTCACAGGAAAGGCAGAATACCGCATTGGATACAGCAGAGCAAAAAAGGAAGGAAATTGTTAGACTAATTTCTGCAACTAAGTCTTCAGACTTTCAACAATATCTTTTGTTCATTTTCCAACCTGACTGCGCCTTCCTTGAGTAATGAGAACATGGCTCTAAGAACTTAAATGTGTTATCTCCTGTAATTCTTATCTCATCTTTAGGTTGGCACTACTATAATCTCCATGTAACATTAGGAAACTGAGGAACTGGAAGGTCAAAAATCAGGCTGGGATTCACACAGTTCTGAGAGTAACTCCAGAGTTTATACACTAAACCAACACATTCCACTTCTCTCGTGACATTTAGTTTGTGAACATTATTCCCGTGAATTAATAACCTAAAAAGTCAGCAACCAGTTGAACATGTATTTTTACTTTTTTTCTGAGGGCCTTTTAAGAAGCAGCAGTATGAATCAAATGATTTGCTTTGAAGGATACCAAACAGGGACAATAATATCTTTATTCTGGCCACTGTTAGACTTTTCACAATTAAAATTTTCTTCTTTATATCATTGAAGGTTTCAAAAATAATAAATGAAAAATACATATTAGGTCTATTAGCTTTTACATATATTCATCCAATTGAATACTGATCACCAGAAAGTTTTTCAACTAATTAACTAAAATCAGCTAATATCCTGTTGAATGTACATAAAGTCCTTTATGTAGCAAAAGTACATAAAGGAGTCTGGGAGTTCCAGGATGAAGAGTGACACTGTTTTAGTTTGCTAGGCTGCTGAAAGCAATATGCCCTGAAATGGGTTGATTTTTAACAGTGGGAATTTATTAGCTTACAAGCTTATAGTTTTGAGGCCACAAACATGCCCAAATCAAGGCATCATCAAGATGATGCTTCCTTCTAGATGACTGGCTATTGGTGAACCTGGACTCTTCTGTCACATGGTAATGCATATGGCAGCATCTTCTGGTCTTCCCCTTCTCTTCCAGATTCTGTTGCTTTTAGCTTCTTGCCTCCATGGCTTTCTCTCTCTCTATTCATCCAGTTCATAAAGGACTCCAGTAAGAGGATTAAGATTCACCCTGGGTCACACCTTAATTGAAGTAATCCCATGAAAATCTACTTACAATAGGTTTACATGCATGGAGATGGATTTGTTTTAAGAATATGTACTTATAGTTTCTAACTACTACAGAAACTAAAATGGAGATAAAGCATCCAAGAAAACTCTTGATTTTGTTGTCTGGTTATTATGTCAGCCCAAACTATAAACATTTTGTCTTTTCTGCAGGAAATTTTAGGAAAGAATGTTTACCTCATACTTTTAAACCGAAACCATATATGTTGCATATATGCAAGTAGCTTTGTGATAGAATATATAAGCAATATGTTAAACTGGAAATTAAACATTTTCTTTATCAAATTATATTATCATCAAATTGTATTATCATCTTGATAGATTGTGGGAAAGAAAAAGTCTAATAGATGAAAAGCTGCCAAAGGCAGTTGCAAAAGAAATTATATTATTTTTTATTAGACTATTTAGTATTTAGATTATTTAACCTATGTAGGAAAAATATTTTAAAAATTGAGAGACTCTGTTACTCAAAGATATTTTTAAATAATAAACACTAAGTCTTCAAATATGAATTTAAAGTTCAGCTTTGAGATGCTTATTTTAAGAACTATTTTCAAAGTCATAGAAAATAGATTGTTCCTTTCACAGGAGTCACAAAATCATAAGGGGACTTCGGAATGTAAGGTGATATTTAAGTAGAGAAAATTAGCATCCCTGAGATATTCTAAATCTGACATCTAGAAATCTGCATACAAATAGAAGATTAAAGTAGCCCTGCTGAGCCTATCTACTGTGGACCGGATAGGCATACTGATAAATAAAGTGTATTTTGAGGCAATAGAATGTTTTGTCCTTTCAGTTGTCAGAGATAAATGACTATAGTCATTTTGTTAGAATCTTTGATGCTAACTTTTTAAAATGTGAACTCTGGACTAGAATTACTTATTTTTATGTTAAGGAATTTAGATTTCTTAATTCACAATATGATAAAAAAAGTAGCTCAAAATTATATTTGGTTTTGCCCATTCATCTATAATTATGGTAATGAAAGTGTATATAGAGCTATATATACATAAAGGTGGTTATTAATTTGTATTGTTTGAAGTATCCATTTGTATTTGAAATAAATATATATTGTGTTATGTCAGATATTGCATAATGGAATAAACATTGTGCACAACCATAGGTTTATATACTTCTTCTGCATAATAATCATTTGGAAATATTGGTTTGGATATTTTCTTATTCATAGGTAGGATTCTCTGCTTTTAAAACTCTTTTTTCTTTAACAAACCAATTTTATTGATACATATTAATAAAGCATAAATCCATCCAAAGTGTATAATCAATGGTATTTTGTATAATCGCATTGTTATACATTCATCACTTCAATCATTTTTAGAGCATTTTCATTATTCCAATAAAATAATAAAGAAAAAACAAACAAAATAAAAAAACTCATCACTTCTCAATCTCTCTATTCTTCCCCTGCAGTACATAGTTGCTATTCAGTTTCCATCTCTCTAGTTTATTTTTATTTATATTTTATAAAAAACAACCTTATATATATAATATCACCAATATTTATATTTCATATGTGGTTTCACTATGTTATACAGTCCCATGTTACATTTTTAGCATTCCTTCTAATAATATGGATGACCTTAGACTTATCCTTTCAACCACTCTCATACCCATTAAATTGTTCTACTAGTTACAAACACTATGATATGCTTTCACCATTTTTAATAATTTCCAAGGATTTACAAACAACGTTTTAACCAATCTGTATAGATTAACCTTCAACTTTCCATTCTCTAGTCTCATTCTATTTTCTGGTGATATACATTCTAATTATTAACTTCATGAATTTAAACAATATAAATATTGTTAATATAGCACAATCATACAATATTTGTCCTTTTGTGTCTGGCTTGCTTCACTTAACATAATGTTCACCAGGTTCATCCAATTGTCATATGCTTCACAACTTCATTTCTTGTTACATAATATTCCATCATGTGTACACACCACAGTTTGTTTATCTATTCATTGGTTCAAGAAATCTGAGTTGTTTCCATCTTTTGGTAATTGTGAATAAATGCCACTATGAACCTTGGTGTGCAGATGTCAGTTCATGTCACTGTTCTCATTTCTATATATACCCAGTAATGGTATTGCCAGGTCACATGGCAAATCCATATTCAGTTTCCTTAGGAACTGAGAAACAGTCCTCACAGTGGCTGTACCATTCTACATAAGCATTCTTATGTCTCCATATCCTCTCCAACCCATGTAGTTTTCTGACTTTTTAATAGTGGCCATTCTAATAGGCATGAAATGATATCTTATTAAAGTTTTGATTAGTTATCTCTACAATAATATTTGAAGGCTTTATTACAACAATCTTAGTATTGGATAGAACATGTGGACAGAGGATAAATAATGAAACAGACAGTTTGAATAATATGATAAATAAACTAGACCTAACAGACATTTATAGAGCATGACATCCCCAAACAACAGGATATACATTCTTTTCAAGCACTTATAGATCCTTCTCTAGGATATGTTGGGTACCAAGACAGTTCTCAATAAATTTAAAAAGATTGAAATTATACAAAACACATTCTCTGATCATAATGGAATGGAGTTGGAAATCAATAATGGATGGAAAAAGGGAAAATACATAAATATATGGAGATTAAATGACATTCTTAAATAATAAATGAGTCAAAAAAGAAACTGCAAGAAAATTCAGTAAATATCTTGAGATGAATGAAAATGAGAATACAAAATATCAAAACCTATGGGACACACCAAAGAGAATGTTGAGAGGGAAATTTATAGCCCTCAAAACCCTTTTTTTAAAGTAATCTTTTTAGTATCTCCTGACTTTCATAACTTACCACTTTTATTATCATTTCATTTTACTTTTCCATTTGGACATTTTTCCTATTATCACCCAGTTTTAAATCATTTTGATATTTTCTTATATATTAATATTTTCTATACTTCCATGTTTAAATTTCATTATTTTTGTGTTTATTCTATTATGTTTATCTTTCTTTCCTTATCAATCATACTAATGTTGAATCTCAGAGTATGGATAGTAATGCCAAGTGAATTTCCAAGAGGTTTTAGCTGGAGACTTGTGTGTTCAGAGAAAAGGTTTCCTTTTTATGCCACCCCCTTTAAATTATTCTATTGCTCTGTTGAGTTTTATTTATTTTTGTCTAATCATTTTATAAGTATCTGAGGCATGCACAGAAGCTCTACATAGGAAGTCATACATCCCATGACCAGAAAATGGCAGTCTAAGCATGTAAAAAGGGATTTTTTTTTCCCCTTGGGTAGGTTACTTTCTGTACCAGTTAGTAAGAATCTCAGGGAATCTCTGAGAACGAGTTAGAACTAGTTGGGCCTGGGGCAGATTGACCATAAGGTTACAGGGAGGCCATAGGGAGATCATGAAGTATCCAGTTAAAACAATGAATTCAGATTAATAAATCCTGTGGCAATGGCTTCAATTCCTCATAACTTTGTTCATTTCTCAGTCTTGATGGATTTGGGGTGATGATCATTCTGGCTTCTTCTGGCCGGCTGTGGAGGGACAAAAATATTATGAGACAGAGGAATGGAATGGTTTTGTTTGCAGTTGAAAGTATTCAATGCTTCTGGGACTTAGCTGAATTATCATTAGAGAAATCCCAGGAGGCTGAGAGAGAGGTCAGAGGGTGGAATCAACTGGGCATCTTGAAACTGAAGCAACGAGTCCTGGAGGAGAAGGGAGAGATGAGCCATGTGCCTGATTGCCATAGCTGACATCCAGGAGAAAGTGAGCCTGAAGGGAAAGGCAGAGTCCTTGGCAGAGGCCTGCCACCATTTTGGCACATGACAGTAGTCCAGGATTACAGCAGCCAACTTTTGGTGAGACAGCATCTCTGATGATGCCTTGATTTGGACATTTTTACAGTCTCAACTGTAAGCTCTTACCCTAATAAGTTCCCATTTTAAAATCCAAACCATTTCTGGTGTTCTGCATTAGCAGCCTGTGGTAAACTAAGACACATTTCATAAGGACTTAATTGGAGCCTACTTCTGGGGACCACTCTTACCCTAAGCAGTGAAATTAGTAACACTTTTTCACAGATTAGATTTGCTTATTGACAAATCTTTGCCAAGGTCTTCTTTAAGGTAGGGTTCATTTTTTTCCTTGTGGTCTTCAGGAAACATGAAGCTTCCAGTGTATTCCTAGGGCTCAAGAAACCTCTTGGGTTACTTCAGCTATGAAAGCTTCCCCATTATCACTCTGCATAGAACAAGGCAGTCCAAAGTGGGGAATAATTTCTTTCAGTAAAACTTTTGATACTTTGGAGACTCTCTTGATCCTGCATGAGAAGGCTTCTACCCTTCCCAAGAAAGGGTCTACAAACACCAGTAGTTATTTATAATTTCCCCTGTTCTTTGGCATAATGGTATCTAAATGCCAATCCTCCGCTGGTTCTGTACCCCTTGTTTGAGCTCCTTTAATGGGAAGTGGAGGTCCTATCTTTGGATTATTTTTGACACAGATCAAGCAATTTCCTATCACCTTTTGAATTATTCTCTGTATATCTGGGCCAACTGTGAATTTTCATAGCCATTGATACATGGTGTCTCTACCATAATGAGTTCCTTGGTGTTAGTGTTTAATTATTTCTTCCATTAAATGTTCAAGTATGGGAAGCGGCTGTGGCTCAATCAGTAGGGCTCCCGTTTACCATATGGTGAGGCCCCGGGTTTGGTTCCCGGGGCCTCCTGGTGAAGGCAAGCCTGCCTGCGCGGCGTGGTTAGCTGACCCAGTGAGCACAAGCAGCAAGGGGGGGATAAATGAATAAATAAAAATAAAATCTTTAAAAAAAAAAATGTTCAAGTATTAAGACTTTCCCTTGTTCATTATAAATCCATCCTTCATTGCGCTATAGGGTTCTTTTTCTGGGTCTCTGGAATCAATATTAAAACCCTATTCATTAGCTCTATTTAAAACTACTGAGGAATATTAGAAATATGAGTCCAGATCTATGTCAGGTATAAGGATAAGTAAGATGTTATTGTTTGGCTCTTGTGTCTTAGTGGCCTGTTTAACAGTCCAATCAGTGAAAATATTTCCTTGGGTTACCAAGTTATCAGTTTTCTGGTGCCCTGGGCAATGGACAAAATCTAGTTCCAACAGCAGTGTAACCACCTCTTTCAGCACTAATATAACTTCTGCATGTTTTTCTTTTTTCCTAGGTTAACGGTCCTCATTCTTTCCAGATAGCTTCATGTGCATGGATCATGGAAAAGGTATACTTAGAGTCAGTGTAAATGGTGACCTTCTTTTCATTTCTTCGATGTAAGGCTCTGGTAAGGAGTATACATTCTGCTTTTTTTGGCAGACATGCCTGGAGGAAGTACATTTGTTTCTCAGACTTTGTGGAGGTTTATTATAGTTTATCCAGCTTTTTGGAGACCCAGGTCAGTGAAGCGACTTCCATCTGTGAACATCTTAAGACTGGTTTTCTGTAGGGATTGGTCTCTAAGGTCCATTTGGCTGGAATAGACTTCTTCAATTATCTGTATACAGTCATGAATGGGTTCCTCCAGCATACTGGGAAGTAGGGTGGCAGCATTAAGGATGAAACTTCTTTGAATTGTACATTTGGACTATCTAATAATATAACTTGATATTAGCCCAGCCTTTCAGAGGTAAGCTAATATCCCCTTTTTTACAAGAAGGGGTAGCACATATTGGGGCATATGCACTGTAGTAGCTTGCCCCAGAATAAATTTTTCAGTTTTCTGTAGTAGGTCACAGGTCATGGCCATGGCATGGAGACATACTGGCCAACTCTGGGTAACCATATCTATTCTTTTGGAAAAATAGGCAACAAGTCTTCTTGCACTACCCAAACTTTGAATTAGTACCCTAAGGCTCATCCATCATCTCCCATGTAGAAACAAATAAAAATCTTTCTGAGATCTGTGAGGCAAAGGGCTGGGGCTGTTAAGAGCATTTCTTTAATAGTGTGGAATGTCCTTTAGCATTCAGCAGCCCAGTCTAGTGGCTCAATGTCCTTTCCTTTAAGGGCCCCATATAGAGGTCTGGCTGTAGGTTCAAAATTTGGAATACAGGTTTGACAAAACCCAGTCCATTCCTAGAAATCTCTGGATTATAGAATGGTTGCAACTCTGGCTAATGCTTTTCTTCTGTCTAGCAGCAAATTCCTTTGACCCTTTAACTCTAAATATTTCATAGTGTGTTGCAAAAGGGTGTTTTTCTTGGAAACTTTTTTTTTAAACATTTTTTAACTATATTTTGTACATTTAATAATTGAAAATATAAACAATTAAAAACTAAAAAGTAAACACAGATGAATAAATGTATACATTTCTCAATTAAATGAAATGGATACATATAACTTTTTTTTTTTTAATCAAACAATATATTGCACAATATATTTGGTTCATAGAAACACATTCATACAGTATTTGTCCTTTTGTGTCTGGCTTGCTTCACTCAGCATAATGTCCTCCAGGTTCATCCATGTTGCCATATGCTTTATGACTTCATTTCTTCTTACAGCTGCTCTTGGAAACTTTTTTTCTCCATCAGCCAGGAAGTTCAAAGTTAAGATAATATTTCTATCTGAAACTTCCTTGGTAGTAATGGTAACCAGGATATCTTTCACATATTGAAATAAGATTCCCTTCTGAAGTTGGAATTCTCTCAAATCCTTAGCTTGTATTTCTCTAGATATAATGGGGGCATTTTTAAATCCTTGGGGAAGCACATCCCAACACTACTGTTGCTTTACATTCATTTTGGGGTCTTCCCATTTGAAAGCAAATTGTTCTTGAGACTCTTGACTCAGGAATAGAGTAGAAAACATCTTTTAAATCTGGTACTGTAAACAAACAGAAATTTCTTAGTAAAGTGATGAGAAAAGTGTAAGGTTTTGGCACTAAGGGGTGAATGTCTTCTACTAATTGATTAATTGCCCTTAAGTCCTGCACAAAGTGATACTCTTTGAATCAGGTTTTTGGACTGACAAAATAAGAGTGTTGTATGGGGACTGACAAGGCCAAATTAACTGTTGTTATTGAAGAAGAGGTCTATTACTGATTTTATGCCTTCTCTGGCTTGCCTTTTCAGAGGTATTATTTTAAATTGGGAATTCTTTCTCTGGAATGGAGCTTTACCATAACTGGTGTTTTAGTTTGCCAAAGAGGTGCCGATGGAAAGCACCAGAACTCTGTTGGCTTTTATAAAGGGAAATTATTTGGCCATGAAAAGTTCAAACTGAGGTACCATCAGAGGTGCTTTCTTACCAAAGTCAGCTACTGTTGATTTTGCTGTGTTGCCACATGTTGAAACAAGATGGCTACCAATCTCTGTCCAGATTTCAGCCTTCCGCTCCAAGCTAACCCTTTCCTCTTGAGCTGCTCCATGGACTCAGCCTCTTGGGGCTTTGTGCTTAAGCGATCCTGTAGTCTTCTCTCTCCTGGCATAGGGCTTCTTTCTTTCCCTGCATCTTATATCAGTCTTGATTGTTCCATTCTCTTCCCAAGTTCAGCTTTAAGCTCTCAGGCAAATGGCTCTTCTTTCCCCAGGGCATCAGTTGTTTGAGCCTTTCCTTTCTGTCACATGGCAGGATAAAAAATGGCAGAAATTTTTCTTCCTGTGTCTGTCTGAGTGAATCCATTTATATTAGACCCAACAAAGGGACAGAGACTCAACCTGAGTTATGCCTGTCACAGTGTCTTAGTCCAAACAAAAGTCCTAAAGTGATCTTATCAAGTAATCTAATCCAAGGCTCCTCAACTAAATTTAATACAATCAAAAGGTATCACACCCAGAGGGTAGATTAGTTTACAAACATAATCTTTCTCCTTTTAGGATTCATAAAATAATCTCAGACTGCCACAACTGTTCAGCAGTTTTAGTTTTTCCTGGCATCCCATTACCCCAACCTCTAGTCTTACTTTTGTGTAAGATTTCATCAGAAATTTTCAGTGGTACTTCTTTATCTAGCTGTAATAAAGCAGCTTTGAGGGTATAGACTTGTTTGGGAGGAATATCAATATTTATTTTTCTGTGGAAAAAACAACTTGTCCATTTAACTTAGCTAGTAAGTCCTGTCTCAGCAAGGGTATAGGGCATTCTGACATGTAAAGAAAACTGTGTCTTAAATTATTTTCACCCAGTTGGTATTTGAAGGGTTGTTTTTTACTTAAAAAAAAAAAAGAGTAGTTTGTTCTGATGACTATTGAAAAGTCTATAAGTTTCTTTCCCAACATCCTTGTTACCAGAGCCCTTCATGGGAAACGTGAATGAGACAGGTTGTGTCAAGAGAAAACCCAGGTCCTTGTCAGTCTTGGTAGCCTTAGATTTCAATGAATTGAGGAATCTGCAGGAGGGCTTTAGAATCTTTTGGGCCCTTATCTTTTGAGCACTGTAAGCAATCTTGTTTCCAAGGTGCCCATGAGCAATCCTGCTTCAAGTGCCCTTCTTCTTTGCAATAGTTACATTGTTGTGGCCCCAAGGTTTAGTAACTCTTCCTTCTGTGGATTTGGGACCATTGGGGTCTGACCTTCAGTTATTGACCTCTCTTCATCCGTGTCTTCTTCCATCCTGGTGAATCACTGTGGCCTTGGGCAATTGCTAGGAGTGTGTCTTGGCATCACATATCTTGTTTCTGTCTGTCCTGACTATGGTCCCAGTTATTAAAAACCTTGAAGGCAATCTAAACCAATTGTGACATAGGCATTCCCAGCCCCACTTCTAATTTTTGTAGTTTTTACTTATATTTGGGACATTCTTACTAATGAAGATCATATTAATTAGCCTCATATTATCTGGATGTTCAGGGTCTAAATCAGTCTATTGTTTGTATGCCTCACATATCTTCTCAAGAAAGGTAGACAGGTTTTCTTTTGGCCCCTTTTGATTTTCTTGAATTTTCTTTAAGCTTTTTGATCTTGGAGTCCTATTTTGCATCCCTGTTATTATGCATTCTTTATAGTGGTTCAATTTGGTTCAGTGACCAGGGTCATTGAGATCCCATCTGGCTCTGTCCCTGCAATGGTTAAAGCTTCAGTTGTCCAAATCTGGTTATTAGGTTGTAATTAATGAAACCCATCAGCTTCTTGGTTGACTTTTTCTAAGACAATCCTGTGCTCCTCAGGAGTGAGGAAGGTGTTTATAAGGGCTTTAATTGGGGTTGGGGGGGGGGCAAAATAGAGGTAAAGAGATTTTCCATCCTTTTAGGGTCATCTTGATAAGAAGGCATATTATATTTGCAATTGTATAAGTCAGACATAGGAAAGGTGGAATGTACACAAATAAATCCTCTAGGTTCTCTTTGGTCATCAAGTTCTGCTGGAACCTGCTTAAATTTGAATTGCCCTGCTGAGAGTTGAGTGATCCCTATTCCAAATTGGTACCCTGTGGATTTGAGAGGAGGAGACAGTAACTTTCTAACTGGGTACTGGAGAAAATTTGGGAATTCCCAGTGACCCCTGATATGTCTATTCAATGTATGGAGGAGGTGCAGATGGGGCAGAGGAGCAGCCAGAGGCATTCAGTGTGGCAGAGTTAAATCATCCTCCAGTAGGGAGTCTGGCAGTACAAACTTTGTCTGATTTGTCTGAGCTTCTCCTCTTTGTATCATAATTTTACATCTGTTTTACAAGTTTTTATTTTGATATGGAATCATAAAAGACTGAATGAATGGGATAGCATCCTGTTTTTCTTCTAGTTTGCAGAACAAATCTAGCTGTTAAGTGGTATTGTAATTTAGGGATCTGTTTTCAGGCCAATGTCTTCCTAAACGCAATTTACATTGAGGCCATGCTGTGTTACAAAGAAAAAGCTTTTATTTTTCTTTTCATTGGTTCATAGCTGAATATAGACTAATTATGTAAAATATATACTAAATGTCTGAAGTCAGGTAAACCATTAACTTTGCCCATAATTATGATGATGGTATAGTGTTGTTTCAGTATAGGTAAATTGTAGTTAGTGATTATGATTCAAATAAACAAAAATTTTACAAGGGAATGCAAGAATGCAACCCTCAGTCAATCAACAGATACAAATTTCCTTTGAGTACTTTCTGCAGCTAGAGTCCTCTTTTGTCCAAACAGATCAAACAAAGCCAGAAAACTTTTGACAGAGGACTTTAACCCCCAGCCAATCACCAAATCTGTGTCCCTTAATTTAGACAGAAGAGCATTATTAAACATTTGAGAAGAGGTTTTAGCCTCAAAGGACAACAGAGGGACAAGTGTTTATATGAGGTAACTCACCCAAAAAGACATTTGTTCCCAGTGCTGTTTCTTTTCTCAAAATTGAATAACGCTGAGGAGTCTGAAGCACTGGATTGGGACAGAAGGATCCTGATTGTGAACCTCTAGATAACCTGTCTAGGTGGTGCCACTAAGGATCAGCCAGAAGGGTTTAGCCCCAGTTGGGCCTGCAGTACTTTGGGCAGGCAGTCTCTGAGTTCATTGAGAATCCTTAGTGGTTGAGAGAAATTGTTACCAAGCAAGGACTTACTGCCCAGTGCACAAAGAAACCTAAGACATCAGGATTTTGAGAAAAGAAAAGGCTTTTATTGCAAGATTGGCCGGCCAGGAGACAGGAGCAAAGCTCAAATCTGCTTTCCCTCCCTTGTGGTCAGATGACATTTATATGGAGTTAGGAGGAGTGAGGGGCTCTCAAAGTTCAGGCACTAAAGCTTAAGCATATGGGTCATGTGCAGAAGCTCTATGTGGCAGTTTGAAGCTTTTGTGGACCCCAGAAAATCTTGCATGTAAACCTACTGTAGGTAGAACCTTTTATTAAAACACTTCAGTTAAGGACCATTGATTAGATTGTGTCACTCATGGTGGATCTTAATCCCTTTACTGGAGTTCTTTATACATGGAGGTATAAAAAGCCCCAAACACAGGTGAAAGCTACAGAGCTATAGAACCCCCTAGTGGCTGAGAGAGAGGTTCCCAGAAGCCAGAGTCTGGAATCAGTGGAGCACGGAGGCATGGAGAGAGACCCCAGGAAACTAAGAGAGAAATCCATAGATGGTACAGCAAAAAGCTGACGACAACATGGCCCAGAGGAGAAGGCAGTGATGGGCATAGCTGCCATTGTGTCCTGCCAGGCAGCAGGAGTCCACAATCGCCAACAGCCAACCTTCTGGGACAGAGCTTGTCTTGATGCCTTGGTTTGGATATTTTTCTCAGCTTTGTATCTTTAAGCTTATAAGTTAGTAAATACCCATTGTAAATACCAACTCATTTTTGTTATATTGCTTTGACAGCATTTAGCAAACTAAAACACACTACATAGAAAGTCATATATCACATGACCAGAAAATGGTGGTCTAAGCATGTAAAAAAGGGGGACTTTTTCCTTGGGTAAGTTATTTTCAGTCACAGTTAGTAAGAAGCACACAAGCATAGACTCAGAAAATCCCAGAGAACAGGTTATAACTACTTGGGGCTGGGGTAGACTGACCCTACAAGGCTCAGGCTACAAAAGGGCCATAGGGATGTCAAGGAAGTATCTAGTTACAACAGTAAGTATGGCTTGAGTCCTGTTGCAACAGCTGCATGGACATTGCTTACTTTCATAGGTAGCTACCTATACACTAAGTAATTTGGGATGTCCAAGTAGAAAAGAACACATTTGCAAAATTTTCTAATACTATTACAACAAAAAGAAGTCTGGGGAAAAAAAAGAACTCGGAAAACATGTTTAACATTTTTGTAAAATACAGGTGTATTTTACATTTTAAACTAGAAAATGTCCTTTCTGCATTGATTTTAGTAATAAAGCAATTCATTTTGGAGGATGGAATTGTTTAAATATATAAGTAAAAATCCATACCCTAAAAAGCACATGTACCTATGTTAGTTCTATGTTGTGTGCAAAGCATAGCTCAATGCTATGCCTATGTGTGTGTGTGCACACAGTAAATACATCACTGGTGGGAAGACCTTGGGTCTTCTTAGAATAGCTGAGATCAAATCCACCAGCAGTACCAATAGCTTATTTTTTTTTTTTTTAAGATTTTATTTATTTATTCATTTCCCCCCCCCCCTTGCTGCCTGTGCTCTCCGGGTCAGCCAACCACGCCGTGTGGGCGGGCCTGCCCCCACCAAGAGGCCCTGGGAACTGAACCCGGGACCTCCCATATGGTAAACGGGAGCCCCACCGATTGAGCCACAGCCGCTTCCCAATAGCTTATTAATATTAGGTGAGATTAAAGTAAAATGGAAGTCATATGTGAGACACACCTGAGGAATGAGCGCATGGGAGAATCCAAAATTATACTGAAGGGTGTCTTAGCTCCTCAGCTTCAGAGTTCAAGGTCAATCTTTTGTGGTGTCCATGCTGGACTTTAGTCATATCTGACAATGTCTGATCATCTGGTAGAGGCAATCTGCTAGAGCTAATTAAGGTAAGAGAATCAAGGGCTGCTGAAGACATTTTCTCCTAAGTGTTTCCCAGGTGGTCAAGTAACAAAGTCATTCTCTGGCATTGTTTAAGCCAACCTATTTCATAGCATCTGTTTCCAGAAGCCCAGGAAACAAAAAACAGCTAGTGTGAGATGCTTAATCCCATGTGTCAACTTGGCTAGTTTATGGCGTCCAGTTATTTGGTCAAGCACTGGCCTGCTTGTTACTGTGAGGGTATTTGGTAGATGGGATTTACGTCTATAATCAGTTGTTTGAACCTACAATCAACACAGATGATTGCCCTAGGCAATGTATGCAGTCTTCTCATCCAATCAGATGTGAGTCTTAAAAAGCCAGAAATAAGGATTTCAAAGGTCAGAAGAAAAATTTCTGCCCCAAATTCAGCATTGGTTCTTGCTAGAAATGCTAGCCAGTCAGCTTCCCCTGGGATTTGGGCTAAGGACTTCAACATAATTTTTACTGGAGTTTCCAGCTTGAGGCCTGCCTTATGGAGGTTTGGCTTGCCAGCTCCCATGGTCATGTGAACCAGTTCTTTATCATCTCTTTCTCTCTCTCACTTTCTCTCTCTCTCTAGCTAGCTAGCTAACAAGGTATACTTATGGAATATGTGTTTGGTGATGATATTTATGTCCATTTACTTGGCATTTGTAAATACATTTTAAATTTTCAAGAATCAAACTGTTTTCTGTGTATATTTTTACTTTGTGAAATTAATTCAACATTAGTACCTGGCCTATAATAGACAATCAAGGCATCTTGAGCCCTAGAGTACCACAAGACCCTTTGGAGGTTGAAGAATTGAAAAAATATGAAGAAATATTAACCCTAGGGCCAGCCATGTTGTCAAAGTATTTCAGCTCAAGGTATTCTTGTTGGAATACTGTTACCCAAGATATGGGGTGAAGGAAATAAAATGAGATTACTGTTAACATCCAAGATACATTGAAGCAATTTGCCCAAAATCACTGAGCTCGAAAGTGTCATATCATAGTTTTGAAACAGGTCCTTTCTCTATTTCCATATTTCATATATTGACTTTACATGTGAATGACTACATCTAAACAATAAATTTGATTAAAAAAAAAAAAAACCTGCCTGAATAAAGTTCTACAATAAATCTCTTGTCACTAGATAAAACCAAATTCTATACAGTAGTTTACAACATTGACCTCTGCTAACTTTATATCTGATACTTGAAAATTCCTAACACAGTTTTCTGAGTATGTTATTGATCACCTGCATGTGCTTGAACATCCTGTGTTATCTCACTGGAATGTCTTTCTGATTTTGGCCTCTTTGAAAAATCTCACATTTTCAAGACTTATCGAAATATTTGCTTGTTTGAAAGACTTATTTGGCATCTTCAGTCACAATTAAATGCTTCCTCTTATGTGTTCTCAATTCATGTTCCTTATTCTACCTTTATCACAGCTTTATTAGTTTTGTTTACAGGTTTGGCTAGCTGTTTTCTTTCTATTTTTTCTTCATTTGAAAGAAACAATTATTGAAAAATAGTAGATGAGGCATTATATCATTTCATTTTATATGAAATGAAAGTCAACACAAATACCAATCACTAGACTGAAGCTCAAAAAAAAGAGCTTGGATCTTCATCAGAAAAAAAAATGGTGAAGGAATTTGAATCAATATAACAATGTTAAGTCTGTAAGATTTTATTTTTGCGATTTCCAGCTTTAGCTGTATTTTTGATTAACCAGCTTTATTGGTTTGGATAAGAAGTCGTCTATTGTGCTTATTATTCACCATTGCCAAAAGTGGGAAACAACCCAGGTGTCCATCAACAGATGAATGGATAAACAAACTGTGGTCTGTTCACATGATGGAATATTATGAAGCTGTAAGAAGAAATGAAGTCATAAAGCATGTGGCAACATGGATGAACCTGGAGGACATTATGTTGAGTGAAGCAAGCCAGACACAAAAGGACAAATACTGTATGAATGCATTACTATGGACCAAATATATTGTGTAATATATTGTTTGATTCACACACAAACACACACACACAAAATTTACATGTATCCATTACATTTAATTGAGAATGTATATATTTATTCATCTGTGTTTACTTTTTAGTTTTTAATTGCTTATGTTTTCAATTATTAAATGTACAAAATAAAGTAAAAAAAAATTAATCTATTTAAGTGTTTGAGTCAATATACTGAAGAGAAAGAGGATAGATATTTAAAAATAGAATGTCTTCTAAAGCATTCAGAATATGCTCAAAATATATCATTCTCTGAAATTGGGAATAACAGAATAAAACTAGATCACTAGAGCATCTACATACAAGCAGGGTAAATTACCCTGGAGCTGACATATTGTACAAATGAATTATTTAACTTCATTCTGATACAAAATGTTAATAAAACAAAGTTATAGATGCTAATTAAATTCTCTAGATACCTTGACATTAGGAAGGAGAGCCTGATTACTAACACATTTATTCCATTATGTTTTTTTAAATTACAAATCAATAAATTAACATTCTGGTATAGATATAATTTTCTATAATTTATTTCATGTGAAATTGTTTTAAGATCCTGGTCAATCATAAGTAATACAATAAATTTGTTTCCTTGGCAATAAATCCTGAATGCATTCATTGTGTCTCTCAACGAGAAGGAAGGGTTGGATACTCACTCTTTTTCTTTTCTTTTGACCCTATATCCACAAAAATACCCCAAAAACCATATATGAGACTTTCAAAGGGTGAATATGATTATATAAATAATACCTACATATTTAATTATGGAATTTATTAATACATATGACTTTGATATAGTCAGGTTTCCATATGTGTAAAATCTTTTCCTTGTGCTGTGAAATAAGCAAGAGTATTCTAACATCTTTAAATTTTCACTTTAATAAAATGCATTTTATAGCTAGTGGAGAATTTAACACATGCAATAAAACTGAACACAGAAGATTTCTTTCCAAGGGCAAAACTCTGTTAGAAATTTTATATGCTTATTATGGTGGAAATTGGTAAATCACCTATGATTTTAAACTTTAGTTTGAAATCAGATATCAAAGGATGATATTAGGTTATATTAGAAAGTCTAATTCACTGTATGCATTTGGTGATTCTCCTTGTGTTCAAAACTCAGTGGTCTGATTAGCCTTGATAATATCCTAAAATGTTCACTATTACATGGTTATCTGATGACATATACTCAGCACCAAAGTACAAAATAAAGAACAGATTTTACATGTGTGTGTTCGTATATATTCATATTTATATGTAAAAATATGTATGTGTGTATTTATACATTTATCATCTATGTACATATAAAATCTATAAACATATATAAGCTTTATAATTGATAAAAAATTTGCTAGCTTTACACTTGGTTTTTTGAAAGTGAGAGTAGATGAGGATTGTGGTTAATAATATAAATACAAGAATGTTCTACTTCAAGGATTAAAACTATGGTGATACAGGAGAAAAATATAACTAATGTAATTTATAGACTATAGTTAAGCAACATTGTAATGTTTTTGTAGTAAAAGCAAAGTTGGTACTGTATTAATGTTAAAGGTCATAAAAGATATGGAGTTTGGTTTTGTAAGCTATGAATATGATTAAGCATTTTTCTCTTATTCATTTTTTTCATTAATAAGGAGCCCTCAATTATATCATTTAACTAATCTGTGTTCATCTGTTTATCTTTCTGAACACTAGAGGAAGAATTGAGTTAGTAGTTCAAATGAGATGAGATAAAATTGCCTGGAAAGAACTTTTTAGGAGTAATGATTCCATAACTTGTTGAGCTGTCTTTTTCCACTATTTTATTTTTTTAAATTTGATACAATGCTATTTTTTTAAAGTGACATTTCATATTTTTTATTTTCTTCATACATAGAGTACATAGTTCATTCATGAAGAAAAAAATTGCTGTGATATACTGAATTAAAAATTTTGAATTATACTCTCATGAAAATTTTATTCGTAGAACCAAGCTTGAAAAAATAACATTAAAAATAAATTTCAGAGCATGGAATTTCTATTTTTATTTTCAAAGCAAAGACTTTTTTTAGACTTTAAAATAAACACATTTAAAAGTGGCAATTTTTATGTTTTTACTTCTTTGTTGTAGAATCTTAGAATAAAATATATAGCTTCCATTCTTTTTCTAATACCATCTTCTCTAAAGACCACTAATCAAACCAGAATTTCTAGAACCAAAAAGACCCTGTGTTTGATATAGTTAAGAAAAAAATTGGCTTAATGTAGAAGTAAATCTGTCAAAAGTGGGAATAAACTTTCATGTTTAATTTTTCTTAGATTACCTAATTTTAAATTAGAAATCTAATCTTCATTGGCATTGTGGTTAATGAATTACTCTCTGATATTTTTAATGTAATGGATTTTCCCCTAGAACCTACCTATTCATAAATCATATGAAAAATCTTATTATTTTTAGAGTTTTAAATAATAATAATAGTTAATAGTTACTATGCATGATAATAGTTAATGTTTGCTAAGCAATTTTAAAGTACTAGACACTGTTCTAAGCCACTTATAAGTACTAATTAATTATCACTAAAGCTCTATGACCTAGTCTAATACTATTTTCCCCATCTTAGAGATGATGAAATTGACACATACATAGTAACTTGCCCAATAGCACACACTTAGTGAGTGGAAGAATCAGTTTTCAGATGGAGTCAATCCAGTTCCAGACTCCTCTTTCTGGCCTCTTTGAAGTCAACAGAAGGAATTTCAAAACAAACACAAAATGAACTTCAGAAAGACATACCATCTCTAACATCTCTGCATTTTCTACAATGTATAATATTTATGAAAGGCAATTTTCTTTGCTCCCAAGGAACAAACAGAAAGAATTTCAACTTTTACTTCAATAAACTCAGTACGTCCTCTATTGTTTTCTGAAGTTGGTAAGTAATAAATCATAATTATAAATCATGCTTCAGCTTCTTTTATGTCCTTTTCTTAAGCTTGCCTTCTCTTAAACTTAAGTCTTGAATCTTAAGATCGTCTATAGCTTACCAAATAAAAGTTTATATGACTGCCAATCAGAAATGAACAAAGTACTGCTAGATAAATCAGAAAGTAAAAGTTTAAGGTAAGGTTGGAATGGAAAATTGAAATATTTTTGGAAGAAAGTAAAAATAAAGGAAGGGATAGCATAATGAGGGCCAAAAAATAAACAATGAAAAATAAAGAGGAGAAACCTGTATCGTGGACAATCATTTTAACCAAGAACCAGCTGTCATAACCTAAAGGAAGCAGGATATTTTCTGTTTATAGAAAATATGATAGTGGTTCCTGTTTGAAATTTAGAGTAAAGTGAACCAAAACAAAACAAAATATCTCTGATTTGTTGGCATAGATAGATGAGACAGATAGGTAGATAGGTAGGTAAATAGATAAAGAGAAAGAGAGATGAATAGGCAAACAGACAGAGACTAGGTGCTTGGAAACATATAAGTCAAGTGAAAATAGTAAATTAAATACTATTGAAAGTTTCTGTTTTAGAAACCAAAAGCAACCTGTATGTAAAATGTAAACTGTATGTAAAATGTCACTTCTATCAAGAAGTCAATTTACTAGCAACAAGTTCTGAATATCACTGCTTTGGCCACTTCCAAATTTGTGAATGTCATACCTTCCCTTTCCTGATAATTCCTTCTACTTCAAAATTATAGTTTCATTAAAAATAGCATACCTCTTATTATAAATAACTCATTTTATGGCCAATGTTATTTCCCTCCTCATTGTCTACCCTAATTCTATCGATTTTAAAACCAACTCAAAATTAAAATTTGCTTACAAATATTGAAATATATGTGATCTTTCATTTTCCCAAAAATCTTTTTTGACCATTAGCTCATAAACTTTTATTAAGGCTATATTTTCCTAGTGAAAGAATTTTAATATGAGATCAAATGTCCTTTTTTATGGTTTCTGGCACTCCCACACAAGAGAGATATGTGCTAATGGTGTGCTTTATATTTCTACAAATATGATTGCAATAAAATCTATCAAAAGTGTTTATAAAATATTGTTGGTATGAACTTGTGTTCTTATCTTAGGAGGATAAAAATAAATAGAAGCTATAGATTACATTCTCAAAAAAGTTGTTTTTAAAGAAGTAAAAGAATATCTTCATATGGTTAATTAGCAGTATAAGATTAACTGTTTCTAATTTTCCATCAATATACCTAAAGAGTTTCATTAAAAGATTTAAAAATCCAACAGCATTATAGAGATACATTAAAAAAAACAAAACAAACAAACATGAAAGATGAGATTTCAATTGATAAGACCTGACCAAAAAAGTACATTCTTGTATTATCCTTTGGGAAAAGAATAATATTAAGAGTAATTTCAAATAAGGTAGCAAAGTAACTGCTATTGATGATTAAATTCTGTTAGAATTACCCTACATCTTTCCCCAAAACATCAACTCTTAGAATATCTATGTGTGAGCAAAATTCCTTACTTTTAAAAAGCTGGGATTAGAAAAAATTAGCATAAGCTTTGTTGGAAAATCTAGGATTTGAACACTTTGTTAACTAAAATTAGATCAAAATTCTGTTTTTTGACAGTAGTTAACAAGAATTCAACTCTCTAATTCAGATTCTATAACACTTCTATCTGTGCCTAGTCACCACCTCCTTTGTTTTTCCACACAGCAAGCTCATTCTTGACTGTGGTCCAACCACTTGCTGATCTACTGATACCTTCACAGTCAATTCTCTCAACAAGTGTGGAATGATGGCTCTTGCATAGCTTCATGGAGAATTATATGGCCATATCCTCACCCACCAGAGAGTCATCACCATGCCTTTCTCATTTTACCAATTCTTGAAACTGCCTTCTTGGCTTTCTTATCTAAGTTTCAGGGCCAACTGTGAGTCCTTTGGAAATTATGGATCTACTTTACATCAAACTCAACACCATAGGAAATTTGATGGGCGTTTCAGTGTTTACAAATGTACTTTGCCACTGTCTCTCTTGTTAATGCTCACACTTAAAGACATGAGAAGTATGCATAGGACTTTATCTCCAACTGATCTATGAGACCACACTTTGCCCATTCTCTTCATACTCTTAAAAGTCACAATAAAAACAACATTATATTTTCTTCAACTCTTGTCTTCACTAGATAGCTTTATTGGCAGAAGAGACAGCATCTCAGTGAAAGAGAGGTAAGAGTTCAGTGAAAGGCAAGGCATTATGGTGTCTGCAGGGTGCAGCTGAGCAAGGTGAAGAGATGGAACTTTGAAAGGGGATTATCATATGCCACCAGCAGGAGACACTTTAAGAATACTCTTGTTGTTGAGCAGAAATTTGAATTTGGGCAGCGTAAGACATCCTGTGTGCCACCTAAAATGTGCTTTATATCTTTAATAGCAATCTGCAAGTTTGCTTTTCTATATGCTAAATCTCCTATTACATTCTTTTTTTTTCTGCAGCATTTCCTATTTGTTCTAATTCTAAAAGTAACACCTACTCATTGTTAAGAAAAAAATACATAGTACAGAAAAAGATAAATACAGCAAGAGTAATCCATAACATTTTTTTTTACCCAAATGCAAAATTGGGGGAAATTTTACATTTCAATAAATTTTAACTATATTGCAATCATAAGATATGTGAAATTGTGTATGCTTTTCTACTCAGTTTTACATCATAAGCAATTACCTACATTACTCAAGACCTTTTCTGCTATTCATAGCTGCAAAATATTCTGTTTTATAGTTACACCTGGAAATGTTTTACTTTCCACTGTGCTTGTTATTTGGGTTATTTCCAATTTCTTTATTATAAATAACATTATGAAGAATAATTTGGTTATCATTTGACACACTTTTCTGGCATTTCCTTAAGAGAATATTTTATAAATAAACTTTGAGTCAGGAGTATCAATTTGAACAATTATTTCAAGAAATATTCTGGCAATTTATTCTTCCATCTAGAGAATATAAAAGTGGATTTTTTTACCTATATAAACCAACTTTTCCCATATAGATTCTTTTTTCTATATTTTATTTTTTAAAGACGTTTTAGATTATATAAATGTTACACCAAAAATATAGGGGAATCCCATATCTCAACCCCTCCTCCTCCCACACTTTTTCCCTTTAAAAACATCTTTCATTAGTGTGTTACATTTGTTATTATATAGATTCTTATGATTTTAAAGAACTTTATTACTTTGCTATGAATGAAGGTATCATGTTAAAAAATGCCTTTGAATTTGTTGACATTTTTAACAGGCATCTGAAATTTTTCTTTATTGAATTTTCTTTGTATATACAATTGTTTATTTCATTATTGAGCCTATATGTTCTTTAAATATTTATTCTTTTTATTACCTAATTAATAATAATTAAACATAAATACAGTTGAACACCACTCCATCTCCAGAAGAAGCACTAATAACAGATCCATGTATAATATTAAAAATTAAAACCATTGATATGTAACCCTGTATTTTAATATAAGTGGTTCATATTATTTGTATAGTCATGCAATTGTTTCTTCATGCACAAATTTTTTTTGAGATATATCTATATTGACTGAAATAGTTTTCGTTTTTAACATCCAACTATTATATTTATCATATGAATTTATCCTATAATCAATATTGCCATTTAAAAACAATGTTGAAATGAATTTCAAATATATGTCCACATTTATATTCCTACCAGCATATATTTAAAAAAAAAATCTTTTATAGCACAAGTTTTTAAATAATCAAGCCTTTTATTTTCTGTGAAACTTTTGTGTGTAAACATTATCACCTTTTTATTTACAGTGAGAAACAATTTAGTCTTTTATATTGCATGTTATCCCAATCTCTCCTGTTAGTAAGTATGTCAAATTATTTTTCTTAGAGCAGCTGACATATTATTAATAGATAATTATTTTATGCCCTAATATTCTGATTCATCCTTAAGAATTCAGTCCTTAAGAGAAATTTATGCCAATATGTCTGGGAAATTTTTCCAAATGATAGAGATTGGATGGACTTTGCCAATATTTGTCTCTGACTCTAATTTTTACATCTTATATTTACTTTTTCCATTTTTATTCACTTAGACTTTCCTTAAATATATTATTTCATTAATTAATTTCTATAGCCAGGTTCTGTTCTTTTGGAATCTCTAAGGAATAAAAAACAAATTGGTAGCTTAAGGCCTTTACCTTGTCACAGGTCTACACTTATGTGCTTTGCTATTGTTTTTCATTTGTTTCTTTTTACCGTTATGGTAATTTTCCTTTAAATATGAATGCCTTCAGTGAAGGTTTATGTCGTATTCTCTCACACAGTCTTCTTGACTTCATGTGGTCTTATCATGGAATCAATTCATATTACTTGCTTGTTTCCTGTACATAGGTGAATATTAAGTCCTTTTGTTAAGTTTAATTTTTTTCTCTACAAGCTGCTCTATTACCAACTAATCTCCCCTTTTCCCTTCCCACAGTAGCCTAGCCTAGAGTTTGCTTCTCTTCCTCAGCCTGTTGAGGAGGTGGGCAAGCAGGGCAGGGATAAGGCTACATCCTAATTGACTACTACTAAATGAGCACAGATGGAAAGGTACTCTTATCCCAGCTTCCTGCCAGGCTTTTATCAGAATTCTTTCCTCAACAGTTTACTTCCTTGGATTTCAATTTCATATTAGTCATGTGTTTTCAGTTGAATGTGATTTCACACCCCATCCATTATTACATTTAGCTATATTTAAATATATCTCTTTCTCTTTTACTGTTGGTCAGCTCAGTCAGAAATGGTGCTTCAGTGTTTCTTTTTCCTTATATTTTATTAATAATTTCAGGATATTAAGAATTTTCTGAGTGTTCACTAATGACTATTTTGCAAATGAAAAGCAACTCAGAGTATCCTTCTTTAACATGCCTCATTCTCTCTCATATCAACTGCTCTATTGGTGGATGGATGATAACCTCTGGGCATCCCTTTACCATACCCTAGCCCTACTATTCACAAGTGTAGAAGTTGTTGCTTTCTTTCCTAAAAGTGAAATTGGAATCTTTGTCTTTTTGTTGTTGAGTTGTAGTATTTCTTTATATACTCTGGATATCAAACCCTTATCAGATATGTGATTTCCAAACATTTTCTTCCTTCCTGTACGTTGTCTTTGTACTTTCATCATGAAATCACTTGATGGACAAAACTTTTTCATTTTGATGAAGTCCATTTGGTGAAGTGTCTAAAAAACTTTGCCTAACACAAGATCCTGAATACTTACCTAAGTTTTCTTCTAAGAGTTTTATAGTTTTGGTTCTAATATTTTGGGCTTTTATCCACTTTGAGTTTATTTTTTAATATGGTGTGAGGTAGGGGTCCACCTTCATTCTTTTGCACCTGACATCCAATGTTCCCAGTTCCATTTGTTGAAGAGGCAATTCTTTCTTGATTTAGTGGACTTGAAACCTCTGTCAAAAATCAGTTGGCCATAAATAGATATGAGGGTTTATTTCTGACCTCTCAATTTAATTCCATTATTCAATTTGTATGCCCATGTCTGTAATAGTTTTGTCTTTTGATTACTGCAGCTTTATAATAAATTATTTATTTATTTATTTATTTATTTATTTTTTTTATTATGGGTAAAAATCAAAATTCTCACAATACATACTAACATTTGCAAAATGATATATAAATATATATGCATATATGTGTATTTGCTTACAAAAATGTTATTTTTATATATATATATATACATATATTTTAAGAGGTGCTTAGATTACTTAAAATATTACACGGAACCCACTGGGATTCCCATGTTGCCCACCTCCCACACCTCCCACCACATCCCACACAAACATCTCCCACAAGTGTGGCCCACCAACCTCAATGAACTTATACACCCTGGAGCCTTGCCACCAACCATAGACCACAGTTCACACTGTAGACCACACTCTCTCCCACTCAGTTCTGAGTGGTGTGTGCTGATTTAAAATGGCCTACATCCATTGCAACAACAGAACTCAGGACAACCTCCAACTCCCAAAGAAGCCCCTGTATTTCAACTGCTCATCCCCTCCCTACCCAAAAACTGTCAAGTGGCCACTGGCTCCACCTCATTGTTATAATTTCTTACATTGCAAGAATCACCATATGTGAGCAAGAGAATACCATCAAGTCCACTCTAGTCCATAGTTCTTCCCCCAATCCAGAGGCGACTGGGATGGTGATGTCCACTCCAACTCCAAGTGAGAGAGGGCTTATATCCCATGGATATGGTGGGTGGGATGATCGTGCCTGCAGATGCAGGCCCTCTCCATTCCCTGGGATGGCCATTACCCATCGTTGTCTCCTCACCAGGTGACAATTGGGATGTGTGAGTCCTTCAACTTCATTCTATTTTTTCAAGGTAGTTTCAGCTATTTTGAGCCCCATACCCTTCCATACAAACTGAATGATTGGCCTTTCCATTTCTGAAAAGAGGCTGTTTGAATTTTGATTGGGATTGTGTTGAATCTGTTAATTGCTTTGGGTAGAATTGACATCTTAACAATATTTAGCCTTCCAACCCATTAACATGGAAATCCTCCCATTTATTTAGGTCTTCTTCGATTTCTTTTAACAATGTTTGGTAGTTTTCCATATACAAGTTCTTTACATATTTGGTTATGTTTATTTCCAGATATTTGATTGTTTTAGTTGCTATTGTAAATGGAAGTTTTTGATACCTTCTTCAGATTGTTCATTACTAGTGTATAGAAACCCTACTGCTTTTTTGCATATTGATCTTGTGCTTAGCTTCCTGTGTACAGTCTATTTAGTTTTGCTACAGAAAAATGTGTGCTTATTTGTCCTTCCTTTCCTAAACTCTTCTATCCTGTCCTGCCCAACTCTCCTGAGAAGCCTAGGCAAAAACATCAAGAAATTATAGGGAAGTGGATGTGGTTCAACCACTTGGGCTTCCATCTACCATATGGGAGGCCATGGGTTCAATTCCCAGGACCCTCTGGTGAAGGCAAGCTGGTCCATGCCATGGAGAGCTGGCACAGCAAGATGAGGCAACAAAGGGAGACACAGAGGAGAGACAGTGAAAGATGCAGCAGACCAGGAAGATGAGGTGGCTCAAGCAATTGAGTACCTCTCTCCCACACTAGAGGCTGCAGGATCGGTTCCTGGTGCCTCCTAAAAAAGAGCAAGATGAGAAGAAAATACAGGCAGACACGGAAAGAACACACAGCGAATGGACACAGAAAGCAGGAAGGGAGCTCAAACAACAACGTGGGGGGTGGGGGTAAGGGGAAAATTATTAAACAGATTATTTCTTTTTAAAATCAGCTTTCTCAAATTCTTCTCAGATGCTGATATACCTATTAATTATAATTTTACTCTTGTTAAAAAATCTTATTTAATCTTTTCCTTTTGTATGTTTGTAATATAAAATATAAGGCTTTAAGGACAACTCTAAAATATCCTATTATATTAAAATAACAGGAACATCTCATAATACAGCTGATAAGACTCAGTGAAATTCACATGAAGTGAATCCTCCCTTAATAGCATGGAGTTCTCCCTCTTCTTGAGTCTTCTGGGATTTGTTATAAAGGGCTTTGTTGTCTATTTTATCAGTATAATTGTCACATTGTAGCATATCACATTTATTTCGGTGGAACATTTTTCAGTGAGAGCTGCCTTTATTTTATATTTTCTCTACTATTCAAATTCAACACTAAGCACATAAGCAAACAGGCATTTTTGTCTGCTGGTAATAGATTATATATAAAGAACAACATCACAATCCTTGTTCATTTTTCTTTTTTCTCTTCTTGTATTTTTCCTGTCTTGGATCCAATCTATGGAAATTGAACTCCAGTGGGAAACTAAAATCTATAATAGGCACAAAAGCAAAAAAAAAAAAAGTATTCAGGGTTTATGCATTTCATCTGATGTACAATATCTGCTTTCTGTTTTTGGAGAGTAAGAACTCACCTTTCCTTGGGGAGATAATAGTGTCATATCAATAATATTTTTGTTACTACATTTTTGCCTGTCTTCTTGATTCTTTCTTCCCTCTCCAAAATTGTTTATTCCATGCTCCATGTTGATGGGCACCAGTGCTTCTCAGTGCTTCAAATTTCTCTACAAGCCAGCTGAGCCAGAATTACAGGTAAGAGTAAACACTCTCTCCTGACCACAAATATGTCTGTTGGCTGCTTTTAACTGTTTGCTAATGTTTCTTTGTAGGAAAAAGTTTGAGTTACTTCCCTTATTGCAGGGTAAAGATGGAAATAAGTCTTCTCTCTAAATTCTGCCATTGTTCTGGTTGACTGCCATATACAATGGACTATATATCCAACACTATAGATTCTCACATTGCACATTCTTATTTTCTAATATTAAACAAGCTCTCAGTGCCATTCCCCAAATATCCTGTTTTCATAGATTTCTCTATTCTCTATGGCAACCATTGAAAACTTTCATCACTCTTTTCAAATCCATAGTCAATCACCTCTTCATCTACTTTTGGTAGAGTTCTTAACCAAGTACTTCAAAGAGAAAAGAAAAATGATCAAATGGGAATGTAAGCTTCCTCATACAGAGGTGCATACAGAATTACCATTCTCTGTGTCCATCCCTTTCTCTCTTCGTCCTTCCACAAAGCTGTCTAAGGCTTTGCCTCCTCTCCTTTCCGACTTCTTTAATGAGGTTGATACATTCTTTATGCTAATCCTCTCACATGTTTTCAATTTGTTCACTCCCCTCTACTGACATATTCACATTTATTTAAAAATACTCATGTCTATGAAAACACAAAAAACACAAATAAAAAATCAAGCATAAAAAACCTTGCCTCAAGTACTTATACTCTACTCCACCTACTTCTTTACCTGTTTTTCCACCTTCATATCCAATTTTCTTTTTGTAGCTTGTCTACTTTGACTCTTTGTACTTCAGCAATTCTGTTACTTCTCAAAGTATGAAATTTCAGGTTTATTCCCACCATACAAATGATCCAGTTTTTATCCCAAAATGTTTTTTTTACTAAATCAAGTAAAAACTTTGAAAACATTATTTTCTGATTTTACTGATCTTTTGAGTAGCATTATCTGAACCATCAATACCTCCATTTTCTTGAAATACTCTTTCCTGATACTACAATTTCTTTTTTTTCTTCTGTTGTTTCAATGTTTAATTTTGGCAGTCTCTTCTGGTCATTTATTAAACATTGGTGGCTCTTTTGTATATCAATTAAAACTCTGTTGCAAGATATAGAAAACCCAAATCAAATTGGTCAATCACTAGAGTGAATTTATTAGCTTACAAACTAAAAAGACTCCAAAACTCCCTTATTCTCTGAATCAGTTTTGTGTTGAGCAGATTTTCTGGGGAAGAAAACAATACAAATTTCAGTGATTTACAAGAGCAAACATTTATTTTTCAAGTTGTTTAAGTGTTGTAGCCTTGTTCTGGATCTATTTTGGAAGACATGTCTCCTCTAGCCAGTTTGTTATTCCACCTGTTACCTTTTATTGGAACTCAGAATATAGAGCAGTTCTCATTTGGGAAATGTTTAATTTTATATTAAAGAGGAAGAGCAAAGAAGTGAGGTGAACCATTCAGTTTCATTTAAAGCTTCTGCTTAGACCTTTCACATGTCATGTGTGTGCACATTCATATGGCCAAAGCAAATTACTGGGCCAAGTACTGTATGAATAGAGAAGAAGGTGAAATGAAAAAGAATAATACAACCTATCATAATACCCTATTTGCCCAAGATGGAAAACTGGTTATTATATTCTTCCATTTATTTCTTTTATAAATAATAAATGACTGAAACTTCTAGACCATCAGAGTCCCATAGAATATTCTGTGATCATGAGACTAGCTTGTTATCTGTGCTATCCAATAGGGTAGCTATTAATCATGTATGGCTATTAAAATATGAGATATGGCTAATGTGACTGAAGAACAGATTTTTAAATTTTTATTTTACTTTAATTACTTTAATTTTAAATTTAAATAACCACATGAGGCTGGTGGTTACTTTATTATACAGTGAACTTCTAAATGCTGTTACCTAAAAAAACTTCTAGTTTTTTGTCAAGCACTTTATTTTCTTCTTTCTCTTTTCCTTTTTCTCTTTTTCACTTACTATACACTTTCACTTGTGTGAAAGAAACTTAATTTCGGTTAATCTTATCATTTCTACTACACAGTTTTCAGAATAGTTTCTAAATTCCAAGGAGGTTTTAGAGTATCTTGTTTGTTTTGTAGGGATGTATAAAATTTTAAAGTAATTTTTCTGCATAGTTATCCACAAAGATAATTGGCATCTCTTCTGTCTCCTAGCAAGGTTTAGAATGACTAAATTTTTCTGAGATAAAAAAATTTGGAATTTTATTGGTATATAACAATTCCAAGATAATTTACTTTTCACTCAAGAGTCTGTGTCTTGGCCGTGGCTTGGTTGGGTTTGACTGGTTTCAGCTAGATTCAGCCCCAGACTGCAAGTGAGGTTCAAATATTCTCCATTCCAGATCCCAATATGAAAGAATGACTACTACGTGAAATGTGGTCTTTTTGTAACAGATGGCAGAGTACATGGGAGACAAGGAGAAACACACGATGTCTCTTAAAAGTAGAATTTGCACAAAGTCATGGATGCCTATCATGGGTCAAAGCAAGTCTCAGGGATTAAAGCCCAAAGTGTAACTGAGGCAAGGAAATAGTCTGCCTATAATGATCAAGGGAAGGGCAGAAATGGAAGAAAGAATTATGAATAAATAATAAAGCCTCTTAAAATTTGGTGCACAAGTGATAATTGCCTTTTTAATGGCAAAGAATAAGAGGTCCCGCCTATATCTCTGTTTTTCTCCTTTCTATGATAGGAAACGATAATTTTAAGGAGTGCTCCAGGACTTCATCTGCCTCAATATAAAGCACATCTGTTACCTCTCTAGGTTCTGGATGATTGCTAAGACTCTGAACAGGAAATATAACACAGAGGCTTACTCTGTCAATGCAATTGGCCCTTCTCTTTTAGTTCACATAGTATCTTCAACTTACGAAAATAATGTGTGTTTTTTCCCAACCTAGGATCCAGAAGAAATCTCCTTTCTGCTTTTGATTTTTTTATTACATTGAAATTTCTCTGAAACAAATTGTTTAGATTTCAAATATTCAAAAATTTTCCATCCCCACCAAGAATCTCAAAGGTTTAGGTTTTGAGCACTCAAAGAGCAGGAAAGATGTATAAGATTTTCTCTTTTGGGTTGTGTCCTACTTTCTTTTTGAGGAAATAAGAGCTCCTCATGAGCTCGAAAGCATGGAAAGGAAGCAGGAGAGTATCAGGGGAAAATGAAGATGGGATATCATCTTCTAAAATGTATTAATTGCCAACAAGTAGTTTAGGATTAATTGTAATACATATTAGATTTTTAAAATCATATTTAAACATTTAGTTTTACAACCAGAAAGGGCAGTGATAAATAGACTAGCTTAAACAAAAGTCAATATAGAGGCTGAAATTATTATCATCAGAAGACCATATATATAATTGGGATCATGCATTTTGAGAACTGGAGAAAAACTTTGAGGTAATCTAACCAAGAAAATATAAGAAAGATTGAGTAACATGTTCAAGTTCACCGATCTGAATATATTCCAGACTCCTAGTCCTTGGTGGCAGATTATAGATGAAAGAATTCCAGGTGGGCATTTCCTTAAAAATTCCAAGAATATAAGAAGGTAAATCTATGCAAGGTATAATTTGCACCAAGTCATGGATGCCTATCATACACTATAACACAGTTAAACACTAGATTTTTTATAGCACTGCTCTTTAAATTATTCCTTATCCTGTGCCATTACTGAAAGTAAGAAATGTATGCTTTTTATTATGTGCCTTGGAGTAGAGTTGTAATTTTCAAATCCTTTCTCTCACATGCAGAATCAAATATGGTGGCTTCCTTTCTCTCTGTGCTTCTGTCTATATCAGACCCAGCAAGAAGGCAGAGACCCAGGCTGCCACACACCTCACTGACATAGTCCAATCAAAATTGTCTCACACCCACAGAAATAAATTCGTTAAAGAAAATAATATTTTTCTTTTTTGGATTCATTAAATAACTTCTAATTGTCACACCCACTATATGTGTGTTATTTAGGAAGAGAAAAATAGCAAAAAAATGAAAATGTTTAATTTATTTATATTAAGAAATTCAAAAATTACCTATCTTTTTGCTAATCTATATCTTAGTCTAGCTTCCCTTTTTATGTTAAGTTCCCATTGCTAGTTTGATGTTGAGTCATTAATATGACTCAAATCCAACATGTTTAAAATCAAACTCTTTATCTTCCTTAAACTCCAATTAAACTACTTTTACATAGTTTCTCATTTAATGTCACCTTAAATTCTCCTATTCACTCTAACAAGAAATCACAGTGTCACATTATTTAGCTAAAACATATTCTACATTCAGACAATTTTCAAGTATTATTACTTATATATCCCAGTCATACATTATTTTATTCATGCACTTCACTCATTTATTGCATGTCTACCATGCATCAGGAAATGTATATGCAATGAGCATTCCACAGGAAACAAAAAAGACAAAAATCTCTGCCCTAACTTGGCATATAGTCTGGAAGGAGAGAAAGAGATATTGACTGAAATAGAGAAGTAAAATGTAGTGACTATTGGATGGTGATTTCTATGGGGAGAAATAGAACAGGAGTGCAGGAGGTAAGAGAATTTTTTAAATATATGAACTATATTAAAAAGATTACTTTGGTTGCTGCATTAAGACAGATTGTGGGTCAAGGAGAAGTAGGCAGGGAAAGCAGATAAAAGCAGAAAGAAAATTTTGGAGGTTACTGTAAGAATCTAAATGAAAATAATGATGGCTTGGGCCAGGGTGGCAGCACTGGATGTGATAAGAAGTGGTAGGATATTTGAAAGTCTTTTTTTATAAACCACAAAGAAGTGATAATTAATTGAGTTTCAAGTGTGAGAGAGTAAGGAAGAATCAATGATAATCCAGGGGTTAAGGCCTTAGCAACTGAACTAGAGATGTCTTTTACTGAGTGAGGGGAGACTGTTAAGGGAGAACATTTTGGAGGGAAGATCAGAAGTTCAATATTTTTGAAATCTTTTATTTATGATGCTTTTTGAACATTTAAATGGAAATATTAGGTAGGCAGTTGGATTCAGCTATCTGGAATGCATGGGGCTGATATACATCTGGGAATCAGCACATAGATGGTATTTCTAGCTTAGGACTCAGAGTAAATATGGATAGAAAAGATGAGAAGTTTGACAACCAAATCTTGGATTGCTCAAAGATTAAGAAGCTAGAGAGATGAGGAAAAGTAAAATTTTATTTAGTTGAAACAACTAATAATGTAGAATAATCATGTTGGAATCTAGTGATATAGGAATAAAATAAAGTATGTTTTGCCTGTAGCAATAAAATGAGATTAAGAATTCAAGGAATTAGTTATTTGAGATGCTATTAATATATTTTAAATTAAACATTAAATTTTTTAAACTTAATTAATTTTGAGATAGATTGTATGCAGTTGTAAGTAATAACACAGTGAAATCCTGTGTACCCATTACCCAGTTTCTTCTAACTGTAAACTTTTTATAAATTATAATGTAATACCATAACCAGGATATTGACATTGATACAAAACAGAGATCCCTCCTAGTGCCCTTTTGTAGCCACAGTCATCTCTTATTCCCTCTCTCCACAATCCCCAATCTCTGACAATGACAATCTGGTCTCCATTTCTATAATTTTTCATTTCAAAAATATTGTATAATTGGAATCATATAGTATGTAATGTAATCATATAGTATTTAGTATTCTTTTATCCACCAGCTTAATTTTCTGGAGGTTTATCCAAGTTGTGTCATGTATCTATAGTTTTTTTCATTTTTATTCCTAAGTGGTATTTCATGGTATGTATATACCACAGTTTTTCTTTACCATTAACTCATTGAAGGATATATAGATTGCTCTTTCTTAACATACGCATTTAGTGTTATAAATTTCCCTTTCAGCACAGCTTTAGCTGCATTCAACAAAGATAGGGTTTGTGAAGAGGACTTTTTAAAGCTGCTGTTTCTGTGCAGCTTTTGAGGCCATGGTTCTGAAAACAAGCAGTTGGTAATGGACCCAGGGCAGTTTTTGTCCAATAGTACTAACTGTTGAGAAGAAGAGCTGGGGAAAGAGTAGAGGAGAGTGTGGATAGGCCAGATCTGCCAGCCGTCTCTGCATCTGCCCTTCATCATATCTGATTATGGAGAACTTCAGAGGGCTGCAGTTTTACTTCTCCCTCTGAAATCTCACACAATTTCCTCTTCTGGCACACTGTACACTTTACTACACAGAGAATGGGATTTGGGAAAATGTAGAACCCAGGTTGATCAAGTTGACAATGTACAATCCAGAAAATTCATCTTTTCTTAATTTAGCATTTATACATAATTTAAAATCATATATAACTTACAATATAAATATTATGATTCTGCCTAATATGATGCAACTTTTTCTGATAGCCAAAAACATGCTAACTCTATTATTGAAGATTTACAAAATCCAAGTTGCCAAGCATGATCTGTACTGCTATGGCTACTTTGTGCACTGGGCAAAAACAAAGGTGGCTGATTGACATCCATAAATTAGGGCATTTTGTTCATCTGATTAAACACATCTTTTTCTACTAGGTTGATATTTGGTAAGCATTCAGATGGGACACATATAATCTCACACTTCTTCTCTCAAATTTTCTTGTAACCAGTTTTCTAATTATGCTTTTTCTGAGTCTAACCAAATTGTAATCTCCTGCCCATGGTTTAGTGATGAACTATACCTCTGGCCATGAAATACAGGAGACATGTATTTCTTACAATAAAATAGACTTCCAAAAGTCTATGCCTCCCATTGGTAGGATTTTCCTTCACCGCATTCCTCCATAGCCACCTGAGTGGAGTGATAATAAGGCAGCTTTTGGCATTCAGACACTGGACATATTGTGTATAACTATTTGTAAACCATAACTGAATTTTTATATCCCAGTGAACTGATCATAGTATACTCCCTATGAGTCCATAGTACAAGTTGAATGAAGAAGAAATGTAGGAGAAATGGGATCTTTAGTAATCTGAACTACTTCCTCATTCAACTTAGTTGTACTTTCAGGACCTGTTTAAACCTAGTACTGTATATACCACTTCCACATGATGTTGGAATATATTTCAATGCAGAAAATTTTAAGACTTAGTGGGTCAGATAATATGCAGTTCTTGATGAGCATTTCAGATGGCCAGTCTCTGCTAGGACTCAATAGCAAGCCAGATGATGTTTCTCAAAAAAAAAAAAAAAAAAAAAAAAAAAAAAAAAAGAATAGTTTTTGGATAGGATGACATAGATTTGCTTAACATCCTGAAGGCTCCATACAGAATCCTTATCGACCACAGTCACATCACACAGCATCAAATAATTTTGATCTTCTTGTCCAAGTGTCAGAGAAGCTTGCACCTGTTGCAGTGACTTATTTTATTATAGGCTTTATTAAAAACTGGCAGCCTTTCAAACTACCCAGTAAATGGATTAATATAGCAAGTGGAAATTATGTGTATATTACCTCTAAATTCCAAAGAGTCCCTCTAGGCTTTTTACTTCTTTCTAAGGGGAAGGAAAAGCCAAATTCAGAAATTTGTTCCTTATCTTGGAAAGGATATCTTGGCATGCATCAGACAACCAGAGTCCTAGAAATTTCACTGAGGTGTCAGACCCTGAAATCTTGTGGCATTTATTTTCCATCATCTGACGTACATTTGCCTGAGCAAGGTATCATGCTACTTGTTGCTTAATAGGTCTACTCAGCATGATGTTAAAAAATGCAGTGGATGAGCATGATACCTGAACAATGAAGAGACCATCAAGTTTCCTGTAGACAAGACTATGACCTAAGACTGCTGAAGGTGTATGGGTAGCTTGAGTTCTAAAGGGAATAAATAAATTCCTTGCTTAAGATCAGCTTATCAGATGCCAAGGGATTTTTTGAAGTGCAAGACAAAGAACCCACTAGAAAAGAAGATGAAATTGCAGAAACCACTTAATTGAACTTAAGAAAATCCTCTTACCACCATTAAACTTCTGCACACACCAAATATGCAAGTTAGATGAAGACATAGAAGAGATCATTGTTTCTGCATCTGTCAAATCCTTGATGGTAGCACTGATCTCTGCAATCCCTCTACAATGTCATATGTTTTGGGTTTACTACTTTGGAATGTGGAAGTAATAATAGGAGCTTCCAATTAGCCTTTTCTATAATAATTGCCCTTAATACATAAGGCCAAGAAAGAAATTTATCTATTTCTTTTTTATCTATTTATCTATTTCAGCTATGCATTCCAGAAAAGGGAAAATAGTCACTGGGTACTTTCAAGAATCCACTGGGCCCTCTCTGAAACTGGTTCTGGCTAAATTCCATTAATAACCTGACTGTTATAAGTTTTCATCTGATTGGTGCACCATAGTGGCCTTTTGGGTCTTATGAATTAATGTCAATTCACAGCCAGTGTTCACTAATCCCAGAATATCTAGCTTTTTCAATTCATTAAAGCACAGCCACCCCAGATAGTTAATGGCCACAGATGATTTTGGGTAAATAAAAGAGGAAGGTTTACAATATAAAATTTTGGAGCTTAAGTAAGGTCTTTCTTAAGGGGACCTGTCTTCCCTTTTATTCAAGAGGCTCTGGTTCTATGCACTGACCCAATTAGGAGACATTTTGGAAGGATTGTGTCTCTATTTTGGCAACGCAATTCAGATTTTTGTTTTTCAGAGCTGGGACATTTCTACTTCTACAAATCAAGTAAGGGTTTTCTAGGCAGCCCATCTATTTCAGGACTAGGTACACCACCATAAATTATTCAGTAGCAAAGATCTCTCTTTCTCAAATCTTTCCGATTAACACCTTGTTTCTGCTGCCCATTATGGTAACTGTATCAACTTTCTATGTGGCAGTTAAGTACTGTAACTGCCAAAGATTTACAGATGATCAGACAATGTGCCACTTTTCTCACCCCCACATGTGTTCTATCTGAAGCTGCTCATATATTTAACTATATTTCCAGAAAGAAGATTACTTTTATTTGCCCAAGTATATGTCAGGAAGTATCAATTGCCATTTGAATACTCAAACTTCATTTATTACCTGTATTGCTATCTCTCTTTCACATAATTTAAGACAGCCTCTTGTATCTCTATGTTATAATTAAATTTTATATCCTAATGTCCTGATTCTAGATATTCATATTCGAATGCCCTTTATAAAGGCACTTATAAATGAGTTCTAAAGGGATACTTGGAAATCCCTCATTTATAAATGAGTTCTAAAGGGAATTGCTTGTAAATCTGAGGTCATGGCTGGCACCACTGATAAGGAGAAAATAAAATCTATGCTGAACTAGTATTCTCTTCATCAGCCACATATTAGAGATATGAGTAAAGTGCTCACCAATCTACTGGCTCATGGGTCAAGTATAGCTTTTAACATCAGTGTCATAGTTATTTATTTCTCAATTCATCACCTTGTGGCATTTATAAATATGCTGAGTTGTTGCTTATAGTGTTTGTTGTATATTCAGTCATTCTATCTTTCATCAGGACAAAAGGATAAATAAAAGTTGAAGAGAGAAAAACCTTATGTAAACACCTATTTTATTATGGATATAGAATGCCCAGTATAAACAAGGTTTTCTTGTCTTTAACACATCAGGGTTAGGGATTTCATGAGAGTATTAAAAAAAAATTTTAGTGGCAGTTTCTTTTTTCCTTCAACTTCCTCCTGAGGAATTGCTTGACAATCTGAGGTCATGGCTGGCACCACTGATAATGAGAAAAGTCCATTTAAACCAAAGCAAGGTGAGTCCTAAGCTAAATTGTGAACTTGTTTCCTTGCTCCAAAATCTTAATGCTGTCCGTTTGCTAAGGGTCTCTTTCTATGTGTCTTCTCAGAATGTATTCCTCTAATAGAAATGTCAAGTATTCCTAGGGAGCAACAATCAATCAATTATCTTCTCATTCTTTGATGAAAATTCCTTTGTTCTATAACCCATCATTACTTAATAGGCTTAATTCTCATGATTTTGAAACAAACAAAATGGCATTAACAAAAACACAAAAAAGTATTTAAAATTTTTTTTTATTAGAGAAATTGTGAGCTTACAAACCAATCAAGCATAATGCTCAGAATTCCCAACAACCCCCTCCACCAACACCTTACATTGTTGTGGAACATTTGTTACAGATTATGAAAGAACATCATCAAAATAATAATACTGCTAAATATGGTCCATAACTTACATTTGGTGTTTAATATTTCTATAAGTCCCCTATTGTTAACACAGTGTATTAGTATTGTACATTTGCTATAGTTCATGAGAGAACAGTCTCATATTTATACTGTCTAACCACAGTCCATCACCCACCACATGATTCACTGTGTTATACAGTCCATTGTCTTGCACAATCCATCCAAAGGGTACACTCAGTGGATTTCATTTTCATCACAGAGTTGTGCTGTCATTGCCTCAGTAAACTTTAAAACATTTTCCTCAGTCCAATTAAAAAAAAATCCCATACCCCCTCTTATTGACCCTTAGCATTGATACAGTACCTTCTTTGACATTGATGCAAGAATATTACAATATTGCTATTAAATTATATTAATTGTATTTTTCCCACAAACCACCTTGTAATAGTCATTTACAATTGTTCTAGTTCATAAAACATTCTTGTATTTTAACTATTAACCACAATCCTCATCCATCACTGAATTCTCTATGTTATACAGTATGTAGGTCAGGGGTTCTGAACCTTTTTTTGTTCCATGGACCCCTTTTCCAGTCAAGTGAAAACTATGGACTCTTTACTAAGTCCACACCATACTGTGTATTATTTAATTAATACATCACACCTGCACCAACGTGTCCCCACAAGAATAATGTTTTGTGATTTTTTTGAATTTCACTTTAAGTTCACAGACCCCTGGTTAAGAACCCTTGCTCTAGATTATTTTCTACCCTTTTTTTCAATTGACGTTTACATCCTTAGACTACCTCTTTCAGCCACAATTATATTTATAAATCAGCTGTGTTACTTATACTTATATTTTACCATCTACTCTATCCATTTCCACATTTTACAATCAAGCTAATAAAAAATTCTACATACATTAAGTATCATTAACCCTTCCCAGTCCTTATCCTATCTCCTAGTAATCTATACTCTAGATTTTAACTCCGTGTGTTTGTTCTTTGCATTTAGCTTATGTTAGTGAGACCATACAAATTTGTCCTTTTGTGTCTGGGTTATTTCACTCAGCATAATATCCTCATGTCTCATCCATGTTGTTATATGTGTCAAATTTCATTTAATCATACAGCTGCATAGTATTTAATCAGATGTATACACCACATTTTGATTATCAGTTCATTGGTTGAAGGACACTTGGTTTGTTTCCATCTTTTGACAATTGAGAATAATGCCACTATAAACATCGGTGTGCAAATGTCTGTTTCATGTCCCTCTTTTCAGTTCTTCTGGATATATTCCTAGAAGAGAGATTGCCAGATCATATGGTAGTCCTAGGTTTAGCTTCCTGAGGAACCAAAAACTGTCTTCCACAGTGGCTGCATTATTCTACATTCTCACCAACAGTGAAGGAGTATTCCTATTTCTCCACATCCTCTCCAGCACTTGTAGTTTTTTGTTTTTTGCTTTTTTCAGTAATGTGTGAAATGATATTTCATTGTAGGTTTGATTTGCATTTCCCTAATATCTAGTGATATTGAACATTTTTTCGTGTGCTTTTGGCCATTTGTATTGAAAAATGTCTATTTAAGTCTTTTGCCCATTTTTAAATTGGATTGCTTAACCTTTGATTGTTGAGTTGTATGATCTCTTTATATAGTATGGATATGTGGTTTCCACTTATTGGATTGTTTTCCAAATATTTTTCCACTTATTGGATATGTGGTTTCCAAATATTTTCTCCCTTTGAGTAAGCTGCCTTTTTACTTTCTTGACAAGTCTTTTGAAGCACAAAAGTGCTTCAAAAGTTTGAGGGGATACCATTTATCAATTTTATCTTTTGTAGCTTGTGTTTTGCTGTAAGGTTTAAGAAATCAGCACTTGCCACTAGGTCTTGAAGATGTTTTCCTACATATTCTTCTAGGAGCATTATGGCCCTAGTTTTTATAAATTAGTTCTTTGATTTTTTTGTGTGTGTTAATTTTTGTATAAGGTGGAGAAAAGGGTCCTTTTTCTTTCTTTTGGATATGGATATCCAGCACCATTTGTTCAATAGACTGTTCTTCCCCAGCTGGGTGGGCTTGATAGCTTTGACAAATGTCACTTGACCATAGAGATGAGGGTCAGTTTCTGAACAACCAATTTGTTTCCATTGGTCTATATGTCTATCTTTATACTAGCACCATGTTTTTGTTGTTATTGTTTTTTTTTTTTTTTAACCACTGTAGCTAGGTAATATGATATAAAGTCAGGAAGTTAGAGTCCTCTGTGGCAGTTTGAAGATATGTTGTGAATTCCAAAAAGAGAATGATTATGCTTGTGAGCGAATCCATTTCTGGGTGTGTGTGATACTCTTTCAACTAGACTATGTCAGTGAGGTGTGACTCAGGTTGAGTCTCTGCCCTTTTGTTGAGACTGATGAAAACTGAGACACAGACACAAAAAAAAGGAGACTGCCATTTTTGATCCTGCTGTGTGAGAGAGGACTAGAGAATCATGTAAGCATGAAACCCCTGAGAGTTGAGGCCTTCAGAGCAGCTCAAGAGGAGATGAGCCCTGCTATATTCCTGATAGCTTACAGGTGAACTGAGGAAGAAAGCGGAGCAGCTGAGGCTGATAGATGAGGCCCAGAAAGAGAAGCCCAATGCCTGATTGCTCATAGCTGAGGTCCAGGAACTGGGCTCTGAGAGGTGGTGATCCCAGAGGGGAAGGCTGAGAACGCAGCAGACATTGGTGGCCATCTTGCTTTGCCACATGCCCAACAACAGGATAAACAGTAGCCTACTTAAATCAGAAAGCACCTCTTATGGTGCCTCGATTTGGACTTTTAACAACCTTGGAACTGTAAGCTTTTACCCCAAATAAATCCCCCATATAAAAGCCAACCCATTTCAGGTACTTGGCACTGGCAAACTTTTCACAAACTAAAACATCTTCCAACTTTGTTCTTCCTTTTGAAGATATTTCTGGCTCTTCCGGGCCCCTTTATCCTTCTAAATAAATTTGATAATTGGCTTTTTTTATTTCTTTTAAAAAGGCTGTTTGAATTTTGATCAGGATTTCATTGAATCTGTAAAATATTTTGGGTAGAATTGAAACCTTAACGATATTAAGTTTTCCAATCCATGAACATGGAATGTCTTTGCATTTATTTAGGTCATTATTGATTTCTTGTAGCAAAGCATTGTCATTTTCTGAGTACAAGTCCTTTAGATACTTGGTTAAGTTTACTCCTAAATATTTAATTCCTTTAGTCACTATTGTAAATGGAATTTTTCCTGACTTCCTCCTCAGATTGCTCTTTACTAGTGTTTACGAACACTACTGACTTTTGCATATTAATCTTGTATCCCATCAATCTGCTGAACTTATTAGATCCACTAGCTTTGTTGTCATTTTTCTGGACTTTCTAGATAAAGGATCATAACATCTGTGAATAGTGAGAGTTTTACTTCTTCCTTTCAAATATAGATGTCTTTTATTTTTATTTTTTCCTTGCCTGATTTCTCTAGCTAGAACCTCTAGCACTATATTGAACAGCAGTAGTGAAAGTGCGCATCCTTGTGTTTTCCCAATCTCAATGGGAAAGCTTTCTGTCTTTCATCATTGATTACAATGTTAGTTGTGGGTTTTTCATTTTTGTCCTTTATCATGTTAAAAAAAATTTCCTTCAATGCCTATATTTTGGAGTGCTTTTATCAATAAATGATACTAGATTTTGCCAACTGCCTTTTTTGAGTCAATCAAGATGATCATGTGATTTTTCTTCTTCTATTTATTAATGTGATGTATTAAGCTGATTGTTTTTTAATGTAAAACCATACTTGCATGTTGGGGATAAAACCCACTTGATCATGATGAATAATTATTTTAATGTATTGTTGGATTCTATTAGCAAATATTTTTTTAACTTTATTTTTAAAGAAGAAAATTTACATAGAAAATATAGGGGATTCCTACATATCCAACCCCTCCCCCTCTCAAATTTTCCCCTATTAATTACATCTTTCATTAGTATGACACATTTGTTACAGTTGATGAACAAATATTGAAGCATTGTTACTAACCATATTCTATATTTTGCATTACAGTTTATACTTTGCAATGTACAATTTTATAGGTTTTGGCAAAATGTATAATTGCCTGTATCCATCATTGCAATATCATGCAGAACAATTCCAATATCCCAAAAATTCTCCATATTACACTTATTCTTCCCTCTCCCTCCCCTGAGAACCTCTGGTGACCGCTATCTTTATATCAGTGTTACAAGTTCTTCCATTACTAGAATAATAATGTCTACTTTTGCCCCTGCTTGCATTCCCCCCTTATGTTTGTTCATTCTTAAATCTAGAGGATTTTGGAATGGTGATACCCACTCTGCTTCTGATTGAGAGGAGGCTTAGATCACATGGGACAGATGAATGGAACTGTTTTACATGCACTTATAGATACTCTGATTTTTGGGATGGACATTGTCCATCATCATCATTTTGTTCATTGCCCTGGATGAGTCCGATGAACTGGAGAGTAGGTGTTGGCTCACACTCTGCTGAGATTTAGGGCTCAACTAACATATGAACAGACTGAAGGTTTCAGGTTCTGGGACATATATTTAACTGATTTAGTGCTAATTATAGGTTCAAAAAAGGGGGCAGAAGAATCACTTGTAGGGAAATTATAAATGAGTCTAACACTGTTACATGGGGGAGATAAGTTAACATATATTCCAAGGTAAGGCCCTGATGGGATGCTGATTTCCTGGGTTGTCTGCCCTGCCTATAGTGTCCAGATGTCTCTAGAGTCCTCAGGAGCTCCCCTGCTTGAGGCATTGTTTACTGCGACAATCGGTGCGATTCTCCTGAGATATTCATAAGTGTAACTTCTGGAATGACCTCCCAACTCACTGTGAAATCTCTGAGCCACAAAAACTCTTTTGTATTTAATATTTCTCTCTTTGATAGAGGTCTTTTTCCAAATCCATCACTAGTCGTCAGATTAGCGAGCATTTCCCTATATTTATTAGGGAAATGGGTCTATAATTTTCTTTTTCAATAATATTTTTACCTGGCTTTTGCATTAGGTTGATGTTGGATTCATAGAATGAGTTTGGTAGCATTCCTTCCTGTTCAATTTTTTAAAGAATTTGAGTACGGTTGATATTAAATCTTCTTGTTCTTGTGTTTCTAGGAATTTGTCCATTTCGTCTATGTTGTCTAGTTTGTTGGCATATAGCTGTCCATAGTATACTCTTGTAATCTCTTTTATTTCAGTGGGGTCAGTAGTAATGCCCCCCTCTCATTTCTGATTTTATTTATTTGCATCTTCTCTCTTTTTTCTGTCAGTCTAGCTAAGTGTTTGTTTATATTGTTAATCTTCTCAAAGAACCAATTTTTGTTTTTGTTAATTCTGTTGGGGTTTTTTTTGGTTGCTGTTCTCAATTTCATTTATTTCTGCTCTGATATTTGTTATTTCATTCCTTCTGCTATCTTTGGTAATAGTTTTCTGTTCTCTTTATAGTTCCTTCAGCTGTGTAGGTAAGTCATTGATTTTAGCTTTTTCTCTGTTTTCAAAGGAAACATTGAGGGTTATAAACTTCCCTCTCAGCACTGCCTTTGCTGCACACATAGGTTTTGATATGTTATGTTATCATTTTCATTCACTTTGAGATATTTACTGATTTCTCTCGCAATTTCTTCTTTGACCCAATGATTATTTAATAGTGTTTTGTTTAATCTCCATTTATTTGTGATTTTCCCTTTTATTGATTTCTGTTGTTGATTTCCAGCTTCATTCCAGTATCATCAGGGAAAGTGCTTTGTTTAATTTTGATCTTTTTAAATTTACTGAGATCTGTTTTGTGACCCAATGCATGGTCTATCCTGGAGAAAGATCCATGAGCACTTGAATAGACTATATATCCTGCTTTTTGGGGGTGTAATGTTCTATATATGTCTATTAGATTTAGTTCATTTATCTAATTATTTAAGCTTTCTGTTTCTTTATTGATCCTCTGCCCAGATGTTTTAACCAGTGTCAAGAGTGGTGTATTGAAGTCCCCAAATATTATAGTAGATATATCTATTTCTCCTTTCAGTTTTGCCAGTGTTTTTTTGCCTCATGTAATTTAGGGCACACTGGTTAGTTGAATTAATATTTAAGATTGTTATCTCTTCCTGGTGGATTGCCCCTTTCATTAATATATAATGTCCTTTCTTGTCTCTAATAACAGCATTGTTTTTAAAGTCTATTTTATTGGGTAAGTACAGTTACTGCAGCTTTCTTTTTGGTTGCATGTGTGGAATGCTTTTTCCATCCTTTCAAATTCAATCTATTTTTATCCTTGGGTCTAAGGTGAGTCTTTTGTAGGCAACATGTAGATAGTTCATATTTTCTTATACATTCTGCCATTCTGTGTCTTTTGATTGTGGAGTTTAATCCATTAAAATTCAATGTTATTACTGTAAAAGGAGTTCTTACTTCACACATTTTGATCTTTGGGTTTTAACTGTTATATCTTATTTTCACCATTTTTAAAACACTTTTAATTACTTTTACTGACAATCTTCCTTTCTAGTCTCTCTTCCAAGTCTCTCTCTCCTGTCTCTCTTCCAAGTCTCTCTCTCCTGTCTTTTCTTTTCAATATATCACTTCCATTAGTATTTTCTGCAAAGCCTGTCTCTTGATGACAAAGTCTCTCAGTTTCTGTTTATTGATGAATATTCTAAACTCACCTTCATTTTTGAAAGACAATCTTGTTTGTAGTATTTACAATTCTTGGCTGGCAGTTTTTCTTTTGCAGTATATTAAATATATCATACCACTGCCTTCTTGCCTCCATGGTTTCTGATGAAAATTCAGCATTTAATCTTACTGGGCATCTATTTTGTATGTGATGAGTTACTTTTCTATTGTTGCATTAATAATTCTCTCTTTATCTTTTGCATTTGGCATTCTGATTAATATGTGTCTTAGAGTAGGTCTATTTTGATTTGTTTGGATTAGAGTACATTGTGCTTCTTGGACACAGATATCAATATCCTCCAAAAGAGTTGGGACACTTTCTGTTATTATCTCCTCAAATATTCCTTCCGTCCCTTTTCCCTTCTCTTCTCCTTCTGAGACACCCATAACACATATTTTTGGATGCCTCTTGCTATCATTTACCTCCCTGAGGCCCTGTCCATTTTCCCCCATTCTTTTCTCTATCTGTTCTTTTGTATGTTTGAATTCAGAAGCTCTTCTTCAAGCTCAGTGATCCTTTCTTGTTCTTTTGCAAATTTGCTGTTACCAGTCTCCAGTGTATTTTAATTTCATTTATTTTGTCTTTCATACCTATAAGATTTGCTAATTTTTGTGTATGATTTCAAATTCTTCTTTATGCTCACCAAGTGTCTCTTAATATCCTTAATCTCTTTAGCCATCTCATTGAATTTATTAAGGTGATTTGTTTGAACATCTGTGATTAGTTTTCTCAACTCCTTTATGTCACATGGAGGTTTAGTTTATTCTTTTGAGTGGACCATATCTTCCTGATTCTTGGTATGACTGGTAATGTTTGGTTGGTGTCTCGGCATCTGATTTTCTTGATGTATTTATTCTGAGCTAAGTTCATCTCTATAGCATGGAGCTTTTTTTTTTTTTTTTTTTTTTTTTTTTCCTGATTGGCTTTGTGCTACAGCACCTCTTAGAAATAAATCAAATTATTTTGTAACTTTATAATAGCTCATGTTTAGCCAATCTGAATTTTTCAGCTCTTATTCCTTTGTTTCTTGCTCTTTCTTCCTTGCTGGGGGCAGAGTAAGAGCCAAGGGTATGGTTGATACTGTAAGCCGTAAAGGCTGAGGCTGCCCTCATTTCCCCAGGAACTGATGAAGCTTGCCCCCACACTTCTTCCTTGTCAGGCCTAGGGATGAATCTGCAGCTGTGTGCAGTGATCCAAATTGTGCAGGCCAAGACTATCTATAGTTGCCCAGTTAGACTGTTGAAGCACTGAGTCTCTCCTCCACTGCCAGGGCCTGGGATGGAGCCACAGGTGTGTGCAACAATGTAATCTGATGAGATCTGGGGCTGTTCAGTGGTATGGCCGTAGACAGCAACAGTGTAATCTGTACATGCTGAATATGACTGCAGTTACCTGGAGAGGCTGGTGTAGGTTCCTCCAGCTTCCTTCATGCTGGGGTTGTGGCTCCAGCAGCAATCTGACCTGGTTGGAAAGAAACCATTCCCTACAACCACAGTGATTTTCAGTCAGCCCCATTTCCCCTCACGCCAGTGGCAGGGTTAAAAAGGAGGCTACTGACCTCTTTCCAACTTGGAGAGTTTCGAACTTTAGCTGTATTTATGATTGGACTTTAGCCAGCTAAATTTACTAATCAGTAATGAAGTTAGTGCCCGATCATCTTTCTCCTCTGTGTGTGTGTGTGTGTGAGAGAGAGAAATAGCGCTTCCACTGCCAGCCAGGGAATAGCTCCCAAACCATCCTGCTCGATCAGTGCGGGGTGGGCACTGGCCATAGCAGCAAAGAGTGCTCTACTCATGAATCTTCACCGCAGATGGGAGCCTCCTCCTTCTATTCTTCCAAGATGTTGTATGATGCTCTTCTGGTCTCCTGAGCTCACCAACAGGTGATTTAGACAACTTCTGGCTGATTACTAACTGCACTAGAGGAGGAGCTGACTCTTGGAACTCTCTACTCTGCTGCCATCTTGCCCCACCACCCCTAATTCCTCAAAAAGTTTTTTTTCCAAACTGCTCACTAACACATTTTATCTCTCCTTACATCAATGTACTTGATTCTTTTTTCCCTTTAAAAAAAAATTATTGACGTATATCACTCATATATAATATACATAAACAATAAGTGTATAGTAATAGTTGTGAACTTACAAAACAATTATACATAACATCATACAGGGCTTTCATACCTCAAGCTACCACCAATACCTTGCATTGTTGTGAAACATTTTTAACTAATGTTGAAAAAGCATCCTCAAAATATTACTACTAATCAAAGTATCTTACATTTGGTGTATTTTCCCCCGACCTATTATTATTTTTTAAAATATATTTTTATTATAGAATTGTGAACTTAGAAAAAACAATCATGCACATATGTGGAATACCCACTCTCTATCAACACATAGAGTGTACTACTGCATTCACTTCCATTTTTCTCATATTCCATTTACTTCTCAATCTTATACCAGTTGGTATGCACCACCAACTGCCATCTCATTGATGTTATTGATGCTAAAGTAAAGGGACAATGTTCATTAAATCCTTTTCTCATTATCAATTCCTCTGTGCATTGTCACTGCAGAAAATCTTCTCCTAAACTATTGATACTGGCTTCTTAACATCACTTTCTTCTGAATTTTCCTGGTAGCTCTTTGGAATATTGTTCTTATCATTTTCTGACCCCTCTGTTTCTGCCAGTCTATAAAGTGTTATTTATTTTCTGTTTTATGCTCATACTCTTCCTAGATGAATTCCTGTACTCTCATGATTTCACCCAACAACTTTCATGCTGATGTCTCCAAGATATGTTTTTAGACTACTGAGCTGTAGGTCGATATGAATATATCCTATTACCTTGTGGATTTGGGTCAGTTCACAATTTGGTTGGCCCACTATAATTCAATAACAAATGCCTCAAATTGAATTCGTCCTCCAACTTCTACCTGCTTCTCTTCTCAGCCTCTACTCCTTAAATGTCACTTATTTCTTTCCTGTTACCCAAACAATAAGTCTTGTGTCTCGTTCTTACTTCATTCTTTTCTGCTCTCCCATTTGAAATGTCACCAAGTTATATTAATTAGGCCTTTATGACATTTCTGGAATCCATACTCCCCTCTGGATTCCTGATTCAATTTCTGTTGTTCATAGTCTCAACATGGTAGGGAAGGAGACAGTAATATTGTCTATCTACAGCTCAGCCTTCTCAAAAATTTAAAACATCCTTATGGTATGCAGAATAGATTCAAAACTTTTAACACTGATCTGCTCTACAGCCACATCTCTCTACACTCCACTGTCAAAATATGTGAATTGTTACATTAGGTTATTATTGTCTGACTACATTCAGAAGAAACTTGTCTATGATGAATTAGCATAGTTTTGGATTCATTTTTCTCATTTAGTAATAGCTCTAATGTATTTAACCAAAAGCAGGAATAGCAAGTCAGGAAAAAACACCTTTTTTCCCCACCACTATTGTTCCTTTCATTAGTAGGGGCATGTATTAGGGTAACTCTGGCTCTTGGCCTTTCTCTACATCTTTATCTCCAGGGGAATGAGCGACTCAATTGATAGTTAAATATATCTGCTTAACTCTATTCTTCTATGTTTCTCCGTCTTGCAAGTAAGTAGGTTGATCATAAGGAGAAGTTACAGAGACCTGCCCTGGTCTAGATTGCTTGTGACTTGGTGAGTAAATTTGTCTAATTGTGAGATTTAGTTAGCAAACTCCTTTGTCTAACTCTTACAGTTAGTTATATCTCCTAACTAACATCTAACAATAATAATCATGAGAATGGCTCTCTCTCTTTATCTTTTGTCTTTTCTTTCTATTTATTCATAAAATATAGGCCTCTCTTAGAAGACCAACACAATGAAGTTATTGGAGGCCCAGGTTCTATCTTCCTGCTCTGGAATGGACCCTTTACCATGTTGTTTCATCCTCAAGTTCAAAATTTAACTAATGCATTTCCAGAAATTTCTTTGATATTTTCAGCAGGAAAAAAAGGTGTAAAAGTAAAATGTAAAAGGCACACAACAGGTAAGCCACCATGTCCCTTTTCATGAAAACAGTAGCATTCCAGGAAGTCCCAACCAGAACTACTTTGTCCAGAACTGGGTACATGGTCACATTTAGCTACAAGGGAGTCTGGGCAAGAGATTGCACACATTGTCAACCTGAATAAATCAGAGTTGTGTTAAGCACACACACACATACACACACACACAAAATTAAACCTAAAGAGGAATTTTCTCCTTCATAAAACTTACTCTCTCCCAGACTATAGTAGGAATTTATTTTAAGAAGTTTCCTACCACTCTGTGCTTAGGTTTATCTTAGTATATCTCATATTAAGTATCTAAATCGCAAGCATCTATTTTGAAATGAAATTAAAGTGACAACCTCTAAATTTCCATTTTCCTTTTTGTATATTTAAATGCTTTTATATGCTCTAAAATTTTCTAAGACTTGTTTGAGAAGTTCCCATCCTAGACTACAATATATCTGAGATCAGGGAATATGTCAAAATTATCTATTAATATTTAGTGTGTAATGCAGCACACACTGATTTGGACTAAATTGCATCCCATTTCAATGGGCTTTACTCTCATATAAATTGTTTCAAATAAGTATTGTCTAGGTATAATACCTTAACTTAAAGAAGTGATCCTGATGATAAATATGTCTCTGTTAAATCAACAGAAGAAATTACTTGTGCATATCTGACTTTCTAGAGTGCATAAATTACAACACATAGACATTTTCCATTCTAGTTATATAGGGTCTACCTGAAAATTAGAGATTAGACTACTGAAGAGGCAAGGGAATAGAAAAATGTATATATGTGAGAGTGGATTGGCAATAGGAAGTTTGTTAAGAATATACTACTTCCGATCCTCTCATCTTCGCATTTTGCACCTTATCTTCTTGAGGGATTCTTATTTTTCACATGTGACTCCTATCCTTTACTCTGGCTTTCCTATTCAGTAGCTTTGCAATCATGGGTGAACTAGTTAACAACTCCATATCTCAATTACATCTTCTTTGAATTGGGAGAATAATGGTAAGGTCTTGGTAGGTTTTGATTATTAATTGGGTCAGCACATTAAATGCTAAGAGCAATGCATAGTACATGCTAAGTGCTTAAGTAACCTTGGCTAGTATTACTAATTTGGGTTATTTTTTCATTGGTTTTAAGGAATACTGAAAAAAGCAAATAGAAAAGACCACATTTGGTATGAAAATAATATGTGTGTGTGTATAAAGAATAAGCTATTCTCACTGCATTTTATCATATGAATATGTCCCATAACAAGTTCCCAGAGATTTAATGTCATATACTGTCTCTGACATAAAGATGAAACTCAACTCTACATAAAACACAACTATTATGGATACATGGATTTTAAAATTTGTTACCAGGAAAATTCTGGTTTTTTGTTTGCAGAGAAGTTTAACAAGGTCACATTTATACTAAGAGAATTGAGTTGTTCTTGTTGGTTGGGGCACTCCAAGGCTCTGAATTTGAGACTTGGCTTTGCCTCTTAGCTCTGTGTCAGGGAAGTCACTGAAACTTTATCAGCCTTATCTGCAAAACAGGGATAATTATATCTGCTTTGTTTGATAAAGTTGACACAACATAGAATACCTAATATGCTTATGACATCAATTCTTGCCTCTCTTCATGTGCATGTATATAAAAAGTGTTTATGAAAGGCAAACCACTATGCAATTACTAATAAATAATTAATATGAATTATTGCACATACTAAATAAACCTATATTTTTCTGCTTATTTTATCATTTCAGTTATTTCCTTACTGAATACACCTTTCTGTTGCTTTTAATTTATTATTCATTTAGAACTGGAAGGTATAAGAGAGGGTAGAGAGAAATGTTATGATTATTATTTTACACTCAGCTTTCTTTGAAGAAAAATGCCAACAATCAATGCAGTGTTCTACATGCTTTATTGGTAATATTTTATGACTTTGTGACAATTATCTTTCTCTAATTTGAATCTTTAAATAATTAGTTATCCCAATATCCAGCTAAAGTCGATAGAAGTCAAATACTCAGGTAAGCAATCATATGCTGCAAAGTTTCTCTAAGGTCTCGTGATATTGAATTTGTGAACTTTCAGGTTTGAGATTTATTAAGAGTTGTCATGTTTTACAATTTATGAACATGGCTTACAAGATGAAGTTTTAGCTTTTTTATGAAGAATATCAAGAAGTTTTAGTTCTATAACTTATTCAAATGCAAGCTATTGATGTTGCCTTCTGAAACATTAGCTTTGATCTAGCACTCATGTTTAATTTTTCTGCCCACTAAACTTAAATAAAACTCTAAATCTTGCAATAGTGGCAACAATTAGAACATCCTTCTTCTATACTACTGAAAAAAAGAAAGGAAATTGCATTCTGTGGTGGTTATAAAGTTACATAATTGTAGCCAACCTGCATAAAACAAGAAATGAATACATATAAATGCGATATAAATATGATAATTAGGCATTAATTTATGCCCCTTTAAATATGTAAAATGTACAGATATATCAACTGATTCACTTTAGCCTACCACTTTAAGAGTAAGCAAATTGAGGTTGTTTAATGTTGTTCATACTAAATTAAAATAAAGGAATGAGACTGTGTAAATTAATTCAATCGTGGGCATTTCTATTAAAAAAAAAAAAATATTTACAGGAAACTGGTTCTGCACCAAAAGCTAGCATACCTGAAGAGAACGGTAAGATTTACATTTTAAAAAGCAAGAAACTACCTCCTTGAAACCTTTATGCAAACACAATAACAACAATAAAAACTTTCTGGTAGGGTAAAAGTACTAAACCTGGTAACCACAGAAAGAATTCATGAGATCATCATTTCGTATGGAGAAAATTTTATTTTTTCCAGTAACCTCCAACTGATATTTACGTTTTCTTCAATTATGGATGTAAGGCAATAAATCTTGGTAATATTAGTGCCTATAACATTTTCACTAATAAAGCATCTGCAAATTTTTTTCTATCTTTAATTTTCATTTTATTCTGAAAGTCTGACAATGATTAAATTTACCTATATATCTTTATTTCATGAATTAATAAATATACATATATATAACTTATCATGCTTTTAATATTTGAACTATATTTCATCATATGTAATAACTATATATATCCATTTATTATTTGAAACACTTATTCTGAGAAATCTTTAAAAACATTATTCTGAGAATGAGTCCATAGGTTTTACCAAACTGCCAAAGAGTCCAGGACAAAAAGAAGAGTATTGGATTACAAGTCCAAGGCACATCGAGAACAGAGAGATCCATCATTAAATTGGCAAGTCAGAAAATCTGGAAAATGATCCAAAAATTTAGAAATGTTCTGATCATTCACTGTATATTTTATAGCTAAATAAAAATTATTACTTCTTTGCATATTAACTGAGAAGAAGAGATGGTCCTCTACTGAGGAAAAGAACTTACAGATAACAAGATAAAAAAGAAAGTATGTTCCACAATGTTACAATTAAATTTACATAAAAGAAGTTCTGCATTCAACTACATTTAAGTAAAACTGAGAAAGAAATATGTATACGTACATATCTATGTGTGTGTTTGCATCATATGACCTCTCAGAATCCTTAATTCTTTATTGAACATTGTGATAATTAAGCATTTCTCAATATTTCTTATGCATGGAAACCTTTTTTCCAAGAACATAATGTGGGGAGAGAATTCTATATATATATATAATTAGGAAATACTATTTTAGGATAAATAAGTGGAGAAGTAAAAATTCTTCAATGGAAACTGCCCACCTTAACAAATAGTAAGGAAATATTAGAACAAAATAGGAATGAGATCAATAAATAAGAGATGATAGGACTTCCAGAAGTCAATTAGTAAAATATGCAGAAAAGGCTAGTGGGCATTTTCAAGGTCAATGTTAAAGTGCCTAAAGTCTTGTATAAGACTTGCAGGTGGGTAGGGAGAAAGTAGATTCAATATTCTTATTTTTGATAAATGATAGGATCAAAATATGCCAAAAGTTATGGAAAGGAAGTATGGCTATACAAGAAGACATAGCAGGCAAAAAGTTTCAAGGGCAGGTCTAACAGCCATATTAATCCAATTTTTACTTCCAGGATAAACTGGTATGTAACACTTGTTCCCCATTACCAATATTTCATTACTGTTATGTATCTTTCTAGAGTTAATAAGGCTATGATAGTACATTTTACAAAAGAATAGTTGTAATATAAGCTAAATTTCTGGACTTGAGATAGTGAGAAAAGGTGGAAAAAATCCAATTTTGAGGTTTAATTGATAGGAAGCTCAATGAGCTATAAATGATACACCAGAAGTATTAATATATGTTAATTGCAACTATGCTGGGCAATAAAGTTAAGATAATACTAAAAATAAAAATAATCATCATTACAATTTATTGAACCCTTGCTAAGAGTGTACTGGGAAATTTACTTGTATTAATTGTTCATTCCTTATAGCAAGGAATTCTTAAAGGATTTGAGTAACTTGCTTTAATTCACAGAGTCACCATGACAGAGATAGGACTTTACTCCACTTCTTCAGATTTCAAACCAAGGCTTTTAATCCTTAGAAAGTTCTGCCTCAAAATTCAAAGCAAAAGAGGAGGAAAAGTGTTATTTATTGAGGGGATAAATGGCCAGTTTTGGGTATTAATTTCTTTTCTCTATTTTTCTGAACTTCTTGTACTGAACTTCTGAACTTCAATGTACCTTACAGTACATTGTAAGAAGATAAAGGGAAATGAATGGAGAAGCATCCACAGTATTTATTCTCTTTGCAAAAATAAGAGTTTAAATAAGAGTTTAAAATCCAGTTTGATAAGACTACATTCATCAATCATAATCTTTAATTGGGGTGACAATATAATTAGTTGAGCAGAGATGCTTAGTCTGTGCTAGATAACCTGTAGTTTCAATAAGAATGATAGAACAATTTAAATTATAGAATTCATAAAAGATTTTCAACTGTAAGTGTACTTTCCTTAAAAGATGTTCAAATACACCTTCAGGAGAGAGTGCTCTATCCATACCTTACTCCTAAACTTTAATATGTCTTGATCGTTCTCCGTTGTACTTTTATTGATAAGGTCTTGAAAAGAAAGGGATACTTTAACCTTCCTTGTTATTAAGCAAGAAAAAATGCTTAAACTGAAATTCATTATGTACCATGAACCAATAAAAGAGAAAACTTATATCCATGACTATGACTTTATACTCATTGAAATACCTTAACCTTTAGGAATCATTAGTTTTCAGGATAGTCCATAAAGTTAAACCGAGCAGCACAAGGGCAGATGTGGAAGATCAGGGAGGATGGGAGATCATAAACACTATTATCATCTAATACTTGTTGAGCAGCATTTGTCTAGTCTCCAGGCTCTCTCCAAGTAGCAAAAACATTTTCAGACCTCAGATTCCTGAAATAATCTAACTAGGGAAAGTCAGTTCTTTTCTATAATGATACAAAATATCAAGTTTCCCAAAGTGTGACTTACAGTTGTGGATATAGAACTTCCTTCCCATTTACACTGTATGAAAGGTTACTGAGGCCAATGAGAAATAAGTTATTAAGACTCCCCTGTCTTTATTTGGGATGATGTGCAAAGCTTTAGGATGTGTGTATACCAGTGTATCAGTTTTCTTTTGCCTCAATAATGTATCAAATAAGCCACCCCAAAGATCATTGGCTTAAAAGGCAAGCATTTCTCATAAATCTATGTATAGGCCAGGTAGTTCTGCTGATTTGGGCCAGCCTCAGGAGATCTTGCCTGGCCTTGCTCATTCATTTCTCTGCACTCAGCTAACAGGCTCGTGGGGACTGGTTGATGTAGAATGGCCTCAGTTCTCCTATACATGCCCCTCACACCCTTACAATAGGCTAAGTTTGATCTCATGGCACTGGCAGGATTCCAAAAATGAGAAAATGGGTGATGCAAAAGGCAAGCCAAAACATTTGTGTACTTTTCAAGCCACATCTTGCGTATTAGTCAGGGTTCTCCAGAGGAACATAACTGCCAAGATATTAAAAGATTTACTATAGGAATTGACTCACATGTCCATGGGGATTGGCAAGTCCAATTTCCATAGGGTAGGCCACAAGTTGGAAACTTGAGGTGACAATGAATTACCAAGGGGAAGATGGCTGGCTGAAGTTGAGATAGAAATTCTTCTCATTGCCAAAGTCCTCAGTCCTCCCTTTAGACCTCTGATTGGTTGGATGAAGAGACTCCTGTCAATGTTGAAGGTAGCTGTTTCTGTATCAGCCATATAAGCAGTCAACTAATGATGTAAATCCACAAAATACCCTCACAGTAACAATCAAACCAGTGATTGCTTGACCAATCTACTGAAAACCATAACTTAGCCAAGTTGACATGAGAAATTAACCATCACAGTTTGTAACATGTTTGTTATCTCATTGGCCAAAGCAAATTGCATAGTCAATCATTGAGCCACAGTCAGAGGATACTAAAAAGCAGCAGAGCAAAGTATGTGAAGAGCAAGATGGCATTAATTCTAGCCATTATTCCACCAGGGAGATTGAATTTAAGGGGGGAACTGTTGAAGATAAAATTTAAGTTATTATTTTCAAACATTTTCCCCTGTATTATAGTAATGAGATATGTAAAAGAAGATGCTGACTTCGTCTACTCAGATAAAAAACATGATAAAGATTTGGGGTTAACAATAAATGCTATTCTTCCAAAGAGTCCTCCAAAAGGGAGAACAAGAGTTTGTTTATTTTTTAGGTGAAAGTGAACTTGTCTGCCAATTGGTATGCTCTTCCAAAAAAGGAAGAGAGTCTTAGTAAGCTGCAGTCTTAGTATAAGATGTCTGTCTGAGCTACTCTCCTTTTGAACCTACTCCGAGAATAGCTGATAGTACTTTGCAGTCCCATTTCTAATATCCCACAGCTTCTTAAGAACACGTTATAAGGTGATAATGATGGTTTTTTGCTCCAATTCATCTCTTGAATGGTCTGTTGAGAGAGATTTTGCTTTCTTTTTGTACTTGAAAATTATGTCTTTGGCCTGTTTGTTATTCCATTGTTACTCGATATCATAGTTAGTGATATATTTATTTCTATTTGTGAATTAGTTATAGGTTATAACCATATTTATAAAGAGCACTTTGTCAGCATATTTATGGCATGGTCAAGATGAAGTCTTCAAGTATCAATTTTTTTTCTTTTGTAATCTAGTTCATAATTTCTTATTTTGGTTTGGGTGGAACCCAACTCTCAGAGCATGAAGTGAGCATGTCTGAACTTACTTTAACCTGCTAAGTTTATCCTTTCCTTCTATCTGACACTATAGGCTTTTTCATATTTATGTCTGCTATGTTGCTTGCTGATCTCCCATCTCCCTAAAGACAAGAATTATTATACATTATTGTTCTTCAGTGTGCTTTTACGGTTGAGGACACCATGACTCAGCAGGGTGAAGATGCTAGTGCAATGCAAATAAGTATGGAAGTGAAAGAGGAAGGATACAAAACCCGATTTTCAGAAAACATCAAGTGTTTACCGGCTATTCAGATAGTGAATTAAACCTAATTTGGAAGACAACATTTGAAAAGTACATTGTTTTTTTAAATAAATAAGCATTTCTTAAATGTTTATAACAGTTCCAGGCAAATCAGACATAGGCTCTACCCTGATAGGGAACAAAATTTTGCACATAAATAACTATATTTCAAAATAGAATGTGATATATGGCATAAAAAAGTAGTGATTTATTCTTCAAGACTAACTGGAGCAAAAATCACAAGGCATAACAATTTTGCTCTCACCTTTAATGAGCTTGGCTTTCTACATTCCTCTTAACACAGTTCAGTTTTTGACATGTGATTCATAGCTTGCTATGTTCTTTGTTGCAGGGCATTATTCAAGATATTTTTAATGAATGCAATATCATATTTATTCAAAGCCAACATTAAAATATGCCTATTTATTTTGTGAGTTCTAAATTGTTAGACATTTCTGGTGTAACCCCCAGAACTGATAATGCTTTCTCAAGATATGTATATGAGTTTATAAATATTACCTTTCTAAAGAGTGTTTTTTTTTTCTTTCCTATCTATGAAGTGTAGCTCAGGATTCTAATCATGTTTCCCTGCAGAGACACATATCTAATATAACTGAAGATGGTAACAAGGACAAAAGGTGAGATTAAATGAGTGAAAAGTTGTTAATGAGCATATAAGGATATACAGAAAAAGGTTTGGAAAGAAAGTAAGTATTTGAACATTTTTTCTCCTAAGTTTGCTGTAATAAATAAATTTTTTTTTTTCTTTTTGAGAGTGATTCACATGCATACTTCCTTTACTTTACTCCTCACTTCTATTTTTCTCCTTCATCAATTCAATTTATAGGCCTGAGTGTTAGAACCACATCCAGTAGAGGGTCAGAAAGATTTAAAAACTAACTTCAACTTGCCATTAAAACAGTGAGGGGTCAAAAAGAAAGAAATACCTGAAGTAATTAAAGCATCTTCAAAAAGTAGTGGTTTCAGATGCTGCAACTGTTGTCTCGTCATAATAATAAAGGATTTGACATATTTTTGGATGATGAGAAATTTTTGGTACTATTCATCCATATGGAATTCTTTATGTACACATATTTAGTCCAAATGGGAGAGCATTTTATTGGACTAAATCTAAACCAGCCAACCTTGGATGAATGAAAATTGTCAGGCATTATTTAAACACAATTGTCTGCTCAATGTTCTGTGGTTCTATGATCTTCACATAGGGGAGGCAGTAATGAAAACTATAAGTATTTTAAGAATGATATTTTAAAGCAATTGATTTTTAAGGATATTTTTGTAACTAAAATATTGTATGATAATGATCTTAGTTTAATTCTTAATAGTTACAGAAGTCTTAGTATAACCATTTGTGAATACTATATTTGCTGCTAAATTTTACCCATTGCACATGGACAGCGCAAAGATTCAAGTGTCTTGGATGTAAACCTACCAACTCCAGCACTAACTATAGGTTCAACAAGAAGGGACAGAAGAGCCATGTATAGAGAATCCACAACTGAGTCCAATTCTGTTACACTGGGGAGCACAAATCCCAAGGTAGGGCCCACGGGCAAAGCACCAAACTCATGAACTATCTGCCCTGACCATAGTGCCCGGGTGTCTCCAGAGCCCTCTGGAGCCCCACTATTTTGGGTGGTGTCTAATTTGGCAGTCAATGAGATCCTGCTGAGACGTGCATAAGCGTAACCTTTGGATTGAACTCTCGACTCACTTGAAGTCTCAGCCATATGAACTCATTTGTCTTTACCTTTTCCCCCTTTGGCCAGAGTCTTTTTCCAATTGCATTGCTAGTTGGTGCTGGTAGTAATCCCTCAGTTCCAGGGAGGCTCATCCCTGGCCATAGTTATAAATATATATATTTATATGCTGAGTTCAGCTTAGAGAGAGGCCATATTTGAGCAACAAGGAGGCTGTCAGGAGGTAATGCTTAGGCACCCTATAATGCTAGGCTATTAGTATTAGTGCCAGCTGGGCCCTGAGCCTCAATGGAGTTGCAACACCTACTCACCAGTTCAATGGACTCACCCAGGACAGCTAACAAGGAGGTGATGATGGACAACCACCATACCAAGGAACCGAGAGAGTTTACAACTGCAAGCAGGAGAGTTCCATTCATCTGCTGTATGAGACTGAAGCCCCCTCTCAATTAAGTGGAATGGACATCACCATCCCAGAATCTTCAGGATTGGAGAATGAACTATGGATTAGAGTGGACTTGCTGGTATTCTACTATAGACTTATTGGGATTCTAGCAATGGAGGAACATATATCATAGATGTGGAGGCAGTGGCCACTGGAGGTTCTGAGGTCACGGTGAGGGAAAACAGGTATAATACTGGGATATTTTCAGGACTTGGGAATTGTCCTGAATGACATTACAACAACAGATACAGGCCATTATATATCTTGTCATAATCTACAGAATTGTGTGGGAGAGAGTGTAAAGTACAATGTAAACTATAATCCATGCTTAGTGGCAATCCTCCAAAATGTGTTCATCAATTGCAAACACTAATGAAGGATGTTGTTAATGTGGGTAAATGTGGGTGGTTGGGGAGCAGGGCATATGGGAATCCTTATAATTTGTATATAACATTTATGTAATCTAAATATCTTTTAAAAAATAAAAATAAAAAAAAATTACCCATTGCTTTCATTTTGCTTGATATAAGAATATTTTTAATCCATCAATAAATGTTGTTAAAGTAATATCAGGTGACAGTGAGCATGGGTAATGCCATTTTTAAATGAAACAATGAAATGATAAATCACACATTTAACTCCTCATAAACATAATATAAATAAAATATTGTTCTTTTAAGAAAGTTACATATTTTGGAACACTTAGCAGGAGGAACCATTTTTGAATTGTCATCAGAACAAAGGGGTCACACAACCACATATAAGTGATAAGGTCAGATTATGTGGTGGTCATAAACAACTCTCCTAATCTTGGCATGTGAATTAAAAACTGAGTAAGGGGCAACTTAAGGCTAGATCTTAATCAAAACATGGTGAAAATATTTTGTGTAGCTGACTGAAATATTTAGTGTAGAAATCAGTCTACGTGGAAAGACTGGAGATGTTGAAAAGCAACAACAAAAACAACTGGAGGGTTCTTATGTGGGTTATGGCAATATCCAGTCTCTTTTTAAAGTTAGACTAGAATTTTGTTTAGTAGGCATATAATTTAAAAAGGAAAGCTAAAGTTATTTAATATAATATCATTCATTCAAGCAAAGGAAAATTCTGATGAATAAACTCTCTTTTTCCACAAAGAGATTTATCTCTCTAGTTACTTTTGTTTGCTGGAGGGAATGTTAAACTGTGAAAACATTGTTTTGAATGTATTTTTGTGCACCTGCCTCCTATGAATTAGCACTGCATTTCTTCAATCAGTTAATTTAAAAATACTTGGTTGAGTAATATTTTAGTTTTGAAGCTGTCCCTTTCTTCCTTTTTTCACTTACTGATTCCTCTTATTGATTCTTTATACCTCTGAAAATGTACTGTTTATGTTTTAAAATTTTAGGCATTATATACTGGAATTATTCTGTCTGTATTTATATGAATATTTTTAACTTGGTATTATATTTTGAGATAAAAGTCCATATCTATGAATGCATATATAATCTAAACTTTTACTGTTTTACTGTTTTAGATTCCTTCTTTCTTTTTCCTCAGGATTTTAAAGTGGCCCTATGATAAAGAAAAAAATCAATGTTTTTTTTTTTTTTTTATTGTATTATCTTTGTCTTTTAACTGAAAAAAATAGTAAATTTATATTTATTACAACTGATATATTAAAATTTGTTTTCACATTAGTTTGTGTTGCTTTCCTTTGGTGTTTTTTTTTCCCACAGTTACTTAAGATTAAAAATGTGTTGTTCTAAACCACTAAGTTTTGGGGTTATTTACTATGTAGCACTAGATAACTAATAAAATCACTAATATATTAAGAGAAGACAGTCCCTTAACTAACATTCTGTTTGAAGAGAAACTGAGGCTCAATATTTCCCATTTGCTTTGTTTATTGTGCAATAATAAAATATTGTGATATTTGATTTTATTATCTGATGATATTGTATATTACATTCTCTTTTGCATACCAAGACACGTTTGTCTAAGACTTCTGTTACTAAGCAAGCTTCATTTGGGAAGAATCTGGGCAGTGCTTTAAGTAGAATAATGTCAGTTGTTTGGTTGTCTTGGGGTTTGGTAAATTTTGTGCAGAAAGACCTGTCTGTGGCAACCCAGGGCCTGGGCTCCCCCTCCTTAGTTGAAACAAAGCCTGAAGCACTTAGGTACCTGCATGACCCAGACATAAGTTAAACATTAACAACCCTCCCCAGAGGGAAAAGAATGTACAGACGCTATCAATCTTCTCAAGGCCATATACTTTCTTCTTATGATAACATCACCAAACCCCATTTGTGTGCTACAAGTGGCCCTAGCAGAAACTCTGTTCTCATCACTCAGTGGAATGTCTTTGTCCTAAAGTCCTTACATTGTCCCTTATTTTCCTGCCACCTTGCAGAGTGCTACCTTTATTCTCTGGACTGGCACCACTGAAAACTTTCTCCTGTTTGTAAGTCCCAATAAAGTTTCTGTCTGACTCAGCTCCAGGTGTGTTATTTGATTTCATGGCTGCTCCAACCTGTGCCCTTCAGGAGTTGGGTTGGAACAATTGATGAGCCAGGCAGGAGACCAAAGAACCACCAGGTGTAATGTGTATGAGCTCAGGGAAAGGAGAATTGGTGGGGGAAATCCTGGGTTGGCCTATAATGTTCATGTGGGGAGGGGTGGCTGCCCTTTTGGATGAGTGGGGACTGCTGAGAGACTATGGGGACACCCTAAAACCTCTGGCAGATATCCTGGCTGTTCTACAGCAGGTAGCAGAGCAGCTGCATTTAAATAAGAAAAAGGGAGATTGTCAGATAATGGCAGCTATAGCATGGCCCCTGTTAGGAGCCTTGTCAGGGGCCACTGAAGCAGAACAAGTGGCAAAGGCCTCTGTGTGCCACTTAGAAGAAGAGTTAAACCTAGAAAGTGATATTCGCTTGGCATACACAGAGATGAAAGACTCTTTAACCAATCGCTTGGGCCAAGTTGATGATCAGTTAGAAACCCTATTGTAGATATGCTTGGGTTAAGGGCCATAAGCTCCTCAAGTCCAGGTTCAGAGGATATGAACAACCCCTGAGTGAGACCCTAAGGCATGGGATCCTATGAACTCTTTATCAGGTGAGAAGAAGTAGGGAGAATGAGAAGTGAAAGAGGATAATGAACCTCCACAGGTACACCCTATAATATAACAGAAGTAGAAGGCATTACAAGATCAAACCCCTGGGGTCTGACATTTCCAAGCCCCCAAGTAAAAGTTACATGTAAACATGAGGGACTATACTGCTGCTGAGTTGGGTGATTTAAGGCAGAAGTATAGGCAGAGATCTAGAGTCCCTACATAAGTGGCTTGTACAAATATAGGACACTGGAGCAGAAGGAGTTGTATTATCTGAGGTGGAAATGAGTAAATGGCATCCATTACCACTCATCCTTCTCTATGTCAGTGTTTATATCCCAGCTCTAGCAAAGCACAACAGTGTCGTTACTGGTATGGTTGGTTGATGGATGCCAGATTGCCTGGCCTAACGAAGGGGAAATACCCCATGCCATCCTTCACTGGCCATCTCTGGAGGATTACAGTATGTTTTGCTGGTATTGGGGATGAAACATGCTATTTATGCTGACAATTTTGTGGGATCTGATACCGGAGCTTTTCCTGCAGGGATAAAAGATATTGTGCTATATACTACTTCCAAATATTATTAGGGACCCCTGGTGTCAATTCTGAGCCCCCTAGTGGGGCAACCTGTGTCATGAGCTGTGCAGGCTATAGCAGACTTAGGGGAATCAGAAAGGCTGTAGAGAAAGGGGGCTGGGGTCCTGGGGGTGGGGAAAGTGCCCCAAGGACATGATGGTCCTAATTGTGTGTCATGCAAACAAATGTGAGTAGATCTTATTGCTGCAGACACCAAGCTAGAAACAATAGATGGGCAGCCCAATGTTGTTTTAGTGAAACTTTGGAGCAAGCTCCCTAAGGACAAGAGATTTACAAAACTGTCCCCTCAGAATGTCAAAATGCTGGGGGAGAAGGGAAAATAGGAAAAAAGCTGCCACTCCAACTCCTGGAACCTTCCACTCTCTCCCCCACCCCCCACAGAAGCCTGGCAAGCATCCTTCCCCCTACCATATGGGAGGGATCAAGGTCCCAGGGTAAGAACAATAATTGGAGATCCCCTCAAGGATTGGAGACCACCTGTAGTGTTAACTATTTATTGGTCCTCTACTAATCAGCAAAGGGTGTTAGCCTTAGTAGACCTGGGGGCTTAAGGTACTTTAATTCATGGCAAAGTAGCACAAATACATGGACCCCCGCTGGCTATAGATGGTTATGGGGGCAAAACAATTTATGCTAAGCAACAAAATTTAGTTTTACAAATTGAATTATTACCTTCCCCAAAGTATACAGTGTATATTCCTCCTATACCCAAATTTATTTTAGGAATTAGCATTCTGCCTCCAATGCAGAGTAATAAAGGTAGTGCTAAGGGGACAAGGTAAATGATCCCGTGTAAAGGTGCTCTCACCCCCAAAGAATTGTGGTGACCAAACAGTACAAACTCCTGGGGGTGGTGGTGGTGGTGGGGCACCAGGAAATTACTGTTACAGTTATAAATGATAAGGATAATAATAAATACCCATAGTCCTTTCAGTAGTCCTATATGGCCAGTATAAATGCATGATGGAACATGGTGCAAACAGTAGATTATTGTGAATTAAATAAAGTAACACCACTACTGAATGCAGTGGTCCCAAACATTGCTGGTCTATTGATAGAAATTAGTACCCAATTATGTCACTATCACTTTGTTTTAGATCTTGCTGATGCTTTATTTAGTATCTCCTTAGACAAATCAAGTCACTCTGCATTCACCTTCATGTGGGAAGGACAACAATAGACTTTTATGGTGCTTCTTCAAGGCCATGTGTACAGCCCAACCATCTGTCATGGACTTGTGGCAAAAGATCTGGCCCCTCGCGGGGCCTGGTGGCACACCCGCACACGGGGCCTGACCGCTTGTGGGACCTAATGGCGCACCTGCTCACGCTCAAAAAACCTGGAACTAAGGTGGCTCAGGCAGTAGGATGTTTCTCTCCCTCATTGGAGTTTCCAAGGATCGAATCCCAGTGAAGACAGGAGGAGAAGGATGAGAAGAGAGGGCAGGAAACACACACAGAGAGTTGACCAGTTGAATGGACTCAAAAACAGAAAAACAGGGTGGGGGGGTGTAAAAATGGATAAAAGTAAATAAATAAATAAATAAATAAATAAATAAATAAATAAATAAATCATTTTTAAAAAAGTATAGTGGCGTAAGATATGGACTACAGTTAGTAGTAATACTTTGATGATGCTCTTTCATAATGTATTTGTAGTAGGGTGATGTGTGAGAGCCCTGTATGATGTTATGCATGTTTGTTTGTAAGTTTACAATGTTTACTGAACACTTATTGTTTATGTATGTTCATGTATGAATGATATACTTCAATAAATTGTTCTAAAAAATTTAAAAAATAAAAAGAAAGATGTGGCCTCATGGAAGAAATCTATAGCTGTAACCTTATTTCATTATACTGATGACATTATGTTAAACAGTAATTGTCTTTCAGAATTAAAAGAAGCATCAGAAACAATAGTATTGCATCTTGAAAGCTGGTAATGGGCAATCAATCAGGACAAGATGCAAGGCCCTGGCTGCTCTGCCAAATTCTTGGGTGTTGTTTGGTCGGGTAAGACAAAAGCTATACCCTCTGCTGTTACCAATAAGGTAAAATGTTTTCCCACACCACAAACTCCAAAACAATTAATGGCCTTTCTGGGGTTGTTGGTAAATTGGAGACTGTTCATCCTTCATTTTGCCCAAATTTTAAAACCATTGTATATGCTAATCAGGAAAGCTCACACATGGGAATGGGAGGACCCCCAGAAGGCTGCTTTTGAAGAAGAAAAGAGAGCAATAGCACAGGCTTAAGCTCTGAGGGGGATGGACTCTAACTTACCTTGTGAATTAGATGTGGCCAGCACTGATATTGGCTTTGGTTGGGGTTTGTGGCAAAAGCAACATTCTAAGCAAGTACCCCTTGGCTTCTGGTCACACTTATGGAAAGAGGCTGAATTACAATATAGCTTCTTGGAGAAGCAACTATGTGCAGTACAATGCATTGTTGCAAGTAGAGGGTTTAACCCAAAAGTGTCCAGACATCTTGAAGACTGCCATCCCTATTCAGGGGTGGATCACAGATATGGAAACAACCTTGCTCTGGCAAAGGTAACAAAATGGAAAGCTTACCTGCTACAGCTCAGTGTCTTCAATTCTAGCCCCTTAAGTACTGAAGTGCATGATATCTAGGCCGAGTATCTTATGTGGAAGAGTCTTTCACCCAAGTTACAACCCCCAAGGTAGTTGTTGAAGTGTCCACTAAAGAAGGCATGGGAACAGTTCTAGAGAATGCTTGGTATATGGACAGTTCAGCTAGTGGACAGCCTCCCACATGGATGGCTGTGGCTGTGTGGCTCAGCACTGACACTATTTGGTTGGAAAGAGACACCATGCAAAGCAGTCAGTAGGCTGAACTAAGAACCATATGAATGATCATAGTACATAAGCCCAGGGATACATTGACTATCTGTACTTATGGGCAGTATACAAAGGTCTTACCACCTGGAAGGCAACTTGGAAACAAGAAAATGGACCACCCTCTGTGGGGCCACCCTCTATGGGGTAGGGATCTGTGGAAGGACATCTGGGATGCCTGTCAGTGGTGACCAGTAATTCTCTATCATGTCCTTACCTTCTCTTCTAATAGCCCTATAGGGAATGTTGAGGCAGATGCCATTGAGAAGGTCTGGAGCCATACCACAGAGACCTGAGAAGAGGCAGAGTGGCTCCACAAAAAATGTGAACATGTTTACCAGACCCTGTGGCACTTGGCCAGCAGTCCCAGTTGCCTGTCACTCACCAGTAGCTCATGGACATCACCCAGGAGTGTCTATCATGCTTGCTCCAGCGACTGGCAATTACCTCACCAATGGAACATATTGACTGAGCACAGACCCCAATAACACACTGGCAAGGAGACTATATCGGTCCCTCTCACTCTCAGAAGGGGCAAGGTATGCTTTCACTGTCACTGATGCTGCCACAGGACTCTTGTTGGCCTTCCCAGTGGGAAAGGCCAACCAGCAGACCACCCACTATTTGCTGCGTAGAAAATAGCAAATAGAATGTCAGCCTAAATTGACAGTGACTGAGGACCAGGGAACTCCATTTACCTGTCACCTCACACAGTCCTGGGCAATGGACCAAAATATAGCTTAGACTTTCCATTTACCCTATAAACCCATAGGCATGTGTCTTATAGAAAGGATGAATGGCCTTTGAAAGGAATAAATAAAAGGTGATAAGGGATCTTTACAGCAATGGAATAAGGGACTGAATCCAGCCTTGACCCGTTTAAATTCAGTTCTGTGGGCTGCGGCCCCTCTTCCAGTTGAAATGCTATCAGTGAGACCAATGCAGGCATTGTGAAAGGGCCAACCGCCCTACACCCCAAAAGAGGAAGTAATAATAATCTGTTGTTGCCTATGCTGCAAACTATAAAAACTGGGGAATATGAGGTCCCTTGGCCATGGTACTGGCCTATGCAACCTCACTGGTTGGGAATCTTAAACCCATGGGGAATAGGAGTCACCCAAAATATTGTTATAAAACCACAATTTATACAAAAAATTCCAGTAAAAGTCTTTATTAAGAATGGATAAACAAACTGTGGTCAATTCACACAATGGAATATTATGCAGCTGTAAGAAGAAATGAAGTCATAAAGCATATGACAACATGGACGAACCTGAAGGACATTATGTTAAGCAAAACAAGCCAGACGCAAAAGGACAAATACTGCATGATTGAGTTACTATGAACCAAATAAATGTGTAACATATTGCATGATTCAAAAAAAAATTATATGTATCCAGCACATTTAATTGAAAAAAAAATAAGAAGGGGTTTCCTATTTCCCCTAGGGTCCTATGTGTCTATGTAGACTCTCCTTATGCCTAAACTAGTTTTTTATGTCACCATAGAAAACTTAGGGAATTTAGAAGGGGAAAATATCTGGTATTGAAGGCCTCCTCATAGGACTCCCCTTCCTGGTACTTTGTTATCTGCTGATGGAAATGTTGCTTGTACACCATTAGGCCAGCATGATCTACCTCTTATTGTTCTCCCATAAACATCTTTCTTCTCATCCATAGCAACCTATCCAATACCTTTCTGGAGTGGGCTTCAGTAGTTACCCATTCCCACATTTGGACCAATGTTGGGTTTGTGCAGACCTACCATCCTCGGGTGCTACTGGCTTTCCTTAGACTGTAACTCCTGAAAACTGGACAGTGTAGAATTCCTTGCTGGCATGGCAGTATATGACACATCAACAAGTTTGGAACAAGACCTTCTCATTTAAGACTAAAATCCAGCTGCCATCTTTCAATGAGACTAGTAATTGTATATTTTCATTTGTAAGGAAACAGGAGAATAAGACCAGGCCTTTATCAGGATATGCTGTATACGATCATTTAGGTTGGTTAACAGCCAAGTCTGTCACCTTAAATCACATTGCTCCTGTCTGCATGGAAAAACAAAAGAGAATATGTGAAGTGGAGTGGTTTCAGCCTGAGTTGTGTAATTTTACTGTCAAGCTAGAAAATGACAGTCTTTTCCAATTGCAGGCCTACTACTCATTAACTGGGGCCTGCCCATTTCCTAAAGGATGACTATGGACTTGAGGGCAAAACGGGTGGCTGCATTTGCACTGTAACTGGATCAGACGATGCACATGGGGACAGCCATACATCCCTGCCACTTTATATAACTCATTACCCCATATTCCCAGTAATCCGGAAATGGTCAATGATAGGTATAGAGTAAAATGCACTCCCTGGTTATTCTATTCATTGGCTGACCTTGTGCCAGGTGGTGCTGCAATTGTCACCGAAAAACACATAACTGTTTTAGCCAATCATACCACTCAAGCTCTTAATGATTACAAAGTAGGAATTTACTTACAAATGAAGAAACTACCCAACTATGTGAGGTAGTTTTACAAAATAGGATGGCTTTAGATTCATTATTATGGCACAAGATGGGACCTGTGCCTTTATTAATGTTCAATGTTGTATATATATATTCCGGATCACTCCCATAATATTTCACAAGCTTTAAATCATATGCAAGAGAACATACAGCACCTCTTGGTGGAGCACTACCTTCATTCTTCAGACCACCTCCACTGGAGACTCTCTCCTGTTCGTAAGCCCCAACAGAGCTTATGTCTGACTCAGTGTCAGGTGCAGTCTTTGGTCTTGCAGCCGCTCTCACCCATGCCTTCAGGAGTTGGGTTGGAACACAGTAATTGCCACTTCTCTTATATACTAGATGCATTAGGCCTATCCTTTCATAATCATCCTCCACTCTTTTCTTCCAAGCTTTCTGCCTCAGAGGTTGGCTATTTAGAATTGAACAGAGGAACCCATTCTCTGGGTTCAGCTAACTGAGAACCCTGGGCAGGTATTCAGGGAGTTGATGAAGAATGAGGTCAAAATATATTTATTCTGGTGTCCTATGAGTGCCATTCTCTCAGCCTGACTTTGTCACTAGATACAAGGTCACTGTACCTCTAAAGGTAAGCCTGCACCATAAGAATATCTCTCTTTACAGTTCTGGTAACTTTTCCTTTCTAGTATCTCTACTTCCAGGATAATACACTATCCTTTGTGGTTATCTCACATACACACATTTGTAAAATATCTTTTTAATTAAACTTTCCTCATATTATACTATTTTGCAAATACTTTCTGTTTCCTCTTGGGATGCTGACTGATACACCTTATGAAAAGCCAGAAATTAGGTTAGAGGAAGTCCACTTTGATGGCAAGACATTGCTGATGAGAAAAAGAGGGAGAGAAACCTGCTCATTTTGTTAGATACTAAGAGGAACAACCTGATCAAGACTTATAAAAAGATCAAAGTAATAAAAAGAGCACACTCTCATATACTATATTCCAGTGAGGATAGTGTTTGCTCTATTTACCATCCTCTTTAACTTTGAAGAAAGGAGACTAGGTTTTAGCAGAAAGAGAAACTTCTAAGACTTACTCACAGACACATTTAAACACATGCTTTCTTATCATTGTAGATCTATTCAAGGTCTTTTCAAAGGTCTATTAACCTGTCTCCCACTTTCCACTCCTGCCATTTATCAGATTGATTTAGATCTTCTCAGCAGCAGATATTGAGAGGATGATTTGAGTGCACATCTTTTCTTTGGGAGTTAATGTCAGAAATACCTGTGGGGGTAAAGAAATGAGGCAGAGGGCCAGGAAAAGCATTCATTATCAAGCTCAAAACTATTGTGGGCAGCTGAAGCTTAATTCCACTAAGGAATTCAGAGAAACAGTGTGCAAAAAAATGTCTCAGTGTTATCCCACCTAATAGGCAAAGGATCTATAGTATTAATACCAGCTCTTCCCAGCTGTTGATCATTATTTCCCTAGAATTTCCAGCCTGTTAAGTCTGCAATTAGAATGCGTTTTACCTACAAGAGAAAGCACTCAGGCAAAGAAATGTAAGTGCTGGCCTTTGGAAGTCTGGCTAGTGTGCACTGAAATAATAAAGACAAAAGGCATATGGACAGGGCAGCAACAGTGTCTTCTATATTCCTAATTCATTTTATAGACTATTGTTAGAATGTTTTTTTATCAGAACATAAACCTGATTCTATACTTTTTGCTTATAGTCTTCAAAATGTTCAAGTTACTTTTAGAATAAAATTGAAAATCTTAAATTCAATTGCTGGGGAAGTCATAGGCTCCCTCCGTGATGGCGCCATCCCCAGTGGCCATCTTCTGTCTAGAGACTCATTGGCAATACTTACTGCAGAACAGGATATTACTAAATATTATCTTTTAAATTCATAACTAATAATTCCAAATTATGTATAATTTTCTGTTTCTCAAAGTATTCTTCACATATGAAGAATTAATGTATGAACAATAATTCCCCATTATCTAAATGAGAAGAATATTCATCAGTTTATAATTACATGTAGTTTGCAAAATCAGCCATTAATTTATCTATATTTTTCCACAGTCATTTCTTTTTAAATAACTTGAGTTTCAGTTTAATCACAGGTTGATGTGTTGACGTTTTGGTTACCAAAATCTCAGCATTTGTGCCTAAATATTAAAAGTCTTCTACAGTATATTTTTATGTTCCTCATTCACTTAATGTTGATTAGTCAAAAATATTGTCCCAACAAATCTGCACAAATTAAGACACATATAATTTTGCAACTCTGACTTCGGGTTTTTATGTGTACTATGTTTTCACATGTTAATTAAGCATGAGAGGCTTTTGAAATGGTTCCATAATTCATAAATTTAGTGATCTTGAGTTAGATTTAGCACACTCTGATTTCAGTGTTCTGATGGTTTTACTTTTGAAAAAAAAATTTTTTTTTGAGTTTTAGTTGTCTGCTTTTAGAAATATGTTTGGAAGATTTTGGAAAAGAAATTCCTTCCTTCCAGATAAATAGTTTCAAAATAATGAGGACAGATTGAGTGAGGTATAGGGTTAGGCTTTTTTTAAATGAAAAATGTAAATCTTAAAATAAAATTTTAATAAACAGAAACATTTATCTCCTTTTAGTCATAAAGAAAACTAATTAAATTATTTTGTACTTTTTTCACTATTAAAATAAAGACTTCACTTTCCTGGCTTACTAAATTAAACAATTCTCTTTTTATTATGAATATAAAGGTTATGAAATCATATTTTCTCTAACAATAACTGTTAAGAAATAGTTATATAGTATGTGTGGAATTTTTTTCCCTAGGAAGCTTTCCTAAAACTCTCTTAATTATCTAGTTATGGATTATCCCAGTTATGATATAATTGCATAAAGAGTGTGATTATTTGCTGCCAGGTTTTCTTTTTCATTCCAATGATAAGCTCTTACATAAATGTCATATTTTAGTAATAACAATTATTGTGGAAAATATAATTATCGTTGTTGCAACGTTAAAAGCAATTGATTATTTTCTTGATTATTTGCAGTTGTCTTTTTAAAAGATAGTAGTTAAAAAAGATAATTGTCTTTTGATTCATTTTGAAAATGAATTCAAATTAGTTTTCAAGAATTTAAAATATATTAGTCATTTTCTTATTCATTTAGTATATGTTGTATTATTCATGGTTTGATTCTTCTGTGCAAGGAAAATATTCTGGAAACATTGCATGACAATTTATTCAATTCTGATGAAATTAAAACTAAATAAAATGAGTTTAATTGACATATGAAGATATGTTAATAACCTATTTAATCACAGCTATTATTATGGAAAAAAATGGAACAAATTTAAATAACTAAATTATTGTCCAGGTGGAGCAATTTGCTTTATTTGCTTGTCACTGGGAAACACAGACCCAGTGACAAGAGAAAGTTTCAGCAAGTGACCATTTTATTATTGTTAGACCTCATTTTAAGCAAATTCAATGTGAATTCAGGAATATGGGATTGGCAATTAAAATAAAATAAAGAAAGAGAAAGAAAATTAAATTTTAAAAAATTATTTCTATGATTGATTTTATTTTCTTATTGTCATTAAAGTGGTTATTTGCCTTATTTATAAAAAATGAGTGATACGAATGTTTGTATAAGAAATACTTATGAATAATGGTATTCACTATTATGTGTGTCCTCTATAGAGCCAGGGAGCTCAGTAGTGGTGGGGCAGGAGCATGGGGAAGGGGACAGAGTGCTGACCCAGCCTGGATCTCCAGGCAACATGACCTGCTGGCTCCATGATATTAGGCAACTTTCTGGTCTCTCATTGGCCATCACCAATTTTTTCCTCTAGGTGAGGGGGCAGAGAGACCTTGGGACAGCCAGGCTGCTGGGTCACAAATGGGAAAGAGAGAGAATTAAAATTATTTCAAATTATTTCTATGATTAATTTTGTTTACTTATTGTTACTAGAGTGTTTATTTGCCTTATTTATCTTAAAATGTGTGATAGGTATATTCATATAAGAAAACTTATTATATAATGGGATTTGCTATTATGCACAATTTTCAACTTGCACAAAGAGTATTGGAATGTATTGGTCATGTAAAACGAGGTCCTAATATACTTATATAGTACAAAGTGTCCTTTGCAAGGGAAGAGATTCCATTTTGACCTATCTCCCAGGGAGGCCAACTTCTCTGGTCAGGGTTGGTGGACGGCAGCCTGACATGCCCTACTTTGCATTGGAGAAGAGAAACAAATCTGTGTTGAGTGTGGTGTTTATCCACCCAAGGGGGAGGAGACCCGGAGACCCTGCCACTGAGAATTCCTGCCTTGATAAACTTCTGGAGCTGTTTGTTCCTAGTTTGTTTGGTTCAAGATATTGTCAGGCCTTTTCTTAGACCTAACATCCCCCCTCTCCAGGCCCCAGGCTGTGGAATGGAAACCATCTGAAACATCTGTGCATAGAAGGAAAGGAGGCCTGAGGGAGAAGTAGGCAAGGGCTAGGAGATGACCACTGAGTTTGTGTCTGTAACTTCCCCAACAATCCATGTTACTTCTCATTCAGCATATTTATTCACATATTCATAATTAGATGAGCTGTCCAGATGCCTGTTTTAACAATTTAGCCTCTAGCCTTTTTTTTTTTTTTTTTTTTGTATAAGCATGAAGTTTTTAATTATAATATTACCCACCAAAAGAATTAACAACAAATTCTTGTGATTGCCTTTGGGTGGAAGAGAGGTTTGGGGAATGAAGCAGGAAACTTTTTCTTTTCCACTTAATACCATTCTTTGCCTTTAAAGATTACTCTCTGCATTGCATTAATTTTCTAAATAGTAGGTAAATCTCAGATCCTGTAAGGAAATATATATTTTATCTAAAGATTTGTAATAGCAACATTACAAAAATTGAATGTGTAATGTTTGTGTGATTGCTTTGGAAAATATCACTCTGTATACAATATTTTTACTTGTGGTTAATATATGTTTTAGAAGTAACTTTTCCTTTGAAACAGTCTCAAATGTGAAAACATAGTTGAGTATATGTTAACAGACCCACCGTTTTGGCTTCAAGGGGGCCAAAAGATGAGAAAAAAGAGTTTTTCTCTTTAAGGCAATAACTAGTCATGCCTATGTCATGGGTCCAAGTCATAGCCCTTTGTTTCAACACACTAATCTATATGGCTTATTTACTGAACTACTCTTTTAAAAATGGAATTTTCAAAAAAACCACATTGGAAAACGGAATATATCATATCTCTGTGTTATATTTCAGGTATGTTACCTTCTTTAAAATGTAATGGAGAATAACAAGGGAAAAACAACAACAAACTTTGATCTGCATCAGTTTGTATACTGAAACTTTTGTGTCATTACCTATATTAAGAAATCAAAATGATTTAAGAAAGAGAAAAGGCCATCTTGATTTGGGGTTTATTCTAAATAATATCATGTAGATTAGACAAAGTTATAACAGTTCATATTTTCATCCACTCATTTATTCACTTGTTTATTTATAAAGCTACACATATTATGCATCTTATTTCGAATTGTGATAAAATCATTTTTAATAAATCTATTTTGGGGTAAGTCATTTATTTACATGGCATACAAAGAAACCCCTTCATGGACAGTCCCCTAGAAGTCCTTTAAAGAGTGAACCCTACTCTACAATTAATATTAAGAAGTTGTTCTGTAGAGATAGCAAAACTCAATAAAAAATACCTTTAATTGAAGGTTATCTTTCAGGAATGTCACATACTTTACATAAGTACTATGCTAAATCCTTGAGGGATGAGAAATATTTTCATCTATTACCTGCAAAGAACCCAAACAATCTATTCATATAACACTATATTCATATAAACAGTATAGTCATATATATAATAAATATATAAACAATATATAAACAATAAAGTCACGTAACATTATTATTTTGCAAATATTAAAAATATTGTTAAAAATATATGTAACCTCCTGACTCACTTTGAAGCCTCTTAGCCATGTAAACTCATTTGTCTTTACCCTTTACCACTTTTGGTCAAGGTCTTTTCCCAGTTGTATTGCTCGTTGGTTCTTCGTAGTAATCCTTTGGTGCCAGGGAGGTTCATTCCTGGGTGTCATGTCCCACACTGGGGGGAAGGTAATGAATTTATATGCTGAGTTTGGCTTAGAGAGAGGCCACATTTGAGCAACAGGGAGGCTCTCAGGAGGCAACTCTTAGGCACCCTTTAATACAGTTTCAATTTCAAAAGTAAAGGTTCATAAGTACAGTCATCAATATTAAGGTCCCATCAATGGTCCATCCTCCTTCACTAGTCATTGCCCCTGTACTCAGGGAATTCTTGCTGTCCCATTAGAGGATGTGGCAGAGCTTCCCAGATTGGGAATTTAATATTCTTTCAGTTATTGTGAGAATCTCCACCCACTGTGACAATGCCTCATGAACTCTTGAACTTATTTATATGCCTTAGAGGTATGCTCCAGGTGAACCTCCTCCCATGCATTCCCCATCACTGATGCCCCACACCAGTGATCCTCCCCTGCCACAGTTGTAACCCTTCTGTGACCCAAAACTTCTTCAAAAATAAAGCCAACAAAATAACCAAATACAATTAATAAGAAAATGAAATAATAATGATCGTTTTAAAAATAAAAAGTAAAATACAAAAAAATTTAAAAATTGGAATAATAAAAAATAATTAAAAATTATAGAGAATTTTTTTTTGGACATTTTGTCTTTCATCACTGTAAGATCTATAGTCTTGGATGTAACAGTGGCATTTTCTTCTGTTTATTTCCTCCATGTCTTATTTTTTTCATTTTGTCTTTAAAGAAAGTTTAGCTTACAGAAAAGTGACATACAGAATATAGAGGTTTCCCATATACCTAAATCCTCCCTCTTTCCCCCTTTACTCTATTAATAACATTTTACTTGTGGATGGCACATTTGCTTCAAAGTGAGTTGGGAGGTCATTTCAGAGGTTACACTTATGCTTGTTTCAGCAGGATCTCATTAGTTATGAAAGTAAATATTGCCTCCAATGGTGGGACTGCTAAGGGCTCTAGAGACATTCAGACACTATAAGCAGGGCAGACAGCTCAGGAGTTTGGTGCCCTAACAGTGGGCACTACTTGCAAATTTATGATTCTCAGTGAGACAGAGTTGGACTCAGTTGTGTTTTCCCTACACATGGCTCTTCTGCCTCTTCATTTTGAAACTATAGTTAGTAATAGAGTTGATAAGTGTATGTCCAAAAGACTCAAATCTTTGGTCTGTCCATGTGTCATCTGGGCCCTGAATATCAGCAGAGTTACACCACCTACTCTCCAGTTCATCAGACTCACCTAGGGCAACTAACAAAGAGATGATGATGGCAATGACCATCCCAAAGAACAGAGCGTCTGCAACTGCAAGCAAGATAGTCCCATCCTTCTGCCCCATAGGATTTAAGTTCACTTTCAATTAGAGGTGGACTGGGCATTACCATCCCAGAATCCTCAGGACTGGGGAATGAATGATGGACTAAAGTAGACTTACTGTTATTCAACTATAGACTTATTTTGATTCTAGCAATGGAAGAACTTTTATCACTGATGTGGAGGCAGTGGCCACTGGAGGTTCTGAGCAGAGGGTGAGAGAAAACAGGTATAATATGGGGGCATTTTTGGGACTTGGGAATTGTCCTGAATGACATTGCAATGACAGATACAGGCCATTATATATCTTGTCATAACTTACAAAATTGTGTGGGAGAGGCTATAAACTACAATATAAACTATAATCCACACTAATGGCAATATTACAAAATGTGTTCATCAATTGTAATAAATGTACCACACTAATGAAGGATGTTGTTAATGTGGGAAAATGTGGGAGGAGTAGGGAGTGGGACATATGTGAATCTCCTATATTTTTCAATGTGACATTTATATAATCTAAGTATCTTATAAAAAAAAAAGTATATTAAAAAATATATGTAACACTGATTTAATGATTCAACATAATATAGTCTAAAATCCTTTATTATTAAGATTTTGTTAAAAGCCATGTGGAAAACCATATCACACACTTAAATGAAGTATTTGATATTGTGCTCCAGAGAAGAGCAATTAATAACAAAAATATTCAAAGAAAATTAAAATCTCAGACATTCCTTTTCTAGAAAATAAGTAGTAACTTTGTCTCTGCTAAAGTTATAATATTCAACAATTTGGATCTGTCAATTAACAGTGTGCTTTATAATTCTGGAGTCCTTTGGTAACTTAAGTATACAACAAAGAAAAAGAATGAATTGGCTAATATAATTGGGGATCTCAAGTGGTGGATTTTTCCAACCATGGCTCATATGTTCTTTCTTCACTCTCCTCTTCTCTCCTTATTCATGGCTTGTTTCTGCTCACTACTCCTGTATTACATTCTCATCAGAATTTGTACATATAGCAATAATATATCCCCTTTCTTCTCACCCAGAACTCTTGTGCTTAAAACTGGTGAATATAGAAAAGAATAGGATACTTTTGCACCAGTAGAAATATCACGGAAAAGTGTAATTAGCTGAGCATAGACAAATGCTCACAGCTGATTTGATTAGTACAATGGAAGGAAGAAATATCCTTTCAATTTAAGTCTGAGGCACATGCTTACTTCTGAAGCTAATGGGATAAGTTACAAATGAACCAGATATATAAAAATATTATAAAATTGGTTAAACATAATTCTCAAAATAAAACATAAAGAGCACTGCCAACTGTGTAACTTCCTAACTGTAAAACAGTTCATTACCTCTAAATAAATAAACTTTGCTTTATTTTCATACTTTAATTCAAAATTATCAATCCAAGGTTTGAAATTGGCCAAGATGGTGGCATAAAACACTCCAGGGTGCTGTTACCTCACCAAATCTTTAAACAACTAGCAAAAACTGGCAAAGATGTCTTGCTCAAATCTATGGAGAACAATTAAAGGGTTGTAGTTACTGTGCAAGTGATGAATCAAGAAAATATAGCTTAAAAATGTTTGGAGAAACTCATTTCTCACATGTTGACACCTCATCCTACCCACTTCTGGAGCAGCAGGGAGCCGGCCTGTGATCCTATTGAAGTTCCCTAGCCTTGCTCCATAGGGAGCAGTATAACCCTTATGTGCATGCTGAAGTTACTGTATGTCAGTGCAAATCTATCTGGTGGGAATTTGGAAGATGTAAAGAACTTATCTGTGATTTATGCTTCTAGAAGTAGCCCTGCAGGCAGAAGCATTTTATGGACAGCTAAAGCAGTATAAGATATAATTTTGTTAAAAAGGCCCGGGGCAAAGGATTACCTGCTTTAAAAAATATAATAGAGCATTGTACTTCAAAGGAAGTTGAGGGGGCATCCAAATTCCCATAAATGGAAGAATATCTAAGGCAACAAGCAAAATCCCAGGACAAGACAGGCCAGAACAAGACCAGGATTAGAAAAGTTGGAGAATTATATGCATTTGATTTTAATCTTGGGCTGATTTTCTTGATAGGAGGGTGAAATTCTAAAGGAGAGCACCAGCCAAAGCACAGATAATTTGCAAAGACAGTGAAAGGTGCTTTTACATTGTTTTTTTTTTTGTTGTTTTGTTTTCTTTTTAGCTCCTGACACTTAAGGAAAGGTCTGTAATATCACTATCTGCATACAAACTTAAGAAACAGACAGTTCAGGGACTAAATGCCAGAGATAAAACTTTAAAAGTTTTAAATGTACAATGAGTGACAAAAAATAACAAGACAAAGAAATGGGAAATAATGGCCCATCCAAAAGAACAGGATAAACATTTAGAAACCATCCATGAAGACCAGATTTTGCATATACCACACAAAGACTAGAAAAAAAGACCTGAATATGCTAAACAAGATAACAAAAAAAAAAAAAAAAACATGGAAAAAAACTAAAGTATATTAGGAAATGATAGATGAACAATTTGAACATCTCAATAGAAAGATATATATTTTAAAAAATGTTGAATCAGAAATACTAAGGTAAAAGTCCACAATAACTGAAATGAAAAAATTGCTAGAGGGTTTCAATAACAGATTGGAGCTGACTTAAGAAAGAATATATGAACTTGAAAACAAGACTAAAGAAATGATTCAGGCTGAAAAGCAGAAAGCAAAAAAGAATGAAAAATGTGCAGAGAGCCTAAAAGACCCATGGGACACATGAAGCATACCAATGTACACATTTTGTGAGTCCCAGAGGAAAAGAAAGAGAGAATGGGACATAAGGAATATTAAAAGTAATAATGATAGAAAAAAAAATCTCAAGTTAAAAAAAATGCATTAATATACAAGTTCAAGAAGACCAACAAAATGAAAATAGGATAAACGTGGAAAGCAGCATGCCTAGACACATAGTAGAGGCATACCTTGGAAATATTGTGGGCTCAGTTCCAGACAACCATAATAAAGTGAATAACACAATAAAGCAAGTCACATGAATTTTTTGATTTTCCAGCGCATATAAAATTTATGTTTACATGGTGCCATTGTTCATTAAGAGTACAATAGCATTATGTCCAAAAAAAATGTGCATACCTTAATGAAAAATACTTTATTGCTAAAAATGCTGATCATCATGTGAGCATTCAGTGAGTCATAATGTTGATGGCTGCTGACTGATCAAGATGGTGGTTGCTAAAGGTTGAGGTAACTGTGGCAATTTCTGAAAGAAATACTAATGAAGTTTGCTGCATCAATTGACTCTTCATTTCATGAAAGATTTCTGTGCAGAATGTGATGCTGTTTGAGAACATTAAACCAAACAATGTACTGAATGTACACTATGGATGGACTGTAAAAAGCATGGAACTGTAAAACACAGTGAACTCCATGGTGAATGATGGACTCTGTTAATACAAATATGAGAACATTCTTTCATGAACTAAAACAAATACACAATACTGATTAACGGTTTTAGTAATAGGGTGATTAATGGAAAAATACATCAAATGTAAGCTGTGGACTATACTTAGCAGTAATATTTTGAATGATCTTTCACCATTTGTAACAAATATTCCACAGTAATGCAAGGTGTTTATGGTGGTATGGTAAATGGGAATCCTGTATGTTATGCATGATAGTTCTGTAAACTCACAACTTCTCTAATTATAAAAAAATAAGAGCTGGGGTAGCAATATTATTATCAGGTAAAATACACTTTAATTAAAATACTATTATAAGAAATAAAGAAGGTGACTATGTACTGAGAAAGGGGACAATTCAAGCAAAAAAACATAAAAATTATAACTATATATGCACCCAACTACAGATCTTCAAAATATATAAAACAAATATTGACAATTTTGAAGTTAGAAATAGACTGGTCTCCAATTAGAGTCGGAGATTTCAATATACCACTTTCAATAATGGTTAGAACAACTTTTTAGAAGTTCAATAATGAAAAAAAAGACTTGAATGATATGGTAAAACAACAATATATAAAAGATATGGAGAGAGCACTTCACCAAAAGACATCAGAATACACATTTTTCTCTTGTGCACATGGATCATTATCCAGAGTAGACCATATACTAGATCACAAAGCAAATCTCAATAAGTATAAAAATACTGATGTCATACAATGCATCTTCTCTGGCCAAAATGGAATAAAACTAGAAATCATCTAGAGGGAGAATTGGAAAATTCACAAATATGTGGAAATGAAATAGTGTATTCTTAAACAACCAAAGAGTAAAGAAGAAATCACAAGGAAAATTAGGAAATATCTTGAGGTGAATAAAAATGAAAAAATATTGTACTAAAATTTATGGGATGCTGCAAAGGCACTGCTCAGAGGGAACTTTATGGGTTTAATTGTTTATATTCAGAAGAAATTGCTCAGACCAGAGACTTAACCTCACAACTGTGTGATCCAGTAAAAGAAGACAAAACTAAACACAAAGGCAGAAGGAAGGAAATAAATATTAGAGAGAAAAAAAATTTTAAATGATAATAAAAAATAGAATCAATGAAACCACAACATTAGACTCTTTACAAAGGTCAATAAAATTGACCAACCTATATCTAGACTGAAAAATAAAAGAAAGTAGGCCTATAAATAAAATAAGAAATTAAATGGGGGACATTACTATTGCATGCAGAGAGATAAAAAGAATTATAAGAGAATACTATGAATGACTTTTTGCCAACAAATTCAGTAATCTAGATGAAATGGAAAAATTCATAGAAACACACATACAATCTACACTGACTCAAGAAGAAATAGTAGATCTTAACAGACCAATATCATGTAAAGAGATTGAAGCAGTAATTCACAAGTTTCCAAGAAAGAAAAACCCAGGATCACTTGGATTAACTGCAGAATTTACTAAAGATTCCAAACAGAATTAACACCAATCCTGCTCAAATTCTTCCAAAATATTGAAGAGGAGGCAACACTTCCTAAACTCATTCTTTGAGGCCAACAACACCCAAATACCAAAATGAGCTAACATGATATTAAATGGTGAAAGACTGAAACAAGACAAGGATGTCCATTTTCACTGTGTTATTCAATATCATACTGGAAGTCTTAGCCAAAGCAATTATGCAAGAAAAATAAAAATAATTCAAATTGAAAGGAAGAAGTAACATTTTCTATTTGCAGATAAAGTGCTCAAGTCCATAAAAAAAATTCCTGAAAAATTCACAACAAAAGTTGCTATGTCTAATAAACAAATTCAGCAAAGTGACAAGGTACAAGATGGATGTATAAATATCAGTAGTGTTTCTAGATACAGACAATCTGAAGTGGAAATCAAGAAAATATTCCTTATATCATAGTAAGTAAAAGAATCAAATATCTAGGAATGAATTTTATGAAGGGTGTAAAGGACTTGTACATGGAAAACTATAAATGTTGTTGAATGCAATCAAAGAAGACCTGAATAAATGGAAGGATTTCTGAATTCATGGATTGGAAGAACAAACATTTTTAAAATATCAATTCTATCCAAAGCAATTAACAGATTTAACAGAAACACAATAAAAATTCCAACAGCTCTCTGCAGAAATGTAAAAGCCAATCACCAAATTTATACAGAAGGATAGAAGTACCCAAATAATCAAAACCATCTTGAAAAAGAAGAATGAAGTTGAAGGACTCACATTTCCCAAATTTAAAACATATTACATTATTATATTAATGCTAAAGATCATAAAAGAATATGTGGTTTGGTTTCGTGAGATATGAATATGATCAAACATTTTTTTTCTCTTCTTCATTTTATTTATTAAGAAGGAGACCTTGATTATATCATTAAATGAATGTCTGTTCATCTGTGCATCTTTATGAACACTAGAGGAACAATTGAGTTTGTTTTGGGGATTTGATGAGATAAAAGTGCCTGGACAAAACATTTTCAGAATAATGCTTCCATAACTTGTTAGCTGTCTTTTGTCTGAAATTTTTTTTATTTTTTGAATTTGAAATAAAGTTTGAAAAAAGAATAAAACATATACTCAGAACTGAGTGGGAGAGAGTGTGGTCTACAGTGTGAACTGTGGTCTATGGTTGGTGGCAAGGCTCCAGGATGTGTAAGTTCATTGAGGGTGGTGGGCCACACTGTGGGAGATGTTTGTGTGGGATGTGGTGGGAGGTGTGGGAGGTGGGCAACATGGGAATCCCAGTGGGTTCCGTGTAATATTTTGGGTAATCTAAGCACCTCTTAAAACATATGTATATATCTATATAAATAACATTTTTGTAAGCAAATACACATATATGCATATATATTTATATATCATTTTGCAAATGTTTATATGTATTGTGAGAATTTTGATTTTTACCCATAATAAAAACAACAACAACAACAACAAAAAAACATATTGTAAACCTACAATTGTCAAACCTACAGTGCTGTGCTGGCAAAAGGACAGACAAATCAAATTGAATTAAGAAACCCTCATATTTTGGTCAATTGATTCTTGACAAGGTGGCAAAGATTACTAAATTGGGAAAGAATAAGCTCTTCAACAAATGATGAGAGAAAAGTGTGATCTCCATTTGCAAAGGAATTAAGGTAGACCCTACCTCACACCATATACAAAATCAACTCAAAATGGATCAAAGACCTAAATGTAAGGGCCAAAATTATAAAAGTCCTAGAAGAAAACATAAGGAAACATCTTTAAGCCCTTCTTTTAGGCAATAGAGCCATACCTTGGTACTCAACTGCTTTGAAACTCATCAAATTTGGCACTCTATGCATTTTGACGTGAACATTTTTTCTTGGTACTCATTGTTTGTTTGGTACTTGGCGCACAAACTAGAACTTGTCAGTGTTGATTGTCTCATGACTCGCTACCCTTTCCAGCTGAAATAAAGGATCTCACATTAGTCACATGTTAGCTCTTCCCCTGGGCACATCCCATTGCAGTCTTATCTTAGCAACTGTGGTCATTTTGTGTATTTTGCATTCTTTTTCTCATCATGGGTTCTAAGAAAATGAGCAGTGATAGCACAGAACAGAAAGGAAAATTACTTCACACCATCATTGAGCAAAAAAAAAAAAAAAAAGAAATAATAGATAAATATGAGAGTGGTATTCGCATTACTGATCTTGCTAGGGAAGACGGTATGCCTAGAACAAAGGTCTCCACCATCATTAAGAACAAAGAAGTGATTTAAAAAAAGGCTAATGTTGTGAAAGGCATTAAAGCAGTAACAAACCAGTGTTCCCATACACTCGAGGAAGTTGAAAAGCTGTTATTAATTTGGGTAAATGTGAAGCAGTTAGCGGGTGACAGTGTATCAGAAACCATGGTATGTGAAAAAGCAAAAGTGTTGCATGCAGATCTTTTGAAAAACAAACCTGAACTGAGTGATGAGAGTGTTGAAGTTTTTAAGGCCAGTCACTGTTGCTTTGATAATTTTAAGGAGGACCAGCATCCATAGTATCATGAGGCATAGTGAGGCAGCGAGTGCTAGTAAAAAGGCTGCTGATCTTTAAAAAAAAAATAAAGATATGTTTTAAAAAAAAAAGGCTGCTGATGAATTCATCAGTGAATTTCAAGACTTTGTAGAAGCTGAGGGTTTTATTACCCACCAAGATTTTTTAACTGTGATAAGACCAGAGTTTTTTGTAAAAAAAAAGGCAAGTAGAACCTACATCACAAAAGAGGAGAAGGTATTACCCAGCCAGAATTTGTGGTCAGAAGCTGTGACTCAGAAAGTCTTCAAAGGATTTGAGGCTGACCCTAAGCCTGTAGTTACAGAGGGTACAGTTGTGCAGGATATTGTATCCATGGGTCTGGAGGTCAATACTGCTGATGTTGAGGACTTAGTGGAGGAACATCGCAAAAAGATCAGCACTGAGGAGTTGCAGGGACTACAGAAGGAGCAGCTACAAGAGGTGGCTGAAGAGATTTCTTCAGGTGAGGAGGAGAACAGGCAGGATATCCCCAGTTCCTTGATAAAAGACATGTGTGCAAAATGGGCAGAAATTCAAAATTTTGTGGAGAAGTACCATCCGGACAAAGCTCTTTTGAGGAATACTGAAAGGAAGAAAAAAGCAGTCCTCTTTGGATACGTTTTTAGTGAAATCACAGATTATGTCAGAGCTTGTGGTGCACATTGAAAAAGGTCAGAAAAGAGAAAGAAGCCCTGAAGTGCAAGTGCCTGATGTTCTATTGGAGGGGGACTCTCCTTGCAAGAAACACTCCATGTAACCTCTCCTCCTAACCACTCTCCTGCCACCATCCCATTAGGCCATGGACTCTACTCAGTACAGGTAAAGTGAAGTTTTTATTTTATTTAATCTAAGTATTTATTACCTTTTAGGTTAATTTCTCATGTAAAGTAATGATATACAACCCTATTTTTTACATATTGTTTTAAAAATATGCATTGTCTTTGGTTTGGGAACACATTAAATTTATTTACATTATTCCTTATGGGAAAATTTGGTATTCTTGCTTTTGGTTCTCATGGCACCTCTGGGAACCAATTAATGATGAGTACTGAGGTACCACTGTAGTTTCTTAAACTTTACACCAAATGCTCGAGCACCAAAGGAAAAACCGACAAATGGAACCTCATCAAAATTAAAAGCTTTTGTGAATCAAAGGACTTCAACATGAAAGTAAAAAGACAACCTATAAAATGGGAGAAAATATTTGAGAGCCACATATCAGATAAGGCTTTAATATCCAGAATATATAAAGAAATCCAGGAACTCAACAAAGAAATGACAAAAAAATCCAATTTAAAAATTGGGCAAAAGACTTGAATAGGCATTTCTCCAAAGCAGTTGTTCAAGTGGCCAATAAGCACATGAAAGATGCTCATCATTATTAGCCATTTGGAAATGCAACCTAAGACCTCAATGAAATATCTTTTAACACATCCACAATAGTGACTAATATTAAAACAAAAACAAACAAAAAACAGAAAATAAATGTGTTGAAGAGGATGTGGAGAAATAGGAACAATTGTTTATTGCTGGTGTTAATGTAAAATCATGTTCTTTGGAAGAGAGTTTGGCAGTTCCTCAGAAAGTTAACTGAATTACCATATGACCCAGTAATCTGACTTACAGTTATATATATCAAATAATTGAAAACAGGGACTCAAACATATATTTGCACACTGATGCTCATGGTGGCATTATTAACAATTTCAAAAACATGGAAGCAAACTAAATGTCTATAGTTTAATGTACAGATAAAGAATATGTGGTATACAACATAGAATGGAATATTATTTAGCCATAAAAAGGAATGAAGTTCTGATACATGTGACAACATGAATGGAATTTGAAGACATCATGTTGAGTGAAATAAGCCTTACCAAAAAATATAAATATTTGTGTGATCTCACTGATGTCAAATAGTTAGAATAAACACATTCATAGAGTAAGAAACTAGAATACAATTTCCAGGGACAGGATAAGGGTTATAAGGGAAGGGGAGTTAATGTTTAATTGTTACAGAGTTTCTGTTTGGGATGATGGAAAACTTTGATAATGGATTAATTAGTACCATTTAATTATATATTTGAATATGATCAACAGGAAGATTTTAGTATATTTGTTATTAGAATAAAAATTTTAAAAACCATAGGACTGTACAATACAAACATTGAACCATAATATAAACTTTGGACTATAGTCAGTAGTATAAATAAAATTACAATAATATTGTTTCATCAATTGTAACAAAGGTGCCATGCCAATATAAAGTGTTAATCAGGGAAAACCAAATGTATCAGGTATATTTTTGGGGTTATATGGGAACTTTGTATTTTTTGCATTTTCTGTAAACCTATAATTTCTCTAAAAGCCTCAATAGTAAGTGATGATAAAAATTTTCACCTTAAATATATTTTTCTAATATTTAATAAAATTATTTAATAAAATGTTAATAAAATTAACAAACTATAATTTAACCAATCCCATCACCTTTTTCCCTAATTTATTTTCCATTCTTATAACTAAATGTTCTCCCAATAAACTTATATTGGCTCCCCTTACATCCACAATTATATTTTTTTCCTGTTAATTACACCCAGTATATTATTCATGCTTTCTTTTTTTTATATTTTTAACACATTATGATTGTTCACATAATTTCTTCCTCTGGAATTCTATTCAGTTAGGAAAAATTCAGTCAGCATATGGCAACATTAAAGTAACATTATAGATAATATGAGAAATGAAATAAATAAATAAATAAATAAAATGAATAAATAATTAATAAAACTAGGCAGTGTTTCTGTTTTTAAAGGAAGTATAATGTAATAGTTGAAATAAAAAATGAATGTACAAATAATTCCTGTATAAATTAGGTGTACTATAGTAAAAGTCAAGATCTGATAAAGGCTTTTATAAAATTCAAAAAATATTTATAGCCGTTTAGAGAAAAGAAATTATTACATAGAACAGGTAATGTTTTATTAAAGATGTGACATTTTAGTTTAATCTTGAATGTTGACTTTGAATATCAGTAGAGGGTGAGGTAGATTTTAGGTAGCAGGAATACTGTGAATGAGGCAGGGAAATGTAGGTATAGTTGGAATATAAACAAAATATTGTTTTTCCTGCAGTGTAGATGTTTTGAAAAGTAGGTGATAAGGCTACATTGGATTTATATACTGGATGATCAAAATGTAATAATAAGGAAAGTAGACTTTATTCAGTTGAAAATGGGGAACAGGTGGTAGATTGTTAGGAGGAAAGTGTCTGTAGTATTTTTGTGTATTTAAGCGACCAAAGATTGAGACTTAATGGAATTATTATTGAAATTGAAGGCTTCATCTATAATAATTTCTTTAGAACTAAAAAGAAAACCATTAAGAGGGTAATGCTGTCCTTCACAGCTGTGCTATTTATTCTTCTAAAGGAAGTGCAACTGGCATCTTCTCCATGTAGTTTTCGCACGTCCATTCTCCCTCCTTTTAACTCTGAAAACATACTATTTACCTTTCTCCTTGTCTTTACATAAATTTTACTTTGCATTATAACTATTTATTTAAACTTATCTCCTCTATATGTCCTTACTAATACTTAATATACTGTTCTGATCCAGGAGGCAGAATGGCAGAGACAAATGTCTAAGATTTTTTTATAGTAGGAGAAAATCAGCTTCCAATTTCTCCTTCATTTTCTAAGAGTGATGAGATAATGTTCAAGGCATGAACCTGTGCCCACATGGAGAAGGAGAGGTAATAATTAATAGATCTTGGGGTAGTTTAAAGATTAAATGAGTTAACATATGCTAACCACTTAAAGCAATTCATGAAATGTAACAGGTAAATAATAGGATAGGACTTTAGATACTGCATCCACTCCCTCTTTAAAATGACTTAATACATATTTATTGCAATAAATAGTAGTATAAGGATTTTAATAAATGTTGGTTCATTATAGACCTACAAGTCTGTAATTTTTTGTTCTTAGTATCATTTAAATGAGCCTGAGCATAAAGAAGAAATGATAAGCAAAAATCAAAAGTAGTTGATATCACAAAAAGATAAAGTTTATTTTTACCTTAATAATATATTATTTTTAAAATCATATAAATATAAATAATTCTAGGATAAAATAAATTTAAAACACCAAGTCAATGTAAAAATGTGTAAACTTCTTACTCTACTTTGTAGAACTATTTTATCAACCTTTGTTGAAAAGTGAACTGAGAAAAATATATATGCCATCATGATATGTTCAGATGTTAAAGTGATGGAGGGATCATTGAGTTACCAGAATATGATAATGTTTAAAAGGATTTTTTATTATTCTTATCAGCAAAAAGTAAGGACTCTATTACTGTATTAGAGCAGACAGTGATATTAGATGGTAAGACCTGTTTCTTATCAAATAGCTCTGAAAAGACACTTTTAGGATTTTGATCTAAAGGTTGTCTGGAGGCTCACACCCAATTAAAAAGAAAAATATAAAGAGTGTTGTATTAGTCAACCAAAGGGGTGCTGATGCAAAGTACCTGAAATCTGTTGGCTTTTATAAAGGGTATTTATTTGGGGTAGAAGCTTACAGTTACCAGGCCATAAAGCATAAATTACTTCCCTCACCAAAGTCTGTTGCCACGTATGGAGCAAGATGGCTGCTGACATCTGCAAGGGTTCAGCCTCCCTCTTCCTCCTAAGGCTCCGTGGTCCCAGTTCCTTCAGGCTTTGTCTCTCTGCCTGGGGCTTGATTCTTTCTGGTCTCAGCAGCTCTTTTCCTCTTAAGACTTCATGGTTCCAGCTTTTTCTAATATCAGCTGTAGGCTAGGATAAGTCTCATCTCTCTCTTTGGGCTAGTTCATTGTGGGAGAAGAAGAATGACACTATATTTTGATTCTCTGTACTAATGATAATAAAAGAAAATATTTGTTGGAACTAATTGGTTCTGTTATCTCATATAAGACATGAGAATGTGGCTTTTGGGGGCACAAGTTATCATTAAGGAATTGTTTTTGTTATTGTCATTAAATGATAATGCTCTTTGGCCTTCTCATTTCCTCATTTCTACCTTTTGCCCTCCATTTTTGGACATTTTCAATATTATCAATAGTATACCTCTGTACATAAACATATAAATAGATTTTCTAAAGTCTTTACTCATAAACCACTAGAAATAATCAGTGCCTTATGGGGCAAATGAAGTGTCCATTCCAAGTTAAAACAATGCTGTTTATAAAGGCAATGAACCTTGGATTATTTCTGGATTATGTAGAATTTTATAAACCTCCTAGATGATCTTCAGCATGAACAAAAGATTTCAAACAATCATCTATAATAAATTGATGCAGTATAGATGAATTGATAAATCTACCACAGATGCAAAAATTGATGATTCATGCTACTGTAATATAAACATGTATTTAAAATGATGTTGAAAAAAAAAATCTGAAGAAATGCTGGTTAGTTTATGCTTCCCAAAGATTGAATTTGCCAATCCCTTTTTTAACACATCATATTGGGCAGGCATGTTCTTTCTAAAACACCTCTCTCCCCCCCAAAAAACACAAACATTTTTAAAGGAAACTGGCCCACCTATACTTTACATGCCAATGCATCTCAACAAAATCCTACTGAATATGTTTTGGGGCTATTATTTTTAAATGTCTTTAGTGATGGAAAAGTCATTACCTCCCAAAACAGCCTATTTCATTACTGGCCTGCATGAAAATATGTTGTTTATATTAATACAAATTCTGTCCCCATTAAATCTTCACTCCATAATTTTTGTACACTTGTGTTTTTACTGAAGAACCTGAAATTTTCTATCACAGGTAATCTGTCCAACTTTCAACAAGGATATCATGTCCATTTCTCCAAATATCTCCAATTTAAAAATCCCCTGGTTTACAAACCAATCTATGCAGGACATTTCCATAAGTATGGGTTTGTTATACTACAATTGAAGGATCCACACTTTAGAAAATGTGTCTCAGTGAAATTACTTAAATTTGGCCACAATGTGACAATACCTTTTCTTCTTATATTAATGAAATTAATACATTTAGGATTAGTGAAATCTATGAAACTCTTTAATCTGACAGCTAGTTCTAAATACATAATTTCATATTGTATGAGTTAAATTCAAATTTTTGCTTAATTTTAGTTCAATATCCAATAGAATCCCAATAGATTAACTTCATTTTTAAAAAGTTATCTATTTCTAAAACTCAATAACAGCAAATTAGATTTTTCTTTTTACTCTTTTCTTGTTATATTTGACATTTGCTTTTTCTATCAGTATATTCTGGAATCTTAATTCTTTTGTAATTTAGTAAAGTTAACTTTTCAATTTCATGTAATTGAAATGTAAGATGCCTTTTTTGTTTAATTAATTATTAAAAATGTTGATAAAATAGGGATCTGTAAAGATTCCTGTATCTTACTCTTAAGAACATAAGCAGTGTAGTCCTCTTGAATGGCCTGTAATACCATTTCTGTAAATTATTAGCTGTGTGAACTCTGGCACATTTCTTTACCTAATTGTTTATGAATTTTCTTATTTCAAAATAAGGATAATGCTAGCCCATATTCAGAAACAAATCCTGGAAATGGTAAAAGTTTGTGGAAAGAGTTGCTACAAAAATGTATCATAGGAACATAAATTCAGGGCACAACATAAACTTTCAGCAAATCATCTCTTTATTGTACAGAATAAAGAGTGCAGGAAGGGCAAATCCTTGTCATTTACATAACACAAAGAGTCTAAAAGAACAAGGGAAGAAGTTCCAACACTACCAGTCTCACAGGGTGGTCCAAAACTGCTCCAGGTCTGGGTTAATAGATGGCAGCTCCACATACCCTGCTTTGCCTCAGAGAAGAGAGACCACTCTATCCTGTTTGAGTATGGTTTTGATCCACTGGCCTTGCCACTGAGAATTCCTGTTTTGATAAGGCATTTGGGATTGCTTTTTCCTGGTTTCTGGGTGTAAAATATAGCATGACCTTTTCATTAGACTTAACATCTCCTCCAAGTTGTGGAATGACACACAATAGTGAGGGAGGTGAGGGTAGTGGAAAGCTAGAGGCTGGCCGATTAGCATGTGTTTGGGACTTCCCCAGAGAAAGAGATGGTGGGGTTGGTAAGGTCTGAGAGATGGTCACTTCACAGCTGTCTGTAACTTCCCTAACAGAGGTCAATAAATATTACTTTAGATATAGTTGAGTCAAATTTTAGCTAGACCAGCTCTGTCTGATAGAATTTTCTATCATAGAAATATTCCATATATGTCCTCTACAGAATGGTAGGTAGCATCTCCTTGAGGCTAGGCACTTGAGATTAAGCTCAAGTTTCTAATTTTTTAATTTTATTTACTTTTAATTAAAATTTTTTATTTTATTTACTTTTAATTAAAATTTAAATATTAATAGACATGTGTCTTATTGCTACTTGTTTGGATAATACATATCTAGACAAAGAGATTTCTTTGTATACTGGGCATTAAATGCTTATCTTCACTCTTTTTGATGAGAATTAGAGACAGGAACTTATTTTAGCGCAATTTTGGCTTTGCCCATAATCTTTTGCTGTCCACTTCATAGTGAGGCAGGGTAGAATAGGACCCTAAGGAGCAGAGGTGGACAACCTAATAAATTTCCACACAAACACCACTGTTCTCATAAAACAGGGCCTCCCAGGGCAGAACTTTGCTTTTCTCTCCTTTGAGAATGCTGGCCATGTCTGAGGGTATACTTCTGTTCTCTTGCTTTACCCCCCAATAAATTCTCTGCTTGCCTGATTAATTTTTTGCTCATCCTTGAATTTTTTCTCATGATGAAGCCAAGAATTTAGACAATGAGAAGAATGCAGTTAAATAAAAATAGAGTATTTTACTATACAATCATTCAGGGTTAAATCATCAGCTTAAAGTAACAGTAGGATTTTTGTGTTTTCCTTTATTGCTCTGAACATAACTAGTAAACAGAACAGAAAAATGAACATATGAAGAGAAAAATGTGATAAATGCTAAAAAATGAAATCACTACCATAAACAAGAAATTTCAGAATATTTTGAGCTCAATGTTTTCTTATGTTTTTCTTAGGGATTGATGCCACTCTCTTATTCTTGGTTATTATGTGCCTACCATTCTTTAATATAATTACCATATAATCTATCCATGGAGAACCCCTTTTAGGATCACTTTGTTTCCTCTTATCTTCCTCTCTACTTCTTCTTATTTGTAAATACAGTCAGATCTCAATCTGTAAGTTCCCCATTCCTTCCAATGAGCCTTGGAATTGTACCCATCATTTCTCTGATATTTTAAAATGACTTTTAAAGATCTAGTATTCACACATCCCAATTTTCCATGGCTTCAATTTCAAATTATAACCCACTCTAAAATGACTTGCTATGACCACTTTTTTTTATCAGCTTCCTCTTTTTCAGTCTCTCTTACTCCAAATAAATGAAATATCCAGTCTAATGTCTGATTTTATTCAGATCAAATGATAACAACAACTCCAATCTACTTTATTATAGCCAAAGAAAATTTAAGGGAAGAAAGGAATAAGCTATAATAGGGGACAACAGTTAAGAGGATGATTTTTTCAATTCAACTGGTTAGATTAGAATCATAACAGCAGTGTTTTTTCTTACTTTTTTTCTCCCCACCAAGAGGATCAATTTTCAAAAGTGAAAATTAAGGGCTTTCCAATGTCCTGCTTTTTGGTGAATTCGTTGTGAAATAGATGTGCAGATAGTGGAAATCACTATTTCACCTTTCTTCTATTAGGTTTGAGTGTGCTTGACATCTGTGGTAGAGAAATTTCATCAATTTCCTGCATGTGGCAAATCCTGAAATATACTATTTTCTAAAGACATCACTTCTGTTCTTTTTTCTAGTGTTCTAACCCATATACTCTTGATCATCTACTTTTAAATAACAAATATTTTGAAAGTCTGCACCTACAAATTACGTACTACTGCCTGAGCAGTTGATATTCTCCTTCTTTATCAAATCCAACTTGAATATACACAATACATTCCAACACAAGATTAGCAACCACACATATTAAAAGAAAGCATTATTTTGGCATGGATCAAGGGAAAATATTCAATTACATAAGACTTCCTAATTATATAAAAGCAATGAAATTTATCTTTAAAAAACAAAGAAATGTGGCTATAGTTACGTTATAATTATAAAGTTAAGATGGGAACAGGTATTTAAACATACATTTTCTCAGGGAATGATCCTACTTATGTTTTGACTGTGCAATAAAGTTTCCTTTTACCACAATTTTGCAAAGCATAAGCACCATGTAGCTTGGGCCATAGGTGAAACTAGAGTTTGATAATTAAATTCTGTTTTGTAAGGTACAATATTGACATAAATAATCCTAAATTCCATATTCATCATAGTATAATGATGTTCTTTTGATTTTTTGCTCCAGGTTTTAATACTTTTTTATTTCATAATAATTTGTACCTATGGAAAATTGTTAGGTTATATGTATATGAGGAAACTGTTCTTCACACAGTTTAAATTTTATTTTTGTTCTTCGTACTTGTCTACATGAGACACATAACAAAGTAAAGAAACACAGGGAAATCAATTAAAATGTTCTTTTGAATTATCCACACACTCCTGAGGTTCTTTGAGTTGAAACATTTAACTCCGGAGAAAGGTACTTTGAATGTTATAAAGGTTGCTGTGAATGTTATCAACAAAATCAGAGGGAAGAAAAAGCTCCAAGCTGGTGTGATTATAACACACCATCAGTGAAAGTCAAGTTTCCTATCCTTGACTGCCAAAGGTGTAAATGAGCATCTGAGGCTAGTGCTAATTACAGCAATCTAAAGACAGAAACTGCTGTTCTTAAGTCTAGGATGAGAAGTGAGAGCCCGCGTTGAATTCCAAAATGTGTAATTTTAGAACTTCTTCTTCCTGTGATACTATGTGTTTAATCTTTCCAACAACAGTTCACATTAAAATCACTCATTTAAAGCATTTTATTTAAAACTGTTTTTAAAGCATTTATAAATACCAATTGGCAATTAATATCATTGTAAATATATTTTTAATTATTAAAGTTTTTGATGTGATATCTGATGCAAATTAACTGGACATTCAAAATGATCTCTTTGATAGATTTTTAAAAAATCAAAATATTGAAAGAAGCCTAAAAATAATCTTGGAAATGATGTCTGTGTTTATATGGTTAATACAAGTTGCAGCTATAGATGATAGATTTGGGTTTTGAGGATACGAAATTGGTGTTACTGAGGTATGTAAAAATAAATGCCTTTTATTTTTTCCTAACTTCAGGGGCTCATGGTTTAAAATACCTTAGTAAATTTTCCATTTTTTTTGTCCCTTAGATCCTTAGCCATTGAAAACAGATAAGTAGTTCTTGACTGGGATTATTATGAGGATGAAGAGAGTTACTATTTGTATAATATTGATAAAAAATGTCTGACATACAATAATGTTCATTATTTTTATTTTATTTGCTGCACCTTCAATAGCTTCCTCTAGACTGACTCATTTGCCTCTCCTTAAAATCATGTTACTTTTCCCTATCCTATCATATTTAATTGACCCTATGATATTCAAGATCTCTCATCCTCTCATATTTTTAATAAAATAGTTTACAATTGTTATATTGAATTATAATTGATTCCATAAATTTTCATATACACAGATAATTATGCATATTTATGTTTGTCCTATTGAAATTCTTTATGTTTTTCCCTGATTCTCATCACTGAATTGTTTGAACAACCTTTACATATCAGCAACTTTGAACTACTATCATTTTTAAAGTCAACATAAGGATGTACCATAATTTCCCAATGTCCTAGTGAATATGTTACATTTTTTCCTGTTTTTGTTTGTTTGTTGTTTTCCCTATGGGAAAAGTAGTGTGGTATATTGCTTTGGACTGAAAGCTCTAAATCCACAGTGCCAAAAGGCAAATCTTGGCTTTGCTACAAAATAGTTGAATAACTTGAGTAAGTAACGTATTTGTGATGAAAAGAAGTTTATTATCAGACATATAATGAAATATCATATTGTCTCATGAAATTTTTAGACCGAAGCCAGCTCATCAATTAAAGGATAGGCCAGCCCCCAAGCAGAAGGACTCTGAAATACCACTGCTAGTATATACAATACATGTATCCTCATCTTTCCATTTCTGTACATTAGAAAAGGAAGAATCCCCAGATTAGATAAAGGTGTTGGGCATTGGGTTTGAACTAACACTGATAGTAGGGAATAAAACAAACCATTATGGTTCCTTGCATGTGCAGAGTTGGATATACACAAGGAGCTAAATTGAGTCTTGGCCCAAATTTGTTTCACAGGAATTATTTCCCATGTTCAGGAATGCATATTTGGCATGGATATTCTAAACAGCTGACCAAACCCTCCCATGAGTCCCTGACTTGAAGACAAGAGAACCATCAGAAAAGGAGGATCCAAATGGAAGTGCTTGAATTTTTATTCCCTGTATGGCCAAGATAGTAATTCAGAAACAGTAATATATTTCAAAAGGCATGCCAAAGATTGATAATAACCTTAGAGTCTTAATGGATGCAAGGGATTTGGTCTCCATCATATCCCTGACTCCTCTAGAGGCTAGGTAAATAATGGTGGATTTTGGAAAACTATTGTAACATAACCAAGGGGTAGGTCCAATAACAGCTGCTGTGGAGGAAAACATTGGCACATTCTTTAGAAATGGATTATTTCAATTCCCATCAGAAAGATGATCAAAAGCACTGTATATTCATCTGGGATGACAAATTATATATACATTTATATGTTGCCATCGGATAAGGTATGTCCCATGCTTTCCGTCACAGTAGGGTTCAAAGGGACATTAATTGACTTGACATTTACCAAGAACTTTGCACTGGTACAGTATATTCAAGTTAGAAAATAGCAAGTTCTCTGGATATTCTGGAGTACATGCAAAGAAATTTAGAGGCATTTCATTTTAGATAAAATTTTAGGTGCCCCCAAATCTGGGGCATTTCAGGATATCCCCTCCAACACAAAGAATGGACAATTTCCAAACACTAGCAAAGAAACACAGCTACTCTTAATCCTCTTAGAGTTTTGGAGGTGAGTTTATACTGTTCTATATAGCTCCAACCCTTTTAGTCGGTTATTAGTTTCCTATTGATGGTGTAATGAATTACCATAAATTGAATTGATTGAAATAACATGAATTTATTACCTTAGAGTTCTGAAGGTCAGAATTCCAAAATCAGTCTCACTAGGTGAAATACAATGTGTTAGCATGCTGATTCTTGCTGGAGATCCTGAGAGGAAAATCAGTTTCCTTGCCTATTCCAGTTTCTAAAGATTGCTTGCGTTCCATGGCTTATGACTTCCTCTCAACATCACTCTTACTTCAGACATTCACATCTCACTACTGATTTTGATCCTCCTACTTCCCTCTTATAACAACTCTTGTGATCATCATAAATTAAAATTGCAGAAGCTAAAATATTACCTTTTATATATTCAACAGAATCACTTCCAATATCCTCTCTCTTAAAAAGTCACAATCATCAGTAGATAAAAAATGTACAATGATAGTGTTTGTCTCTAAATCCATAAATTCCTCCTCATAACCTTCAAAGGGTAAAGCATGCCCGTTTATATTATTTATATATGATATTTATATCATTCACAAAAGTAATCTGGCAAGGACTTCACAGACAACATTTATGTTAGTTAAAAAAAAAAAGATGATAAACTTCCATTCTGTATATTTCTGTGAATTTTCCTCATGTGATACAATGGACAAAGGTTCTTATTCTTCACTACATTCATTATAAAGATGAGTGGACTAAATCACACTTTCATTACTAATAATATTTAGGTTTCCAATTATTAGATATTATAAATACTTTTTTCAGTAAATCTAATGTAGCATCTCCATGAGAATTTACTGACATGTGTGTATGTATATTATGAAAATATACAGAAACTTATTTACTATTAAAATACTAGGAATCTAGAAAATTGCCAGATTTTCTTTTGGAAATATTTTTCTGAGGAGCATCATTTTTTAAATATAAAATTGGAGAACTTTTTCCTAATTTCAAAATGTTTTTATTTTCTTTATTTTTAATTCCTAGTGCAGTATGTTTAAAAATTAACTACTATTTCATTTAAAATATAATCATATAATTATTTTCTTTCATTTTTCCATATATCTGATTAATAATAAACAAAAAGAACCTTTTTTTCATGTGTTCAATTTACACATATCTGTTAATTTTGATGAATGTGGTTTGCTTTGTTTAATCAAACATGTTTTTCCAGACAGATGTAGTATTATTTTAAAGTTATCTCTTCAAAAAAATATTTTGTACAATATCTCTCTCTTACTCACACAAAAGCACATATATATGATAGTTTGAGGTTATCGTGTTTTAAAAAAAGTACTTAACTAAATTAACTAGATTCTCTTTCCAGCTAGGATCTTAGTTATGCAAGTCAATGTTCCCATGCAATAGCTAGAAAAATATCAAATATTTTACAAAAAGTCAATTTCTTAATGACACTAAGTTCCAAAATGAGAAAGAATCCTTTCTATGCAAACTGATAATTGCTACACATTTTCTTACCAGAAGGCATTTTGTATAGTCATATTGGAACTCTAGTGGGGGGGAGAAGAAATAATCAGAGTCTTTGAAATCATAAGTGAGCTGATAGAACAGTTTAGAATCTAGATTAAGTCCTAAATTTAGGTGGTTTTTCCCATGGTACAATATTGAGTTTTGTTTTTTTTTTTTTTTTTTTTTTGACATTATGGGAAACTGAAGGGCCTGGTCAGAAACTTCATAATAGCAAAGTAAAGTATCCATAGTTCCAAATTGTTAAGAGACTGATAAAAATTTTAAGAGAGAAAACACATATTTTCAATATCATTAATGAACCTGTGGAAACATTACAAATCCTGCAGGAATTAAAATGATAAAAAAAAGAATATCACAACCTGGTGGACAACTTAGATGGATTGTAAATATTCCTTGAAGATCATAAATTATCAAAATAAAAACTCAAAATCTATGGAAAAACATTTCATTCCTATGTTTTAGTTTCTAGGCTACTCAAGCAATGGGGATTTATTAGCTTTTGGTTTTGAAGCTAAAAGAAAGTCCAAATCAAGGCATCATCAAGCTGAGGCTTTTGCCCCAAAGACTGTGGCATTTTGGGGCTGGGTGCTGGTGATCCTGGGATCCTTAGATTGTCATAAGGCAAGGGCACATGGTAGTATCTTTGGGTCTCTCTTCTCTTCTGGGTTCAGCTTCTTACCTACTATGGCTTTCTCTTTCTCTCTCTGTCTCAATTTCATTCCAATTATAAAGGACTCTAGTAGGCTTAAGACCCATCCCTGACTGAGGTGGGTCACACTTTAATGAAATAACCCCATCGAAAGGTCTTACATACAATGGGTTCACACCTGTAGGAATTAGATTTAAGAGCATGTTTTTTGGGGGTACATACAGCTTCAAACCACCACATCTTATATGCATGAAAGGATTGAATTTGTAAATACAACTTTCTTCCAAAGAAAACACCAGGCTCAGATGGCCTCATGGGTGATTGTACAAAATATTTGAGGAGTAAATAATACCAAAGTTTAATTTTTTTCTGAGAATATAAAGCAAGGGAATACTTCTCCAAATGTTTAATGGTATAACCATGATATCAAGACAAAGGCCTCATCAGCAAAAATATTATAGCCAAATATACAAATACAGATACAAAATATTAGGAAATTGAATCCAGTGATATATTAAAATGATAATAAATCATGTTGTGCTTACAAATTATTTTAACATTTAAGAATTAATTGTTTAATATACCACTTTAAAAATTAAAGAGAAAATTCACATAATCAGATAATTAACCTTAAGGAGAGCATTTGATAGCATTAAATACATATGAATGATAAACTTTTTTAGTCAAGCTATAAATAGAAGGGAACTTCATTATCTGATAAAAAAGGGAGAGAAAAACTTCCTAAGATCACATATTAAATCTCCAATATTTATGGGATGAGGATAAAGAGATATTCTAGATCCTCATTCAAATGACAAGGAAATTTACATTGAAGGAGTAGGAACAAAACAGGTTGACCGAACATGTCTAGCATTCATAATAGCATCAAACCAGCAAGTCTCTGATTGGCTGTAAGTTTTCACCCCTTCCCCTATCCGCTTAACCCAGGAAAAGGCAAACATTTTCTACTGGAAAATAATGCTATATACAGCTTCAGTTCTCTACACACAATATCTGATATTCAATAAAATTTATGAAATATGTAGAAAAGCAGGAAAATGGGAATAGTAAAAAGGGAAAAACCATAAAATAGCAAACTCAGATTTGGTACATATATTGGAGATAGAAGAGCATATTAGAAAAAATAAAGGAAAAATATATACAAATTGGATGATAAGAAAAAGAATTAAAACAGATTATTGGAACTTATATAAAAGAAGTCTGAGGCATTATAGAACTGAAAATTACATTACCTACAATTAGTGGGTCATGTAAAGTGCAGTATCAGACTGGATACAGCAGTTCAGTAAACTCAATGACAGGTTAAAAAAATATACAAACTAAAGCACAAAAGAAAAAAAGAATGAAAAAATAAGATAAGTATTGAATTGCAGTTTAAACTGCATTTAATTAAGCTCTCAGAAGAAATGGGAAGAGAATGGAGTCCCAAAAATATTACAGGAGAAAATAACTGAGAATTGATGAAATGCATCAAACCTAAGATTCAAAAATCTCAGCAAATATCAAAGGTAATAAATAAAAACAATGTTCTCCTACAGGTGTATCATAATCAAATTGCTGAAAACCAAGATAAAGAGAATCCTAAAAATAAGTAGAGAACAAAGATATTACTTTCAAAGTCTGTAAACTGTCATTTCAAGACAATTATGGAAGTCAGAAGAAAATAAAAATTGCATATTTAAGGGTTGTTGCTTTTTTAAAAAGAAGAAATAATGAAAAAATGGAAAAAAAAAAAAACTACATCCAGTGATCTTAGGATTCTTTGCAGGATGAAAATATCCTCTATGAATTAAGGTAAAAAAAAAAAAATACAATTGCATACACGCACACACACACACAAATCTACAGAACACATGGTCTGTGAACCCAAACTACAAAAAATTACTAAATGAAGTTGAAAAGCCCGAAGGAAATTGATCCTGAAAGAAGCACAGGATTGCAGAAAGGAATGCAAAATAAAGAAAAGAGAAAGTAAAGATAAATCTAAGAGAATATCAACTATGTAAACAATAGCACACTTAGAGGTAACAGAAGGTACAGTGAGCAGTGGGACTGATTGGCTTTGGATTCTCATAAGATTTTTATATTTTAGAGGGAAGTAAAAATAAATATAAAACATATTGTAAGAAGTCATGGATGAATATAGTAATCTTTACTATGACCACTAAAAGAATAATAAAAAAATGTGTATCTAATTGTGGTGATTATAGATCAATTACAAGTGTACAGTAAAGGATGAAGACACAAGCAAAAAAGAGATGGGACAAATAGAAAACACATAACATATGATATAATTAAAGCAAATTGCATAAAGAATTCATTAAATGTAGATGAACTAAAATTCTGAGTGAAATGAGAAGCCATTGATGGGAATTGAACAGAGAAGTATTAATTGGTAATCCAACCCAGAAATAAGTTACAGAACTCTCAGGAACCAGAACACAATATACCTACAAATATTACAAATTATTTTATAAAATGATATTGTAATATTGTACAAATTATAATTTTGTTATTTAATATGTGATACTTGTATATTATCTATGTATAAATGCATACATAATATGAAAAATCTAAAAGAGATCATAAATGCATGGCTTTGGCAATTCATTTAAGATTATGTATCTGGATATATAACTGAAGAGAATTTATTAAAGAGAATATTTTATGCTTCAATGTCTTAAGGTGGTCAGTGTTCGATAGGAATGGACAAATCTTTTCAAGGACATAAGGCATTGGTGTAAAAGAAAATGGAGGTTCTGACTGAATCTTAAGGATATAATCTAGTTCATGAGAGGGTGTGACAATGAAAAGGAACATTTTGTCTTACTAAACATTCGCATCACCTAGACTTATGTGCTATTTGAAGTATCATATTTGTAACATCTTTCAGCTAAATGACTCTGCTTCTTGACATAGGATGTTTAGCATGTGCCTTTCTTAGCCTAACACTTAGCAAAAAAATTCCTTCTTTTCCTACTGTGTCACTTTTTTGGATATATAGATATGTTAGAGAATTAGTGTATTAGTCAGGGTTCTCTAGGGAGCAGAATCAACAGGAGATATCTGTAAATAATATTAAATTTTATAAGATTCTCTCATGTGACCAATAGGAATGCACAAGTCCAGATTCCATAGGCAGGCTGCAAAACAGTGGCTGTGATTATAGGTCCAATGAAGGCTCTTGATTAGTTTCCAGGAGATGTTGGCTGTCCAAAGATGAGCTGGGAAATTCCCTCTGAATGCTGAAATCACTTCCCTTTTTAAGGCATTCAAATGATTGGATAAAATGTTACTCATTGCTGATAGCAATCTCCTTCTTGATTATAGATGTAACCAGCCCTCTATGCAGTAAACTCACTGATGACTAAAGCCCATAAATGTCCTTGTATTACAATTAGCCCAGTGCTTGCTTGACCAAACAACTGGGCACAATTACCTGGCTGAGTTGACACATTAGCCTAACCATCACAATCTGTCACAGAGAAGTTTCTCCATAGTTGCTAATTTTATATTTTCATGATGTATGTATGTATGTATGTATGTATGTATGTATGTATGTATATATATATATATTTATAATTTCCCCTCCCCTTTTCCCTATCAAGAATCCACATATTGTCTGGCTTTCCAGGCACCTGGACAAATCAGTCTCTCAGATAATCTTCATCATACGCTAAGGGACAAGGGAGTCCCATGGCCAATGAACTACATTCATTCACAGTCAATCATAGAGTTCACTGGAAAATAAAATCCAACAATAAACCAGTGATGTAATTATGGCATTGTTTCCCTACTTATAATAGTTTTGTAAATTATTTTTTATAAAATATCACCAGATTAGCATTGCATATTGGGGATATGACATTAAATTATATCTTTCTCTAATCAATATCAGTATTTGCTTTAGAGTCTCTGTGTATATGATCTTAGTAGCATCCAACCCCAGAAGAGAAAATAAAACATACCAGGGAAACAAGAACTTCTTTCTTTGAATTAAAATTCTGCCTGATTACGAGTATCATCAGTGAAAATTCTTTGACCTAAAAAATCTGCTTAATTGCTTAGAAATCAGAATTCACCTGTCTTTTCTTAACTTTGAATAGCATTCAAATCATTCCCTCCCTGTTTTCTTTGATAGTTGGCTTCCTTAGAATTTTTTTCCTGTATAATCTGTTGGTTTAACTTGCTTTTTTTGGTTTAACTTCCAATTTAACTTAAGAACCTGTCCTAGCTTATCCCAACTGCTCCTGATGAGCTTTACATCCTATTATTTATACAGTGGAATACCATATATAATGGGAGGAATTTGATTAGCTCTTGCCTCAATGTCCAATGGTTGGTAAAGGATGATTGCTTAGTGATTTGAATGCTTTGATATCAGACAAATCTAATGTTAGTACTAATTATTACTTTCTTCTATTTTTATTTATTTATTTTATTAATTAATTTATTTATATTGTTTTTTTATTTTTTAAAAGATACTTAGATTACATAAATGTTACATAAAAGATACAGGGATTTCCAAATGCCTCACTCCCCACACCTCCCACACCCTCCCACATGAACATCCTTCATTAGTATGGCACATTCATTGCAAATGATAAATTGATAAATGCATCCTGGGGCTTTGCCATTAAGCATGGTCCATAGTTCACATTGTAGTCTACACTCTTTCCCACACAGTTCTGCATGTTGTGTGATGATATAAAATGGCATATATCTGTTATTGCAACATCACTCAGGATGATTCCCAAGTCCCTAAAAAGTCCCCGTATTACAACTGTTTTTCCCACTCCCTGCCCCCAGAGCCTCCAGTGGCCACTGGCTCCATATCAATGTTGTGATTTCTTCCATTGCTAGAATCACATTATGTCTATAATAGAATACTAGTAATACTAGTAACTCCAGTCCATAGTTCTTTCCCCAATCCCAAGGATTCAGGTATAGTTATGTCCACTCCACATCCAATTGAGAGAGGGCTTATAATCTCATGGGGAAGATGGATAGGACTATCCTGCCTGCAGCTGCAGACTCTCTCCATTCCCTGGGATGGCTGTCGTCCATTATCATCTCCCTGCCAGTTGTCCTGGGTGAGTCCAATGAGCAAGTGTTGCAACTCTGCCAATATTCTGGGCCCAGGTTGCACATGGACAGCCCAAAAACTCAAGTCTCTGGATATGTACCTACAAACTCCAGCACCAAGTACAGGTTTAAATAGAAGAGACAGATGAGCCATGTACAGGGAAGACATAATTGAGTCCAACTCTGTCACTCTCAGGAGCATAAACTCCAAAGTAAGGCCCACTGGCAAGGTACCAAACTCAGGAGCTATCTGCCCTGACCATAGGACCTGGGTGTCTTCAGAGCCCTCACGAGTCCCACTATGTGGGATCGTATCCACTTTGGCAGTCTATGCTGAGATGTGCATAAGCGTTACCTCTGGGATGACCTCCTGACTCCCTTTGAAGTCTCTTAGCCATTTAAACTCATTTGTCTTTACCTTTTCCCCCTTTTTTTTCAAGGTTTTTTTCCAGTTGCTTTCTCCCATTTTTGTTCAAGAAGTAATTATTTCTTAAAAAGAATTCCTGTAGGATTTTAGCTTTTATGCATTAAAAAAAGAAGTAAAGAAAGAAATATTGTGTGCCAGTAACATTTTTGAGGAATGAGAAATGTTAATGCATAGTCTTTGCCCATGGTGTGATCATTCAACTTTCTTTCTAATTGCTGGATTATAACTAAAGACTTGATGTCAATTCAGAGATGTGACTACAAGTGCAGTGTGTGTGAATGTGTGTATGTGTGCATGTGGTGATATAGCTTTCTGTTCTCAATGAGATTTTTATAGCTGTGGAATGGAGAACAATATGATTTTGTATCAAAATAAAGTGTCTCTATTTGGTTTTAGTATAATCAGGAAAGCGGAAATGGCCTTCCCACTGACTTAGAGTCTAATAGAGCATATTAGACATTGTTTATTCCTCTTTAAAAGATTACCAAAAAATAGAGTGCAGTGCTAACAGGTAGTGACTTTTTAATATTCTTGAGGTTTGAATGTATACTTATATTATAATATGGCAGTTATAAGATACTAGGATGATTTTTCAATTATATTTTCCCTACAAAATATGTCTGTACAAGCACCAAAGAAGCAAATTATAAAGAAAATACCTTTAAAGCAACCAAAATTGTAAATTATAGTTCTATTCTATATTCTTCAGTAATCTAAGAAATTTAATAAAAGCCTACTATTTATGAGCCTTTATTCTATGCCAACAAAGAATATTAGAGGCAAGGATGGAGCTATATCTCAGATATTTAAAATTAAATGTACCAGGACTAATAAAAAAGATATACAAAAAATGTAAAGGAAAGCAGTTAAAAAGAAATGCCATAAATATGGTTCAGAGAGTAATTGTTAAGAGAATTCAAATGAGAATAAGGTCCTTAACTGTCAGCAATTTATCCAAATCTTTTATTTTATTCCCAGGTCTTAATTAGAATGTTCGTTTGTATTTCACCTTATTTTTCTTAACAAAATTAAAAAAAAATAACTCCTTACCAGGACTTATTCAGGGCAGCCTGATGTGAAAAAATCCATGTAAGTGAATTTTCTAATCTGTCAAGTGTTTCTTCCTATAGAGAGAGTGTTCATATTTTTTTCTTCTGAATGTTCTCTATTTAACCAAAGGAAATCAAAGGAATTGTCATCTACAGTCAAGTTCCTCCTCTTGTTTTATTCTTCACTCTTGGAAACAACTCAGATTTTAATTATAAAGTTCACTTTATAAAAACTGAATTAATTCATTCAGGATATTTTCTAAATGAGGAGAGAAGATAATAGATAGAGCTTGCTCTTGTAAACTTTTCAGTATTTCCTATAACTTCTGTTTTCTTGTAAGAATTAAATATGCATTGATATGATCCCTCAGTAAGCTAGATTTTATTTTAAATATTCTATTGATTTTAATATGGAGTGATAAAATATTTAATTTTTAGTTTGCAATAATTAATATCAATGATTAAAAAGCATTTTAGGAGATCCAAGAAGGTAGATCATTATCAGATAGAGTGGCAAGAATCTCTAGAGTACATAGGCAGTGCCTAATAAAATAAAGCAGACAAATATGCCAAGCTCTCAATAGTAATGCTTTTACTTATGAACCTTATCTTTGTAAAATTCAAACTTAGCCTAATAATAACTAATGCCTAAGATTTACCTCCTGAAAACCTCTTTGTTACTCAAATGTGGCCTCTCTGTAAGCCAAACTCAACAAATAAACTCATTACCTTGTCCCAGTGTGGGGCATGAATTCCAGGGATGAGCATCCCTGGTACCAAAGGCATTAATACCAAGTGCCATACAGTGATGCATTTGGAAGAAGAACTTGACCAAAAGGAGGAAACATTTAATATGAAAGAGTTTTTATGGTTAAGGGATTTCAAAGTGAGTCAGGAGGTTATTCTGGAGGCTACTCTTATGCAGGTCTCAAGTGGTTCTCATTAACTACTGCAGTAAACAAAGCCTCAAACAGGGGTGCTCCAGAGGGTTCTAGAGACATCCAGATACTATAGGCAAGGTACACAGCTCGTTGAAATCAGTACCCCATCTGTAGGCCTTACCTTGGTATATGTGATAATCTATTTACCCGGTGTAGAGTTAGTCTCATTTATAGTTATCCTACACATGATTGTTCAACCTCCTTTATTTGAACCTATAATTAGTACTATACTCATTAACTATATGTTCCAGAGATTTACATTTTCAGTCTGTTCATATGTCAGTTGTGCTCTGACTCTTGGCAGAGTTGTGGCCAGCACCTACTCTCCAGTTCATTGGACTCACACAAGCCAACTAACAAAATGGTGATGATAGACAACCCCCAACACCAAAAACAAAGAGTATCTACAACTGCAAGCAAAACAGTTCCTTCCATCAGACCCATAAAATCTAAGCCCTGTCTCAACTTGAATCAGATTAGGTATCTTCATCCCCAAATCCTCAAGATTGAGGAATGAACAAACATAAGGAGAGAAGGCAACCATGGTCCAAAGTAGAATTATTATTGTAATAATGGAAGAACTTATAGCATTGATATAAAAATAGTGGTTACCAGACGTTCTGAGGGGAAGGGGAGAGAAGAATAGGGGAAACATAGGGCATTTTAAAAGCCTATGTTGGAATGATTCTGCATGATATTGCAATTATGGTTACAGGCCATTATACATTTTATCAAAACCAATAAAATTGTACAGTGCAAAGTGTAAACCATAATATAAACTATAGACTTGGTTAGTAGCAATGCATCAATATTTGTTCATCACTTGTAACAAATGTACCACACTAATGTAAGATATTATTAATAGGGGAAATATGAAAGGGAATGGGGACATATGGGGATCCCCTGTACTTTCAATGTAACTATTTTTTTTATCTAAAACTTCTTTAAAGTATATTATATGAAAAAAAGGAGCTTATGGGAATATTAAAAACATTTTAACAGGACATTTAAATAGAAAACGTAAGAGACATTTTAAAAATGGCAAAAATATGATGGATTCTGACCTTACTTCTATACTCTGAGACATCTAGAAAAATTATGCTAATTTTATTTTTTATATGATGATGAACTTAGCATGTAATTCACACTGATCAAAAACTTCTCAAATACAGATTTAACAAATTAAGTGTTAATTAAACCTTTTTATTTTTCCTATACATCATTTAGGTTCATATCAAGGGAGAATATATTAGATACACTCTGTGTAACATTTCTAGGCCTGACGGGATAAATTAAGGCAAATAACATCTATTGAATACTTAACACCTATCACGTACTATGGTAGATTTATTGAATAGGATGCTTTTCTTGCAAATAACAGCAAATCTGAATATGGTTTAAGCTAATGGAAATTTTATTATTATCTCCATAAAATAATCTAGAGATATGGTTCCATTAGCAGCTAATCAGATGATCTTTAATGTCAAGAAAGATGCCAGCAACTTTCTCCCATTTTCAGTTTGGTTTCTTCTGTAACTTTGTAGCAAGATGGCACAGTAGCCCTAGGTATTATATACAGATGTTTAAACATATATGGAAAGAAAATGTGACTTATTATTTCAGTTTTCGTTCTGAAGAAAATTTTCCCACAATCCTTCTGCAAATTGTTCCTCATATTCAATTCCCAGAATTAAATCACATGTCCAGTCCTCCATCAGTCACTGGCAAGAAAAAGGAATGGCCATGATTGGATTAGACAAATTCAGAGCTATCCTTAAGGGTGGAATAAGGAGATACTCTGTTGTAGGTTGTTTAACATTTAGAAAATGAAACTTGGAGAGGTATAATTTTCCTCAAATAACAAAGAAAGGCAGTGGTTGAACCGGGTTTAGAAACTGATTCCAGAATCTGAGTTCTATTTACTAAACCATGTAGAGTTAATCTGGAATTATCAAATAATCTAGAAGTCTAGTATAATAGGTCCAATTTCCCAAAATATAATGATAGAAAAATCATTTATGTGCAAATTCTAGATGAAATCTTAAGGATTGCAAAGATTGTCTTCCCAGCTCTTCTTTTCCAAAATCATTTGCAAATTAAATTCCATTGGAAGGAGAATTTAATTTTTTTTAATGCCAAAGAAAAGCAAGCAAGCAAATGGTTCTATATCTTTGGGGTTCAGGTTACTTTTAGGATGTTTATATGAAAAACAAAAATCTAATGCCTTTAAAGTTGTGTCAGCAAAAGACTCATAGACTGATGATGATAAACTTTGTATCTACTCACTGATAATTTAAGAGCTTCTAAGGGATGAGAGGATTAGTATTATGCCATAGTGAAAATATTTAAAACTGGAGAGTAATCACGGGTCAGGCTTGCTGAGTCTTTCAAATTGAAAAAGACCTACCAATGCTTATTTTTTTCTGTTTGGGTGTTTAAGAATTTTGGATCTAATTACAAGCGAATGAAAGCAGGATACAAAGACTAAGGATGAAAGTACTTTAGAAAAAGTATTTTACTACTGCAATCTTCAAACCCCTAGGACTTATAAGAAGCGTAATGTGAAGTGAGGTTTTGGCTAAGGCATTAAACTAAACATATTACTAAGGATTTCATTAGTAATGAAATCTCCAGTCTGCCAGATGAAGCATACTAAGGTGGTAAGTTTTCATGCATCTTATTTTAAAAATAACCAGGATACTGGAGAGTGTGTGTTAGTGTTTGTGTACATGCACATCTATGTGTGTATATGGGTTTTAGTTTCCTAGGGCTGCTGTAACAAAGTACCACAAACTGGATGACTTAAAGCAATACAAATTGATTGCCTCACAGATCTGGAGGCTAGAAGTCTGTAATCAGTGTCAACAGGGATATGTTTCCTCGAAAGCCTATAGGCATCTGGAGGTGGCTTGCTGGCACACCCTGATGTTCTTTCGCTTGTGGCATAACTCAATGCCTCCATCCCATGGCCATCTTCTCTCCATGTCTTCTCTGTGTCCAAGTTCCTCTTTTTAAAAGGACGCAAGTTATAATGGTTTAAGAGCTCTCTATTCCAGTTTGGCCTCATCTTAACTAATAACAGTTTCAAAGATCCTATTCCCAAATAGCATCGCCTTCATAGGATCTGACCTTATCTTTGGGGTAGGGGGGGCATAGTTAAATCCATAACAGTGTGCATGTGTGTGCTAGAAAGAGATAACAGTTTTAGAATCTGCCATGCTCTTAGCAGCCAGAATAGTACTTTAAAATACAAATACGAGTTTTTACTACCCTATCTCTACTCAGTATCTTACAGTCCTTGTTTAAAGGGAACAGGAGAAAAAATAGAAAGAGAAGAGGAAAGACAGACCATGCTTATCTTTTTCATGGCAGGTTTTAAGCCTAGTGAAGGGAAAAGGGTGAATATTTAAAATGAATATGAGATTTAAGCTGTTTTATATTATCCTGGATTAATATCTAAGCATATGAGGATTTATTAATTCTCATTTATTAATTCCATAAAGTAAAAATAAAAATCATTTGATTTGCTAGAGATATTAAGGAATAAAATATGACAATCTCATAATCTCGTAATCACAGAAATAATAAAGCTATGTCATGATTTTACCTCACTGTATCCAGATTGTTCAATAAAATACTTACAACTATAATGTTTAACTTTATTGAAATAAGTTGGTCAAGTAACATAAAGCGATTTATTAAGCCAAAGCAGGGCTTTAGTTTATGTAGGCCCCATTCAAAGTTGTTTGTCAGATCTACGGCCAATTTGTAAAACAAGTGTTAACATCTAAAAATCTGATTTTTAGAGACAGCTTATATTACTATAAACAAGGTATCAAACTTTACATATTGCCATAAACTGTTATATGAATTTAAACAATGTGTGCTTATTTTTTTCTCTTTCTTATCTTCCTTTTCCTCCTTCTACTCCTTTTTTTTTTTTTTCTGGAGGAAAAGACGTAAGTTCTGTATTTATAAATTTGAAAGCTGAAACTCAATTACTTGGAATGTGTCAAATATGGATTCAACAGTGCCACTTACTAGTCATAGTTTAAATTGCAGAATTCAAAGACTTAGCTCCTTACAGGGCCAAGTCCAGAAACTGTATCCATGCCACAATTTTACATCATGTCACTTCACATCACATTTTTTGGGGAAATTTTGTGCAGTGAAATTTCCACAACAAAACTCACTGTACCTTCCAGACTACCTGGCTTCTGGGATTGACCCCTCAAATCTGTAATATAAACTGCTGTCAGGATTATCCTATAAACAAAGAACTGCTGCTGATGTCACTGTTTCCATAAAGCTATTTATCAGCATGTTTTTGCACTTAATGCTAAATGCAAACTCATTACCCCACCCTACTACCTAGTGTGTGCCCTGCCCTTTTTCTGGGTTACTGACTTCATCTCATCTAGCTGCATTCCTTCCTTGATCACTGTGCCTCAGCTACACTGGCCTTCACTCAGTTCTGTCAACATGTAATCTTTGTTTCTGTCTCCGAGCTTTTAGAAAGTTTGTTCCAGATTCCTGGAATCCATTTTCTAAACTCTTCACATTTGCTCTAGAAGCACTCTGTTTTTTATATTCATAGAACCTCTCACAATTTGTAATTATCTGTACTTGTGTATTTACTTGTTTTAAAGTCTATCTCACTCACTAGACCAACCTTTTTTGATAACACAGAACAACAACAGAATGTATGAACCCCTGATATATGAATATGTATTTATTGGTATATTTAACATGTTTATGTATTTTATATATGTACCAATGTTTTAATGTATTTTTTACCTTTTGAAACATAAATAAAATAGACTTTAATAAGGATAATAGAAAACATATTGCAAATAAAAGTTCTAATATTTTTTTCTCTTATCCCAATAAATTGTACCCTCTGGGGATACTTATCCCATTTGGGAGGACTCTACCCTCAATTATAAGCACAGTCATTACTGCTCACTCACTATTATATTTTCAGAAGCTGCAATATTTGTCATAACATAGTAGCTCAATAAATGATTGTTTAATGCATGCATAAATAAATTTAGTCTTTATCCCAAGGTATAATAATTAAGAAAGAAGAAAAGAAATGGTATAATAAAGAACTGTGTTTATAGGTTTTTATATATCTTTCCTTCAATCCATTTTGTGGTTTTTTGGGGGGGTAAGGCCACAGTTTTAGTCTTAAAGAGCAGATGTCAGGGTAGAATTCTATTTGTGTGAGGAACTAAAAGATACCAAGATACCTCATTCATTTCACAAAAGCCCTGGAATCAATAAGGCAATATTTGTCTTCTATTTTGTAAATTGGTATCCTCATGCAACAAATCATTGAAGGACTATAGCAAGAAACAAAGGCTGTGTTAATGCTTTATTTAGTGCACTGCATCCCTTTATTGGAGATAGTGAAAGAAAATTAAGCATAAGTAATATCCTTCCAAAAGGCGCCAAATGTAAGTAAACTCTATATTCAGGTCTTTTAGAAACAAGAACTTATGTTTGTATTGTACTCTTTCAAGTCATCTAAATGCTTTTCAGCTCATTTGATTCATTTGATTATTAAGACAGTATAGTGAATATGGCCTAATGGCTGTTTTTATTTTTTTTTTCAGATGAGGAAATTGAGACTTTGAGGAAATAAATGACAGAGCAAGAATTTGAACACAGACCTTCCAACTTCAAGAGCAAAACTCTTTCCAGACATTGTGCTATTTATTATTTTTTATATCCTCAGGAATATATTATATATTCGTTTATTTAAAATATTTACAGTATATTGAACATGTTCTAAACACTTTCTTTGGCAATGTAAATTCAGCTCTGAATGAAGCTAGCCAGAGACATTGCCCTCACCAATCCTGCATTTCAGTGGCAAGAGACAGAAATCAAAGACGCAAAAGGTGTGTAAGATGATGCTAATGCTATGGAGAAGAGCAAGGAAACAGGATCTGAGGGATAAACACCCACAGAAAGGGTATTGAGCAAGAGGGGATCAGGGAAGGTCTCACTGATAATTGATATCTGAAGGGAAAGCTGAATGAGTTCAGGAAGCAAGCCGGGCAATATGTGGGAAAAATCATTCCAGGCGTAGTAAAGAGTAAGCGCAAAAAGCTTTTAGGTGAACATGTTTGTTCGATAATTTCAAGAGGACTCTGAGGTCACAGCCAAGAGACGTGAGGATGAGGATGGTGGGGGTGGTAGGCCATGTAGACGCTTTATGCCAGAGGAAAAACTTCTATTTTACTCTGAGTGAGATGAAAAGCCATACACTGTTCTGGGCCTGAGGTGCATGATGATGGTCAGGGCTGGGACAGTATTTGTTCGCTTGATTAAACACTGATGGAATAGGAGGTAGTGTCAAGAGGAATTGCTATGAGATTGGATGTTGAGTGTAAATGAAAACAGAGGAGTCGAGAATATCTCCATCCGAAAGTTTTAGCCTAAGCATTTAGGAGAGTGTTGCTATTTATTGAGATGGGAAAGACTACAGGAAAAATCATGTGGGTTGTGGTGGGGTGAGGCGATGAGATGCTGATTAAGAGTTCATTTTTTGCCGTATTCAGCTTGAGATGCATGTTCAAACAGAGATATCAAGGAGTCAGTGAGATACACAATTCTACATTTCAAAAGGATTATTAAGACTGGATCACTCAGAGAGATAGTTGGCAATATACTACTGGTTTATAGTCATTCTATAATTGCCAGGTTTGTGGTTCTTCTTCCATAAGTATTAACGTTTAATTTATATGATTTGTAGCAGTGAGGAGCCTTTTGCATTCCTCTTTATTTATTTATTTTGTGATACTCTTGGTTAACCATATTATAATCCCTTGTTTTCTTAGGTCATTCGTATTCTTTGTAAAATTAACCAGAATTATCTTAATCATGCAAAACACAATAGCAAGGAAGCCTTTGAACTGTGAACAAAAAATTAAAAAGATCATTAGCCTCCAAAATGGATAAAACTGTTACAAAATCTGGAACATAAAAAACATTGTAAGCATAATTAAGATTACTCTTATCATCAAATAGTATTATACTCTCTTCTAAACTTTATTAATTGACTTCAACCAATTACTCAAACATTTTCTGAAAGTAGGCATAACAAGTACTTATTTTCTACTTTTGTATTTTACAAGTCACAGCATTAGTTAGAAGGAATGATAAGAGATAAATGTGAGAGGGTAGGGCAAAATTATTTCCACTACACTAGCTACCTGAAGAGGAAACAAATTCATGAATGTGATGGCAGAGTTAGGGTTATGGTATTTCATTCACAGTGAAGCCATTCACTATTGCTCCCCTGTGCACATTCTCTTTTACTTTTATCTCTGAATCTTAATAGCTCTGTTTACTATAAATTTAAAATAGGTAAAATGAACAAATAAAAGATTATTTTCGACTCAGATAAGAAAGAGTATTTCATCTGAACATCATTTGACTGCTGCTCTTTTATTACCTATTGGGACTATCATAGAGAAGATGATTTTAGCTCTCATTGAATACTGCTTAACTTTGATGGCACTGATGATTCTAACTGACCTCTGCTGCCAACTGCACTCAAGGGCATTATACTAATTATGCAAATGAAGAGAATGGGGATAACATGAAAAGAAGCACCTTTCATTATTTTATTTATTAAGCTAATTGGAGTTTGGAAACATGGGGTCAAAGAAGTAGAGGTGTAAAATCGGTCATATCTGTGTTAGAATGATTACATGTAATGAACATACACGCACACATATGCACATGTTCACACACATGCAGCATTTAATTTATATCAAGAGAGGGTTGAAGAGTAATTTTAGATTTCTTGGCTCCCAAATTTGCATTTCAACATATGTAAGCATTTTTCTGGCTTTAAGGTTTGCTGAACATTTTTAAAATACTACAATCTTTCCCCTTCAATTTCATTCAAAAATTTATATTTTAGTGAAGTTGTATATACCCTCAAAACCTAAGTTAAATATATAAGTAATCTTATTGCATCTTATTATTTTAAAAATCCTTTGTATGAGTCAGGGTTAAATCATATAAACAGCACTAGTAGGGGTTCTCGGTCATATCTAGCTAGGTAGCTAGCTATCTAATCTGTGGATTTGGCTTATCCAACTGTGGGATTTAGTTAAACTGTCTCTGTAAAGCTGTGTGTCCTCCTCTGCTCCAGAAGGCTGAAGCTCGTGGGGCAGGCAATTAGGAAGGGAAGATCATGATCAAGTTGGAACCAACAACATGTTTTTGAATCCCAACAGAATTGACTAAAACCTTTGTCCATTCCTGTTACTTTTGACCTTGGTGACAAGGACATCCTGGTGAAACTGGAGCCAAGGAACTAAACATACACCTGGCTCAGGAGTCAGACAAGTTAACTGAAGATTCAGGGTAAGGTAGAACAGTTGCAAGTCCAGCAGATGCTTCACACCAAACATGGGCATCCACATTTGTTCCAGTTTCCAAATGTCACAAGAATCTCCTTTGTGGCCCACTCAAACCAGAAAAAAAAAAAAAAAAAAAGAATTCTTGGAAATGTGCTTCTGCCTAGTTAAGTTAACACATTACAAAAATCATCATAACTTACTCAATAACTTTTAAATATGATCAAACATAAGCACTATTTTCTAAGATCTTGTGTATATCCAAAGAGAACGGCATGGAATGTTGGTGAAAGTAGGTATCAGTAAGCAGAAATATTCATGTTATGATTCTTCCCTCCTTTACTAATTTAGTCTCTTTCTTTTCTAGTTTGTTTTCTCCTGATATAGCATATTTTTGGGGGGACATCTTTTCTCCAACTTTTCATTTTGAAAATTTTGTAGCAGTTTGATATTATTTATGGATTCCAAAAAAAAAAAGATATTGATTATTTTTGTAAACTGGTCTGTTCCTCTGGGTGTGATACCCTTTGATTGCATTAAATTCAAAGGTTTTAAGTTTACTTAATTAAATCAATTTAGGGTCTTTGATTAGACCACATCAGTAGGGCATGGCTCAGGGTTGAGTCTCCATCCCCTTTGTGGGCTATATAAATGGACACTCAATCAAGAAGATGGACAGAAGATACGCACGGGAAGAGAGAAACTCCATAAATAACAGAGGAGAGAACTTTGTCAACTTTGATCCTGCACCCCTGGGAAGAGAAATGAACCATTCACCTGATAGTTTACAGCTGACCTTGTGAAGAGACCAACACAGCTGAGCTTGGAAAGAAATGAGCCCTCTGCCAGCTCCAAATGAGATTGGAAGAAGCTGGAACCATGGAGCCTTAAGAAGAAGGAAGCCTGAACCCTTGCAGATATCAGTCACCATCCTTGGTGAGAAAGTACCTCTTACGGTACTTTGAGTTGGACTCTTTAGGGCCTTGTAACTGTAAACTCTTATCCTCAAAAAATACTCTTTATAAAAGCAAACAGATTTCTGGCACTTTGCATCAGCACCCTTTTTGTTGACAAATACAATGTTCAAACCCGTAGAATAATAGAAAGAACATTAGAAGGAACACAGGTATTCCCTCCACCTAGATTCACATGTAACATGCTCATGTTATCATTATATCTCTATTGTTCACCTCTCATTAAACACACACAAATGAATACACATACATGCACACACACATTTTCTTTTCTTTCTTGTGCTTCATTTGAAACATGAGTTTATAAACACTGTGACACTTCACTCCTAAATACTTCTACATGTACTCCATAGCATGAAAGATATTCTGAGATTCTAAGGTTGTCTGACATAAATATAATATATACATAATTCTTTATGTTGAAAATATGTAATTATCATTATCACCCTCTGGAAATTTAACATTAGCTAATATTACTACTTAGCTTGCAATGCCTACTCAATAACCCCCAATTGTGGCTAAATGCCCTTCATATCCTTTTTCCTAACTACCAATCAAGTATCATGCATTGCATTTGCTTGTCAAGACTTCTCTGCCCTTCCCAGCCCCTGTCCTAGGATATTCCCACCTGCCCTTTATATAACAAACAAAGCATTTGTCTGGCACAGAAGGGACACCTAGACCCTGTTCTATTGATCTAGTTTATGTCCATTTTGATTGTTTGCCTATGTCCTCACTCACATCCATGTGAGCCATAACTATAATTTCAGCTAAGGTGGGTATGGCCTTTTCTGTGAAATCTTCAATTCACTTCAAACAAAACAACTTGTCTCAAGGCCTACTGGACCTCTTTGGTTTTGACCTTCTGGTTGTGCCTCTGATTTAGTGAAATGTGTTCTGACAGTTTTCTCAAAGATCTGTAGCAGGAAGCCTTCAGTGTTAATGTAACAAAACTCCATAGCTACACTGTCACCTGTGTATTATTATTATTGTGATATTGTTTGAGCCTTAGATTGATAAGGTCTAGAAATATCTGGTTCACATATTTAATTCTAATATCTAATTCTTTTTGGAATTAGAATTTTCAAATACAAAGAAAATCTATTTATTTTAAAGTTTTCACCTGAAATATTGTTATAATATACTGACAATATGCCAGTATTCTATAAAATTTCTAGTTAAATATGGTTAACCTTATAAAACAAGTAACTTTTAAATAAATATTTATAATTCTACCTAGAAGTTTAATGCCAACACTATTTGAACATATTTCAGTGACAAAAGCTTCTACCTTAGTACAATTATGATGCCAAAGGAATATTTGTTACCTGAAATAGTAATGGTGATTTCTGAATATTATATCTATTAGCTTCCTTAGAGTCACAGTTATTTTCATCAGTTCATATGAAATAATTGAAACATATGATACTGATCCAGTCCACCTTCGATTTAGATTATAAGAACTGACCCCATAACACTTAAAATTATCACAACTATAACATTATAGCAAATAAAATGTATATAAAATGATTTTATTAATTTGCTTTTAGTTCATTACTATTATTTCAATTAAAATTAAAATTGTTTCATATAACAAAAAATGGCTTATACACATGTATCATCTTATCATTTATATGTCTTTTTCACTTGCCCATTCATCCAGTTTCATAAAATGCCATGATTAAATTTTAACTGGACAGGGACTAATGTAAAATACCTATAAATCTGTTTTGCTTCTAAGATGTCACCATTTTCTCTTCAATTTTTTAAGAAAAGTAAAAGAGTCTCAAAGGAATTTTTGGTAATAGAAAATAAAAAAACAAGCCAATTTAAAAACTTTTTAAAAATATACATGCATACATTCAAAACATTAAAGTGCTTTGAATATTTTCACATATTCATACATCACATCATCTTGACTGGAATGGCTTGTGTAAGCGCTATCAGGTTCTATCCAGGATAGAGTAAGCAAATCAGAACTTGAACTTAATACAATTTGCCACATTAGAAACTAATTCCATTAATATGACTCAAGCCATTTGCTGTTTCCCCCCAATCTGCAAGTATCCAAAAGCCCTAATGCTGGCTAGTGCATAAGTTTTTTCCTTATAGTAATTATGGATGAATCAATGATTCCTGTTAAGTTGTATCACCCAGGTGTGCCAAGGTTTGATTTTAGCCCAAGTTCAGTAAATTTATATTGTTAAGACAATTGATATCTTGAGCAGCAACAGAACATCAAAATAAAAAGTAGTCTGAAGTTAAATGCACAGTACATTAACAAACCAATGATCCTTAGTCACAAAATTATAAATGCAGTTTGGGATGGGAGTAGGCAGGTGGGGAGTTAATCCAAACTACAGCAATGAAGTCTTCAAACTTCTTTCTGAACAGGGCTACTGATTGATCCTTTCATTTCTTCTTGTGACTCTGAACTCCTTTCAAAACACAAGTTTCAGTGGAGAAACACAGCTGGTAATGTACTGGGGGTTCTTGAAGCTACACAAGGTATGGTTGTTCTATGTTACATGTGGCTTCCATATAAGCTTGTTGGCAAGGTAAACAGCTGTAAAGCAGGTTCAGTTGCCCCACCAGCCAAAGCATAATACAAGTAAATATAGCAATTCCACTTTCAATGTTTAGGCACATCATTAATTATGAGCTAGCCAAATGTGAGCACACTCTTACAGGGAAGTTTAAAGGTCTCAAAATTTGAAATAGGTTTTTAGGAGAATTCATCTACATAGACTTTATTTATTTATTTATTTTTTTTAAGATTTTATTTATTTATTCATTTATCCCCCCCCCCCTTGCTGCTTGTGCTCGCTGGGTCAGCTAACCACCCCGTGCGGGCGGGCTTGCCTTCACCAGGAGGCCCTGGGAACCGAACCCGGGGCCTCCCATATGGTAAACGGGAGCCCTACTGATTGAGCCACAGCCGCTTCCCCTACATAGACTTTAAATGCCTGCCATAAATGAAATTGAAGTGGTAGAAAGGTTGACCACAGCAATGGCGAGGCCTTGTTAGGCTGGGGATTGTTGGTGTAATAACACAGGTTGATTGGTCAAGAAGGTATGAACAGGAAGAATTATGTGGCAGGCTATATTTTAAATGCCAATTCACATTACTCTGTTCAAGCTGCATTGAGATGTTAAACTGGCTTTCTATAGTGGATCCAGAAGATTGACAAACTGAAATCTTTGAGATCTCACAGTTTGGAAATATGTACATAACTGCACCAGGTGTCAATTCTACTATACAATGCTGTTATAGTCAGTTTTAGTTGCATATGTTTCCACTATATTTATAGTCGTTTATGTTAAATCTGGCCAAAGATGAGCATTGAAACCACTAAAATGCCTCTGCCACTTTGAATTCTGTGCTGATTTTGTAGCCAGAGTGCAGTGTGATAGAGAAGTTCAATGTTTTTTACAGTGGCATAGGAAGACAGCAAAAATTTCCTAAAGTGCAATAGAATTTCAAGTGAACTGTGGCTTGTTCTAAAACTTCTGTTAAGGAGGTATATTTGACAATATTGAAGTCATTTGTTATGGTGCTGTTTCATTTAATCTATGTTTAGGCCCTTGTACCTTATGCCCATAACTTTTTACAAAGTACTTCTTTTATTGCCCATTCAGATATATATGTATGTGTTCAGTACATGTCCTTAAACTTCTAATCTTATACCAACTCTTGGAGATTGTTGAACGCAACTTGTCTTGGAAGAGGATGGGACCAGATACTGAAATTCATTTGGGATTTTGGAATGATAGTTGGGAAGAAAACAATGCACACAATGGATTTATAGATATTCTTTGCTGCTAGTTTTATGTAATATATTTTGAACATTTTGACAAGCATTTATTTTTGTAAGTCTAAAAGTAGATCTTTTGAAAGTTAAAGAAACTTGACCAAAAGAAAGAGCAGAAAGACAGGCACTTGAATGTTGAATGTCACCATGTGCGTGAAATTACATATTACATGCTAATGTGAGAATTTAATGTTAAGTCATATTAAACTCTTAAGTCAAATTAAGCAGACCCAGCAATGACAGTTGGCCATAACTTTCTAATGTCAGCAAAAACAAAATTGGCAATTTGAAATTGAAACATGCCTCTGCTAGGTTTCAGAACATATGAAGAAATCGAAGATTTAAATCTCTGAGAAATATATTTAACAGGTATATTGAAAATTATAGGTTCAAATAAAAGGAGAAGAGGAATCATGATTAAGGGAACTATAAATGCGTATAACTAGGATATATTGGGGAAATAGATTTTTATATTTTCCCAAATAAGTCTTGCCAAGGGGATGTTGAGTTCATGAGACAGTGTGCCTTGACTCTGGTGTCTGGATGTCCCTAAAGTCCTTGGGAGCACTTTTGTTTGAGGTTTGTTTACTCTGTAAGTTTGTGAAATCTACCTGAGACCTGAATAAAGATAACCTCCAGAATGACCTCCTGACTCACTTTTAAATCCCTTAGTCTTAAAAAAAAAAAATCTTTTTTTAATTTAATGTTTCCCTTTTTGTTTAAGGTCTTTTTCCAAATGCATCACTGATTAGCACTTAGTAATAATCCCTTGGTGCCAAGGAGGTTCATCCCCAGGAGTCATGTCCCATATCAGGGGAAAAGTAATGAGTTTATTTTCTAAGTTTGGCTAAGAGAAAGAACACATTTGCATAACAAAGAGGTTTGCCGGAGGTAACTCTTAGGCATTGATTATAATTAGGCTTAGTTTGGTTATTACAGGAATGACATTCAACAAGTTCGAGGCTTAGCATATTAGTCTGTTTCCTTTTAATAGGTAAGGCTTATATATTCTGGAGATACTTGCCATCTTATTTGAGAAAGTAGCAGGACTTCCCCAGGATGGAAGTTTAATATTGTATTACCTACTGTGTGGGCCTCTATCTATCCATAAAAACATACCTATGACAACAAGAATACATTTCTATCCCATTGAAGTATGATTTAGGTACATTTTTCCCCATATACCACACTGCTGTCAATATCCTCTACTAGTGATGTACCTATTATATCTCCTGAAAGAACTTTTAAAATTTGTATTATTGACCAAAATCCTCAGCCACCCCAGAGTTCACTCTCTTATACAGTTATGTTTTATCCTCTGGCTCTCCTTCTAGCAACCTGTACAATCCAAAACTTCCCCTTTCAACCATATTCACGCACACACACATTAGTGCTGTTAATTACGGTTACATTGCTGCACCACCATCACCTCCATCCATTTTTAAACCATTACAATCAACCTAATTATTAATTCTGCACAGATTAAGCATCAGCCTATCATTCTCTACTCCCATTCTATCTCCTGGTAACCAATCTTCCAGACTCTGCCACCATGGGTCTGCTCACTATACGTAGTTCATATTAGTGAAATCATGCGATATTTGTCTTTTATGTATGGCTTCTTTCACTCAACATAAGGTCCTCAAAGTTCATCCATGTTGTCACATGTGTCAGTACGTCATTCCATCTTATGGCTGAATAATACTCCATCATATGTATATACCACATTTTGTTTATCCATTCATTTTTTGATGGACACTTGTCTTGTTTCTATCTTTTGGCAATTGTGAATAATGCCACTTTGAACATTGATATGCATATATTAGTTTGTGCCCATGATTTCAATTCATCTGGGTATGTACCTAGTTGCAAGATTACCAGATTATATGGCAATTCTATATTTAGCTTCCTGAGGAACTGCCAAACTATCCTCCACAGGAGCTGCACCATTCTACATTACCACCAGCAGTGAATAAGTGTTCCTATTTCTCCACATCATCTACAACACTTGTAGTTTTCTCTTTTTCATACAATAGCAGCCAGACTAGTAGGTGTGAAATGATATCTCATTGTAGTTTTGATTTTCATTTCCTAAGATCTGGCACATTTTTTCATGTGCTTTTTAGTCATTTGTATTTCACCTTTAGAAAAGTGTCTGTTCAAGTCTTTTGTCCATTATTTAACTGGGTTGTTTGTCTTTTTATTATTGAGTTGTAGGATTTCTTTATATATGCTGGATATTAGACCTTTTTCAGATATGTGGTTTCCAAATATTTTTTCCCATTAAGTAGGCTGTTTTTTTTTCACTTTCTTGACAAAAGCCTATGAAGCATAAAAATTTTTAATTTTTAGGAGGTCCCATTTATCTGTTTTATCTTTTGTTGCTCATGCTTTGGGTGTAAAGTTTATTATACCATTGCCTACCATAAGATGTTGTAGATTCTTCCCTACATTATCTTCTATAACAGGGGTTCTTAACTTTTTTTGTTCTGTGGATCCCATTGTCAGTCAGGTGAAAATCACAGACCCCTTACTAAGTCCACACTATACTGTGGATTATTTAATAAATATATCACACCTCTGCCAATACATCTCCACAAGAATAATGTTCTTTTGAATTTCAATTCAAGCTCATGGACCTCTTGTTAAGAACCCCTGTTCTAGAATTTTTATGGCCCAAGCTTTTATATTTAAGTCTTTGATCCATCTTGGGTTAATTGATATATAGGGTGTGCGGTAGGAATCCTCTTTAATTCTTTTGAAAATGAATATCCAGTTCTCCCAGCACCGTTTGTTGACGAGACTATTCTGTCCCAGTTGAGTTGAATTGGCAGCCTTGTCAAATATCAGTCAGCTGTAGCAGTGTGGGTCTATTTCTAAACTCTTAATTCAGTTCCATTGGTCACTATGTCTGTCCTTGTGTCAAAACTATTCAGTTTTGACCACTGTAGCTTTGTAGTGTGCTTTAAAGTCTGGTAGTGTGAGTTCTCTAACTTCATTCTTCTTATTCAAGATAATTTTGGCTATTCGGGGCCCCTTACCCTTCCTAATAAATTTTATAATTAGCTTTTCCAATTCTGCAAAAAATGTTGTTGGAATTTTTATTGGAATTGCATTTAATCTGTAAATCAATTTGGATAGATTTGATATCTTAACAATATTTAATTTTCCAGTACATGAACATGAAATGTCCTTCCACTTATTTGGGTCTTCTTTAATTACTTTTAGAAATGTGTAGTTTTCAGTGTACAAATCCTTTACATCCTTGGTTAAATATATTCCTAGATATTTGATTCTTATAGTTGTTATTGTAATTTTTTTTCCTGATTTCCTCCTCAGATTGTTAATTACTAGTGTATAGAAACACTACTGATTTTTGGGTGTTGATCTTATATCCTACCACTTTGATGAACTAATTTATTAGCCCTAGTAGCATTGCTGTAGTTTTTTTCAGGACTTTCTATATATATAGGAACATATTATCTGCAACTAGTAAAAGTTTTACTTCTTCCTTTCCAATTTGGACGCCTTTTATTTCTTTTACTAACCTAAGTGCTCTTGCAAGAACTTCTAACACAATGTTGATGAAAGTGGTGACAGTGGACATCCTTGTCTTGTTCTGGAACTTAGAGGGAAAGCCTTTAACCTTTCACCATTGAGTATGATACTAGCTGTGGGTTTTTCATATATGCCTTTCATCAAGTTAAGGAAGTTATCTTCTAGTTCTATCTTTCAATGTATTTTCATCAAGAAAGGATGCTGAATTTTGTCAAGTGCCTTTTCTGAGTCAATAGAGATGATCATGCAATTTTTCTCCTTCAATCTGTTAATGTAGTATATTATATTGATTGATTTTCTTATGCTGATCCATCCTTACATACTTGGGGTAAAACTCACTTGATCATGGCATTATTAATATGTTATTGGATTCAATTTGCAAGTATTTTGTTGAGGATTTTTACCTCTAAGTTCGTTAGAGAGATTGGTCTGTAATTTTCTTTTCTTGTAGTATCTTTAAATGGCTTTTGCTTTAGGGTGATGTGGGCTTCATAGAATTAGTTGCCTAAAATACCCTCCTCTTCAATATTTTGGGAGCGTTTGAGCAGGATTGGTCTTGTTTCTTTTTGAGATGATTAGTAGAATTCATCGATGAAGCCATCTGGTCACCCAGTGTCTTCTTAATAGCCCCTTTCTTTACCCTTTTAGTTTTCTTACTAATAATCTTCTTTTCTACACTCTCTTCCAAATCTCTCTTTGCTTTATTTTCCTTTCAACCCACAGAACTCCCTTTAGTATTTCTTGCAGGACAGAACACGTGTTGACAAATTCTCTCAATTTCTGTTTATCTGTGAATATTTCAATCTCTTCCTAATTTTCGAAGGACGATTTTGCTGGATACAGAATCCTTGGGGGGCAAATTTTCTCTTTCAGCACCTTATTTATGTGGTTCCACTGCCTTCTTGACTCCATGGTTTCAGATGAAAAATCAGCCCTTTATGTTATTATGTTTTTGAGCATCCCTTTTTTGTGATGGATCTCTTTTTTCTTGCTACTTTTAGGATTCTCTCAACAATCTGATTAGCATGTGTCTTGGTGTATACCCCCTAGGATTTATTCTCTTTGGAGTATGCTGTGTCTCCTGGACATGTACATCCATGTCTTTCATAAGCATTGTGGAATTTTTGGCCAGTATTTACTCAAATACTCCTTTTGCCAATTTTCCATTCTCTTCTCCCTCTAGGACACCCATAATGCATATCTTTGAATATTTCCTACTGTCTTTCAATTTCCAGATTCCCTCCCCAATTTTTTCCATTTTTTTTTCTCTATCAGTTTTTCTATTTGTGTGACCTTGGATGTTCTGTTTTCTAATTTGCTAATTCTTTCTTCTGTCTATTCAAATCTGCTCTTATGTGATTCTAGTGTAGTTTTAATTTCTTCTATTGTGCTTTCCATTACCACAAGATATGTTATTTTAAAATTATGTTTACAATTCCTTCTGTATGTTCACCCAGTGTCTTCTTAATAGCCCCTTTCTCTACATTTATCTCCTTGAATTGATTTAGGGGATTTTTGTGGACATCTATGATTAGTTGTTCCAAATTCCACATCACCTCTATCATTTTATTTTTTTAATTTTTAATTTTAATTTTTAAAAAAGTTTTAGATTACATAAATGTTACATAAAAATGTAGAGGATTCCCACATGCCCCCTCCCTCTCCCTCCCACATTTTCCCACATTAACAACAACCTTCATTAGTGTGGTACATATGTTACAATTGACAAGCATATATTGAAGCATTGCTGCTAATGGTGGACTATAATTTATATTATAATATACACTTTATCCCACAAAATTTTGTAGGTTATGACAAAATTTATAATGGCCTGTATCTGTCATTGCAATGTCATGCAGGACAATTCCAATGTCCCAAAAATGCCCCTATATTGCACCTATTCTTCCCTCTTCCTCCCCTCAGAACCTTTGGTGGCCACTGCCTTTATATCAATGATAAAAGTTCCTCCATTGCTAGAATAGTAATAAGTCTATAATAGAATAATAATAAGTCTACTTTAGTAGTTCATTCCCCAATTTTGAGGATTTTGTGATGATGATGCCCACTCTGTTTCTAATTGAAAGGGGGCTTAGTTCCCTTGGGGCAGATGGATGGAACTATCCTATTTGCAGTTGCAGACATTCTCTGTTCCTTGGGATGGGTATTTTCCATCAGCATCTCCTTTTAGTTGTCCTGGGTGAGCCCAGTGAACTGGAAAGTAGGAGTTGCAACTCTGCTGAGATTCAAGGCTCAACTGGACATGAACAGACCAAAGATTTAAGTCTCTGGGACATATATTTAATAAGTATAGTGATAATTATAGGTTCATATAAAAAGGGCAAAAGAGCCAAGTGTAAGGAAACCATAAATGAATCTAAGTCTTTTATACTGGGGAGCATAAATTCCAGAATACTTAATTTACTATTTGGTGAAAGCTTGTTAGACTAGACAAAGCACTTAAAAAAATCAAATGGGTAGCATTGCAATAAAAATGTTGGTGGACTTTCCTAAACAAAATCCACATTACTGAAGGCCTCAAAATCCATCAAGAAGGGCAAGTTTTAAATAAAAAAGAGAGAATTATTAAGTTACACTAAAATAAGTGTTATGGAAGAAACTAGTGAGCATAATGAGACCATTGCATCATGATATCTGATCCGGGCTTGGAGATTAGGGAAAGTTTCGTTGAGAAATTAGCTTTTGAGACTTCTATTTGAGACTAGATATCCTGAAACAAAAGCTTTATGAAAAAAAAAAAAAAAACACCTAAAACTATGGATAATATAGAGAAAATATAAATAAACTTCACTCATTAGTGTTTAAATTGAGAAATGACACTTTAAGATTAAGGAAATTGCTAGCTACCAAAAATGTATAGGGAACCAGAACCAAAGTAGGAAGCTGGTTCAGAAAGTGAGAACACTTGGGAATGTTTGCCAGTTGATGTAACTAAGAAAGTTAACAATAAATTTCAAACTGAGGAAAAGTAGACAAGGCCAAGGGTATTTACAAGGTGAAAATTTGTAACCAATAAACTTATTAAATTTGCATCCTGAAATTGGCTTAGAGAAAGAATGGACTAGACAAATCATTCACATCAAGCCAAGTGAGGAAAGAAAAACTCTCTGCTTGGCTCAAGCTCTAGGTCAGAAATAAAAAACAAATACTGTCTGGAGGAAATAGTTTTTGGGTTTGAATGTGTACTAGCTGTGAGGTCAAAGTACCTCTGAGGAAGTAAATTAAGAATTAAGAAATCTTAAATTGATAGCTGGCTAATGGGAAAAAAACACACACTCTGGAAAAATACAGACTAAAACCAATTTAAATATGTCAAACTCCAGTTAACAAAACTTTATAACCCAAAATTACCAGACACACAAGGTAAACCTCTCTGAATGAGACAGCATCAGCAATTATAATCTGGATATAAAATTGTTTTAGCTCCAAAAGTTTGATTGAGTCAATTAATCAACTGTTAAGTATGAAATACACTTTTCTTTTGCTTCATGTATGTGTATGTTTTGGGATGGGAGGGAGGGGTAGAATTTTCTTCAGTTGTTACATTTTGATGTCCGTTGTATCTTTTCTTTTGTAGCAGCTTTGTATGGAGATTATTTCATTGCTGACTTCTAGGCATATTGTTGTGGCTAGATCAAGATTGCCCTCTTCTGACAAGGTCATGAACTGCAGTTTCTTTAAATTTTGATGTTCTCATTGGTGTTAAGAAGTAGAAGAAGGTTATCATGTCTTTATTTTTTCTTCTTAGTATCTTTATGGTTCTTAGTTTGCCCTTTTATTCCTTTTTACACTTCATTACTGTATCCCAAAGAGCACTTCTTATTGTGTATTTTTGTGAGTCTTTCAAGAGCAATGCTACTTCAAACGCTTCTATCCAGTCCTTCTCATTTCAATCCCCTTCCTTAGAGCTGATGCTTACCTACCATGTCCTAAATCTGTGTTCTGTATTTAGATTTTTAGCGCTGGAAACTTTCTTTATGGGCTTATTTTTTTCCCCTATAACTTATCTGTACATTCCAGGCCTCTTTCTTTTTCACTGAGACTGTTCAGTCTCTGCTTCCCAATTTCACAGGTTTGCAACAGCAGGAAGAGTTCCATTAAAATTTGGTTTGATTATTTTTCCACTTAGAAGTAATTTGAAATTTCTGATCTACTCCATTTCCTAAAGGTGCTAATGGAAAATTTCATGTATAGATTTATTTGCACTCCTACCTGATCTTAGGTTTTTATTTTGGGGGCTGGTTGAGGATGGACTTGTAGAGAGATTCACATTCAGGCCTCTTTTACTTTTAATTTTTTTTTCCCTAAATTTTTAGTGTTGTCTTTTTTAAAAGCATTTATTGTGACTGATTTTGTTAATATTTAGGCCAATACATCCATTTGTGCACTATATTTCATTCTTTCTTTCCTATTTTAAGATTTCATGTGAGTACAATCCTCGTTTTTTTGCTTCTAGAGTAGACTGTTTTCAATGCAGATCATTTTTTATATTCAATTTAAAAAATGAAAGGAAAAATCTCCATTGTACCCACATCTTTCCACAGCTCCAATTACTCCAAAGCATCATCTTTCACTCCTAATCTTATTACCAAATGTCATCAATATTTAATGAAGTTGATTACTCACTCCTTCTTCCTCCACTTCATTCACCTGCTCTCTGGGGCAATGTAATTATCTCTTTCCCCCATACTTTAATGGACTGCAAGTCTGAAGATTGCTTAATCTTCTTATTTTCTAATTACTATTTGCTGGGGTACTTTAGAATTCAATTTTTGGATATTTTCCCTTTTCTATTTCTACCCTCACGCCAAAGAACCTCTGAGAATGGAGCTATATAAAGCCGAATTAATGGAAGAAGAACTGGGAAAGATGACAGATAAGAAGGATCAAAAATGGGCAGACATGGTAGGATAAATGCTAACAGAAAGTGGTGTCTGAAGCAGGAATCATCCAACAATATCAAAGAAGGTAGAAGAGATGAGTAAAATGAAAACAGAAAAACTCCTATTGGGTTTATCAACAAGAAGATAATTAGTAACCTACTGATAAAGCCATTTAGGTGGCCAGAGTATACTCAACTGAGGAGTGAGCTGGATGTGATAAAATGAAGCGTGAGTATAGACACATTTCAAGTATCCATCAACAGATGAATGGATAAACAAAATGTGGTATATACAAAGAATAGAATATTATTCATCCTTTTAAAAAAGTGAAGTGGTGGTACATGTGACAACATGGGTGAACATTGAAAACATCGTATCAAGTGCAATAAGCCAGACCCAAAATGATAAATACTGTATGATTTCTCTTTTACAAAATATTTAAAATAAGCAAATTCATAGAGACAGAAAGCAAAATAGTGGGTATAGGGATGGTAGGAAGGAAGAATGGGGAGTTACTGCTAAATAAATATCAGATTTGATTTAGGATGATGAAAAAAGTCTGGAAATAGGTGAATTTTACACAGTATTGTCAATATACTTAATATCAAAGAATTGTCCACTTGAAATGGTTGAAATGATTAATGTTATATTTTATCATAATTAAAAAATAAATACTTTTTTTTAAAATGGAAGAGAGGAACTGGGCACCAGAAGAAGAGACAGAGAACGAGCTATATAGAGAAACACACAGAAAGAGTGACGACAAGAATGCGATTGGACAGGATAGGAAGATACGGAAGAGGTTTTCTGAGATAGAGGACTCTAGGACATTTCTTTTTATATGTGGTGACAAAGATCCAGTTTTTGGTGAGATGTTGAATATAGCAAGAATAAACTGTGTAATCAATAATTTAAGGTGTCTGGGAACATCAGAGGAAACGTGATCCTGAACCAAGTGGAAACGATTTGGTTTAGAGGGGATGAGGAACAAAGGAACAAATTGAGGAATTGCCCACATGCTTGTAGGTAGGTTGTTTTGTTAGTAGGATATTAAGAAAGTCCCCATATCATGGCTTTTGATAATTATTTGATCTATCATGAGATGATAATGTTGCATTAATATCTCATTTATCTTAATTTTCAGAAAATAGTCTTCATATTTCTTTGTCATGTAGTAATATACGTATAAGAATAACATGATAAGTTTATTGCCAATGTAGTTTCTTTCTTTTTTTTTTTTTTTTTTGGCCAAAATATCCAGTATCATGATGAGGTTAAGGCCCAGAAGAATCAAATATTAGCTAAAGAACAAACTAATTAGGTGAATTGGGCAATTAAACTCTCTGCACCTTAATTTCATCAAAGTAAAATTCTTTAAAAAGAATACCTATCCTAAAAGATGGTTATGAGGAATAAATGAGTTGTTTTTTTTAAAAAAAAACATTTACAAGAGTGTTTTGAACATAATAAGAGCTATTGTTTGTGAAACAAATGAATACACAAAATAAAATAATTAAAACTTTTATTTCAGAATAAATGCTCATCTATTTTGATAAATTTGAGCCAAGCATATCTATAAACATTTTAGACCATCTCATTTGTTTTAACAAATAAGAAATTTTTAAAGGTTAGACTTTTATAAAATGAGTGAAAGGAATGCTCACTTATTTGGGTGATGCTGATAAAAAAAAAAAGATATAACCCAAATAAACCAAAATATCTACATAAAATCCTTCTCCTTGACACAGTGTAGGATAATTTTATGGGCCCAGACATTCTTCTCAGGTTAGTATGACAGGCAATGGATATGATATTGGTACTTCTCAGACTATAAGATGAATAGCTTTGGGGTCCCCATTTTTTTTTTTTTTAAATTAGTTAGATTTTAAAGCATGATCTAAACACTTAATCTTTTCTTCCCAAACTTAAAAAATTTTTTTAAAGATACTTAAATTGCATAAATGTTACATAAAAAATGTAGGGGATTCACATATGCCCCACTCCCTACCCCTCCACACTTTCCCACATTAACAACATCCTTCATTAGTTTGGTATAATTGTTACAATTGATGAACACATATTGGAGCATTGCCACTAAAAAAACACTTAATCTTAGAAACAGCAGAAAGTTGCCTATGATTTCTAGTATATGATAAACAAAACAACCCTTAACAAATAACCTAAATACAGTTTATGTTTATTTCTCTTCTTCTAATGGCAATGTGGCAGATACTGTTCAAGGCACTCTTCTAAGAATTTAAGGACTTTAAAGTAGTAATTCATAATTCATATAATTTTCAAAACAATCCTACAGGGTAGGTACTGTTATCATCCTTATTTTACATATGATGAAATTGAGGCTATAGAGGTTAAGAAGATTTATCAAGATCACACAGCTAATAAGTTATGGAGCTAGGATTTGGTCTATGCACTCTTATTCTATAGTTTTGCCCTTATTGTTCACCTTTAGCCCCCAAAAAAATATAAAAGAAAATTAGCTTTCCACATGGCTATACCACTCTTCCCAACCTCCACAAAAAATACATTTATAATCTCCCTTATAACTAATTGTGACCATGGGAACAAATTTTGGTCAGCAAGTTGTGAGCAACTTCTAGTTACTGCATTTACATAGAAAAAGAAGGGATGCACCCTTGTCTTGACTTGCTTGCCTCTTTCTGCTTGCTCGAAGGTAGAACTGATTGTAGGAGTGGGAGCATTCGTTATTAATGATGGATTGATGTCACATATTGAAGATGGCAAAGCAACAAGCTCTAAACAACCTAAGTTACACATTGTTTGCAGAGTGCATACCTGGACTTTTATGTGAAAGAGACAAAGTTATATCAGTCTAATATGGTGTTTATATGAGTCTCTCTAGCTGACCCTGGGTCTGAATAGTGAGGAGACAATTATAACAATTTCAAAGAAACAATTAATGATAAAAATTTCTACAGAAAAATTCACATACACCAATATTTGATAAATCCTTCACTTAATCCTACTTATATAGGTATAAGACAAGGTATTAGCTGGCTTGCTAAGCAATTCTGTTTCCCAGTGTAAATGACAATGCTTTGACACATTTAGGGGCAACCCTGTCAAATGAACACTGTGAGGGAATAATCTTAGCCTCACTTTTGTAGCTCTGAGCATAAATTCTTTTAGTACATCACTATACATTGTTGAAAATTATTCTAAGTGATGTGTTCAAAAGCTTTCACAGAGGGAGCAGATGTGGCTCAAGCTAGTGAGCGCCTGTCTCCCACTCGGTAGGTCCTGGATTCAGTTCCCAGTGCCTCCTAAAGAAAATTAACAAACAATGAGCAAAAGCAATGAGCAGAAAATAAACAAATGAGCAGCAGACAACAAACAAACAAACAAACAAACAAACAAAAAGACAAGGAGAAAAAAACATAAAAATAATGAACAAGGAACAGATGTAACTCAAACAGTTGTCATACAAATCTCACATAGGAGGTCCTAGATTCAGTTCTCAGTACTTCTTAATGAAAACAAACAGGCAACAAGGAGACAATAAGCAAAAATAACAACAACGAACAAACAACAAGCAAAAACAATGAGCAAACAGAGGAAGGAGCCATCTCAGGGGAGGGGGGTGGGAGGATTAAAAAAAAAAAAAAAAAGGTTTCACAGAGATTGCACCTTGATGCAGTTTTGGTTTTTCTCATCTTCTAAATAACTTAGAGAGGTTGAATAGTAATTCAATTTAATTCATATAACACTGAATAACCTTCCCGGAATGATAAAGAATGATTCAGTTTTCAGTTTTCTCTTTATTATGTCTCCTCCAATCCTCTAAAGATGCAGGTCACTGAATGACATCTTTCTATAATTTCTGCATGGGTACACACTTTTTCCCCTACTCCCTACTCTTTTTATAACATTTTAGTCATTTCAATTTGGATCTGTGATGGACATCTCTGTTCCAGTCACTTCTAGGCACTAGCTGGATGTGCCATAATCATAATTATTAATATCATTTCAAGTTTTCATTTTTATTTGTTGTTTTAAAGACACATTTGTTCTATGTACAGGTAAAGTTTCCTATTGATAGTAAAATTTGAAGGTGAAATAGTTAATTATATTTAAACCATCATAAAATCATAACTCCCCAAGAATAAGCATAACAGATATGCTTCTAGAATGCAAACATATTAGAAGACAAAATTTTACTCTGAATTTTTATTTATTTACTTATTTTTTTACCAGGAGGTCCTGGGGATGGATCCCAGGTCCCTCCATATGGGAGATGCGCACCCAACCACTTGAGCCACATCCACCCTGCTCCGAATTTTATGCATGATTTTTCTGTAAACCTACAGCTTCTCTAATTAAAAATAAAAAAATAAGGATGTCAACCACTGCCAGAGACTTTACCTCATTGGGAGTTCTCTCTTTACCATCTTTATTTTCCAAAAGACTTTTATCTGCACCAATTTAATAGCACTGTGCCCTTTCTTATTTAAATCATTGCTATCTATTTCCATATCTCTTCTATGATGTTTTAATCATAAGAGAAATACAAAATATTGGTTGCCAGATGAGCTTTGTCTTCCACCCTCTTTAAAAGAATTTATCAATGAAACCTTGGAATTTATATTTCCTAAAACTATTAAATATATTGTGGATATATTTTTTTTACTTGAATAAAGCAAAGTTTAGGCAATAAAAAAATTGAGGTGATGTAATAAAAGTTGAATCCCAATGACTTTGCTATTTTTATTAATTCAATATTTCATAAAATAGTTGATACAGTTTTAGTATCTTGAGCTGAGTAAATAAGTTTCCTTGTTACTTCATATGTTAATTGAAAAAAACTTTTTTTATTTCTGTTCAAAATGCAAGAAAAATTGCTCAAAATATTCAAGTTTGAAAAATATGCCTTTAAAGTTGCAAAGTTTTGTTTTTATGTCATTTTAATGGTAATAATCATCTTTATTATCTTCAGTGCAATGTCAAATGCAATTATCTTCCAATTATAAATTTGATGACCTCTATCTATATTTTCTTATCCAAAGTTCTATAATTATAATCAAACTGTTCGATTATAATTGAGAAATCCTGTAGTAGCATTTTTAAGAAGAAATAACAAAACTGCATTACAGGAAATATCATTTCATAAAGTAATTGGCATCAACAAAGCTGCTGCTGTTATTCTATTCAAATTCACCAACAAATTTCCATTCTAACATACGTAATTTGCCTTGCTTTTAATGTAATTTGTCCTTATTAATGATGTTGCTTTCAATAGATGGTGAGAATATATAGATCAACACTTTTGTTCAAAATTCTTCAGATCAGATGATACTTGTCAGTTTAACATTTTCTATACTTTTCCCAGAATCCACACTAAAAAGTCATTAACATTACTCCACTTTTACCCCCTTTCACCTATAATATTAATACAGTGGAAAAATTTTTAAAATGTTTTTACAATTTAAATTGTAAGACAAAATTTTATGTAAAATGCAGATTTTTTTCTTAAATTCATTCTTAACTTCTATTCAAAAGAAATCCCATGCTACCACACCAATTCCAACTCATTAAAGAGCATGGAAAAAAATACCTACTTTTTCCCCCTGAAAATATAGTTGAAATAATTTCACTATCTATATTCATTTGTATTATCCTGAAATTAAACATGAAGTTTCTGGGGCAGGGACTGATTATTTTTACTTACACTAATAACTGCATGGATTCTCTTCTGCCCCATTTATTTCTTGTTCTGGGGTGATGCAGTGAGAGACAGGCATTACCTTACACATACTGGGGTCTCTACTGCTGATCAGGAACCCCAAAATTATGAATCTGGAAGCTTATATGTGTGTGTGTATATATATAGTATATATACTATATATGTATGTATATAGTCTCCCTTCCCTCCAGAGAGGAGGAGGAGAGAAAGCAATCTACCCATTGTAAACAAATTCTCCTTGGATAGAGAGAGGGAAGTTCCTTGTTTCTTACTCTATAGGATGTAAAGAAATGTCTTCAGAGGAGAGATAAGACTAATAACTTGGATTTTAATTCCTATGTTGTCTCCAAGTTTCCATTTTTTTTCCCTTTAAAATGTAACGTATACCTCTGATGGTCTCCATTGTCTAATGACCCTTTAATTTCTAAGTCTTACACTTTATCCCAGGTTTCATTAACATTTCTCCAGAAAACCCTAACTATGCAGAAACATAAAAGTATTTTCCTTACAGTACCACACAAATGCATTATTTTTTGCATAGGTCTTTATTTTTTTCTTAATGGTCCCAATATGGTTGAATATTTTAGAGACTTTCCCAAACCTGCTATCCCATCTTTACCTTCTCATTTAATGGTAATGCTAACCACATCACCATTCAGGCTGATAATCTTGGAGTTCCTCTTGAATCCTTTTCTTTCAGTATCTACATCTAAATCTCAGAAAATCCCATTGACCGTGTTCTCAAAGTATATCCAGTTTCTGATCACATGTTAACACTTCTGCTCTAATCAACATGGTCTATGCCACTTTCATATCTGGCTTATATAATTGTAATAGATTCATAATTGGTCTCTATTCTTCTCTATTCAGCTATAATCTAATCTCAATATAGGAGCCATAATGATCTTTTCAAAATATTGACTTTAACACACTAGTCCTTAGTTGAAAATCTCTCACTTTGTTCAGTCTCTACTCCTTTTTCTTACATTATTGAATTCTTCCAGGCATGCCCACATCTCAGGGTCTTTGCAATTTTTTCTTCCTTTTCCAGGAAAACTGTGCTCCCAGATATCCGCATGACTCACAGCCTCACCTTCTTCAAAGTCTTTGTTCAAATATCACTTTCTTAGTGAGGTCTACTATGACCATGCTGGTTAAAATTATAATATGCTTTTACTCCAACATGTCTATTGCCATTTCTCACTGAAAATATCTTCTTTGCAAGTAGTTTTTCAATTATAACAATTAGGATTTTGTTAGTTTTGTCCCAAAGATTTTGCTTTTGTGGAGGCATAGATTAAAAAAAAAAAAAAAAACAGTTGCAATTATGACACATTTTCTCCTTGGTAAACTTTATTTTTTTATTTTACTTAACAGTATCAAACATCTTCCTTAGTGATGATTTTATTTATATTAACAATAAAACATACTTACGCACATGAAATTAATTCAAAATGTGATTTATGATAGCTGCCTAGTTATCTGGACAGATGGGAGAATTCTGCGTAAGTGGTAAAATTTTGCTATGCTATCCCAAGTAAGGAATGACAATATGAAAATTAATTTCCTTTTTAATCTATCTGGAAGAATTACTATATCATTAATAGCATTAATTTAGCTAATATTTATAAAGTATCCATGATATGCCTAACGTTGTTAAATATTTATATCCACTATCTAACTTAAATTGTAACTTCATAATAACTGTGAAGTATATAATGTGATCTTATGTATGAGAAAACTGAGGGCTAAGAAATTTACTCATTGAGTAAGGATTATAACCAGTCTGTCAGCCTTAACCACTAATCCTTATTACCACTATATAAGAAATATCTTCCAGGAGGAGAGCATAACTGGAGTCGATCTAATAGTAGGCATGATCAATGTGACTCTGACAGATAAGAAGTAAAGAACATCAACAAGACTTTGAAGCATTCATGTAAAGAAAGTTGAACAATGCAGCATGAATATTAAGTGTGAGCCTTATTATAAATCCCTAAAAGGCCAGTTTAAATTATGTGGTCATTATTTGGCAAATGTTCATTAACAGCAAGAGTTTTTGAGCAATAGTTTGACGTGATATTGTCATCTCAGTTACCAAGCACTCCTATCCTTGTGGATGGTTATCTCCAGATGTTTAACTAAAGAAAATATTTGCATCTTCATCAGACTATCAGGGAGGGTTCATGGTTGCTCCATTTATGCTTTCTCTTGTGCTCTTCTAGTGAACTTGTCTGGGATAGTTGAAGGGCAGATTTCAACAGTGATGACATCTCTATGTCATTGGGTTTCTGTCTTCAGCAACAAGAGGAAGCATGGAAAAGTTGACTGCTGGGTAACAGACAGATGCCTTTTCTTCGAGGAATAAACTAGAAAAGGAAACAGTTTCTGACTTCAATAGTTTTACAATTTATTTAGGAACAAGAGAACATATTTAATGCAAAATATGACAAGGGAAATAATCATTATGCAAATTCTAGACATGTGGTAATATGCAGCATAAATGATAAGACTACTGATGACCGTGATTGAAATCTGCTTTCACTATAAAACACTCTTTCCATCAATAGTGGTATTAGAAAACTTAATTCCAGTTCTCATCTATTTTCAGTAGGTAGGATATTCATTGCTATTACATTGCTACTACAATTTTTCTATCTCCTTCAGGAATAAATGTTTTCTACCTTTCCAAATATGATTCCAAAAGTTTCCAGATATGACATACGGTTTTATTGTAATCTAAGTCAAGGTTTGCTAAGCATTTTTACAAAAATAGTGATGGTGTAAGCTATAGAAAATCTTTGGAAAATCCATCTATATTAGAGAAAGTAATTGTCCCCTAAAATTAAGTCTGAATTCTGGAAAGTAAAACCCTATTCAAATAAAAAAGATGATTGAGAAGTCATAAACTGCTTCAAATTAAATAAATCAATTTACCTTTAAAATAATTGTTTATGACCCTTTTTTCTACTTTAGGAATGCAGGGATTTTGGGTTATGTTCACAGCTACATATTAGTATTTACAAAAGTGCCTGGCACATAATAAATATTTTATAATATATATATTAAATATTTTAAAAATATATTAAATATATAATAAATATTTGTTCAGTAAATGTGAATGAAAGAAAGTGACAACAACTAAAATTATATCCAGTCAATTTAGATATCCGGAGTTCAAGATTGCTATGACAAATACCACACAATGGGTTGGCTTAGCTAGAGGGTCTCATGGTTTCAGAAGATAGAAGTCCAAATGAAGGTACCCACAAGGCTTTGCATTCCCTACAAAGTCTGTGGTGTTCTGGTGCTGGCTTGATGAAATCCTTGGCTTGCATCTCTGTTCCCCATCATGTGAAGATTTCTCACTCCTTGTGTGATGTTAAGGTCTGCTGGTCTACAGGTTTTAGTTCCAAAAGGAGGGTTGTTGCCACCAAGGAACACAACAATGATTCAACAGAACTGGAAATTAAGATTGCCCTCCGGACACTTTGCGCTCCTCTTACCTCTGAATCAATAAACAAAGAAGGGAATTACTGTACTGGCTGGGATGATTGATCTTGACTATCAAGGGGAAATAGGACTGCATCTACATATTGAGGGTAAAGAAGAGTTTGCCTGGAATACAGGAGATCCTCTAGGGCATCTCCTAGTACTGCCATGCCCTGTGATTAAAGTCAATGGAAAATTGCAAAACCAATCCAAGCAGGACTAACAATGGCCCAGAATTTTCAGGAATGGAAGTTTGGGTCACCCCACCAGGCAAAGATCCACGACCAGCTGAAGTGCTTGCTGAGGGTAACAAGAACATAGAATGGGTAGTGGAAAGAAGGAAGTGATAAATATGAACTTCTACCATATGACCAGTTACAGAAATGAGGCCTGTAATAGTCATGAATCTTTCTTCCCTGTTTCATTATGAGTATGATTGCATATGTACATAAAATGAATTTCTTTGTTTCTTTCCCCAACCTTTTTCCTTATCATATGACAAATTGTATTAGTTTCCTGTCATAATATCTAAGGATGTCAAGTTTAAGAGTGAATATTACCTTAGGAAATAGGACTGCATCTACATATTGAGGGATATGTACTCTATTCTGCACCCTATTCTGTAGGGAATTAATGTGTTTCCAGTTGTATGCAGGGGAGTTGAACATTGTTAGGTGGAAATACATGTATATACATGTCTGTTATAGTTTTTACCTAGAGAAAAGTATGTTTTAAGGTAATGTGCATGGTTGCCGAGTTGACAAGGGCTGGACTGTGATATTTAGGCTAATGTGTCATCTTTGCCAAGTAATTATGCCCAGATGTCTGGTCAAGCAAACATTGGACTAATTGTAATACAAGGACATTTATGGACTTTAGTCATCAGTGAGTTTACTGCATAGATGACTGATTACATCTGGGATCAACCAGGGAGATTGCCCTCAACAATGAGTGATGTTTTATCTAATCATTTGAATGCCTTAAAAGGGGAAGTGATTTCAGCATTTAGAGAGAATTTCCCAGCTCATCTTTGGACAGCCAATGTCTCCTGGAAACTCATCAAGGAACTTCACTGGACTTTCTTTGGAGCCCCTGATGTGCAGCCTGCCTGCGGAACCTGGACTTTGCATCCCCACGGTCACATGAGAGATCATAAAATCTCATACTATTTACAGATATCTCCTGTTGATTCGGTTTTCCTAGAAAACTCTGACAAATACACCCTGTGTCTGCTCTTCCTGTTTCTCCTGGGCTCTGTTTCTGATTGTGGAGCCTTCTCTGACTCCTGGCTTCCAGTTTCTTCTTCTTTTTTTTTTTTTTTTTTTTTTTTAAAGATTTTATTTATTTATTCATTTATCCCCCACCTGCTGCCTGTGCTCCCCGGGTCAGCCAACCACGCCGCACGGGCGGGCCTGCCCCCATCAGGAAGCCCCTGGGAACCGAACCCGGGGCCTCCCACACGGCAAACGGGAGCCCCACTGATTGAGCCACAGCCGCTTCCCTGATTGAGCCACAGCCGCTTCCCATAGTTTCTTCTATTTAAAAAGCCTCCAGGGAAGCGGGCAGGCCCGGAGGCCGCAGGGCGCTCATTGGTGTGTGCGGGCCGCGGGCGGGGCGCTGGGGCTGGCTCGGTCCCTTGCTCCCGGCAGCCTCCTCGCCCGGCGCCGGCGGCCATGAAGAACTCGCTGGTGCTGCTGAACCGCGTCCCGGCGCACCCAGACTCCCGCTGCTGGTTCCTGGCCGGGAACCCCGCGGGGACCTTGCTGGCCTCGTGCGGGGGTGACCGGAGAGTCCGCATCTGGGGCAGTGAGGGTGGCAACTGGGTCTGCAAGTCTGTCCTTTCCGAGGGCCACCAGCGAACCGTGCGGAAGGTGGCCTGGTCTCCCTGCGGCAATTACCTGGCCTCTGCCAGCTTTGACGCTACCACCTGTATTTGGAAGAAGAGCCAGGACAACTTTGAGTGCGTAACCACTCTGGAGGGTCACGAAAATGAGGTCAAATCTGTGGCCTGGGCCCCCTCCAGCAACCTCCTGGCCACCTGTAGCCGCGATAAGAGCGTGTGGGTCTGGGAAGTTGACGAAGAGGATGAGTATGAGTGTGTCAGTGTCCTCAACTCGCACACACAGGACGTTAAGCACGTGGCCTGGCACCCGAGCCAGGAGCTTTTGGCCTCTGCCAGCTATGATGACACGGTGAAGCTCTACCGGGAGGAGGAGGATGACTGGGTGTGCTGTGCCACCCTCGAGGGCCACGAGTCCACCGTGTGGAGCTTGGCCTTTGACCCCAGCGGCCAGCACCTGGCATCTTGCAGTGATGATCGCACCGTGCGCATCTGGCGCCAGTATTTACCAGGCAACGAGCAAGGGGTGGCATGCAGTGGCTCTGACCCCACCTGGAAATGTACCTGCACTCTGTCGGGCTTCCACTCCAGGACCATTTACCACATCGCTTGGTGTCGGCTGACGGGGGCCCTGGCCACGGCCTGTGGGGATGACGCCATCCGAGTGTTTGAGGAGGACCCCAGCCCTGATCCCCTGCAGCCCACCTTCTCCCTGACGGCCCATTTGCCCCAGGCCCATTCCCAGGATGTCAGCTGTGTGGCCTGGAACCCCAAGGAGCCAGGCCTCCTGGCCTCCTGCAGTGATGATGGGGAGGTGGCCTTCTGGAAGTACCAGCGGCCTGAGGTCCTCTGAGCTGGCTCGTCTCTGGACAGAATTCTGGTTCCCGGCCCCCAAGAGGGCCTGGAGAATCATCTGTAATCCCCCTTGAACCCGGCTGTCCCCATTCAGACTGGAGAAAGTTGGCGTCGCAGAACTGCTCCCCCTTCCCCTCATTTGATCCAGCCTTCTTGGTGAAGAGCTACAGAGCATCAGCTCATTGGTTCTGAAGCCTCGGGGTTGCTTGCTTTAAGGCAAAGGGAGAAAAAGTGTAAAGTTTGGGGGTGGGGGTTTGTCTACCTAGGACCTTGTAAGTTTTATATAAAACGATCCATCTGAGCCCTATTTTACATATAAGTGCATTTCACAATTTAAAAGAAAAAAAATAAAAAATAAAAATAAATAAAAAATAAAAAGCCTCCAGTATTGTGGATTAAGACCTACCCTGATTTTGTTGGGCCACACCCTAATTGCAAGTAACACCTTCAAATTTCCTATTTACACAGGACTTTGCAACTACAGGAATGCAGATTAAGATTAAACACATGCCTTTTGAGGGATTACATTATTCAGAGTACCACATAGGGGATCTTCATCATTTTCATGGCTCTCTGCTGAATGGAATACAAATGTGAAATAAGTAAATAAATTTTGATATAAATTTGATAGTGCTTCTCCTTTTTAAAGTCTGAATTTAGAACAATTGCATGCATCAAGACTGGGAATTCTATGAAAATAAAATATGGACTGTTAAAGACATAAGATACAATCCAAATTGATAAGCATCATTGTAAATAAAGAAGAAGCAATGAAAGAATCAAGTAATCAAAATAGTGGAACAAAACATTTAAAAACAAACCCATTTCTCTTCGCTTAGCCTGGCTAACAGTTTCCCTAATTATTAAAAAATTAGTATTTTCCTATAAAAGTGGAAAAGTAAACCTATAAATACAATAAATTATGTGTATCATGAGTCAGGAAGTACAGTATAATCTAGGTACAAATATCTTTGGGCCAAACTGGGACATCAGGGGAGTCTTTTTGAGGAAATCTTTTTCCTTTAAAAGAAAAATCCAATAGAATATGAGCAAAGTGTAAAACAGGATTTACAAAAGTGTTAATTATAAAGGTTAATTGGACAAAATTTTTTCTGAATGACTTCCTATGTTAGAATTCCATTTCTTAAATAGTGGGAAGTTAAACATTTCTCTTATGGAAAAGTCCATTTTATGGAGCTTAATGTGGAGAAAAATACTTTTAATTTATAAAATTCTCCAGATTGGTGCTTTCTGAGTATTAGCTAATGAAACATTTAATCCATCTATAAATCCATCTTTAAGTTGATGTTCTTAAACATGTGATGAACATAAAAATACTCAGTTAATAAAAAGTGACAGGTACCAATAGACAATTCAGGGACTAACAGCAAGCACCGCATCTTTCTAGGTCCATGCTGTTCATTTCTATTGTGTGCTAGAAAGATATAAAAACCACATTCATTTAATTCAAGTGGACAGAAACACATGATTATACATCCAAGCAGAGTATTGAACTTGTGACCTTTTATATTTCAGCTGTTCTACTACTTCAAGCTGTGGAGATATAAAGTGTTAGCCTTGGGACAAGAAGTTGGAGTGTCACCAACCTTTGATGAACAAAGTGCTTACCAGTGCTTTTTCCACCTGACAAAGAAAATTTTTCATTTTTATAACACTATCTCCCCAGTTCTTAATTAATATGATGCACAGGTGGTGCAAGGATTACCTCAGTAAATCACAAAAAGTGTTATGAGACTCCAATGAACTATTATTAAATATAGGTACATCCTAAAACAACTTTTTAGAACAATGGGACAGTCAGGTACTGCATTTTCAATCTGTACTTTTAAAGTTAGTTTCTCTACTTCTGCAAAATAATTTTTAGATAAATTATAGAGCTTACTTTATTGCAATTAAGATAAATGTTTTGCAATTTCTAACTAAACATAAATTGACTATTTTACTTATTTTCCTTATATGTATTTATGCATTTTTTCAAATGAAATAATTATGCAAAATAGGATGGTTATATTGCAGGTTAATAAAGAAGTCCTTCAAAATACAGGAAAAAATGAAAGGTCTTCTCTTCCCACCCCCCCTTTTTTGGGGGCTATTATTACTAAAGTATCAGAAATTGCTTCCCAAGTTTATTTGCCTGCCATCAGTATGTGACTTTTCTTTGGGTCTACATAACTTTACTAAACTAATTTATATTGCTGATTAAATATGGAATTATTCATTTCTTTTAAAAATAATTTAGTTTACTAATGTGATTAAATATTATGTTTAGTATCCCTTTGCAATTTTTTCATTAGAGTTATCAATGTTTCATACATATCTATAGCAGTATTTTCCTTTTGCTAGTAATTTTTTAAGGAACTCTATATAGAAAATTTATTAATATATTTTTTCATATAGGGTACAATATGTTACAATACTATTTATAGTGTTACTCTGTTTTAATTATTTCTTTGACGTATAGAAAATGTGATTTGCTTTATAATATGAACTGGGTTTTAATTTTTAGCGCTTAAGACATGTTCCATGATATTAATTAAAACTTTTTTGACTATATTAGATATACCTCTTTTATACCGATATAAAACTTTATTTTATCTACTGTCTTCATTTGTATCAGATGACATCAATTCTTGTTTCACAGAGAATTTCTACAAGTCACCACCATATCTTCCCAACCATCATCTGTAACTGATATTCTTCATTTTCTCCTATTTTTATAGAGTGGATTATTCATGCTTCTACCTTACCCAGGAAATACCCTTTTGTCCACTAGATCTTAACCCCTTGACTCCTCCTGAAAATTGACCCAGCAATACTAACCTCTTGGCCATGTATTAGCACTTCTTCCCTCTTTACATAAGCATACAAACATGCACTTGTTTCAACCATCTGAAGACAAACAAATACAACCCAACAAAACAGGTCTGGATCACATATCTCCCTTTTGTAGCCACCATGTTCATTTTTTTCCCTTGAAAGCAAAACTCATTTCAATTTATTTAAGACAGTTAAAATGTATATCTGTTGTCCATCTGATATAGGATTTACCCGAGATAAAAGGGTTCTGTATTAAATTGTATGTTATGTTCTCACCCTTAACTAAGCTTCTAACTGGCCTCATTACTTACCTCCTATTCTTTCTTGATCACTTTCTATTCAGACTTTTGTCCCCCAACTCCAATAAAAGTACTTTCATCAATTCCATGATCTCCTTCTTGGTAAAATCTTCAATATTTTAAAACTCTAAGCAGCATTTGGTGTGTTTGATGACTTCATTCTCTTTGAAACTCATTTCTCACTTGTACATAATGATTCCACATTCTAGATATCCCCCCACACACCTCATTGACTGTTCTTTGCCGGCTCCTTTGCTGGTATCTCCGTATCTCTTCAACCTGCACACATTTCTTAGCACTGTTTCTTAGGCTTTGGGCTTCCTCTATTATGTGTATTTATTTCATTCTGCAAATAACGCCAGGCATATTTCTTCCTTTCTAACCCTTAACAATAGTTATTTCTTTGTCTTCATTATTGTACTGCCTAGGAGCTACAGAAAAACGCTGAATAGAAGTTGTGAAATGGACATTCTCTACTTTGTGCTTTTACTCCTCGTTTTTGCTTCCCATAGATTACATTCTCTAGGTTTAGTGAGCCAATAGTATTTTGTATGTAAATCAAGGTAACTAACAGGCATAATGATCCGCATGAAGAATTAAACCCTAATCCCTTTTCTCAGTCCTAGGTTTTAGGGAATCCAGGTTAAGACAGATGTGTTTATATTTAAGTCCTAGTTTCATTTTAATCTAATCACACCAGAAACTCCTGTGTGCTAACTATTATGAATGTCACTCTTGTGTTGATGCCCATTATGATAATCACCTTAACCTTGCCCCTAACATTTAATTGCTGCTACTTGATCTCTAACACTCTGGGATACCACAACCACCACTGAAATCAATGACAGCATCTCCCACATTTATTCCTAAATCTACAGAGGACAATTGTAGGAGCACATTTTAAAGGTGTTGGTATTACCCTATCAATGCACATCTAAATGATGGTGAATAGTTTCCCCCGTGTGCTCTTAGTAGACACAGCTGGGGACTTGGTGAGTGCTTAGAGTAATTTCAATAAGTTCCAGTTTTTCCATCACCCAGAGATTTTATAAGCTTTCCTCTTTGTTTTATTAAGGAATTTTAGCTTGAATTAGCTTAGCATGCACTTAAATACAGGTTTCAATCAACCAACTGACTAAAAAGTAAGATTTACCCTTTCCTTAACAATCTAGCACATGAAATCCAGATTCACTATTGAATGTAAACGTTTGATTGGTTTATTCAGTCCAGTCCAAAATTATGTTTTTTCATCTTTGATCAAGAATCATCTGTATCCATTTTCACACCAACTTTCAAAGTTTACCACAATAAATTATTTTAAAAATCTTGAAATTCTTTTGGTGAGTAACTCTCATTAGAGTTCAGACTTTTTACTTGTCCATGGGATACAGGTTGAGTTTTGTCAGCAGTTTGGGCACAAAAACGGTGGTAGAGATTAAGCACAGAAAAGTTGACATCCTATTTCAAGACAACTGCCTCAAGTGAGTTCCTTACAAAGTCTTCCATAAGTGCCAAATGGTATATTCAGAATGGAGAAATTTCTTCTGCTGGCAAGGAAGACTCTGGGGTTTAGAGTTCACATCATCAATAGTCAGTTAAATACATCAAAAAGCCCCATTTCTATTTTTGGTATCTCAATCTATGATCAGTCTTTCACATAATGACTGCACGAGACTGTGAATTTAATATATACAGTACTTTGGCAACTCCTTATATCAGATTCTAAATCCAATTTTTAGCATGCAGATTGATTATATGGAAATAAATTTCTATTCTTCCAAAAAGCAAGCATTTTCAAATGGTTATAAAATAAAGCTCTCTTTCAAATTTCTGCAAATGAGCCTTTAATGAATAGTTCTGCTAACAGTTTCTCAGATTCATTGGTTAAAAGAAAAAAACCATTAATAAAAGAAGACAGAAAAAAACTCACATGTTTTACAGATTTGTTTTGGCTAAAAGCAGTTATTTTCTATGTATAAGGGAGCCAGAAAAACCACTAAGTACAAGTAATTTATATTCCAGTTTTTCCATTATTTTAATTTAATTTATAAATTAAAAATAAAAGAATCTATGTGTTTTGTTGTTTGTTCTTATAGCATATACAAAATAATAACAGACCTGAGTGCATTATCTATTGCAAGGGCAAAGTCCACATTTCCTGAAAATGAATGTGAGTGCTGTCTTCTGTTTACTGAAAAGTGCACTGCTGTGTTTGGCCACAAAGCAGAGAGGTAAACATGCTGGTAATTTGCCCTGTTGGCAGAAAACCAAACTCAGCAGCATTCAACTGATCTACCTGATCTTTTCATTGAAAGTCGTATTATTAAAACCCTAGGGAGAGTACTGGAAATCAAACTAACAAGAACAACTTGACAACCCAGTATGTATCACAAAAATAAAATAACTGACAATATTTTTATGAATTCTTTGATGGAAAAAAATATTAGCCATAGAGCTCTTCTTACATAATATAATTCTGAGAATACAAATACCTATAAAAAGTATTCCAGAGCTTTGTTAAGAAAGACAGTATACAATTTTCATATCTATCTATCTACTTACCTATCTACCTATCTATCGAAATATGTTTATAGATACACGTATCCGTCCATAGGATAGAGTTAAAAATTTGGGATAGTGAGAAATGGAGTTGAAGAGAGTGTCAAATGAGCCCAGAGGTCTAGATTCTTTTTCAGTAAATATAGACATATGAATACAAGAGAATTTTGGGAATTAGGGAGGTGAAAGTTAAAGAATATGATGAATAAGAATGGTGGAATTTAATGCAAAACATTTCCAAGCCATGTTAAAAATATAAGTTGGAATCTAATTCAATTATTCAACAAATATTCAATGAGCTCAAATTCTGTGAGGCAATACGGATAAAGTGGTGAGTAAAATACATAAGAACCTCTGCTATCATGAAGTTTATAATCTGATAAAGGAAAGATTTAGTGAGAAATTTAAAACTACGAAGTCAATGTAGAGATTTACCAGTTTCTTTAGAGGGAGGACTTGATGTAGTATCTAAGTCAAATCTGACATGATTATTTCTTTCAATTGGTATTCCAATTAAAATTTTTTGTAATGAACAAATAGGTACTTTGGACTAAGCTCTTGATAAAGACTAATAGCCAAAACCACAAAATTCAGGATGAGATATGTGAAAACATTCTCTTAGAAGCATTAAAGGGTGACTAAGAAAGTGAGGAATTGCAAGGATAGGCGCTAGAAAAGGAGAGGAATGCAAAGACTTAATTCTGGCACTTAGGGTTCATATTGCCCTATGAGCATGCAGGAAATTGTGCTTTCCTCTGGAAGTATATATTGTAGATCTTCCTTCTATTCGTTCCCAAAGATTCCAGAAATCATGTTCTAGGGCAGGTGTGCACTAAAGTAAACAGCATTGGAGAACTTTCAGGTTCTGTGGGATATTGTACCCAAGCTGAAGACACAACATGCTTAATATTAGAGTTCAAGAACCTGGTAATCAATGGAGTTTTCACCCAAAACAATTTCACCATGTGCCTATGGGGTCCAAGAACCCGGTCCTGTGGTATGTTCTAGGTCTTGAATAAATGGTTGTAACTGACATCAGTGGTAAATATCTCCTCTGATAAACGGAGTAACAGCTACTCTCCAAAGAAGAACCCTGGCATAGTCCTCCTTAACAGAACAGAGAACCAACAACAATATTGTGAATTATAGAGATTGATGGCACCATTAAAGTCTTGCAAGATGCAGAATTAATGATTCTCATCATATCCCATTTTTATTCGTTGGTTTCCTGAGCAAAATTGTAGAGTTCTTAAAAAAATGACATTGGATTACAAACTTAATTAGGTAGCAACTCTAAATGCCATTGTATTCAAAATATGATTTCTTTATTGAAGAAAGTTAAAATGTTCCCTGAAAACTGGTAAGAAGTTGGTGATCCGAACATACTTTCTCATGTTCTTTAACAATAAAAATGAAAGGTAATAATGGTTTGTTTACACCCATCATGTACAGAGGTAAAATTTCCCTATCTTATCTAATGTCTACATAATTCCTCTACTGTTATCATTTAGTTAGTTGATCATGTCTCCATTATCTCCTAGATAAGGCTATCAAAATGATCTACTGTATTGTTAGTAAGCTGGATATAAAATGCCAAAGATTGCAAATAAATCCAATGAGATTCCAAGGGCCTGCTACCTCCATGAAGATTTTGGGGTCTAGGATGTGCCATAATACCCCATTGGTGAAAGGTGGGTCAATGCATTTTGCACCCACTACCACTAAGAGAATTCTGCAATGTTTGATGAGCCTATCTGGATTTTGGTAGGATCATTTGCTACGTTTGTTTATGTTCTCATTTATTATTAATAAACTGCATAAAAGAAAATTCAGAGACAAATTTGAGTGTCAAGTTAAATTTTTCTTGGGTGCTTGCAAGCAAGACCAGTTATTATAGTACTATTTAAAAATAATTAACTGAAAGTGTCAATTTTGAGTACATGCTATTTAAGTCACATTGAATGATAAAGGCAAGGCAATCTTATTTTGCTTTATTTGGGATGCAATGTTTTAAGGAATTTCACGGTTTTTTTTTTTTTGTTTGTTTTTTTTTCATGGCTCATCTAAGTATGAAAGGCTTGTGGAATGTAAGAACTCTTTAGGTTGAGCAAATGATATGTTCATCAGGCTATTGTGCAAGACAAGAGAGTTAAAGACAAAATAACAGATTTTATTTTATTCTTCATTCCTTTATTTTTGCTCACTTCTCTTTCTTAAGGCACAGATTTGACCAAAAGTATTTATTCAGCATTTTTTTGATGCATTTTGTTACTTTGATAGTTTGTCCTTTTTGGCTGGTTTTATTTACATGGGCACAAAAGAGGTATTGATTAATATCTGTGCCACAAACTGGGTGCCTTAAAACAACAGCAATTTACTGTCTCATAGTTTTGGAGGCTAAAAGTCTCAAGTAAAGGTGCCTGCAGGGCTGTGCTTCCTCTGAAGTCTGTCAGTTTTGGGCAGTTGCTCGCATGCCGGCAATTTGTGATATACCTCTCCTGTCACTTAGCCATCTTCTCTCTGTCTCTCTGCTATTAATTGTGTCTAAATTTCCTCTCCTTGGAGGGACAACAATCATATCAAATAGGATCTACCCTAATCCAGTTTGGCCTTCTCTTATTTAATAACATATTTAAAGATTCTATTTCCAAATAGGATCACATTCATGGGACTGGTGGTTAGGACTTGAATATATCGTTTTGGGGAATACACTTCAATCCATAACAACTATAGAGTTAACAAAACTAAAGGCATGAAATATTTAGACCAAACATAAAAATTGAAGTATCCTGGAGACTTTGTAAATCTTTGAGTGCCATTTTTAATTAATTTCATAGTTCTCTAAATATATTTATTGCCCCAAACAGTAAACAAGGAGAATATTAGTTACCTGAATCAGATTTTGCCTGGAATATCTAAAATGTAGAGGTATTCTGTTTTCCTAAATTCTCTAAATTTTAAGAATTTAATTTAATTTCTTGAATATTTATAATTATTTATGAGTCTATGAGTTATAGCCCTAATATCTAGATCTCCTGTGTACCTGTTTCTACTTTTAAATTTTATACTTATTGGCTTTCATATAATTATTGTCTTTTTGATATCATGCTATTTTCATTGTGTACCATATGATATATATGAATAATTGTAGAGGTAATTCAATCTTCTTGATGATGTTATCTTTTCCAAGAGAGAAATTACTCCTATTCCTAGCTGCAGGGGGAAGATTGCCTTAATTAAATTAGGAATTAACTTGATTGAATATGGACCTAATCCTTGTGAAATGTGGTAGATAGCCCCCCCGCCACACACACACACACAAAGGCCACAACTTATTTGCAGCTCCTCTCATCAGGATATGAAATATATTTCTCTAGCTCTTGAATCTGGGCTTTACTATATGATTTGCTTTTGGCCAACATATTAGCAAATATAATACAACGCAAGCTTGAAATATGCCTGCCCATTGATGTCCTTTCTTGCTGTAGGAAACCAAGATCTTGTTTTAAAGAAGCTCAACCTAGTCCATTAGAGAGAATCTATGGGACGAAAAACCAGACACCCTGACTGACAGCCTACCAATCATCTGACATATGAATGATGTCTTCTTAGATAATGCAGTTCTAGCCAAGCTGTCATCTGAAGGCAGTATATCCAGGCAAGACAAATTCAAATTGCCACCCCACAAAATAATTGTTGTTTTAAGTCATGTCTCAGGCTAACTGAATCATGAATACTGGTCAACGTATGGCTTATTTTTTTCCTTATTGTGAAGTTTTGTAAGTTTACAGAAAGCTCATACAGAAAATACAGAATTTCCAATAATCAATGCTCACTTTTAACAGTTTTGCTTTAGGGTGTATCCCCTTCAAGAATGCAATTAAAAGCATGGGATGTTTTTCAGTGTTTCTCCTTGGCAGATGCTGAATTATAATTTTTTTTCCCCTCCAGTTGTATTTGTTTTAAGAGAAAAGAAGGGTTTTGTTTGTTTGTTTGTTTGTTTTAATTTAAATAGAAGTAAATATTCTGCAACTAAGAATGAAAAGTATAATAACATTGGTATGGCTCCCTTATTCTTACCTGCCTATTTTGGAAGTAAATTATCAGTAAGCAAATTAACATGAAGATATCAACTCTGTTAGTGTGTTCTCCCTACTTGACTGGTTGTACATATAATTTTATTGAATGAGCAGTGTTGTATTTTGGAATTTCCCAAGTCTCATAACAGAAAGGATCTATTTAAAATTAATATTGCTCACTTATATCTATCAGGCATTTATAGATGGAATTTTTAAAGTTTACATATATAGATTTCTAAAAGAATAAATAACTATAAAAATAAGATATTTTGCAACTTACTTCCTGTAGAACTTAATGTTAAAGGTAGAGGACTCTGGCAGTATGATATAGGAGATTGATGACAAAGTTGTTGTTGAACATAAAATCAAAACTGTGAGTAAACACAAGTATATGGGATCAGAAAGGGATTTACTATGGGTTAATGAGGTTTTACAGCCTTTACTTCCATAGTACACCACCTGACATCATGAAGTACTGCATATTAAACAAGAAAATATGATAATATTTAAAAGACAGAGCACCTTTAAATACATACAAGTTTGCATATAATTTAAATTCAATACATTATAGTACAAAGTCAATTGAGTGAAACTGTTCAAAGGCAATATTTTGAGCTACTCATTTGAGCTTTACGTTTTTTCCTTCAAAGTACAATACGGTTTTCTAATGAATATATTTCAGGTCAATATGTCATTTATTAATTTATATTCTAATTCTATCCGTGTCTTTCTATGCAAGGCTTGTGCTGATACATGAAAGAGATGTTCATAATAGCCAAAGGTGGTTGTTTGACAATATGTTATCTGGAAGCTGTAGATTGATATTAATATTAATTGAATATAATTAAACTGCTTCTAGTGTATTGCATGGAATATAATTAAATTACTGGATTTTTTTTTTTTATTTTTATTTTTTAAAGATTTTATTTATTTATTCATTTATCCCCCCCTTGCTGCTTGTGCTCGCTGGGTCAGCTAACCACGCCGTGCGGGCTGGCTTGCCTTCACCAAGAGGCCCCGGGAACCGAACCCGGGGCCTCCCATATGGTAAAAGGGAGCCCTACTGATTGAGCCACAGCCGCTTCCCTACTGGATTATTTTTAAGCCCACATACTTTAAAGCTTATGTACATGTCAACTTTTTGGGTATATGATGTGCATAATCACAAGTGCTCTACACTGCAAAAGACCCTGCACTTAGTTTAATTCTCTGCATTGTCTTGAAAATGTTATGAAATTTTGACTAAGGAACACACATTTTTATTTTACCTGAACTGCAAATTATATAGCTAATCTTGGGTACAAGAAAATTAAACTTAAATATACTCAACCTTATTTTATTAGCTACAATATCCTAATAAAGCAGTATATTCAAGGATACCTTTTGGCATCCTTAATATTTCCCATGCAGTCTCCTGAGCAGGGTAGTCAGACTTTTACAAGGCTCCCAGGAAGAGTGTAAACAGGTACAGGAGGTGGAAGCTGCCAGTCTTTTAATGCCTGACTGGATATTGGTACAACAGCACTCACATAACATTCTGTTACTCAAAGTACTGCAGAGCCCACTTATGTTCAAGGGGAGGGATCATAGATGCTACATACCATAGGAGGAGTGTCAAAGCATTTGCTTCCTTCTTTAATCTGCCAAGCCAGCATTGGATAATATAGACCAATAGAGAATTTATTCTTAAACAAAAAATTGTTTGTCACACACTGCTCTTAAAATTTTTAAGGCGTTTAATGAAAATAGATATAGAATTGATATATAGGTCAATAAAATAAATCTATATAAAGATAGATTATGATTTATAATGTTATATAGACATGCATATGGATATAGATTAGAGATAAATACTATAGATAAAACATCCACATATTTCCCCACTAGTCTGTGAATTTTATTGGAGCCATATTGGTTCCATTAATCAGCATGTCATATTTACATCTTCTATTCCTAAAGTGACTGGAACTTAGACTGGACTCTTCATAGTCTGTTCTAGTATAATGTGAGTTTCTGAAATAAAAATTAACTTGTATGTGTTAGATAAATATAGACATGATGTCAGTATGACATGAAACTCACAATGGATTATTCACTGTTAATATTTGTACAATTAAGTAATGACAATTGAACATAAATTTCATGAATGCAAATATATGTGATGAAAACTTACAGCATGGTGTATAAAGTCCATACACCCCATATTCTCCTTCCTGTCTGCTTGGCCATATGCTTTTTTGGAAATGTTTGCTATGGGGTTCCTTCCAACTTTTGGCCTGTTCTCCATCTCACAAATTTAAGCATTTCTTACCACTTCTTTTCCTAAAGTTCTTCTTATTCTTTTTGTTTTGTTTTGTTTTGTGCACCTTTTAATTCATTATGTACGATTTTCCACTTTTAACAGTTAACATTCTTGTTGACACAAAAATTTACATTATCATTATACAATGTAATGAAGGGAATACATGGGGAAGAATCAAGTAGAATTTCAAAACTGCCCCAAGAGTTGTTAAACTACCATATAACTTTGCTTTATTATGAAAATATGAACAAAAATATACAGTCATAAATTTCAAAATTGTACTCAGAATAACAGTATCTCTGAAGAAAAATCTATCGCTAAAGATTCAATAAAGTTCTTTATTTTACAATATGTATAATTTTACATGATTTATTAAAACTAATTTAACACAACTTATATACAATATATTAACAAATTTAGAGTGGTCATTTAAAAATCTGATAAGCAGTTCAAATATAGAATGTTAAGACGGCAATACTAAGTAAGGTTTGCATCAATGAATCTAAATTATTCAGGCTGAGCATTCACCTTCCAAAGCACTTTTTCAGGCATGCAAAAAAAACAGGACTAACAGATTTAATCTGTTCTTCTCCCAAAAGTGATAGTCCAGCAATTCCAAATAAAGTATATAAAGGATCCACCATATCTCTTGGCCTGTCTGCAAATCATCTAGTTTCTTCATCTTGATATGCCTGCCAAAACAAAATTTTTCAGTTTCTCTCCATCAATCCAGTGAAGACTTCCACTTATCTTTGGGGAAGCCAATACCCACCATGAATAGCATGCATCTGGTAATTTCTCTGGCCGTCCATTGAGTCCACCTGATGGTTACTGTCATTCACAAAGCCACCAATCCATTAAATCAGAATTTATTTGCTGCAATTGACTAGTAGTAGCCAGGAATCCTGTGCAACAAAAGATTTGCGCAGCATGGAATTTATAGCCTGGTTTGCAAACAAATCTTTTTTAAAGATATAATTCTATTTTATGGAATCTCTTTATTCATTTGAAATTACATATTACATTGTCATTTTTTGTATGCCATTCTGCAGAATGTGAAGTTTTGCAGGAATGTATGTATTGTGACATAGTAGGAATATCCATTTTTATTTCTTGAATTAAACTTAATATATACATGTAAATAACATAATAAGGCTAAAGCCTTTATTTCTTTCATCTTTCCAATTACATTGGAAATTGTAATAAATGTTAAAAGTATTTAAATAGATGACCTGTTGACTTTATGAAAGGGAAAAATATTTTTATGAGTAGAGCTGGATTGGAAACAATGTGCTGAAACCTGACATTAAATATTTCATTATTAGATATTTGATTTCTTCTTTAATGATTTCATTTACAAAAGGAGCCAATCATACCCTCTTTACAAGTCCCAGTAAAATATGAAACCAGTTCACTTTTGGGAAAAAATATTAACAGATAAAGAGTATCCAATTGCCAAATGACTTTACCAATGGAGATTAAATATTTAAAGGAATAAAATAGGTAATTTTAAGTCTTCTAGCAAAGTGTGTAATTTTTTGTTAACAAACTTGTAGGTATATTTTCAAGTGAAAGTAAGCACTGTAGTTCATTTTACCAAAAATATGTAAAGTTCTAAAGGAAAAAAAAAATAGGTGGACTATTTTAAAAATTAAATGTTATTTTGCTGAATAAAGTGATATATATGCTTTTGCATTTTAGAGGTAATTTAATCCTTTAATTCAATTTGACTATACTAATTATATTCATAAAATCTGCAAAGTATTTTTTATCAAGAGCTGGGAAGTGTAAACATGAAGGTTTTATTAAATCTACCAAGTACTCAGAGCAGTAAAAGAGACATCAATGCAATTGACAAAAGTCATCACCTGAAGCCTGATGAGAGAAATAGTGCAGCGCTATTCATTCTGAGTGCTGGATGAGGCTTTTCAGAGTCGATGTCAGTTGGGGCTGAGAGCTGAATAGGATCTTGACCTCTGGAGAAGAACTGGATAGAAAAACCTAGAATATCTCCCAAGGGTAAGAATGCTAAGTCCAAGACGGGTTAGTACTTGCCCCAAATGAATCATTCACTCACTCATTCATTCATTTATTTGGTCAAATATATATTCAACAAATGTTTACTATACAGTTAATGTATAAGAGGATGAGCATAATAGGTATATTGAAATGATTTTGGCTTTTCCATTTCTTCAAAGTAGGCAGTTGGAATTTTGATTGGGATTATGTTGAATCTGTAAATTATTCTGAGTAGAATTGACAACTTAACAATATTTAGTCTTCCAATCTATGAACATGGACTGTCCATGCATTTATTTATTCTTTGATTTGCAGTTTCCTGTGTAAAGGCCCTCTACATCCTTGGTTAATTTATTTTCTAGATACTTGATACTTTTAATTGCTATTGTAATTGGATTTTTTTCTTAATTTCCTCCTCAGACTACTCATTACTAGTGATAGAAACAGGACAGGTTTTGCATGTTGATCTTGTATCCTGACACTTTGCTGTATTCCATTATATATATATATATATATATATTATATAATGGTTAGCATGGTTGTAGATTTTGCGAACTTTCTGTATATAGGTTCATATCATCTCCAAATATTGAAAGTTTTACTTCTTCCTTTCCAAATTGGATGCCTTTTATTTCTTATTCTGGTCTAAGTGTACATGTTAGAATTTATAGCACAATGTTGAATAACAATGGTTACTGTGGGCATCCTTGTCTTGTTCCACATCTTAGAGGGAAAGCTTTCTGTATTTCAACATTGAGTATGTTAGTTCTGAGTTTCTCACATAAATCCTTTATCATATTGAGGAAGTGTCCATATACACTTGTATTTATAAGTGTTTTAATCAAGAAAGGATGATAGATTTTGTCAAATGCCTGATCTGCATTGTATTAATCTGCCAAAGGGGTGCCGATTACAAGTACTAGAAATCTATTACTTTTATATAGGGTATTTATTTGGAGTAAAAGCTTATAGTTACAAGGTCATAAAGAGTCCAACTCAAAGTCGCTTTCTCACCAAAGTCAGCTGCCATATGTTGAAGCAAGATGGTTGCTGATCTTTCCTGGTCTCTCCTTTCCCTCAGGGCTTCCGTTCCTCTCTTTTCTGGTTAAGGTTGGTCTCTCTGGGCTTCCTATATCTCAGCTGCAGGCTGTCATAGGGCTTGTTTCAGGGCTTCTCTCTCTCTCTCCTGGCATATACATACCTGGGATAAAACTCACTTGATCATAGTATATAATTCTTTTAATGTGCTGTTGGATTCAATTTGCAAGTATTCTGCTGATGATTTTTACATCCATGGTCATAAGACAAATTGGTTTGTAGAATTACTTTCTTTCAGTGTCTTTATTTATTCTTAGGGTGATGTTGGCCTCATAGATTGATTTAGGTAGTGTTCCATCCTGTTCAATTTCATAGAAGTCTAAGCAGGATTGGTATTATTTCTTTATGGAATGATTGGTAGAATTCGCCATGGTAGCCATCTGGTCAGGGTTTTTCATTATGGGGAGGTTTTTGACGACTGATTCAATCTCATTACTTGTAATTGGTTTTTTGAGAGCTTCTATTTCTTCCAGAATTAGTGTTAGTTAATTTGTGTCTTTCTAGGAGTTTGTCCAATTCATCTAACTTGTCTAATTTGTTGGCATACAGTTGTTCATAATAGACTATTATGATTCTTTTTATTTCAATGGGGTCAGTAGTAATGTCCCTCCTCTCTTTTCTAATTTTATTTATTTATGCCTTGCCTAGTTTTTTCTTTGTCAGTCTAGCTAAAGGTTTGTCAATTTAATTGATCTTTTTAAAGAATCAAATTTTGTTTCTGTTTTAATGCTCTCTATTTTTTATTTCTCAATTTCATTTGTTTCTACTCTAATCTTTGTTTCTTTCCTTCTGCTTCATTTGGGTTTACTTTTCTGTTCTCTTTTCTGGTTCCTCCAGGTGTGAAGTCAGTATTCAATTTTAACTCTTTTTTTTTTCAATGTAAAATTTAAAGCTTTAAATTTCCCACTTAACCCTGCCTTTGCTGCATCCCATAAGTTTGATATGTTGTGTTCCCAATTTTATTCATCTCAAGATATTTACTAATTTCTTCTTTGACCCTTTGATGATTTAAGAGTGTGTCATTTAACTTTCGTGTATTTGTGGATTTTCCAATTATCTGCCTATTATTGATTTCCAGCTTCATTCCACTATGGTCAGAGAAGACGTTTTGTATAATTTCAATATTTTTAAATTTATTGAGACATGTTTTGTGACCCAACATATGGTCTGTCCTGGAGAATCATCCACAGACACATGAGAAGAATGCATGTCCTGCTGTGTTGAGATGCAATGTTCTGTATAAACCTGCTAGGTCTAGTTTATGTATCATATTATGCAAGTTCTCTGTTTTCTTATTGATCTTCTGTCTCAATGTTCTATCTATTAATGAGAGTGGTGTATTGAAGTCTCCAACTATTAGTGTAGAGATGCCCGTTTCTCCCTTCAATTTTGCCAGTGTTTGTCTCATATATTTTGGGATACCATGGTAGTTCCATAAATATTTATGATTGTTATTTCTTCTTGAAGGATTGCTCCTTTTATTTATATATAGTGTCCTACTTTGTCTTTTATAATAGCTTTGTACTTGAAGTCTATTTTTCTCATATTGATATAGACACCCCAGATCTTTTTTTATTATTATTATTTGAATGGAATATCTTTTACCATCCTTTCACTTTCAACCCATTTGTGTACTTTTGTATAAGGTGAGTCTTTTGTAAATAGCATATAGTTAAATCATTTTGATTTTTTTTACCCATTCTGCCAATCTCTTTCTTTTGATTGTCGAGTTTAATCCATTAACATCCAGTTTTATTACTGTAAGTGTGGCACTTTGGTCCTTTGGTTTTTATTTTCTTTTGTCTCACTTTTCTTTTCTTGTATTGTCACCCCCTTTTCCATATAATTGATCTTTTGTGATATATCTGACTGATCCTTTCCTTATTTATCCTTCTGTATATTTTTTAAATGCTTTCTATTTAGTTAGGGGTTTTTATTATACAACCTACATCTATAAACTAGTATTTTGAGAAGATACCAACTTAGTTTCAATAGCATACACACTCTCTGCTCCCATATCCTTCTGTTTTCTCTCTTTTTTTGTCCCCACATTACCTTTTTATATATCATGTCTATTACCAGGAGATATGCTTTTACTTGTTCAAAAGTCTTCTGACTCTTAACGGAAATAAAAAGTAGAGTTTTACATTGAAGCTACAGTAATATTGTGTTTTGCATTAAACTTTCTAGTTGCTGTTTCTGAAGTTCTTCATTTCTTCACACTACTTCAAACCACACACTCTCCTGTCTTTTCCTTTCAATCTGCAAAACTCCCATTAGCAATTCTTCTAGGACAGTTCTTTTGCTGACAATCTCTCCCAGTTTCTGTTTATCCATCTATCTTTTAAATTCTCCCTCTTTTTTTTTTTTTTTTTTTTTTTGAGATACTGGGACCAGGGATTTAACCACGGGCCTCACATGTGGGAAGCCGGCATTCAGCTACATCGGCTTTCTTGAATTGTTTTTTTCATTCGGTTTTCTTTTTTCTGTGTTCTGTTTTTTTTTTTTAGAAGGCACCAGGGACTGAACGCAAGACTTCCCATGTGGAAAGCAGGTGCTCAACCACTTGAGCCCCATCTGCTCCCTTTTCTCTCATTTTTGAATGACAGTTTTGCCAGATAAAGAATTCTTCACTGGCATTGTTTCTCTTTCAGTACCTTAAATATATCATATCATTGCCTTCTTGCCTTCATGGTCTCTGATGAGAAATCAGCACTAAATCTTATCGAAAATCTCTTGTATGTGATGAATCACTTTTCTCTTGCTGCTTTTAGAGTTTTCTCTTTATCTATAAACTTGGACTTTCTGATTAACATTTTTCTCAGATTAGGCGTATTAGAGTTTATTCTGTTTGTAGTATATTGCACTTCTTGTACATGCATATTTTATAAGTTTGGGATATTTTCAGCCATTATTTCCTCAAATATTCTTTCTGCCTCTTATCCCTTCTCTTCTTCTTCTCAGACACCCATACTGCATATGTTTGTATGTTTCATGCTATTAATTCCCTGAGACACTGCTCAATTTATTCTATTATTTTCTCTATCTGTTCTTCTGACTGTATAATTTTGATTGTCCTGTCTTCTAGTTCATAAATTCTTTCTTCTGCCTGTTTAAATATGCTATTGTGTGACTCTAGTATATTTTGAATCTGTTTCTGTGACTTTAATCCTCATAATTTTTGTACTGGCTCTTTTTATACTTTAAAATTCTTCTTTATGCTCACACATTGTCTTCTTAATACCCTTTAGCTCTATATCCATATTTTCCTTCATCTTATTATATTGCTTTAGGAGATTTGTTTGAACTTCTTCAATTAGTTTTTCCAAATTCTGTGTTTCCTCTGATATTTTAATTTTTTCCCTTGACTGAGTCATATCTTCCTGTTTCTTATTGCTTGTAATTTTTTGCTGATGTCTGGGCATCAGATTATCTTGATGGGTTAACTTTGCAGGTCAGTTTATCCCTCTTGTCTAGGGTTTTATTGTTGATTGGCTTTGTGTTAAACCTCATTTTTGATGCTTAGTCCAACTTCTCCTGGTACTTTAGAGTATACTGTGTTTAATTGTACAGATTTTCTTACCACTTCATCTGATTCTTGCCTTGGATATGTGGTAAAATTTTTAACATTGCATTTTCTTTGCAGCTGTTTCACTTCCAGAAGAAAGCTTCATTTCCTTTGTTCCTTCTCTGGGAGTCTTGATCTTCTCTATTTGTTTTTGTGCTGAATTTTTTCCCCAGGGTCTATAATTTGTTTAAATTCTCTACTTCACCCAGTACCACCTTTTCCTTACACTTTTCAGTTATGGAACCCATTTTGTCTTACAGCAGTTCAGTTTTCCCTGTTTTGTTTTTCTGTGAGGGTTTTCTGCCTTCAATTTGTTCCCATTAAGGTATCCTGCCTGGGATATAGATGGGATCAAACCAAAAGTGTTGGTGTTTTCATTTGTTAAGGGCTACCAAGGCAATATATCAGAAATGATTTGACCTTTACAATAGATATTTATTAACTTAAAAGCTCATAGTTCTGAGGCTGTGAAAAATGTTCACATCAAGGCTTCAGGCAAACTTCTCTTCCCAAAGACATGGCTGCCAGCAATCCTGGAGTCTTGTCACATGGTGAGGCACAATGGCAGTGTGTGCTTTCTCTCCCTTCTCTTCTGGGTCTTGTTGCTTTCAGCTTCTGGCTTCCTACATCTTCCTCTCTGCTTCTGTACCTTTCTTTCATGTGCTATGATTGTTTTGTTTTGTTTTTTTAATCTCCTGGGTTCCTCTAATTTTAGCTTACATCTTCTAACACTTTCTCTCTCAGTTTCTGGTGGTTTCTCTCTCATCCCTCTCTCAGTATTCATCCTATTTATATAGGACTCTAGTAAGAGTATTAAGACCCTCCCTGGTCTAGGCCTTAATGAAATAATCTAATCAAATGGTCCTTAACTGAATCTAATCAAAGGTTTCACATACAATAGGTCCACACCCACAGGAATGGATTAGCTCAAGTACACGATCTTTTCTTGAGTACATACAGTCTCAGACTATCACAGTTGGTCAATTCAGAAAAGTATGTTTTGCACTGAGATGATCCAGACAACAGAAACTGGAATGAGTACATACATCTCTTGTCAACCGTTCTGCCACAGTCTCTCCTCCAACTCCAGGAGGCTCTTTTATAAGCAGAACACAGCACAAGTCAGTGGTTTGTGTTCTGCCCTGGGTCTCTGTGGGTTTGGATCCCTGTTCCAATATATATATGTGAGGTTTGGATCTTCGTTCATATATATCTCTATATATCTATCTATATATATGTGAGGTTCTAACTTGCTGCTGTGATTGGCCATGTAGTCTGCATCCACAGCAGGAGGAACCCAGACCATGCCACCTCTGCATTACTCCCAAGCTGTGCAAAACCAAGTGAGTGGGATTGGTCTCGACTGGTGGGTCAGGACAAAAATTTCCTACCTGATATTGGAAATTATTTTTTTCTTTTCTTCAGCATTTGTGGAGTCCTTATCCATTCTCTATCATCCTTCAGAGTTCTAAGCAAGTATGCAAGTGGGATTTGTCATTTTATTAGCTGATTCTGAGGGCAGACTTTTCCAGGGGATGTTTTATGTCACCGTGTTGATGAGGTCATGATATGTGTGAGAGTGTTTATGTGTGTGTGTGTGTGTGTATATAATTAATTTAATAAAGATTGCTGATGTGTTTTAAGTGTACTCAATTTTTGGAATTAGCATAGCTTAATTAAATATAGTGAGGAGTTTAAGGGTATTAACTATGGAGTAAGACTTACTTGCATTTCCTGCTCTAGCTCTTTTAACACTAATTTTCCCAATTTGATGGCTATTAATGTTATCCATAAATTTCAGCACTCAAAAAGGGAACAGATATCAAACAAAACAATACACTGTCCCAGCTATGATTATTAAAGAGGAGATAGTCACTTCACTGTTTGTCAAGTTGTTTGTGCGTTAAATATAAATTCTCTATTACATGTCAAAAGAAAGGGCTGAAAATCTGAATTTCAAGATGGGATAAGTCATGGATACTGAGATCTCAGAAGTTGACAAGAAATTCCAAACCAAGTAGTAAATGGTAAAACCCTTTTTCACAATAGTCCACAGAAGAAAAAGAGAGTATGAATAGCAAGAGTTCTCAATACCTCATATATTATTGACCCTTGAGATGGATTAGACTATGTAAAACTTATATAGTTGAGATAAGAACGTGTAAATAGAAGGGTTTCTGCCCATCTTTGTCCAGGGTATCTAGGGAACCATTTTAAATTGTGTTCCAGAGGTAATATAATATAGCTGTCCTAGAATGGAATGGCACATTGATGTACTGAAGCAGAAAGAGGAACAGATAGAGAGTTTCTGAAACATCCTTAAGTTGTTTGTGGTGAGGAAGAGTTCCACATATTTCAGAATGCACCCATTGGAAAAGGCAAAATGTAATTTGTAGTTTAGTTCATCAAGCTTGTCAAATAGTGACTGTGGTAAAATAAATAGAAAAAAAGAAAGAATCTGAATCCAAGACAGACACTGCAACATGGAATATGTAGGCCAGTGATGACATCAAGAAGGCAGTGAAAACACAGAGGTTCAGGTGAAGTATAAAACCAAGACTCTCTTGAATCAGTGAAAAGAAAGTTACTTGACCCAAACAAATACTTATAAAACTAACCACTCTAAAAGATATCCTTTTTGTGAGTTCAGCAGTAGATATCTACAGAATGTCCAGTGGTCCTGAGAATAAGATACCAGAAACAACAAGAATCAGTATCCCCTCCCAATCACTATGAGAAAATATAAGCCTTCACAATGAAAATCAGACATTGTAACCCTTTTTCACAAAATCATCTTCCATGTATTTATATATATATTTCAGTTTGTATGTGAATTTTTGATTGGTATATTTTTCAATGACTGTCTACTCATGTTATTTATTTTTTGTTTCTATTGATATATACCTGGTATCCATATTTTCCATTTCATTTAATTTTGAGCAGAAATTAAAAAGAAAATTAACAGAGTTATTTCACTTCCTTGTTAAGATTAGCTAAGATTGTTTTGGGAAAAAAAAATAATGGAAGAAAAGAAAGAGGATGTATTACTGAAGTAATCTAATCTTTCTTGGAGATATAATTCTTATACCAAACTGACTAGAAACACCCTAGAGAAGGAAAAGTACTAAAGATAAAAATTCAAAACCATGACCATCAACTGTTAGGTACTGGAAAAGTTAAACTTTGCTATGATTGAATAAAGAGAAAATGTATAATATTAGACATAATTCATTCTCTTTTGTGCTTGATTGTTTTTATATGATTCTTTTAAAGATACTCCATAATTCTTTCAAGGGCTCATTATAAATAAATATAACCTCAATAATAAAATACTTAATTAGTTAAAAGATAGTAGATATTATATTTTCAAACAGTTTGAAGAGATCCAAGTGATAGGGCATAGGCTACCAAAGAGAAAATATGCATAGTGGCAAACTTGGATAAGTACAATTGTTCAAGTATATATAAGCTTTTTAAAATATGACACATTAAAACATCAAATAAATGTTAAATACATGGGTGTTTTGGGTATGGATTCATAGTGGATTAATAGGGAAATTTTCCTTCATGGAATCTGAGGTTTTATGCTATTTCGAAATAACTGAAGAGGATTTTTTTCTATATATTAATAATTATTACTTCTGTGATACTTTGGGCAATGTTAGCGCAATGAGTGAAAGACAAGACAATATTAGTTGTTAAGTTCAAGTAACTATGAATCTTGAGTACTTTCCCCAAAAAACTTTGGTTTAAATGAATCATTTGCTTTTTTAAAAAAATAGTTTTTATTTTTAAAGGAGCTTTAATTGCATAAATGTTACCTCGAAAATATAGGGGATTCTCATACACCCCACCCTCTCCTCCTCCCCCACTTTCCCCAGTTAACATCTTTCATTAGTGGGGTACATTTGTTACAACTGATGATCACATATTGAAGTATTGCTTTTAACCATGGTCTACAGTTTACACTATGTTTCACACTTTGCCATACACAAGCATATAGGTTTTGACAAAATATGCAATGACTGTTATCTGTCGTAATATCATGCAGAATGATTCCAATGATTCAAAAATGCCCCATGTTTCATTTATTGTTTCCTCTCCCTCCCCTCAGAACTTCCAGTGACCACTGTCTTTATATCAATATTACAAGGTCTCCCATTACTAGAAGAATAATAAATCTACTTTAGTCCATAGTTGCATTGCCTAACTCCCCCTCTGCCATATTTGTTCATTCCTCTATCTTGAAGAATGGTGATGCCCAACTCTGCTTTAGATTGAGAGGAGGCTTAGAGCCCATGGAGCAGATGAATGGAACTGTCTTGCTTGCATTTGAAGATACTTTCTGCTTCTTGGGCTGGGCGTTGTCATCCTTTTGTTAGTTGTTCTGGGTGAGTTTAATGAACTGCAGAGTAGTCATTGCTGCAATTCTGTTGAGATTCAGGACTCAACCGGCATATGAATGCCTGGAAGATTTAAGTCTCTGGGACATAAATTTGATTGGTATAGTGCTAATTATAGGCTCAAATAAATGGGAGAGAAGAACCATGTGTAGGAAAATTATAAATGAATCTAACTCTGATACATTGCAGGAGAGGGTTATCATATATTCCAAGGTAAGTCTCACTGATGGGGTGCTGATTCCCTGGAGTTGTCTGCCCTGCCTATAGTGCCTAGCTGTCTATAGAGCTATTTGAGTCACTGTTTACTATGGCAGACAGTGAGATACTCCTGAGACATGTATAACCATAACCTCTGGAATGAACTTCTGACTCTCTTTGAAATAGCTTAGCCATAAAAACTCATTTGAATTTAAAGTTTCCTCCTTTTGGTCTTTAACAGCTTTACACCGTAGTTAACAAAAAGGTAGTATCACTGCTAGTAATAAAGTAAAATTTCAAAATGTTATTTTTATTAGCATAACTATAAGTTCTGACAAATTATATGGGTTTGGTTTTCTGGAAAGGCAAACCAAAATCTGTTACTCTCTTTAAGTAAATTTTTCTCCATGTATTTAAATGAAAAAATACAATGAGTTCATTGTGGAATGAATTTTGAGAAGTGGTTTTGTGAATTTAAATAATTCCCAGTGTGTTATTTTTTAATTGCAAGTGAGCAGATAACAACAATTAAGGTTACTTTCCTTTTACTTATGTATATATGTGAGTATATATGTGACTGCAATGCAAACATAAGAAACTAAATAATGAAAAGATTGATACTCTTGAAAATCTTTCGATATTTAGTAAACCACAGGGATTGGAATATCAAAAGTAAATCAAGTTTAGTATTTCTGGCAGAGAATTACCATGTTGTTAGATGCTATATTTTTTAAAAAATGAAATTTTTAGGAATTTAAAAAGCTGTTAAACATGTCAATTACCTGGTAGTTAGGAGCTACCTTAGCTAACCAGAACAGAGATGAAACATTTTACAGGTGTTCACACATAACATGAAAATCTATGCGTAGTCAGGTCCCAGACACACTATCCTTGCTTTATATGTATTGCCAGATTACAGAAAGTTAGAAACAACTAATTAAATGTATTAGAAGGCACATATATTGATAGAAAACATTTTCATAAAACAAGGCAGTAGACAGAAATAAGGTAAAAAGCTAACACATGAACTCTGCAAACAAAACAGCTTGGAGGGATATATTGTAGGATAAATAATTTTTTACAGTTTTAGAAAAGACACCAGAATAGGAATTCTTCCAGATTTCACCCTTAATCCTCAAAGATGAAACATTATAAAGAGGAAAGATGAAAACAAGATCACAATCTGGTTGTAGTGCTACGTATTATTATAGCACATAAAAATATTCAAATTATCTGTGTGCATCATTTTAAACATTTGAATATTTAAAAATTATTTTATTTTATGAATTCAACTGATACTATCTAGTTTTGTATTTTTCCTACTCCTTCTCATTCTTGGTGCCTTATTGCAGGAGTTTTGGAACTAAGACATTCCAAGCATTGTATGAGATACATTTCCCAAGAAATACAGTCAATATTTGTGCATTTGGCTCTTTTGTTTTCAGTGGTACATTTTTTTTTTTCAGATCTTATAGAAAGTAACTAAAGCCATGTAAAATAGAGAGTGGGATTTCAGCTGTCTCTCTCTCTTTCAAAGATGTGACTAAATTAATAATATCTTGGGTTACAGCTCAGGAGAGTAATTGATATTTATACTACTCTGAGATATATAGAAAAATTCAGTTATTTTTAATACCTGTGGTAGAGTGAATTATGTACCTTAACATAGACACTTCTTAATTTTTATCTGCATTCCTGTTATTGTGAGCCTATTGTACATAGGACCTCTTGAAGATTTTATTTCCAGTTACAGTGTGCCACAATTGAATGAGAATGTCTTATAAAGAGAAGAAATCAGAAAGCAGAAGTAGGAGAAGCCCACAGTGGGAAACTGGAAGTCAGGTGAAGCCCAGAAGAGCAGACCAAAGAAGAGGGCATTGCCATGTCATAAGAGGCAGCGATAAACATCAAGGAAAACCAAGGATTGCATAGCTAGCACCAGAATGCTACCTACTATGGAGAGAGCAAGCCTTGCTGATACCTTGATTTTGGACTTCTTATAACTCAAAATGGTGAGCTAGTAAATTCTTGTTATTAAGAATTACATCAAACTGCAGTTGGGCAGTTTGATGTAATTATGAATTCCAAAAATATAATTGGATCATGCTTGTAAACTGTTCTGTTAATCTGGGCATGGTTAAGTTATGATTAGGGCGTTGACTGGGCCATGTCAGTAGGGTGTTGAGCCCCACCCCTTGGTGGGTGGGGAATCGAATATAAAAGGCAAGGCAAAGAACAGAGTTGAAGCAGTCTTTTTTTGTAAGTAAAATTACTTTTTTATTTTCATAAATAACTCATTATTAAATGTATGTGACAGCACAAATAGTTACATCTCTCTATCCTATAACCTTCATGCAACTTTCTTTACATTTGTTAAACACTCATAATTTCCATCACCATTTCAAAGAATATTATATAATGGGGTATTTTGGTTACATAGTGTCACCTTGGCTGAGTCAACAAGATATTATCTGCCCATGTCAGAGCTGCCAATCACTGATTTAAAGTAGTTCCAGTATTTACTGAATTTGACAGAGGCAGTCTTTTGAGAAGTAGTTTTGATGTTGGAAAGAAGGTCCCAGGAGAAGAGAAGCAAACCGTTCACCTGATCATCTACAGCTGACCTCGTGGAGGAAACAGGAGCTAAGCCCAGAGAGAAACGCAGTCTCGGGAAGAGAGGAACCCCAGAAGCCTGAACCCTGGCAAATGCTGGCAGCTGTCTTGCTCCAACACATGGCAATGGACTGTGGTGAGAGAAGAAACTTAATGCTTTATGGCCTGGTATCTGTGGACTTCTATCCCAAATAAAGACCCTATATAAAGACCAACCCAGTTTTGGTATTTCACATTAGCACCCCTTTGGCTGACTAATACATAAGCCAAAACTAGTTTGTGGTATTTGTGATAGGAGTTCTGGCAAACACAGTATCTCTACTCAGGATTTCAGATACTTTTTTATTAAAAATCATTGCAATTAATACAGTAGATAAGAGCACAAACAGCCAAGCTGGAGGCCAGAATGTTACTTATTATCAGAATGACTTCAAAATTCAAGTTACTTAATTTTTCTGAGTGTAATTATAGTACTACCTCAGACGCTGGCGCCTTCCTATCGTTTCACATCAGTGTTAGCTGTTACTATAAACTCTTCCATTTAACATTTCTGAAAGTCACTTATTTTCCAGGTCTTATAAAATGATACTTTAAACATTTAAGCTACAGATTTATATCATTTACATAGCCAAAACAGCATTTAAGGTCTATGCAAATCTTTTATTGTGACACTTTTTTTCCCATATGATTCATAATGAAAATTCTAATAGCAAAGTTAAGTTTTAGTCTTCAAACCAGCACTACTTTATAAAAAATGAAATGGATATCCAAAGACTTCCCTTATTTTATCATGCTTGCTTTTCATAGACTTAAAACATTTTAATTTACATTTAGCACTTAAGCATAACTCAGTGGGGGAAATTATTGTGGATTATCTGGGTAGGTCTGATGTAATCACAAGGGTCTTTAAGAGAGGGAGGCAGAAAGTCAGAGAAGGGAAGGCCACATGAGAACAGAAGCAGAAATTGTGGCCATGTGGTAAAAATTCAAAGAATGCCAGCAACCTCTGAAAGCTGGGGGAAGCAAGGCAAAGATTCCCCCTCAGAGCCTCCAGAAGAAACCAGCCCTGCTGACAGTTAGGCTTTAGTCTCATAAGATTCATTTTAGCCCCCTGACCTCCATAACTGTAAGTCATAAATTTGATTTATTTTAAACCACTAAGTTTGTGTTGATTTGTTATAGCAGTAATAGGAAAGTAACGTATGCATCTGTTTCCTTAAACATTCTTAATTATAAGCATATTTATTTTAATATTTGTGGTTTCATAACTACAATCACTGACTCATCATTGAATCTGTATTATCTATATTTCCAGGGTTCTATTTAATGGCATTTCTAATAGTTTAGAATGCCCAATATTGTGGATGAAAAATTATACAGATTCTGGATAGCTTTATCTTCTTGCAAAGTAGATTGACTGTAAATGATGTTGGGTAACCATGTTGTGTTAATTTCCCCCTAATCCAATGAATTCTCAGGATGAGCTGATGCTCTGTTTTAGTTTGTGAAAGTCTCAGTCCACATGTCTCCCGGTCCCCCCCACCCCCCCCACACACTTTAGCATGTCACTTTCTAGCTGAGAGCCTAAGGTTGTCTACTACTGCTCCTCCTTTGCCAGTCCTAAACCCCTCTGTACCATGACCCTGGTGGAAACCTCACTTTAATTTTCAATAACTTTCTGCTTACTGCTTTGGTTTTTTGTTTGCTTGTTTGTTTCCTTGTACAACCTAATAATTCAAGAAACTCCACAGGAGAGTAAAACTATCAAACATTGGGTGCTCAATTCCCTGTGTCTCCATTCTCTATGGGATTTTGGCCACTCAAGTTCTAGCTACTTTGACAGTCTCAAACTCTGATTTTTTCTTAAGTCTTATAAGATTTCCAAATGCTCTGCTGGCTTCTCTGCCTCTTAGATGAAACCTTCTACCTAATTTCTCAGTCACTCTATGCCAAGATTCATGATATGTCTTGAGGTGCTCTCTCTCTCTATCTCTCTGTGTATCTATGTATCTATCTATGTATCTATGTATTTATCTCTGTATCTTTCTATATATCTATCAACTATCTATCATCTATCTATCTATAATATATATTCAAATATGTATTCAAATTTAAGCTTTATAACAACACTTATAAATTGGAATTACTACTCTCATTTTCCATAGTTGAACATTGAGTCTCAGAAAGTTTGCATAACTTGACTCAAATGCACAAGTAGACTTGGATGCGACATTCTCTCTCTAATATTCACACTCAATTCACTATGCAGGAGTGTCTCCCAGATATTATTTTAAATAAATTCAGAAAGTTTGGTGACAAAAATGTAAACAGGAGTTAAATTTAAGAAGGCACTAATAATTGTCATTTCTTCAAATGTTAATGTATTTTGTTCTTTAACTGGAAGGCTTAGGAAGTAAAGTTTCAAAATTTTGAAATAGATTAAAATTATTTACTAAATTATGGAAATAAGCACAAGCAGCAAATACCTTTTGCAAGGAGACTTTTTAACAAGGTGACATGAATAGAAATTAGTAGAAAATCATAGTTAGAAGATAACATAACCCAACCTACAGCTCTTATGGAAAATTTTTTAATAACACCCACTGTAATTGAGGATTCACTGCTTCCTTATTTCCTTCCTCCCTTCTTCCCTCCCTCCCTCCCTCTCTTCCTTCTCTTTACCTCTCATTTCCTGGCATTTATGTTTGGGACATAGTTTTTTCTTTTGTTGAGCAATAAATAAATCTCTTATGCTTTTTCCTAGTGGTTGTTTTTCTGGGTATAGGGAATAGATTTTGGTAAATGAACATATTGGGGAAGTGCATGCACATGTAAAGAATATAAAAGCTAACAAACTGTGTTAAAAAAGGTTAATATAAGCTCCAGAATAATAGTGTGATATTTTTAACCAGAACAAATAAAAGAGGATCAAAGAGGGAGGTGTTAATGCTATGCTGTCATAGTTAAGATTGCAATGCAGTGAACAAACAAATAGTTCTGGAATTTCAGAGAACAAAACAATGAATAAAAAGGAAAAGAAAAAAAACAGATTCTTGTGAAATAGAATGCAAGAATAGTTGTTTGTTAAGTTTTGTTTCTTAATATATTCTCAAAGTTTTTCTATAAAATATATTTAAAGGTTAACAAGAATAGTAACAAAAATACATGAAGTGATTCTGACAATTCTAGCAACATATGAGATATTGGCTTTGTTTTTGGACAAAACAATATTATTATTTTTGATTTTGAGAATATGTGGATTGTAAATTAATACTTAATGGAATTTTAAATAATTGATACTTATGATAGACAAATTTTTATTTCATGTTTATGTTTGCAAAACACAAACCAAACCAAACAAAACAAAAACAAGCAACAACAAGAAGCTGTGATATTCTCAATACAATGATCATTTTAAAACATTGATCTGGCTTGAAATCTTGTCATTAGACATGGCTGTTAACTTTCTTCTGAAAACTCTCTCTTTTCCAATCTCTAAAGCACCTCTAAAGCACCTCTCACCAGTGTTTCTCCCATGTCTTAAACAACTTATTTTGATTCTTCTTTTCCACCTCTACTTTTTCTTCCTGGTCATTAAATTTTGTGCTTCATAGAATTATATTCTATATCATCTTTTCTCATTTCACATTGTCTCTGTGGTGAATCTCATTCATTCTCAATTGGAATATATTTATTTATTTTTGCCAGTAAACTCATGTAGTGATTTTGAGATTTAGGTTCTAGAAGCAAGGTGGGCCTGAGTATGATTTCTGAATTTCTAAGAGTGTGATTTATTACTTAATCTCCCAAGTTGAGGTATCCTCCTTCAGGAAATGATTCTGGCACAAGCCCTAGTTTAACTTAGTTGTATAACAGCAGTATAAACCCAGATATTAATAAAATAGTACCTTGATTAAAATCTGCATTGCTTTTTACGTGCATATCTTATCAGAGAATGGAAAGATGGCTAAGGGAGAATTTAGGCATTCTAACATGTCCTAACCAAGTAACAAATTACAGTGCAATTTATAGGATCTTAGTGCCTCCTGTTTAGTTTCTTTTTGATGGATGCATGTCTCTTAGGTAAAAATTCTGACTCTTGAATTTTCTTTGTTACTCTCCAGAATGGCTTTTTTGGAATGAAGAAGCCACACTTACATGACAATTGGCAGCAGGGAGCACTGCAATATCCTCTGATCCATTCAGGTCAGTCTTTTAGAGAATAGCTGATGTGATATCTTAGATGTGACTGGTCCCATCTCATCTTTTGGAGTGTTTTATTAACTTCCACCACTGGAATCAAAGAGGCTATTAATTGTCTTCATAGGGAGGCCCCCCCCCCCACATAACATATGCTTTGGGCCCTAAGCCTTCTGCTGGCTCCCATACTACTTCCAAATCCTCTGCAGGGCTTTTAAGGCTTTCTTAATGCTATCCTGGTTTCCTTTGGTAAGCCAGAATTACTGCCTCAGTTTCATCTATTCAACCAGCTACCTCAATCATTGTGACATAATTTCCCCCACCTAAGACTGACCATTCACCTGTGAGGTTCTCCTGAAAGACTGCCATATCCAAAGGAACTAGGTAGTTACAGCTTCCTTTTCCCTGGCCCTGATCTTATTTTGCACATTTTTTTCTGCTATTCTCAGTGAACAATACTTTATAGAAATCTCTCCATGTCAATTGGTATATACATAATTATTTTTAATAGCTGCATACTACTTCATCATGGATATATGCCACAATTTCTTCCGTCATACTTCCATTGTTAGCTATTTATTTAATTTAAACTTGTTTCTTCCACTCTTAACAATACATGTGATACTGAGATAAAGGATTGTGGGCTTGAAAAGTAAATTTATTTTAATAAATTGTATTTGTGTAGCTCAAATTGCTTGCCATAAAACTATAACAATTCATAATTTTTCCAAGCTTTACAAGAAAGTGTCATTTTCCAAAAATGTCTGACTTCAAGAGTTATCTCTAGCTCTTTTTAAATCGTTGACAATTTGATACATATGAAAATGACATCTTTTTATTACTTTTATTAGAATTTTCCTGTTTATTAGTGAGTTGAATGACTTGGATTTCATGTTTGATTAATTTTCTATTCATCATTTGGCCCTCATTTTTAATTTTTTTTGTTTGTCCTTTTCTCATCAATTTATAAGGACACTTTGTTTATTACAAATAAGAGTCATTATCTATTTACATTACAAATATGTTGTCCATTGCCTTATATATGTTATTGATTTTTATGTGGACTAGTCCTGCTACATCTCATTTTGGTTGTTTATCTCTTTAAAATTTTTATTATTGTTTGTTTATCTATTGAGAATAATATTAGTTAACTCTCTGGTAGTTTTGCAGTGATAGAAATCTAAGACATTACAACATGAAATGCCAGAAGAAGAAAGCAGACTTTATTTCCCAACTGATGTACATGAAGGAATTCTCTCACCTCTCTGTTTTCCTTCTATTCTTCAAAAATTATGTGGAGAGAAAACTCAGCTCAACTATTCAACTATTTTTTTAAATAAGGCTACTTAAAATTACTTTCAGATAAAGGTAAAATTTCAATTGGGATTCCACAGGACATTGAAGGCAAAGCTCTCTAATGCTGTTTTCCAGGCACCCCAGAACTTACAACTTCAATAGTACCAGCCACCTGTGAGCTCAAACTATCATTTGACTTGGAAGAGACATATTGTATACAGTTTTAGTGTGATGGAAAAAAGACAATTTCAGTTCATAGTCTTCCTTGTATCCCTTGTTCACTCTATATTTTTCTTTTCCATTTATTTGTTTGTTCATTTGTTAATTAATTAATTAATTTTTGTTGTGAGAAAAAAAATGTCCTCAGAATGATTATGATTAGTTATCATTCTCATGTGATAGATAGATATCATTTACTGGTATTAATGTGACATATGTACCTTTATGACACACTGCTTAAAACTTCTGATATATTTTATACAACTTTACATATTTTCTCTTGATATATGGAAACTATGAAAATCAGCTCTGTTTTACAGATGAAGGCATACATTATTCAAGGTCACACAATGAGTTGACATTTCATTGTTAGTTTTTGTTCATAATACCAACAGTGAACCAGAATTTAGTTTTTTTGTTGTTTTCAGTGATTATAAATGCTATATTGTAAAATAAAATTATGTTTGGTGAATCACCAGTGCCATAAAAACTGTATAACTCAGTTACAATAAATTCATTATGTGAAGAAATTTTACTGATACCACCCAAAATTTCTGAACTTTTATACATTCAAATTACTGTTCTATATATTGTGGGAAAGGGAAAAGAGGCATTAATCATTTTTATTAATATGATATTCAGAAAAAGTGCACTTTTTCTTCATTTTCAGGACTAACATATCATGTTTGACACATTTATTTTTGTCCTTCACAGAGAGTTACATTTCATCTTTTGGGTTATTGGCACAAGGAAAAAGAGATAGTCTCGATGAGGTCCATTAATATTTCCATATATCACTTTTTAGCTGTGACTCAGCATCTCCATTGCATAAGTTCAATTTCTGGCGGTTCAGTATTATTCAAACATTTGACAGCACAATTCTGAGAGGTCAAGAGTTACTTTCCTTTCATCATAGAAGAATACATGGAAAGATCATTCTTCTTATCTATCGGCATAGAATATTTCCACAAAGATTTTAAATGCACTTAACACATTTCACATCAGGAGTACACTTATAAAATAATATCATTGTGATATTGGCCATCTCACAATCTCCTAGGCCTCATTTATTTAAGAATAGAACAAAATGATTAGACAAGTCATAGGCTAAAACAGCATCCTATATGAAACAGTTATAATTTTATGTATCCTAAAGTGAGTTTAAAAAGCAGAATTTCATTGTTGTCTACTAATATCCAATTTAAGAGGGTTCAGCATAGAGATACAGGAGGATGAACTTCTATTTTATGTGTTGTTCTATCTACTTCCAATAAACAGCATTTTTCCTTTTGCACTGCTGTTGTTATTGATGTTACAAGAGCTGATTTAGATGTAAAACTTCGGTAAAAGATTTATCTTTATTTGGACTTTTTAAAGCAATTGTCCTGGAGAGAAACTCTATGCTGTTTATGTATTTCTGAGCAAACAAACAAGATGTTTTATTGGTGCCAACTAATTTTTTCATTATGGTATAAATTTATGATTTTAAATCTATCATCTAAAAGTCAAAAACCAGTTGCTATTTGAACAGAATCTGCAGAAAAATATCAAATAAAATCTTACTTTACTAAGAACATCCAACATGCTCTATACTAGCAGTGTCTGGAAGACTTATTAATAGTAAACTTTTATAAGACTGTTTTATTTGATCCACAAGCAAAAATATTTGACAGAATTTTTAAAATTGCATAAATAAAAATAAGCTATGTGGTTTTCTTTTCTCCTCATTTAAAAATGACTTTGCCACCAAACTTTTCATTCATATATATGATTGCTAAAGACATGTCTGATATTAACATATAAAATTCAGATCATTTTTGGTAACATACGGCTTTGTTACATAACGTAGCCTAAGAAGTGAAAACTTCCATAGAGACTTTTAAAACTTATTACAAAAGCTATAGTTTTTAAGCCAAAGATTTTAGTTGTTTATATGAAATTAGGTTATATATAAGTAGCTAGACAAATGAAGGTGTCTAATCTTTGTCCTTTTACATCTTATTTAGCACTAAAGCCAGACATAAAATTAAAATTTTATCTCACAAGCTAAATGTTACACAAATTACAGCTATGTAAGGCATTAAATGAAGCTAGCAGAGTTTATTAAATCAAAAAACTTTTAAAAATAGACTCTCACTCTAGCATATTTTGCATTTGTTTAGAGTCTTTTAGCACACATTCCAACAAATGCTAATTATTTATTATATATAAATACGTTTTGGTAGCAAGTCAATTTGAGGGGTATGAGTTATTTGGGGTGTATGATAAATATCATGTTTAACTTTATCATCTTGTATTTAACCTCCACCTTGATGAAAAGGTAGGAAAATAACCATCTAAAAAACTAACAAAACTTTGTTTCTCAGTCTTTGGAGCTAGAGTTTTGGAAGAGAATTAGCTTCTACTCATATCAGGTTTGGAATTAAGGCTATTTTTATGCCTCAGCAGCTGTTGCTATTTCAATTTTCTGGAGACATGACTGTGCAAAGGAAGTATGTTCAAACTCACCATTCCAGTATCAAGTTAGAAAGTTCACAAGAATGACAAATTCATTTAGAAGGACTTTTATGAAATGCCATTAAGTTGCTGGGTAGATCAAGTTTTATGTTTTGTAGAATTCGTCAAATTCTCTATCTGGAAAATTGTTTTCTGGTGGTGTCATTTAATTAGTTTCCTTAGTCACTATGTTTGCGATAAAATGGTAATTGTAACTAGAGGTGTGATTAGATTCAGGTTCAACTTTTGGGGGTCAAGATAAATGGTGTTCGTGTGAATTTCTTCTGTTAAATTATGAAACACAGAATGTCAGGTTGTTCCACTTTTACTAATGTTAAAATTGATCAGTGGGTTCAGTGCTGTCAGCTTGATAACTATAAAATTCCTCATCATTTTCACTTAATCATTTAGTTCCCATTTATCATTGTGTAGATTCATTATTGCATTAGATGTTGCAAAATGGTTCTTTTCTAATTCCATTTCTTTCTGAATTTATTAGATAAAATTCTATAAAGAATATCTTTCCCTCCTTAAATAATTGGTTATGATGTAATAAAATAAGTAAAAGTAAATGGAATAAATGCCTGATTCTATTATTACATTATCAGATTTCAGACGAATGCAGTGATATCCTAACAACTTCTAATGGTAAGGAGCATGTGTTAATTAGGTTTTCCGGGGTGGGGGGGAGATAGAGAGAGATTTAAGGAATTGGTTCATGCAACTGTGGGGATTGGCAACCCAACTTCTTTAGGGCAGGCCATAAGTTGGAAATCCTGATGGAATTGAAGTTGAATTTTTTCTAGAAGAAGCTGGATGGCTGAAGTAGAGGCAGAAATTCCTCTTTCTGACTACTTAAATCCTCAGTTCTTGCTTTAAAGTCTTAAAAATGATTGCCTGAGGAGACTCCCTTCATTGCCCAGGGAGATCTCCTTTGTTGATTTTAGATACAGTCAACGTACTATAGATGCAAATCCATCTGTGCAGTAACTTCCCAGTAACACTAAGGCTGGTGCTTGCTTGATCAAACAATTGGATAGCATAATCTTGCCAAGTTGACACATGAAATTAACCATTGTACAATTAGTATCTTTTTCTTTTAGTATCACTATGAATTCATAAGTTTCTTAAAAATCAATTGGAATCTTCTTGATGTTTATATTGTCTCAACTTGGGCCAGTGACAGAGCCCTTGAGCTGTCTCCTATGTTTTCTGGATATGACATTTTTAAAGTATGATAGCTGGCTTGCTTTCCAGCACAAGATGTGGTCCCAGGTCCATGTGGAACATTTCCATCTGCAGAACTGGATTGAATCATTTCTTGAAAGAACCTTGGTTCTTTTTATTTGGAAATGACATTTAGAATATGTAATCTAAGAGCTAGACTTAAATAGTGCTGCTTAATATTACTTCTTTAAGGATTTTGATTGGAAAGAGCTAGAAAATATGTATGTTTTAAAGAAAGCAATATCTATAGAAGTACATAATTCCAATTTAAGAAACAGTTTCACATAAATGTTCTGATTAAACCATTTTATCTATTTCTCAACTGTAATAATTTCTAAATGGCAACAAAAATGATTGCTAATATAAGATAACCAAATGCAACAAATACTTATTTTCAGATGCTTTTACTTAGAAAATATTTTTTGCTTAAATATATCCCTGAGACAGCCTTGAAAACAGTTCTTATGTCATTTTAAAATAAAATTTCAGTTCTTTTGTAAAGTAATTTGTTTACTCACTTAGCTAACCCCTTAACTTAATATATAGTTAAGATTATTTCAATTTATTCCTATTTTAAAAGACTACTTTTAAAAAAAAGGGGGGGGGAGAAGATGCAAATACATAAAATAAATTGGATTAATTTTTAAATAATTCTAGATAATATTAATACTAACAATTTAAAGGAAAAGTATAAAAATGGAAATTATGGGTTAATTTTATTTTTAATATAATTTTAAATCCTAAATAAAATAACAAAAGGAAACTTCTAATGTATTAAGAATATACTACATCAAGGCACAGTTCACATATTCAGGATTATGTCAGGTAGAACATTTTTGGAGAAATATAAACATTGTTTTCAAGAAACATTAAAGAAACAAATATTTAGAGAACTATATCATGTTCATTGACATTAAGACACAATATTAAAAAGATGTCAGTTCTTCACAAGTATCATAAATATAACAATTCTCTACAAATTAAAATTTATACATTTAATTAAGTTAAAACAAACAGTATTAATACTTTTAGATGGATTCAACAAAATCAAACACCTAAAATTAGCCAAGATAGTCCTGAAGAATAAACACAAAATTAAGGGAATTGTTATAACACATTTCAAATATTATTCTAAGCATAATAATTAAGACAGTATAGAAGGATTCAAGATAGAGAAATTTATCAATGAAAAAATGTAAAGTTCCCATAAATATCCTCAGCTATATATAATTCCTTATTATATAACAAATGTAGCACTGCAGTAGGACATGGCTAATTATTTGATGAAAATTGATAGGGAATGTGTAAAGAAAAGTAGATTTCTACACAACCCAGTAAAGAGAATTATCTTTGTTGCTAATGAAATAAATTTAAAATTTACATGAAAAATACCTATCTATAAACTTTTTTATGTTCAATTGATTTTTTAAAAATATTTTTGTTAGAGAAGTTGTGAACTTACAAAACAATCATGTACATGTGTGGAATTTCCATACAACACCCCTCCACCAATACACTACATCGATGTGGAGATAATACAGATTATGAGATATATCATCAGACACTGACTATGGTCTACAGTGTACAATTGGTATATATTTGCCATACCCCTCTATTAAGATAAAAACATAGAAAATGACTTTAGGACTTTGTATCATTTGGCTTAGCTATAAAACAAACTGCCCCAAAACTTAGTTGGTCAGACATTTGGGATGGGCACAACTGATGGGTTCTCATTTTAGTTTATTTCACTCATGCATCTTCAACCAGCCACTAGTCACTAGGTGACTTGAATTAGAAAGCGTTCCTTGTGGAAATAAAACCAACAGTAGAAAGCTGTAAATATTATAAGATTTTATAAAATTGCCTCTCATGATCTTGGAGATATTCAAGTCCAAATTACTTAAGGCAGGCTGCAAGCAAGGAACTCTGATGAAGGTCCTTGATGAGTTGCCCAGGGAAGCTGCAGTCTAAAGAAAAGATGGGAATTTTCTCTTCTGACTGCTGAAATCACTTTCCCATTTAAGATCTTCAACTGATTGGATGAGACACTTCTCATTGGTGAAAGCCATCTCCTCAGTTGATTATGTATGTAATCAGCCGTAAATACAATCAACTCACTGACAATTTAAATCCATGAAATATCTTCACATTACAAATTGGCCAATGCTTTCTTGACCAAACAACTGGGCACCATTACCTGGCTAAGCTGACACATGATCTAAGCCATCACAGTCACCACTTCTCAAACTGGCAGCCATATATCACATTAAACAATTCTTAATCTCTAAGTAAAAACAATTAAAGATATATCTTTTGACCTACCAATACTCAACCATGCTGCATACAAACTGAAAATGTGTTAAATTCTCTCCAATCAGGTGCAAAAACTTGGATAATATTCACTCTTAAACTTGACATCCTATAACTTAAATAATATAACATGAAACAAGTATAGCTTATGTTACACGATAAGGGAACAAGAGAGAAAGAAAACAAATACTTGTTTTATGTATAAATACAAATATATTCATAACAAAACAAGAAATATTCATGACCATTACAATCCTCCTTTCTGTAACTGGTCACATGGTCATGGTTCATATTTATCACCACATTCATCCAGTACCTATTCCTTGTTCCCTTTAATTTCATCAAGCACCTCAGCTGACCATGTCCTTAACCTGGCAAGGTTGATTCAAACCTTCATTCCTGAAGTTTCTGGGCCATTGATAGTCCTGCCTGGATTGTGGTGTTGCAATTTTCCATTGACTTTAATCACAGGGCATGGTAGTACTAAGAGATGGCCTAGGAGATCTGTATTCCAGGCAAACTCTTCTTTACCTCCATTGTGTAGTTGCAGTCTTATTTCCCCTGGATAGCCAAATCAATCACCCCAGTCAGCACAGTAATTCCTTTACTTTTATAACTGTATCTACCTATTTAGGAACAAACAGCCAACAAAACTTTTTAAGGTGTCAAAAATGCTCTCACCAAGAGCCTTTCATCTTATCAGCTTGGAAGTAGCCAACTTCCAATGTATATCTCTATTGCCAACTCATGCCAAGGACTAGTAGGGACTCCTTGATTATTGGCAACAGAGTCATTATTGTCTTTGAATCTAATCAGAGTAGAGAACCAATTGCCAATATCCCAGAATCAATTCAGAAATCCAATTTTTAAGATTCTGTTTCTTAAGGACCACTCTCAGTACCAAACTGTATGAATCAGGCTTCTCTAGGGAAACAGAATCAACAGAAGATATCTATAAATATTGTGAGATTTTATAAAAATATCTCATGTGACCAGGGGGATGCACAGGTCCAAATTCTGTAAGGCAGACTGCAAGCCAGAAACTGCAATGAGGTTCTTGATGAGATCCCCAGAAGAAGCTGTCTGTCTGAAATAGAGGTGGGAGTGCTCTCTTCTCACTACTGAAATCACTTCTCCTTTTTGACCTTTAACTGATTGGATAAGGTGATGGCTAAGATAATGTGTCAGCTCGGCCAGTAATTGTGTCCAGTTGTTTGGTCAAGCAAGCACTAGACTAATTGTAGTACAAGGACATTTATGGGCTTTAGTTACCAGTGAGTTTACTGCATAGATAGCTGATTACATCTATATCAACCAGGAAGATTACTATCAGCAATGAGTGAGTGATGCTTTATTCAATCAGTTGAATGTCTTAAAAGGGAAGTGATTTCAGCATTCAGAGAGAATTTCGCAGCTCATCTTTGGATAGCCAACAACTTCTGGAAACCCATCAAGGACCTTCATTGGACTTTCATCGGAGCCCCTGGTTTGCGGCCTGCTTGCGGAACCTGGACTTGTGCATCCCCATGGTCATGTTAGAAAATCTTATAAAATCTCATACTATTGACAGATACCGCCTGTTGATTCTGTTCCCTAAAGGACCCTAACTAATAATAGATGAGATGTCTCTCATTGCTGAAAGCAATCTCCTCAGTTTACTACAGATATAATCAGCCATTGGTGCAATCAAATCACTGATGATTTAAGTCCACAAAAATGTCCTCATAGTACAATTTGGCCAGTGCTAGCTTGACCAAGCAACTGGACACCATTACCTAGACAAGTTGACAAATGAGGCTAACCACCACATGACTCTGCTTTTTAGGCCTGGTTGGGTCTGTTGACTGGGGCAAGTGGAATGACTGGACTATAATGTCTCTCAACATCCAGCAAGTCTGTCTGAGATTTTTCACATTGTGGAGTGGCAGGGCTTCAAGAGAATTAATGGAAGAACCCTAAATCTCTCAATGCCTAAGCATGGAACTGACATAGTATCACTTTTGTCTCATTCTATTGGATAAATTAAGTCATGTATAGTACAGATTTGAGAAGTGGGGATATACTCTAACTTTGTTGTTGAGAGTAGTTGCAAAGTCACATCACAAGTGATGTGGATACAAAGAGAGTAATAATTATAAATAAAATTAAATAAATTAAATAAAAATGTGTAACCATTTTTGCACAATCCAGTACAATCTGAATTCATATTACAGAAAGATATTGTAAACCAGCCACAGCTTTCCAAGCCATAAAAAAACATAAATTAAAATTATCAAAATTAATTCAAATAAGTAATAATAATATACATCATAAATTATTGAAAACAAAAATAGATTTTTATCCAGTAACAAAAGTATATAATGAAAAATACTAATATAGAAAAGAATTTATAAGCAAAACAATAATATGAAAGATTTATAATTAACCTAGTATTTAAGGGACATAAATGGATTAAACAGCAAAGAAAACATAAATGGCAATTGAACCTATTATAAGATTCTCATGCTTATCAGAATCAAGTAAATGCAAAATATTACTACAGTGTGAAACTGTTTTATTACATTTAGATAGATAATTTATAAATTGGACCTTATCAAGCATTACAGAAAATATTAACTCTATTACACAGAGTTTACTGTACACACAGACGTATAGAGAGGTGCCCCTTCCTATTAAAAATATGTGGTCAAATGGCTTGCTTTGGTTTCTAAAATATGAGTGGAATTTGAGAACAGGATTGTTTTGTCCACTAGATTCCCAGAGTGATGCTGTAATGGAGTAGAGCCACGAGTCATACCATAATGGATTTATAATATATAAATATATTCAATTATGTAATGTGAATGAAAAATAAACTCTTTTGGTTCTAAGCTACTGAGACTTGGGTATCATTTGCTTGTCTTTTGTAAGACTGTTAGATTAATGACTCCCAATGAATTATGCCTCCTTGAATCCAAACTTTTGTGTAGTCCCCTCACAGATCATGCTTGGCTTGATCATGTGATTTAATTTGGCCAATGGGAAATCAGCAAACATGATGCAAACAGAAGCTTGACAATATTTTCAGTCTTGGAATACTACCACTTTGTCAGTAAACCTGTTTTATCCTCATTGAGAATGTGTTTTCTGTGGAGGAAGTCCACTTGGAAAGAGAAGACAGCCATTTTACCCATTCCAGACATCTCAGCTGAGGTACAAGATAAGTGAGAGAGGCCATTGAGATTTGTCCATTTGGCTGTCAACTAACTGCAAATGTTTAAGTGAACCCAACTGTTATCCATGGATCAGAGAGACAAGCTGTCCAGCCTAAACCATGCCTAAAGTACCAACCCAAAGAATCATGATTAAAATAAATGTTTTAAGGAAAAAATAAATAAATAAATAAATGTTTTTTTTTTCCCACTAGATTAATAAGGAGCTTTGGAATATCCCTTATAATAACAGGGCTTTTGTATATCATTTCAGGGAGTGGGAAGTAACACAATTATACAATAAAAAGTTTAGCATTACATGGACAACTCAATTTGCTGATAGTCTATAATAAAATAATAATCTAAGACATAGCCACATTTCTTCTAGGAGTCAGGTATTTCTCAGCAGCAATGATTGTAACGGAAAATATGGGAAACAACCCACAGTTATTATTTTTTTAAAAGGTACCGGGGTTTGCGATTGAACCCAAGACCTCTCACATGAGAAGCAGGCACTCAACCACTGATCTACACCTGCTTCCCAATGAGAGTTGATTTTCTCATTTGTTTGCTTGTTTATTTTGTTTTTAGGATTTACTGGGATCAACCCTGGGACCTCGTACATGGGAAGCAAGTGCTCAAACACTTGAGCTACATCTATTCCCTAACCCACAGTTATTTGACAGAAGAAAATAATAACACAATAATGATGATATATAAAATGAGAGAATATAATGCACTACTAAAAAAAAAATCACAGTTTTATATATCAATATGAATGAATCTTTGATACATTATGTTATGAAACAAGCCAGAGAAGAGTGTGATACAACTTCTGGAAAGTGTGGTAGATTGAACAACATGGCCCAGTTCAGACATGTTATTCATCTTAATCCTCATTATTGTGGTTGTGAACTCACTGTAAATAGGATCTTGTGAAGATGTCATTTTTAGTTAAAATATGGCCCAACTGAATGAGGTTGGGTCTTAATCCAGATTACTGTAGTCCTTTATAAGCAAAATAAATTCAAAAATAGTCAGATAACACCATGTAGAAGAAACAGAAGCCAGATGTCAACAGAACTTGAAAGAGAATGGAGAAGGCATGCCCATGAGTTGCAAGGCAGGGATATACTCCAAAGAACATCAAGGATCACTGGCTGCTAGCTCTAGAATGTTACAGATTTGAAGGGAAAAGAATCACCTTACTGCTGTCTGGATTTTAGAATTCTCCTAGCCTCAAAGCCATGAGTCAATAAGTCTCCACTATTTAATCCAAACAATTATGTGATATTTGACACAGCAGCCTAGCAAACTAAGAAAGCTATAAATCAAACAAACAAAAAATTGCAAATTGTTTTGGGATATGTAATAAAGCAAAGAATGAGAAATGCAAAATTAAGATAAATTGTTGAGAAAGAAGGAGGAGGAAGATGGATGAGAATGTAAATATACAATAGGTTTCTAAGTTGAAAAGTTCTAGTTTTAATTAAGGTAGTGGGTCCTTTTGGGTTTATTTCAATTTATGCTTATAAACATATAAATATTAGATATTTTCTTATGTTTATGCCTAATATTATATAATATATGTACTTTAGAAATAATTACCCAGTGTCATATCAGTGAAGGCTTTTGGAAAAGCAGATCGAATCATTCATTTCAGTACTTTATGAAGAGGTACCTAGTAAGGCATAGTGTGTTTGTTGGCCAAAGACTAATTGCAAAATGATAGGGGGAAAACAGAGTAAAACAAATGACTCATCCCATATAGGAAAAGCAGTAAGGCCAAGAGTATCTTAAGATACTCTGCTGGTAAAAGTGTTTCTACAAGTGTCCTGCTAGGGTTATGAAAAGCAACTGGTAATGCAAATAAGCACCTACTTAAAGATTAAATTTTGAATGAACAACCAAAAAAAAAAAAAAAAAAAAGAAGGAATTTTAAAGAGATTTAAAATAAACAGAAATAATAATAAGAATGCCATACCTTTAGGAATAAATACCTCCTGAGATCATCTACTGCCAAAATTAACAGTGTCCAATAAGGTATTGAATTCTGGAATGAAAGCTTAATTTGGTTTTGTGAATACAAAGATGAGACAAATAATTAGATGTAATAACTTTGATGTATATTGAGAAAGTGGCTTCTAGTGGTTGGAGGAAATATTCCCTAAGCAACATTTCCATTTTAGGTATAAATGTTTTTTAAAAAAGCTATTAAAATATTGGTAGGTTGATAGATTATAGATAGATGATAGATACAGCAGACGGATAAATATATATCTGCCTTAAACTGTGTAAATTAAATGTATTTCCAAACAGCCCTTTACATGTCAATATGGAAACAAAACAAAAAAGTATCTGTTCTTGGTACCAATATTCTACACTGGTATATTTACCTACTTACATATAAGTATTGCATTTGTTAAGGAAAAACTACAAATATTGCAAAGGAAAATTAAAGAATAGCATAATAATTGGTATAAAAGATATTCATGGATTGGAAGAGTCAATATCGTTCAGATGGAAATACTCCCAAAACTGATCAATAGATTCAATGTAAACTCACTCAAAATCTGAGCAAGATTTTTCAAAGTACCTAGAACAGCCAAAATACCTTGAAAAAAAATAACAAGCTTGAAGGACTTACACATCTGTTTCTGAGACTTGGAGCTGAGCAATAGTAATCAAGTCGCTAGAATATTGGCTTGAGGATAGATTTATAGATCACATAAATTGATTACAGAATCCAGAAATAGTCTCTTTGAATTAGCCAATTTATTTTTTACAAAGATGTCAAGGTATAATGCTTAATTATAGAAAATTTGGCTATGACTTTTTAATGTCATTAGAATTATTAATAGTAACAGGTTAAAGTTTTGTCTGCAGAAAAGCTAGCTTATATATTTGAAAATTTAATAAAATGCTTATGATTAAAAAAACTCATGTAATTGTTAATAGTCATTTCTATGTTCAGTTTCTGATAGGGATGTTATAAACTTGTATTCAGAGACTGCATACCTCCCTCACTCACTAAGCCTTTACAGAACCTTCTAGACTCTCCAGTTACTCAAGCTGTCCTCTCAGCTGCAGAAAATATTGGTGGCTGCTGCTTTTTTCCAGCTGTGTCTCTCTCCAGGAAATACCCAGGGTTAAAGAGCCTGCATCAAGTAGCTGTTTGGTATTGGGATATAAATGCATAACCACATAACCTCAATGCAAAGCTCCTCTGTAGGGCCATTCCAGCTCTGGAGCTCCATCTGCCTAATCATGATGCCTTCACTCACTCAGGGTTGTCAATCCCAAGCACTTGCCCCAAGTAAACCCCCGTCATGCAAATCTCTGACTCCAGGTCTGTTGATCTACAAGAAATTCTATTCTATAAAGAAAGCCCCAAATCTTGATTCTGTGTCTTAGTATATGTGGTTCTGTTACACTTTTAAACAACTATTTGTTAAAGACAAATTTATAACTTCCCTACTTAATGTGTAAGCTTTTGCTTTTAGACACAATGGCTTACTTTTTCTTACCATTAGTTCCCAGTTACTCACATGACTACTTAATATCACAGTTCAGTGTTTCTAGGCTTACAGCCAGATAACAAGTCCAGTTATAGATTTTTAACATTATCCTCCCCCAAGCCAAATACAATTTAAATGAGTATTTAATTGTATTTAATTAGAAAATTATCACTTAGTTTAAGTAACTTAATTGTTCTCAGTATTGGCAAGAATCCCCAAATTCACAAACTGAATTAAATGTGTGTTACCAAGAATAAGGCAGCACGAATCTTACTTAGAATGTAAAGTATAGATTAACAGTTGCTAAAAAGAATAAATTTGGATGTATACAGAGATTGATGAAGTTTTATATATGTATATGCATACATATATATGTATATATACATAAAATTTAAGTGTACCACAAAGCAAAATTCTATAATTAAAAGTTATAAAGCTTATCTTTTGCTTCTGTCATTTTTCATAAAGCAGAAGCTATATCTATTAGTGGAACTATAGCTAACAGCTATTTCTAAGAGTGGAACTTTTTATATTTTCCTTTTATTAAAGAAAAAGAGCACTTATTTTTAGAGGAATATACAGTGAAGAAAATATTATCATCCACAGTCTCATTGCCCAAGGAAAATCTTATTTAATATTCTATTTATTGCAATCAAATATTATTTTGTACATTTTAAATAGATAAAATTAAACATTAAATATCATTTTTGCTAATTCATGCATACAACAAATATTTATTTAGTGGATAATGTGTTAATAACTGTTCATATCAGTGAAAATATAATAGTAATCAAAAGAAAATTCTTGCTCCAATGGTATTTACACCTAATAAGGAATGATTACATTAAATCAATATAAATAATGGCATATCAATCCACATATAGTGTTATGAAGAAAAATATAGTAGAAAAGAGTTTTGAATGTGGGAAATATATGTTTTTTGGATATTTTGACAAAGAAAGGTTTCTCTAATGAATCATTTTTTTCCAACATAAATTGAAGAAGAGACCTATGTGTTTATGTGGAAAACAGAAGAGAATATACAAAGAAACAAAACAGTATTATTTGGTATGTTTTAGGGAAAGCAAGGTCAATGTAACAGGATATAGTGAAAGTAATAGGAAATGAAGGCATAGGTGGAGATCTGGATGGAGAAGCAGATTACATAGGTTTTAAAGGCCATTTCATGGATATGGGGTCTTAGTTTAAGAAAGAAGGGAAGCTATTAGTGGCTTTTGAGTTAGAAAGTGACATGATCTCATTTACATTTTACAGAGATCAGTCTGATGGTATGTGTAGAATAGACTTCAGGAGTGTAGAGATTGAAATAAAATAATAGTTAGGTGGCTGTTGCCAATAGCTGAGGTGAGAGATGGTGATTGGTGGATCAGAGCCATAGCCATGGAGTTAGTGAGAAATGGTCAGATTCTAAATTTAATGTTCAGATAGAGATTATTGGTTTTATAGACGAATTGGAAGAATGTTATCAGGAAAAGAAAACACCCAAGGGTTTTGTCCTGAAAAATCCTAACATTATACATATTTTACTTACTTATTTTAAAATTTCTTTGTATCTGCCACTAGAATGCCAGTCCCAAAAGGCAGGGATTTTTATGTGTTTTTTTTTTTTTTCCATTGCTGTATCCCCAGAGCCTAGAATTTACCCAGCACAAAAATGCTCAATAAATGTTAAATGAACTAATTAATGAATGGAAAACTTAAATGATAGAGTTGGCATTTTCTGATATATATCCAGAATGGCTTAGAATCAGATTTGAGGTGAAGAGGGTAATTAAGTTTTATAAATGAAATTTGGAGGTACTGTGCTGGTTTTAGTTTTTTTACCGAACTCAGAAAATCCTCTTCTTAAAACAAAACCATTTCCATGCCTGTAAACCCATTGTGTGGGATCTTTTGATTAGATTCAGTTAAGTGGGATTTTGAAAATACCACTTTTGATTAGATCACTTCAGTTAAAGACATTTGATTAGATTGCATGACTCAGGGTGTGTCAATCCTCTTGCTATAGTCCTTTATAAACAGAGGACTAAAAAGCCACAGATACACAAAGAAAAGTAGCAGAGAGAGAGAAACAACAAGACACTGAGAGAGTGTTTACAGAGGCCAGAGACTGGAATCTATGGAGCACAGAGACCCAGAAAGAGATCCTCCAAGAGGCTGAAAGAGGTGAGACATGGAGGAGAGGGGGAGACAAGCCAGATGTCTGATCATCTACAGTTGAGCTTGGGGAGAAAGTGAGGCTGGAGAAGGCAGAGCCTGGCAGAGCCCTGCCATGTGCCTGACCACCCACAGCTACAACGTGTTTAGACAGGATCTTTTTTTTTTTTTTACTTTTAGTGGGAGGTCCTGGGAATCGAACCCAGGTCCCTCCATATGGGAGACAGACGCCCAACCATTTGAGCCACATCCTCCCCCTAGAGAGGATCTTTTGTTGATGCCTTGATTTGGATATTTCCACAGCTTCAGAAATACAAGCTTTTACCCTAAAACATTCCCATTGTAAAAGCTATCCAATTTTCCTGGTATATTGCATTGGCAGACTTTAGCAAACTAAGACAGGTACCAATGATATATTCATGTATATATTTTGAGACAGTTGTCTTATATAGAATACTGAATACAAAAGAGAGATCAGATTATAGATGTAAATTTGGAGAATTCACCATATTTATTGATGGTTTCTAAACACGATTACTAGCTAGAATCCTACGGGGATATATTTTTTTAAAGTGTCTGGATCCTAGGACATAGAAATTTATTCAGAAATGAAAAGGTTGGTCTGTGCAAGAGTGTGCATTGTTGGGGGTGGTGGTGTTTAAATACCCAGATGATTCTAAAATGGAGATAGCATAAATGCTATTTAAAACCAAGGGCTTGGTTGATTTGACCTAGGTTAGTGGTTCTCAATTTGACTAGTAATTAGAATCACCTGGGTAATCTTTTAAAAATTCTCATATTTGATTAGATCCCAGACTTTTAAGTTAAAATCACTTATTTTACAATTTCTCAAGGATATCCAATGTGCAGTCAGATTGAGAATTATATACCTAGGGAATAGTTGCAGATAAACAAAGGGGACATGTCTGAATTCTGAGTCTTAGGTTACATCACCTTTAGTGGTCAGTGAAATGTGTAGCCTCCATCAAAGAATATTTTTTTAAAAGCAGGAAGGAAGAACAGAAAGTGTGTGTCCACTGCTCCAGGGAAGAATGGTATGGGAAGGGTAAAGGGATCAAATGTGTTTAAATGCTGATGATATTTAGATTGAAAAAATAACTGTGGGTTTATACTTGTGAAGGTAATTGTTAACTTAGATGAAACCAATTTCAGTGAAATACTGGAATAAATATTGGGGAAGTTCAAGAGACAATGTCACAGTGAGTTTGTGAACTGCCTTGGAGATGTTTTACTGTGAAGGAGAGTGTAGCAGTTTGGCAGTTTGAAGTAATTATGAATTCCAAAAATAGATATTGGATCATGTTTGTAAACTGGTCTGCTAATCTGGGCATGATTAAGTTATGATTAGGGCATTAACTGGACCACGTCAGTAGGGTGTTGAGCCCTATCCCTTGCTGGGTGGGGGAATCAAATATAAAAGGCATGACAAAGGACAGAGGGAGAAGTTTTAATGTTGGAGTTCTGGTGAGGAAGGAGAGAAGGCCCTGGGATAGAAACGAGCCTTTTGCCTGAGAGTTCACAGCTGGCCTTGTGGAGAGAAGCAAAGCCTAGAGAGCCTAATAGTCTACAGCTGACCTTGTGGAGGAACCAGAGGAGCCAAGCCTGGAGAGAAACAGAGCCCCAGGAAGAGAAGAACCCAGGAAGCCCACCCTACCAAACGTTGGCAGCTGTCTTGCTCCAACATGTGACAATAGACTTTGGTGAGGGAAGAAACTTATGCTTTATGGCCTGGTAAGTGTGGACTTCTATCCCAAATAAATATCATTTATAAAGACCAACCAATTTCTGTTATTTTGCATCAGCACCCCATTGGCTGACTCATACAAGGAGGGAACAGCATTTCTGGTGTGGTAGTTGGAGAAATAATGACAGACAAGTGAGGGATATTTTAAAAATGGGAAATATCACATTGTATTTGATTGATGGTAGTGATTATTTAGAGTGAAAAACTGAGCATGCAGAATACAGACAGGAAAAATGTTTATGCATGATGTTATTGTGTGGGCAAGTGCACAAGTAGAGGGATTGGCACAAGACAGGAGAAAGGGGAGGTTAGCCAACAAAGAGTAGGGAAGTTACCATATAGGGAGCTAATTCAAAGAGGCTAGTATTAATATATTTGTTAGTTTGAGGTTATACAAGTTGTCTTCATATTGCTTCCAATGTCTTTATTGATATGAAAAGCAATACGATCATCCAAGCATGAGGCAGGTTATTGGAGACAGCTGTAGCAAAATCATCTGAAGAATAAGAAAATAAAGTGATAGAGAAATGTATTAAAAGTGCCAGACAATTCTAAGTGAGGTTTCACTTTAGGTTTGTGGTTCTAAGTTTATGTTAGATCAATTGGCATTCATGTGTGTTTTTCTCCAGACCTATTCAACTTCTTTGGTATAGGTGTGGAGTAGGTGGGAGATGGGAGATTTTCTGAGTATGACGGAGGAAGAGAGGCAAATGAGTTTAGGATGCATTCAGTGGAGAGATAATAATGATGGAATATGGCCAGAAGCATCTTCATATATATGTGACAAGTTCATGTACACAGGGCCCCACTCTCAGAAGGGTCCTATATTGGTTAAAAAAGTTTTGCTGTCACCATCTTTATATTCTCAATAATTGCTTCTTCGAACTTATGTTTTTAAGTGAGTTCCAATGGGACAATGGAGCATGTGTGTGAAGATACCTGCATGTGTGTGTCTATTGTGTCTTGCCTCCCAGTTTGCATGTATGATTCAAAATCTCTGACTACTTCCATGTCATGCACTGAGTCTCATTGAACTCACGTGCATCATAGAGCCACTGAAATTCTGTGCTTATGTTCCATATCATCAGGTTTACGATTGAGTAAGCAGGGACACTGAGAGCCCTGAGAATTTAAGATTTCCATTGGAACCAGAACTTGTTTTGAGTGCAGAAACAGGTAATGGTATTTGTACTAGTTTCCCAGCTGCTAAAAACAAACAAACAAACAAACAAACAAACAAAAAAACAACAGGTAATGGTGTTTGTATTAGTTTCCCAGTAGCTAAAAAAAATTCCATAGAAATGGTTAACTTAAATGATGGGAATATTTTGGCTCAAGGTTTTTAGCAGGAAGAAGTCCAAAATTGAGATAGCAATAACGTGATCCATTTTCTACAAAGACTGTGGTGTTCTAGGACTGTGTTTTAGTTTCCTTGGCTGATCAAGCAAATACCATGCAATGAGTTGGCTTAAAAAATGAAAATTTAATGGCTCACAATCTTGAGGATCAGAAAAAGTCCAAATCAAGGCATCAACAGGGAGAAGCCTTCTTCCTGAAGACAAGGGTTCTGAGACTGGCTGTTGGTGATCCTTGGTCCTGGGGGTCTCTGGCACATGGCAGTGCAAATGGTGTCTTCTCCTGACTTCTCCCTTGCCTTCCAGGTTCTGTTGACCTTAAACTTCTTGCTTCCCATGGTTTTCTCTTTTTCAGTATTACTTTCATTCTGCTTTTGAAGGACTCTACTAGCAGGATTAAAACCCATCCAGATTGGGTTGGGCCACACCTTAACTGAAGTAACCTATCAAAGTTACAATAGCTTCATACCCATGTGAATGAATTAAGTTTAATTACATGTTTTTTGTGGTGCATACAGTTCCAAATCACAGAGACTGGCTGCCAGTTATAGTTGATGCTTGGCTTTTCTGTCACATGGCAATCCACATGGTGATATTTTCTCATTTCACATCTGGGTTCAATTGACTTTCATTTTTTTTCCCTCAGGGGCCATTTCTCTCTGTCCTTCTCTATAACACCTCCAATAATGGGATTAAGTCCAATCTTAATTCAATTGGCTACATCTTAACTAAAAATAAGATCTTCAAAAGGACTTATTAAAATGAGATCACATCCATGGGAATGGATTAAAATTAAGAACATGTTTTTTTTTTCTCTGGGGTACATAATTCATTCTACTGCAGTTTGCCCTCTGGACACCAAAATGCATTTATTCCATTACAATATCCAGAAGCATTAAGTCATTTCAGTAACAGTGATAAGTACAAACTCTCATCAAATTACTTATGGGTATGATCTGTTCTGGCTCAAAATTCCTCTCTGCCTGATGGACCTATGAAACCTAGAACACAACTTATAGGCTTTCAATAAACATGGTGGACAGAATGTGAAACAGCTAATCAGGAATGTCCAAAGAAATATCATGAATCAAAGTAATGAAATGAAGGTATAGATAAAGGATATTAAGAAGAAACTGGGGGAACATACTGAAGAAATAGTAAACATACATGAAAAAATAACAGATATGATGATGATGAATGGCCCAATTCAAGAAATACAAAATACACTGGAAGCACATAACAGCAGATTTGAACAGGCAGAGGAAAGAATTAGTGATGTTGAAGACAGTACATCTGAAATCAAACAGATAGTAGAACAGATAAATAAAAAGACAGAAAAAATCCAGCAGGGACTTAGGGATTTGAATGACAACATGAAGCACACAAATATATACATTACAGGAATTCAAGAGGGAGAAGAGAAAAGAAGAAGGCAGAGGTGAATTGGAAGAAATAATGGCTGAAAATTTCCCAACTCTTTTGAGAGACATGGAAGTACATGTCCAGGAAGCACAGTGCACACCAAACAGTATAAATCCTAACAGGCCTGCCCCAAGACACATACTTGTCAAATTGTCCATTGCTCAAGACTAAGAGATAATACTGAAAGCAGCAAGAGAAAATAGATCCATCACATCCAAGGGAAGCTTGATAAGATTAAGTGCTGATTTCTCATTTGAAACCATGGAGGCAAGAAGGCAGTGGTATGGCATAGTTAAGGTGCTAAAAGAAAAAGGACTTCCAGCTAAGAATTCTCTATCCAGCAAAGCTGGCATTCAAAAATGAAGGAGAGTTCAATAGGGCAGGAGTAGCTATACTAATATCAGGCAAAATAGACTTTAAATTCAAAACTATTGTAGGAGACAAAGATGGACACTATATATTAATAAAAGGGGTAAACTATCAACAAAAAAGCACAATCATAAACATTTATGGTCATAACCAGGGTGCCTCAAAATATATGAGGCAAACTTTGGAAAAACTAAGTGGAGAAATTGATGCCTCTACAATTATCAGGGGACTTTAATACACCATTATCACCATTAGACAGAACACCTTGCAGAAAATCAATAAAGAAACAGACACCTTGAGTGACACATTAGAGGATCTAGACCTAATAGAAATATACAGAACATGACACCCAAATACAGCAGGATGTACATTCTTCTTGAGCACACATGGATCATTCTCTAGGATAGACCACATACTAGGCCACAGAAGAACTCTCAACAAATTCAGGAACATTGAAATTATACCCAGTAATTTCTCCAACCACAATGGAATGAAGCTGGAAATCAGATGGGACAGAGAACCAGATTAGGCATAAAGATATGGAAGTTAGACAATACACTCTTAGACAATCAATGGGTCAAGGAAGAAGTTGCAAAATAAATCAGTAACTACCTTGAAATGAATGACAATTACAACACAATGTACCAAAATCTATAGGATGCAGTAAAAGCAGTACTGAGAGGGAAGTTTATAGCCATAAATGTCTATATTGAAAAAGAAGAAAGAGCTAAAAATCAAAGAACTAACTGAACACCTGGAGGAATTAGAATAAGAACAACAAACTAAATCCAAAGTAAGTAGAAAGAAGGAAATAATAAAGATTAGAGCAGAACTAAATGAAATTGAAAATAAGAAGGCACTGGAAAAAATAAACAAAAGCAAAAGCTGGTTTTTTAAAATTGACAAACCCTTAGCAAGACTAACAGAGAAGAAAAGAAGATGCAAATACATAAAATAAGAAATGAGGAGGGAGATATGACAACTGACCCCCCAGAAATAAAGAGTATCATAAGAGGATACTTTGAAAAATTATATACCAACAAGATGTATAATTTAGAGGAAAAGGATAAATTCCTACGAGCACACAAGCAGCCTATATTGATGAAAGAATTTGATGAATTCAACAGACCAATCACCAGGAACAAGATTGAATTAGTCAAAAAAAAAACTCTCAAGTGAGAACACCCAGGACCAATTCTACCAAACATTCCAGAGAGAACTAAATTTGTGGGATTCTACATAATATGAAAATTCATTACACCAAGTCTCTGATAATGGATTGACCATTTTAAAGAATATTTAAATTAAGTTTTGAAATAAAGTAAGATACAAAAAGAAAAAGGAGGAGAAATCCAGTTTTGGAAAAAAAAAGAGTTTCATGAAACAAATAATTCTATGAAATTTAATACAATATTCAGAATGAATTTAATGGAAAAATAAACAAGGAAGTTGTTTTGTGCTTTAAGTGCTATCACATACAATATGTCATTTAACAGCCATGTTTGAAGATGCTACTAATAAAATCCCTGTTATAGATAAGGAAATCAAAAACAGAATTTCATCAAATAGCTCAGTACTAAAAGGCAGACTCTAACAGTCTTTCTGACTTCAAATTTGAATACTTCATCTCTATTTACATAATTGACTGTATAAAATCTATTTAGGAACCTATGAAACTTTATATTTTATCTATAAGAGACTGCTGTTAATTATACCTAAAATCAAATTAAGCCCATTTACTCTTCAGCATTATAATAGAGAAATGTTCTCCTTTGTCTCTCCAAAATGGGCTTTATTTCTCTATAAATCCTTTATGTGTATTTCTCTTTCCCCAAAAATCTATGAAAGTCATTACTTATATTTATATCTATTGGTCTTAGATTAAGATGTAAAAGTGATTTTATTTGTATATGACTAGATAAAGAATAAGACCAAGAAACAATGTTTCAAGGACAAAACTATTTCTCAATGTATCAGGAAATGAATTCATCCACTTTAAATTATCAGAAACATTTGTGAATTTGAAACTAGTTTAATAACATTGTCAGAATATTCTCCTTAAAGAAATTGAATACTTTAATGTGTAACCCAACAGATTAGTTCTTCAATTGAGCCAATTTCTCATAACCATTATAAAAATCAATACCCATATGTGATCTCTTATAGTAGTAAATGAAAAGGTTTTTTTTCTGAAAACTCCCATGGGCTAAATGAAATTTCTCAAAATTGTGGTTTCAACATTATTTTTCCTCTGGTCTATGATAAGAAATCATTTATATAATTCTAATTAGATACAGTTATATGTCAAATGTGGCATTTAAAAATATTTTCTCTGTGTTATTATTCTTTTATGAAAAATATTATTTCCATATTTCTAGATTTATTTCTATTTTTCTAAGTAGTAAAACTAAGTATTTAGGGTGATATTCTCTATATATCCAATGTTTTTTTCAATTTAAATTCTGTTTCTAATAGGCAGGGGAAAATGTTCTAATGCTACTAGGAATTTATAAGACAGCAATATTCCTTATGAATACATATTATGATTGTTTTGAGTATGTGGTCTAAAAAGGAAGGACTGAAAAGCTAAAGAAAATGAAGTCCTTGTCCCACACACTCCTTTAATTCCTATGTATTGTAACTATGGATAACAGGTTATTTGAAGTCAGAAATAAGAGAATCCTTTAAAATGAAAGCATATGCATCTCTTGGTCATATAATAGTATCACTTGTGTTACGTTAGAGGAAAAAGCTAGTTCTGCCATTTACTTTCCTTGTGTTGGAAGGAGTTTAATTAAATAACATCAATGTGAGTCACAGTAATTTATGTAGTGAATGAGTTAATGAAAAATACGAGTCAGAGGCTATACTAAGCACTTAGACACATATTGCCATTTGTAATACTCACACTAATCCAGTGAGTTAGGTATTTATTATTAGTGGATTAATTCGGGGCTTAGGAAACTTAAGTGGCATGCCCAGGCAATATTGCTAGAATGTGACAATAAATGAAATAAACCCGGATCTCTAACTCTAAGTACTCTGAAGTCTCTAAAACACCATGCTTCTTCTGAGATACTTAGAATCAAGATATGAAACAATTAGTTTGACAAAGGAAAAAAACACACATTTTAGGTGAATTTATAAGAAATCGAAACCTGAAATAAACCAGTATAAATTCCAAACAGTATAAAACAATGTATATATAGAGATGCTTAATGCTTAGAAAAGAGCAATAGAATGTAAATCCATATGGTTATTTTGTTAATTTTAAAATTTACTTCTCTATTTTTTTCCCTATCATTTTAGATTACCTGACCATGACTCTGGTGAAGATACTCCACTGATCACCGTGAACCTAGAGTAGTATCTAACATGGATTAATCCTGCTTGTACCTTGAAAAGAACCATCTCAGCATTCACTTCTTGTAAAGAAATTATTAATCTGTTGCAACATAATGCATCAGTAGTGGGGAATGGACTATTGATAATACTTAATTAAGGTACTATTTTTAATAACACAAAGAACTTTAATAAGCCTCTCTTTATTTTTAAGCCAACGCCAAAAACCCACTTTTATGTTTTAAAATGCTTTTGCTAACTGGAATGCTATTGACCTACTCTTAAATTTATTCAACTGATACCACTTGTTAGCTCATGAGGGGTACGTATTTTAATTCACCAAGTAGATTATTTTCTTGAATTGCTTAAGAATAATTTCTGAGTAGATATTTTTTTTTAATTTCCTATGCATAATCTATTCTTTACATTCGGTGTACCCTCTTAATAAAATGCCATCACTGTCTAAGTGCAATCCTTTGCTTTGCATTTTGATGAAAATTAACTCAATTGAGAGTGTTGGAAAAATTTCACTTTACTAAATATGTCATTGAGAAAACACATAATCTACACTCTGTCTTCATGTTGTTATATACCACAAGCCTTCCTTCTTGCAATCTGTATTTTTTTCTTTGGCAACATTACATGGAGGAATAGTGCTTAGTAGAATAGTTTTGTATGAGATATTCTCAGTTGCAAATTTTTATGATGTTACTGTCACTTTCCAATCAAAACATATATCCAAAGTTGTCATCTGAGGTGAAAAAGTAGAAGAAAAACAACACATCCAAACATATAATTACACTGCAAACATATTTAAGTATAAATAGACAATATTCTCCATCTGGTCTGATAAAGAGTACAGGAGAAAAGGGATCTCATGCAGGGCCGTCTTCTGGGCCATCTCTTTAAAGAGCAGGTTGAACTACTCCTGCTTCCCTTGTGAAGAGAATTTGTGTGACAGGAGTTTCTCTAGAGTAAGAAAAAGTGCTGTGTTGTCAGCCAGCAGTATTTTCTGTTTCAGAATTCTGAATTTTTTTTATTTAAAAAAATCAGTTTTCTTGATACATATTAATAAAGCATAAATCCATCCAAAGTGTACAATCAAAGGTATCTTGTGTAATCACATATTTGTGCATTCATCACTACAATCATTCTTAGAGCACTTTCATTATTCAATGAATAGTAATAATAAACAATAAACAAACAAACAAGCAAACAAAACTCATCACCTCTCATCTGTTTCCCCTGCTGTACAATGCTGCTATTCTGTTTCCTTCTTTCTAGTATATTGGTATTCATATTTTGTAAAAACACTCATATATGCAATATTCCCCATATTTGTGTTTTACATGAAGTTTTATTCTCTTATACAGCCACATGTTACAGTTTTTTAAATTTCCTTCTAGTAATATACATGACCTTAGGCTTTCTTTTGAACTACTGTCATACCCATCTAATAGCTCTACTAGTTGCAAAAACCATGATAAGCTTTCACTACTTCTATTCATTTCCAAAGATTTATAAACAACCTTTATACCAATTCTGCACAGATTAACCCTCAGCTTTCCATTCTCTACTCTGCTTTATTTTCTGGTGACCTATATTCTAATTATTAGCTCCATGATTTTACACAATATATTTAGTTCATAATAGCGCAATCATACAATATTTGTCCTTTTATGTCTCTTGCTTCATTCAACATAATGTTCTCCAAGTTCATCCATGTTGTCACATACTACATGACGTCATTTCTTCTTAAAACTTCATAATATTCCATCGTGTGTATACACCACAATTTGTTTATCCATTCATCAGTTGATGGACACCTGGGCTGTTCCCAACTTTTAGCAATCATGAATAATGCTGCTGTGAACATCAGTGTGCAGATATATGTTTGTGTCTCTGCTCTCAGTTCTTCTGGATATATACCTAGCAATGGTATTGCTGGGTCATATGGCAAGTCTATATTCAAATTCCTTAGGAACTGCCAAACAGTCCTCCACAGAGGCTGTACCATTCTACATTCCCACGAACAGTGAAGAATTGTTCCTATCTCTCTCCACATCCTTGACAAAATTTATAGTTTTCTGACTTTTTAATAGCAGCCAGAGTAATAGATGTGAAATGAAATCACATTGTAGTTTTGATTTACATTTCCCTAATTGCTAGTGATGTTGAAGATTTTTCATGTGTTTCTTCACCATTTGTATTTCTACTTTGGACATTGTCTTTTCAAGTCATTTCTCCATTTTTTAATCAGGTAGTTTGTCTTTTTATTGTTGAGTTGTATGATCTCTTTGTATATCTTGGACATTAAACCCTTATTGGATATATGATTGCCAAATATTGTCTCCCATTGAGTCAGCTGCATTTTTGCCCTTTCAACAAAGTCCTTTGAAATGCAAAAGTGTTTAATTTTGAGAAGGTCCCATTTGTCTATTTTTTGGTTGTTGTTGTGCTTGTGCTTTGGGTATAAGGTTTAAGAAAGTACTGTCCACCACAAGATCTTGAAGATGTTTTTCTAAATTTTTTTTTTTGTTGTTGGAGTTTTATGGTTGTTGCTTTTATATTTAGGTGCTTGATCCATTTTGAGTTAATTTTTGTATAAGGTGTGAGATAGGGGTCTTCTTTCTTTTTTGTGGATATGGATATCCAGTTCTCTCAGCATATTTGTTGGAAAGACTGTGCTGATCCATCTAGGAGGACTTGACAGCCTTGTAGATGTGAGAGTCTATTTCTGAGTTCTTGATTTGATTCTTTTGGTCAATGTGTCTGTCTTTTGCCAGTATCATGGTTTTGTTTTTGTTGTTGTTGTTGTTTTGTTTTTGTTTTTAATCATTGTAGCTAAGTAATATGCTTTAAAGTCAGGAAGTGAGAGTCTTCCAATTTCATTCTTTTTTTTTTTGACACATTTCTGGCTATTCTGGGTCCCTTACACTTACAAATGAATTTGATTATTGGCCTTCCCATTTCTCCAAAAAAGGCTGTTGTGATTTTCATTGGGATTGAGTTGAATCTGTACATCAGTTTGGACAGAATTGACATCTTAACGATATTTAGTCTTCTAATCTATGAACAAGGTTTGTTCTTCCATTTATTTAAGTCTTCTTCAGTTTCTTTTAGCAATGTTTTGTACTTTTCTGTTTTTGGTTAAGTTTATTCCTAAATATTTGTTTTAGTTGCCATTATAAAAGGAATTTTTCTGATTTCATCCTCAGATTCCACATCAGTAGTGTATAGTAGTGCTACTGAATTTTGCATATTAGTCTTGTATCCTGCCCCTTTGCTGAGCACATCTATTATTTCTAGTGGGTTTTCTTGTGGGTTTTTCAGGACATTCTAGATAAAAGGTCTTAGTGTCATTGAACCGTGAACTTTTTATTTCTTCCTTTCCTATTTAGGTGCCTGTTATTTCTTTGTCTAGCATAATTGCTCTAACTAGAACATCTAGCATAATACTGAATAACAATGGTGACAGTGGGCATACTGGTCTTGATCCTGATCTCAGTGGGAAAGCTGTCAGTCTTTCACCATTGAGTACAATGCTAGGTGTAGGTTTTTCACATATGCACTATACCATATTGAGAAAGCTTCTTTCTATTTCTTTCTTTTGGAGTGTTTTTATCAAGAAAGGGTGCTGTATTTTGTCAAATGCCTTTTCTACATCAATTGAGAGGATCATGTGATTTTTCTTCTTCAATTTATCAATGTGGTTTACTACTCTAATTGATGTTTTTGTGTTGAACTACTCTTGCATACCTGGGATAAAACCCACTTGATCATGGTGTATAATTCTTTTACTGTGATTTTGGATTGTGTTTGCAAGCATTTTTTTTTTGGGGGGAGGGGCTTTGCATCTATATTCATTAGAGATATTGGTCTGTAATTTTATTTTTTCATAGTATCTTTATTCAGTTTTCAGTTTTAGGGTGATGTTGGCTTCACAGGATGAATTTGGTTGAATTCTTTCCTGTTCAATTTTTTTGCAAGAGTTTGAGCAAGATTAGTATTAGATAGTCTTTGAATGATTGGTAGAATTCAACTGTGAAGCCATGTTGTTCTGGGCTTTTCATCTTTAGAAGGTTTTTATGACTGTTTCAATCTCCACACTTGTGATTTGTTTATTGAGCTCTTCTATTTCCTCTAGGATCAGTGTAGCTGGTTTGTTTGTTTCTAGGAATTTGTCCATCTTGTCTACATTGTCTAGTTTTTTAGCATACAGTTTTTCATTGTATCCTCTTATGATCTCTCTTATTTTGCAGTGACTTTGGTAATGTTTCTCTTCTCAATTTTGATTATTTTTATTTGTGTCTTTTCTTTTCTTTTTCTTTGCCATTCTAGTTAAGGGATGGTCAATTTTGTTGATATTCTCAAAGAACCATCTCTTGTGTTTTTTTTATTCTTTCTACTTTTAAAAAAAATTCATTTATTTCTGCTCTGATATTTATTATTTCTTTCCTTTGACTAGGTTTGGGGTTAGTTTACTATATTTTTTCTAGTTCCTCCAGGTGTGGTGTTAGGTGTTCAATTTTAGCTCTTTCTTCTTCTTTTTTATTTTTTTTAAGATTTATTTTTATTTATTTATTCATTCTCCTCCCTTGCCATTTGTGCTCACTGTCTGCTGTTTCCATTCGCTGTGTTTCCTCTGTGTCTGCTTGTCTCTCTTTGTTGTGTCATCTTGCTGTGCAAGCTCTCTGCTGGTGTGGGTGTAGGCCGTCAGCTCTCTGAGGGCGTGGGCATGGACTGTCAGCTCTCAGCAGGTGCGGGCCAGCTTGCCCTCACCAGGATGTCCTGGGAACCAAATCCAGGGCCTCCCATATGGTAGACAGGAGCCCAACCACTTGAGCCCCATCTGCTTCCCTCTTTCTCCTTTTTAATGTAAGCATTGAGGGCCATAAATTTTCCTTTCAGCAAGGCCTTTAAGGTTATATGTTGTGTTCTCATTTTCATTCACTTCAAGATATCTATTGAATGTCTTGTTTGACCTACTGATTATTTAAGAGTGTGTTGTTTAATCTCCATATATTTATGAATTTTCCCTTTTTCCATCCTTTATTGATTTATTCTGTTATGATCAGAGAAAGTATTTTGTATAATTTCAATCTCCTTAAGTTTATTGAGACTTGACTTGTGACCCATTTATGTTCTATCTTGAAGAAGGATCCATGAGCCCTTGAAAAAGAATGCATATCCTGCTGCTTTGGGTTGCAATGCTCCATGGATGCCTGTTAGGTCTAGTTAATTTATTATATTATTCAAGTTCTCTGTTTCTTTATTTATCCTCCATCCTGATGCTGTTTACATTACTGAGAGTGGTGCATTGAAGTCTCCAACTATTATTGTAGGGACATCTATATCTCCCTTCAGTTTTGCCAATGTGTGCCTCATGTATCTTGGGGCACTGAGGTAAGGTGCATAAATATTTAGCATAGTTATTTCTTCTTGGTGAATCGCCCCCTTTTATTACTATATAATGACCTTCTTCATCCCTCATGACAGTTTTGCATTTGAAATCTATTTTGCCCAATGTTGGTATCACTACTCCAGCTTTTTTTGTTTGTTTGTTATTATTTGCATGGAATATCTTTTTCCAACCTTTCACTTTTAACCTGGTTGTGTCCTTAGGTCTGAAGTGGGAAACTTATAGACAACATATAGATGGCTCATATTTTTAAAATCCATTCAATCAGTCTATGTCTTTTGACTGAGGAGTTCAAGCCATTAAATTTCAGAAAATTTATTATTGAAAAGCCAATAAATAAGTAAACCTTATTACTGTAAAAGCAATACTTCATCCATTTTAATCTTTGGATTTCTGTTGTCATATTGTACTATTGTCTATCATTTTACCCTTTAATTTACCCTTTTTAATAATCTTCATTTCTACATTATTCTCCACATCTCTCACCCTTGTTTTTTCATTACAGGTTGTAGCACTCCCTTTAGTGTATCTTGTAATTCTGTTCTTTTGGTAACATATTCTATCAGTTTTATTTTGTCTGTGAAGATTTTGAACTCCCTCTCATTTTTAAAGATAGGATAGATAAATCTTGGTTGGCTATTTTTCTCCTTCTGTACCTTAAATACACCATACCACTTTTTTTCTCTCCTCCATGGTTTCTGATGAAAGGTTGGCACTTATATTAATGAAGTACCCTTGTTTGTGATACTTTGCTTTTCTCTTACTGCTTTCAAAATCTTCTCTTTATCTCTATTTGTCTTTCTGAATAGTAGGTGTCATGGGGCAGGTTTATTCAGATTTTTTCTGTTTGTGGTGCATTGTCCATCTTGGATATTGATATTTATGTCTTTATGAGGGTTGGGAAGTATTCAATCATTATTTCCTCAAATACTCTTTCTGCTTTTCCATTATTTTCTTTTTCTGGGACACCAGTAATGTGTATTATTTTGCCTTTTGTATTGTCATTCGATTCCTTGAGTATCTGTTCCATTCTTTTCCCATTCTCTTCTCTTTCTTTTATCCTGTCCTTTCCAGTTCAGATGTTCTGTCTTTGAAATCACTAATTCTGTCTTTGAGCAATTCAAATCTGCTCTTACATGCTTCTAATATATATTTTAATCTCATCCATCATGTCTTTCATTTCCAAAGGGTCTGTTACTTTTCTTTGCAAATTTTGAAATTGTTCTTTATGCTCACCCAGTGTCTTCTTAATATCCTTTATCTCTTTTGTCATATTTTCTTTCAATTTTTAAAATTGATTTAGTAGAGTTGTATGATTATCACTGATTAATTGTCCTAATCTCTGTATCTCTTTAGGCTATTTGTTTGGGCCATCACTTCCTGTTTGTTAGTATGGATTGTAATTTTCTGCTGATATCTAAGCATTTGTACATGTTGGTGAATTTACTCTGATAGCCAATTTCTCTCTCTTGACTGTTGTTACTTTTTCACAGCTCTTATCTGATATTTGATTCAACTTATCCTCAGTCTTTATAATTGCCCAGCTTAATTTATCATAATCATGCCAGGAACTCACTAATAGTATGCAGATTTTCTCCCAGAAGTTAGAGAATAGAGAGGTCCAAGTGCAATATTGTCCATGTAATTTCCAGACCAGCTGGTAGATAGCACTCATTGGTGCACATTTCCAAGGAGGTGTGTCTCTCCATTTTCCTTTGTTTTGATCTGGCCAGAGCTGAGATTCAAAACAAGGTCCACTGGCTGAAATCCCTGAAGAAAAGTCCCTATCTCCCTTCTCTTTTCTCTTGTTACAGCAACAAGGAGGAAGATGTCTTCTCCCCTCTCAGTCAGCTACAGTGAGCCAGGGGTTCTACACAAGCTTGATATCTTGGAGGTGGGGGATGGGAGCACTTTCAGTCCTCCATGGGGGCTTGATAACTCACATTTGTTGTTTTGGTTTCTTCATTTATCTGTCCCTCACCTTCCTGGGCATTGTGAAACACTATCCTGATCTGCTGATCCTCAAAGCAGCTCCCTCGGGCAGGTTTTGGCTCTTTCTCCATTGTTTTTGTGAGAAAACTGAGACTAGTCTGCCTAATCTGATGCCATCTTCCCACAATACCTGCTAATACAATACTCTTTAATTCAATAAATGTTTTTAGTAAAAAATCTTTGAAAACTAGTATTACAGTATAATTTTTCAAAATTGTAAGAAATACATAGCAATATTAAACCATCAGCCATTTTCATAATTAATGATGAAATATAATAAAAGCATTCCTTCTGAGGTCAGGAATTTTAAAAATTGTGAAAATACTATTTTTCCAAAGATGTTCACAAGTTGCCCACATTCATTCTTTATTTTGCATGCCTCCTGGCCTCAGGGTCCTTCAGTTTCCTTAGTTCTTTCAAATGATAGTTGCTGCAGAGGACTGAATAATTGGCTGTTCACAGGTTTGCATGCTACTTCCTAAAATTGTACAAATATTCATTGTAAAAATATCTGTGAGACACATAGTTGAAAAGTTTAGTAGTAGAAAATAAAATGCCAAAATAATTGGGTAAACTATTTCCTTACAGCTCTATAAGATGGGAGAGTATTTTTCTAAAAAACCATCTTATTCAGCTTATTTTTTAAATTAGTTGTGGTTTTACAAAAAAGCCATGGATAAAATACAGGATTCCCATCTACCACCCTACCACTTTGCATTGGTGTGGAAAATTTGTTACTATTAATGATAGCACATTTTTATTAATTGTACTAATTTATTAATTTTGACAGTATTGACATTTGTTACAATTGATTAAAGATTATTAAAATGGATCTATCATCCATTATTTACATTGAATGTATTTCTTACCTTGTATTAGTAACACACATTCATTATAATTCATGAAGGAACATTTTTATTCTTGTAATAGTAACTATAGACCATCATCTACAATAGAGTTCACCATATTGTACAGTCCTATGATTTATATTTTAATTTTTATTCTAGCATTATATATATCCTCAAGCTTCCTCTTTTAACCACATTCACCTATACAGTTCAGTGCTATTGATTACACTCACAATAATATGCTACCATCACCACATCCATTTCCAAACCATAAGCCTAAATAGAAATTTTATTCAAGTTAAGTATCAAATAACCATTCTCTAACCCCAATCTATCTCCTAGTAACCTGTATTCAAGCTTCAAACTCTATGAGTTTATATGTTATAATTAGTTCATAACAGTGAAATCATACATTATTTGTCCAAAATCTGGTTTATTTCACTCTACATAATGTCCTCAAAGGTCTTCCATCTTGTTACATGCATCAAGACTTCATTCTTTTTAAAGCTGAATAATATTCCAATATATGTAAATAACACAATATTATATCCATTCATCAGATGATGGGTACTTGGGTTGCATCCATCTTCTGATAAGTGTGAATAAAGTTGCTGTGAACATTGGTTTGTAAATATTTGTTCAAATCCTTGCTTTCAGGTCTTCTGTGTATATACCTAGTAGTGAGATTGCTGGATCATATGGTGATTCCATACTTAGTTTTCTGAGGAATTGCCAAACTGTCTTCCACAGTGACTGCACCATTTTACGTTCCCACCAGCAATAATGAGTGTCCCTATTTCTCTACCTCTCCTCCAACATGAAGTTTTTTTGTTTTTTAATAGTGGCTATTCTGGTAGGTGTAAAATGATATCTCATTGTGGTTTTGATTTTCATTCCCTAATAGCTAGTGATGTTGAGCATCTTTCACGTGCTTCTAAGGCAGTTGTATTTCCTCTTTGGAGAAATATCTATTGAAGTCTTTTGCCCATTTTTGAACTAGGTTGTTTGTCTTTTTTTGCTGAGTTGAAGTATTCTTTGTATATTAAGGATATTAAACCCTTATTGGATATAAGGCTTCCAATAATTTTCTCCCATTGAATAGGTTGTTTTTTTTCACTTTCTTGACAAATTCCTTTGATGTACAAAAATTTTTAAACTTAATACTATCCCATTTATCAACTTTTTCTTTCATTGCTTGTGATTTGGGTATAAAATCTAAGAAAGAATTGCCTACCACAAGATCTTGAAGATGTGTCCATACATTTTCTTCTAGAAGTTTTATAATCCTGGTTCATATAGTTAGGTCTTTGATCCATTTTGAGTTAATTCTTGTATATGGTGTGAGTTAGGAGTCCTCTTTCATTCTTTTGCTTATGGATATCCAGTTCTCCCAGCACTATTTGTAGAAGAGGATATTCTTTTCCAGTTGAGTGGACTTGGCAGCATTGTAAAAGATCAATTGACTATAGATGTGATGGTCTATTTCTGAAGTTTCAATATGATTCCATTGGTCAATATATCTATCCTTATGCCAGTACCATGCTATTTTGACTACTGTAGCTTTGTAATATGTTATAAAGTGAGGAGTGTGAGACCTCCAACTTTTTTTTTTTCAGATAGTTTTGGCTATTTGGGGCCTCTTTCACTTCCATATAAATTTAATAATTGGATTTTCCATTTCTTCAAAGTAGGCAGTTGGAATTTTTATTGGTGTGGAGTTGAGCCTGTAAATCAGTTTGGGTAGAAATGATATCTTGACAATATTTAGTTTTCTAATCCATGAATGTATTTCCATTTCTTTGATTTCTTTCACAACGTTTTGTAGTTTTCTGGGTACAAGTCCTACATCCTTGGTTAACTTTTTTCCTAGATATTTCATTCTCTTAGTTCGTATTGTAATTGGATTTTTTTTCTTGATTTCCTCTTCAGATTGTTTATTACTAGTATATAGAAGCCCTACTGATTTTGCACATTGATCTTGTATCCTGCCACTTTGCTGAACTTGTTTATTTGCTCTGGAAGCTTTGTTGTATATTTTGGGGAAATTTCTATATATTGTATGCTGTCATCTGCAAATAGAGCAAATTTTACTTTTTCCTTTCCAGTTTAGATGCCTTTTATTTCTCTTCTTCCTTCCTTCCTTCCTTCCTTCCTTCCTTCCTTCCTTCCTTCCTTCCTCCCTCCCTCCCTCCCTCCCTCCCTCCCTCCCTCCCTCCCTTCCTTCCTTTCTTTTTTCCTAAATGCTCTAGCTAGAACTTCTAGCAAAATGCTGAAAAAGAGTGGTGGCAATTGTTCTTAATTTTAGAGGAAAAACATGCAGTCTTTAACTATTGAGTATGATATAAGCTGTGGGTTTTCATATATGCCCTTTACCATATTGAGGAACTTCCTATTTTTCAAAGTGTTTTTATTAAGAAATGATGTTGGCTTTTGTCAAATATCTTTTCTGCTTCAATTGAAATGATCATGTGTCTTTTTTCCCCTTTATATTGTTCACAGATGTCTGTGAAGACATCTGGTCTTGGGCTTTTCTCTCTTGGGAGATTTGTTGATGACTGATTCAATCTATTTACTCATAATTTAGCTTGCTAAGGTCTTCTATTTCTTCTAGAGTCAGTGTAGGTTTTTCAGGTGCACTCACCACTGTCCTTGAGGAAGAAGGCTTTTATGTCATTTCCTGTTGGCAGCAGATAGCCAAGGTATGGATCTCCAGGTGGCTAGATTGAGAGTGGGGGATGTGGTGGGCTTTTGCAACTGTAGCAAAGAAAGCTTCTCACTGTTCTTTTTTTTTTTTTGGTGGAAATAGACTGTTTTTTAATAATTATTATTTTTTAAAGAAGCTTTAGTTTATATAAATGCTACATAAAAAAATATAAGGGAGTCCCATATTCCCCACTGCCTCCCCCTCCCACAGTTTCCCACATTAACAACATCTTTCATTAGTGTGGTACCATTCTTACAATTGATAAAGCTGTATTGAAACATTGCTACTAACTGTGATCTACAGATTACATTATAGATTGCACTGTGCCCCCACACAATTTTGTAAGTAATGAGAAAATATGCAGTGGCCTGTATCTATTACTGCAATATCATGCAGAACAAATTCAATGCCCCCCAAATCCCCCATATTGCACCTATTCTTCCTTCTCTCATCCCTCAGTACCTCTGGTGGCCACTGCCTTTGTGTTACTGATAAGAGTTCTTCTATTGCTAGAATAATAATGTCTATAGTAGAATAATAATAAGTCTACTTAAGTCCATTGTTCATTCCCCAATCTTGAGGATTTTGAGATGGTGATGAATCTTATTGAGAGGGGCCTTAGATCTCATGGGGCAGATGGCTGGAACTATCTTGCTTGCAGTTGCAGCTGCTATCTGTTTCTTGGGATGAGTGTTGTCCATCATCATCTACTTGTTAGTTGTCCAGGGTAAGTGAAATGAACAGGAAAATAGGTATTGTTACTCTGCTGAAATTCAGGGCTTAATTGGCACATGGACAGACCAAAGATTTAAGTCTCTGGGATATATATTATCAAGTTTAGTGTTAATTATGGTTTCAAATTAAAGGGGCAAAGGAGCCATGGGTAGAGAACCTAGAATTGAGTCTAACTCTGTTACACTGGGAAGCATAAATTCCAAAGAAAGGCCCACTGAAAGGGTGCTGAATTCCTGATCTGTCTGCCCTGCTGATACTTTCTGAAAGTCTCTAGAGCCCTCAGGAGCCCCACTATTGATGGCACTATTTACTGTGGCAATCAATGAGATCCTGCTGAGACTTGCAAAAGTGTAACCTCTGGAATGACCTCCTGACACACTTGGAAATCCCAGCCACTAAACTCATTTGTATTTACCATTTCTCCCTTTTGATCAAGGTATTTTTTTAGATGCATTGCTAGTAGTTGCTTAGGAATAATATCTTGGTACCAGGAAGGCTCATCCCCGGGAGTCATGTCCCATGCTGGGGAGAATGTAGTGCTTTATCATGTTGTGTTTGGCTTAGAGAAAGGTCACATTTGAGCAACAAAGAGGCTTTCAGGAGGTAAGTCTTGGGCAGTATATAATACTAGTCTGTTTCAATTTCGCAAGAAAAGGTTCATAGGTACAATCATCTATATCAAGGGCCTGGCATAGTGATCTGTCTTCCTTCACTAAGCACTGCCTTTGCACTCGGGGGATTCTTGCTATCTTATTAGAGAACGTAGCAGAACTACCCAGGATGGGAATTCAATATTCTTTTGGTAATTGTGTGGCTCTCCACCCACTAAGACAATGTCCCATGAACACTTGAACATATTCATATGCCTTAGAGGCATGCTCCAGTTGAACCCCTTCCCATGCTTCCCCCCATCACTGGAACCCGTACCAGTGGTCTTTCCCCACAACTGCTGTGAACCAAAACTTCTCTAAAAATAAAGCCAGCAAAATAACCAAATAAAATTGATAAGCAAATGAAATAATAAATTAAAAAATAACCAAAAAACTTAAAAATTGAAATAAAAAAAATAGGCATTGTGTCTTTCATCACTGTAAGATCTGTTGTCTTTTATGTACAGTGACATTTTCTTCCATATATTCTCCCAGTGTCTTGTTTTTGTCATTTTGTCTTCAATGAAATTTTAGGATACAGAAAAGTCACATAGAGAATACAGGTGATTCCCATATATCCAACACCCTCCCCCTTTCCCCTTTCCCTTCTTAGTAACATTTCACATGTGGAAGGTAAATTTGTTGCAATTGATGTACAAATATTGAAGCATTGCTACTAACAATAGTCAATGGCTTACATTATGGTGTACATTTTGAGTCATATACTTTTATAGATTTTGACAAAATTTGAAGTGGCCTGTATGCATTATTGCAAGATCATGCTGAAAAGTTCTAATGCCCTAAAAATGCCTTACATTCCCTCTCCCTCCCCTCAGAACCTATGGTAACCACTAAGTTTAAGGAAATCCTACATCTTGAAAATAAAAAGACAAACAACCTATTTAAAATATGGGCAAGAAATTTCAATAGATACTTCTCCAAAGAAGAAATACAAATGATTAAAAAGCACATGAAAAGATGCTCAACATAACTAGCTATTAGGGAAATGTAAATCAAAACTACAATGAGATATCATCTTACACCCATTAGACTGGTGGCTATTAAAAAAAAAACAGAGGACTACAAGTGCTGGAGATGATGTGGAGGAAAGGGAACATTTATCTACTGCTGGTGGGAGTCTTGAATGGTGCAGCCATTGTGGAGGAGAGTTTGGTGATTCTTCAGGAAGCTAACAATAGAACTGCCATATGATCCAGCAATCCCACTGCTAGGTATATACCCAGAAGAATTGAAAGCAGAGTCATGAACAGATATATGCACACCAACGTTCATAGCAGCATTAGTCACTATTGCTAAAAGTTAGAAGCAACCCAAATGTCCATCAACAGATGAGTGGATAAACAAACTGTGGTATATGCATACAAAGGAATATTACTCAGCTGTAAGAAGGAATGCAATATTAACAAACTGAATAACATGGATGACTCTTGAAGACTTTATGTCAGACTAGCAATAAAGTATTTTTAAGTTAATTTATGTGCATTGATTTATTAGACATAATGTTCTTGTATACTTAATGATTACAATATAGTGTAAATATAACTATTTGCACTAGGGAACCAAAAAAATCCATGTAATTCAGTTCCTTGTAATATTTGCTTTATTGCAGTGATCTAGAACCAAATCTGCAATATCTCCAAGGTATGACCGTATTGGCTTGTTGAGTTCTTATGTTTCTTATTGATTCAGTGTAGGTTCTCTGTGTATTTATAGGAATTTGTTCATTTCTTCTAGGTTATTGAATTTGTTAGTATACAGTTATTCATGGTATCTTCTTATAATTCTTTTTGTTTCTTTGGGGTCTGTAATAATATCCTCCTTTTCATTTATGATTTTATTTATTCATGCCCTCTCTCTTTTTTCTTTCTTTGTTAGTCTAGATAAAAGTTTGTCAATTTTATAAATATTTTCAAAGAACCAATAGTTGGTTTTATTGTTCTTATTTTTTTCTCCCTTTCATTTATCTCTACTCTAACCTTTATTTCCTCACTTTTTGTTTAGTTTGCTCTTTTTTTTCTAGTTATTCCATTTTTGAGGTTAAGTATCTGATTTGAAATCTTTTTTCTTTTTAATGTACTAATTTAGGACTATAAATTTCCCTCACAACACTGCCTTTGCGTCCACCTTTAAGATCTGGTATGTTTTATTTCATTTTCATACATCTCAAGATATTTCCTAATTTTCTTTGTGATTTCCTCTTTAATTCATGTGTTGTTTCAGATTACATTGTTTAGTTTCCACATATTTGTGAGTATTCCATTTTTCTCCCTATCAATTTCTAGCTTCATTTTATTGTGTTCAGAGAGGATACACTATATGATTGCAATAATTTTTCAATTATAAAGACTTGTATTGTGACCTTAGATATGGTCTATACTGGAGAATGATATATGTGCACTTGAGAAGAATATGTAGTCTGTTGTTGTTTTGTGAGGTGATCTATATTTGTCTACCAGGTTTAGCTGGTTTAGAGTACCATTCGAGTCTTATTTCCTTATTGATATTGTGTCCATTATTTAAAGTGGTGTATTAAAGCCTCCTACTAATATCATAGAACCATTAATTTCTTCCTTTTAAGTCTGTCTGTATTTGCTTCATGCACTTTGGTACTCTGATGTTAGGTGCATATATATTAATCATTTTTATGTCTTCTCATTGAATTGACCCCTTCATCAAAATATACAATCATCTTTACCCCATGTAACTGTTTTTGGCTTAAAGTTTATTTTATCTGATATTAGCACAGCTACTCCTCTCTCTATTGGTTGCTACTTACATGGAATATTTTTCCATCCTTTGACTTTCATCCTAGTCATGTCTTTGAATTTAAGGTGAGTCTTTTGTAAATAGCATATTATTAAGCCACATGGTTTTTATCCATTCTGTCAGTTTCTGCCTTTTGATTGAAGTTTACTTTTGAAATATCTACTATCTTCTGCTGTTTAGCTATTTAGTCTTTGTAAGTCTTACACCATTTTGTCCTTCAGATCATCCATTAATACCTGCATTCATAATTACTTGATTTTTTGTATTGCACCATATTGAGTCCTTTCTCATTTCTATCTACATATATTTTTCATATATTTTCATTGTGTTTACAATGGAGTGAAAAATTAGCATCCTAAATATATAGCAATCAATATTTGCTTTTATACCAACGCAACTCCTTTTAGCATACACATACACTATTCCTGTGCCCCTTCTTCCTTCCACCTGTTTTGTACTTGATACAAAATTTATCTTTGTACATTGTATGTCCAAATCTATACATTTACCATTATTATTATGAATTTGCATTTTAACACTTGTGGAAACTGAGGTAGAGATATATAACAAAAATATAATACAATAATCCTGGCATTTATAATTATCCATATGGTTACTTTTACCTGAGGTCTTTATTTCTTTATGCTTCTTTCAGCCATTATCTAGTATCCTTTCTTTTCAGCCTAAAGCACACCTTTTAGCCTTGGTTTTAGGGCAAGTCTTGTGGCAATGAACTTCCTCAGCTTTTCTTTATCTGGAAATGTGTTAATCTCTCCCTCATTTTGTAAGTCTTGCCTGATAAAAATTCCTTGGCTGACATTTGCTTTTTTTTTCAATATTTTAAGTATTTTAGCCCATTGCCTTCTTGTCTCTGTGGTTTCTGTTGAGATATCAGCACTTAATCTAATTGGAACTTCCTTAACACATTGCTTTTCTCTTGCAGCTGTCAGAACTTCCTCCTTGTCCTTTGCATTCAACAGTTTGGTCAGTATGTGTTATTCTTCTTCAGGTTTGCCCTGTTTGGTTTTCTCTGGGATTCTTGGTTGTACACATTCATGTCTTTTGCTATGTTTGGGAAGTTTTTCTGCCATTATAGTTTGAATATTCTTTTTTCCTTTTCTCTCTTTCTTCTCCTTCTGGGATTCCAGCAATGCATATATTGGTATGTATGATGGTGTCCCAGATTTCTCTTAGACTATTTTCACTGCTTATAATTCTTTTTTTTTTTTTCCTTTCTGCTTATCAGCCTGACTCATTTTAATTGTCTTGTCTTTGGGTTCACTGATGCACTGATTCTTCTGCCAGCTCCAATCTCCTGTTGAAAACCTCCTGGGAATTTTTATTTCAATTTTAACTCCAGTAGCTCTGTTTGGTCCCTTTTGAAAATTTTTATCTTTTTCTTGAGAATTTCATATTTTTTATTCATTGTTTTCTTGGTAACCTTTAGTTCTTTCTCTGAATTTTCCTTCATCTTGAGCATATTAAAGGTCATTTTTTTGCCCGTATTTTCATTCTCTTCCTTTGGAAGGACCCTTATTTCCTGTTTATTTGTTTGTCTTGTATTCATTTTCGCACACCATACATTTTAATATTTTAAAATCTTAATGCTGGGATTTTTTTCCTGAGATATCTATTTCTTGAGTTTTAAGCAGCTGATGATATTGAAGAGTTTTTCTTGAATATCAGTATCTAACAAAACCAAGCATACCAAAGCAAAAAGCACCCTTCACCATCCTTTGTGAATTTTGCAAATTGGCTTTTCATTGGCTGGTGACCTCCATCTCCCTTCACCTATTGATAGGTTATCTCCCTGTCAGGAAGATAAGCCCAAAGGGAAAGTAAACTGGAAAGTCCTCCTTTTCTTTATGGGCCTGTGTCTTGTCCTGGGATTGTGCTTGTTAGTGGCCTTAAAATTGGATTTGTCCTGCATGACATTGCAGTAATGAATACAGGCCAATGTATATTTTGTCATAACTTACAAAATTGTGTGGGACAGAGAGTGTAAACTATAATGTAAACTGTAGTCCATGGTTAGTAGCAATGCTTCAATATGGGTTCATCAGTTGTAACAAATATACCATACTAATGAAGGATGTTGTTAATGTGGGAAAGTGTGGGAGCGGGAGGCAATGGGGAATGTGGGACTCCCTTATATATTGTTTATTTTTTATGTAACATTTATGTAATCTAAAGCTTCTTTAAAAATAAAAAATATAATTAAAAAAATAAAGCAAGAAATATGTATTAAAAAAAGAGAGTTCCCCTGTTTACATGAATTTGAATGCTCCATGCACTTTCCAGGAAATAAATGTTCTCTCTCTCCTGGTTGTTCCACTGCAGGTCTAAATTCAGGTAAATCTTTGTCCAGGCTCTTTTCCTCAGTTCTTTCTGACACTTCCTCTGTTATCTCAAGCAGCTTTTGCCTGGATGGCAGATTCTGGGAGTGGGTGCCTGCCAGAGAAGAGTTTCCCCGGTCAGTCTTTCCCAGCTGGAACAAGGCCAGGGACTCAGAAAGAGAGTGCCAGCTGGTTCCAAACTACCCTGGGAAAGGGTCAGGAATGGTATCACATGGCTCCCCAAAAGTGTACTCTGAGATAGTGTACCTTTGTCTTTAAGTCTCTTCTACCATGTTTGTCCAGGCCAGGGTGGAAAAATGGTCACCTTCAGAACCAGACCCCCAATGATCTAAAGTAGCTACCAAAAGCAATGATACATGACAGTGTTAGAGGAGAATGATGTATGCAATCTACTCTCAAATGTTTAGAAGATAGATAGATGAGAGCTAAATCATATAGATGTGGATAGATAAAAAAAATATAGGTGAAAGGTGGATATAATTAGGTCAAATGATATACCAAATATAATAAAATGTTAACTTTAAATCTGGGTATCTGAGTGAAGGTGCATTGGAATTATATGTTTTGTTCTTCTATTATTTTTGTGATTTTCCTTTAAGTTTGAAATTATTTCAAAATAAGAGTTTTTGTTTGTTTGTTTGTTTTAAAGCAGTGACCAGCAGTTGTCCTGTCCACTCTGGATCTTGGGGATATGGAATTTTACAGCCCTTATGGCAACAGCAAGCTACAGCAGGAGCTAGACTCCACTGCTCCCTGCTTTAAGGGTGGGAATAGACAGTGTGACCACCACACAGAGAAATGAACAGAGGCAGAATCTGATAACCCATAGGAATGTGCTACAGTTTTCCAATGAACCATAGATTTCTCTGGGTGGGAGAGAGTGTAAACTACAATGTAAACTTTAATCCATGCTTAGTGGCAATGCTTCAAAATGTGTTCATCCTCTATAGTCATCCTCTTTTTATCAAAGATAACCTCAAAATGATTATTCTTAATCTAAAATATGGCTGATTTTATTAAGTCTGGTAATTTTATCATATAGGCCTTTTAAAGTTTGTTTTCCTGGTAGTTTTCATAAAGAAACTCTTATTGGACTTTTTTAAGCCTCTTGAGTCTAGGAAGGCAAACCAAGAAATTGACACTAGATTTTACCTCCAGTGCCTATGAATTTGAGTGAATTCCTCTTTCTCAAGCTCTAAAGTATCATATGTTCCCTATGCTTCCAGAAAGTAACTTTTTTTACTGACCTGTAAGGCTGAGAACCCTAAAGCCAGGTACAAGGCCGGTCTTTCAAAGAGAGTTCTGTAAGCATTGGCTCCATAAAGTCAACCATAGTCCCTTAAAAGTGTCTGGTCAAATCTGATTAAATAAGCATCATTCTCAAACATAACATTACAGTCAAAGTCTTGGTTACATAACCAGTATCTCCACTTATTTCTTATTGACAAAGAGGATGGAATCTGAATAAATCTATGCCAATAATCATTTTGCCAAAAAAAATAAGAATATTCAGAAGAGTTTCCAAAATACTGGAGGGTCCAGGCAGGGAGAAAAAAAAATGAGTGTTTTATGAATTATAGACATTTTATGGGAAAAGAATAAGGGAGTCTTTGTATTTAGAAAACAGACATTAAAACATCAGCAGTTGGTGCCTTGACAGTGGGCCCTACTTTGGAATTTATGCTCCCCAGAGTGACAGAGTTGGACTCAGTTGTAGTTTCTGTACATATAGCTCTTTGGTCTTTCTATTTGAACCTATAATTAGTACCAGAGTTGATAGGTGTACATCCAAGAGACTTAAATCTTTGAGCTGTCCATGTGCCAGCTGGAATCTGAATCTCAACAGAGTTGCAACACTTACTCCTGAGTTCATTGGTCTCACTCAGGACAGCTAACATGGAGATTATGATGGACAACCACCATACCAAGGAACTGAGAGAGTCTACAGCTACAAGCAAGAGAGTCCCATCCACTTGTCCTGTGGGATCATAAGCTTCTCTCAATTAGAGGTAGGATTCTACCATCCGAGAATCCTCAGGACTGGGGAATGAATGATGGACTAAAGTAGGCTTACTGATATTCTACTATAGACTTATTATGATTCTAGCAATGGAAAAAAATTATATTATTGATGTGGAGACAGTGGCCACTGAGTTTCTGAAGGCAGGGAGAGGGAAAAATGGGTATAATATTTTTGGGACTTGGGAATAGTCCTGAATAACATTTCAATGACAGATACAGGCCATTATTAATCTTGCCATAACCTACAGAATTGGGTGAAAGTGAAACTACAATATTACCTTTAATCCACACTTAGTGTCAATGCTGCAAAATGTGTTCATCAATTGCAATGAATGTACCTCACTAATGAAGGATGTTGTTAATGTGTGAAAATGTGGGAGGTGTGAGGAGCAGGGTATATGGGAATCCCCTATATTTTTTATGTGACATTTGTATAATCTAAGTATCTTTTTAAAAAATTAAAAAATAAAATTTACAAAAAAAAAAAAAAAATCAGTAATCCAAACAAAATTATAATCATTCAGTCTGTTAAGTCCTAGGTAATTAGTCCTTTCAATCTTGTGTTAGCAATCTCATGACCCATCAGCTACTTCACTAGAATTCTGGAATTTGACTAAATCCAGTATTTCGGTCTCAAAATTATGTAAGCAATGTCATTAGAAACCTGTGCCCCACAGTATCTGGAAGTCCTTTCCATAGGTCTCTGAGTCAGTCCCTTGTGTTGAAGATGATGCACACCAGAATGTAACTGATTTCAAGTATTTTCACGGAATCATAAGAATAAAAATTGTTCTGTTACTTTATTCCTCTTTTACAAAAGTGAAAGTTCTGATGAAAATTCATTACAAAAATAATGCAAATAGGAAGGAAATCTGGCTGTTTCTGTGACATATAGCATTTCTTAAGAATGAAATATGACCAATAACATTTTACTGTGTCTAATATCAGGCAAATCAATACGAGGACATTTCATGGACAGTGAGGATATTGATAAATATCCCAGAACTTTAAATAATTTCTGAAATGTTTATATTATAGCATTTTACCCATACATATTTAACAAAGAGAATGTTAGAAAATCTTGTTTAATTTGACAATACTTCCCATGTGTCTCATAACCTATCAAAAACCTAAGTATTTTTAGCATCTCTCTCTCTCTTTTTTTTTTTTTTACAAGGTGAACCAAGAAATCTCTTTTGATTTTCCAGGGACCCTCCTGAAAATCCCAATGATAGTTTGAGATCAATAAGACATCATTTAAGATTTGATTTTGGAAAAGCAAAATGTCAAAATTTGTCATATTTGCACATTTTGTTAAATAGAAAAATGTATTACTGTGAAACAAATTTGGTTATCTATTTAACCAAAGTGACAATTAAAGATTTTAAAAGTAAATAGGAGTTGACATGCGTTTTAGTTTGCTAAAGGCTGCTGGGAGCAATATACCAGAAATGGGTTGGCTTTTATAATGGGAAATTATTAGGTTAAAAGCTTACAGTTCTGAGGCTGTGAAAATGTCCGAATCAAAGAATCGTCAGAGATGCTGTCTCACCACATGTCCCTGAGCTCAGCTGTGGGCAAACAAGTATATGGCTTGCTTTTCCCTCCTCCTCTGGGTCACATGGCTTCAGCTTCAGGCTCAAGTGGCTTCCTCTTAGCCCTGTGTTCTGTTGATTCCAGCTCCTGGCTTCTTCTCTGTCTCTGCAGCATTCTGTGGCTGAGGCTTTTATTTCTCCATTTATAATGGACTCCAGTTCAAGAGGATTAAAAGGCACCCTGAGCTACACCCTACTGGAGCAATCTAATCAAACGGTCCTTAACTGAACTGATCTAATCTAATCAAAGATTCACAATAGCTTCAATTTAAGAACATAATTATCTGGGGTCCACACAAAAGACTCAAACTAACACACATGAAAAGCATAAAACCAAACCTTAGAATCTTTAAAAGTGAGAAGACTTATTCTCTAAAACAATAAAAGCTGATTAGGTCAATATAAATATCAATACGGATATTATTCTGATAAAACAGGGTCTGCTTTGTAGGCAGATTACTCAGATAGTTAAGGAAAATCTTTTATAACGTCTCACTAAGAGATGAACAATAATCCAAGAAAACTTTGGCTTTTTAACAGAGAAAAACCATTTCCAATTTTGTTTGAAAATACTCTTATAAGAAAACTCCTAAAATTATCATAATCCTATCAAATCTTAGCCAACCTTGACCACAGCAAATAAACTTTATTTTCTGTAAACCTTCTATAATTTTCTCTATTGACTCAGGGTTTTTCTTCCACATTCCTACATCTCATTCGGCAACAAAAAGTCATTTTACTTTAGGACAAAATTTCCCTATTTTTTCCTTAACAAAAATTCACCTTGCATACTTTACATACTTAAATTACTAAAAAGATCTTAGAAACTGTCATCAAGCCAAAATCTTACATAATACAATTATTCTTAAAATAAAGCTTATCAGAACAACAACTCAGTTTGGTTAAACACAAATTTACATTTTTCATGATCCTAAAGATGTAGTAGATTTAATGCTATCTTTTATTTTTTCTTCAGAAAAGCTGCGTGTTTCCATGATTATTATGGTTATATAAAATCATTTAATATTTCAGAAATAAAGACTCTAGAGTAAATTGACTTTGAAAATGAATATATCAAATAAAACAACTTTAATTTGTTTTTACACAGTGTTGTGTGCCCTAAATTAACTATATGTTATATACTTAAGAATAACCTACACATAAACCATATTTTAACAGATAAAATGCCAATTTCCAATTTCCTAACGCATTAACAGGGCAATATTAGAGCATTTTTTTTCTTGTAGAACATTATATATAGAGAGAGAGGGAGAGAGAGGAGAGAGAGATGTATACCTGCATGTATGTGCGCATGAGTATAGAAAATTAACAGCACTGCGATATATATCTGAATGTGACTAAAAGGGGAAATGTTTGATTGTATATATGGTAACAGAATAAAACTTTGAAAAGTACGTGGAACTAAACTATACAGTGAACCCTATATTAAATCATGAACTATTGTTAATAGCACAATTATAAAAATGTGCTATCATCAATTGTAACAAATGCTTCACACCAATGCAAAGTGTTAATAGCAGGGTAGTATATGGGAATACTGTATTTTATGCATGATTGTTCTGTAAATCCAACACTTCTCTAACAGAGAAAAAAATAGAAGCAAAAAGAATAGGCAAGTCAAGGAAAACAACCACTAAGCAGCTCTGAAAAGAATGCTATATATCATTATGCATAAACTTGGGAATAGGCTCTCAAAGGACTATTAAGCAAAATTAGTAGCTCCATATTAAGGTTTCATGTTTTATTACATTTAGTATGTGTATATATGTTTGCACTTGTTTATATTAACAAAAGAAACAATAATTTATAGTGTTTACATCAGGGATTGGAATTAGAAAGAGAAAGCAAAAGAGTATCAGTTTCATTTTTGATTAATATATTGCTTGAATTGGAACAGTAAAATGGTATTATTATTATTATTATATTTCAAACAATAGAAACAATTATGAAGAATGGAGGAAGAGAAAAAGTGAATTTGTAACAAAGGTAAAATATCAGCTAATCCATGAATACTTGTAAGTGAAATAAAATTAGCAAAAATAACATAGTGAAAATAGTGATTTTTACCAGAAGTACTGCATTATTTAAAAGCTTAATATTAACTCAGTCAAATCACTTTAACTTGTAAGTTTTGTAGCTGGTCAATCATATGCCTGTTTGTTCTCAGATCCACTTCCAATTTTGCCTTGCTCTGCTCTGTCATAGGGACCAACATTTCTCAAGCTCTCTTGTGAATGGATTTCCCTTTTAATGTAGTTATTTGGAGATAATGTGAGAGATTAAAGTGCAGGAGGAAGGAAGAAGCCAGAGTTTTTACCTATAATCTTTGCTCTGGGGAGTATCAGAATCAACTGCTATACCTTTCTCATGCTCCATCTTTTAGAAGGACAAATGTTTCCTCCATATTTCTATAGAGTGGCTACTGGGCTGGATGTGACTAGTCAGAAGTGTCTTTGTCTCAAAAAAAAAAAAAAAAAGTTGCCTGGCAAGAAGGAGCTTGTGTGGTTGACTCAACATATTGAGGACCCAGAGCTGTGATATTCCCAGATGTAAGAGTTCTTGGTCTATGTTGTCTTCTTGCTAACATTACCTTAACACAGCTGTACAGCTTTTCAATAAGCATTATTATTTTTGTTAATTTTTAATTCCATAAAGTTCAATTTTGGAGACCTAGCTGAAATGAATCACCCAAGATAGTATTAACTGATAAAACAAAAACATGTTGAAAATACTATGAGACTTTAGGAGTGAAAGTAATACATTTGTTTGAATGAATCATAGAACACATCACCAGAGAAGCTTATATTTGAGCCTCATGCGTGTAATTTTCTAGGTAGAAAGACTTTTTTTAAATAAAGGGATATTCCTAGAGTTTGGCACAGCTCATACCACTTGATAATGGGGTGACATAAACGCACAGAGATGCACATGAACATACTTTCATAATTCTTATTTAGTAATTCATCCATTTTAAAATTTGTTCCCAATATTCCAAGTGAAAATCATATTTTATTTGAAGCTTCAACTGATTTAAAATCTTTTACATGCCTATAGTATATTTTATTGCATCCAAACTGGCATTTTGAATATCAGATGCAATTTTTATTTATGTTGCTCTTGGCACTATTTAACATTAAATAGATATTTTTGAGAAACAAAATATGATGTATTTGAAAAAAAGAAGAGCTCTCCTCCCCTTCTTATTTAATCTCATTTATATGTATTTCAAATAGATGAGATCTCATTTTAGCTTTCTATTCCTATTCATAGCCCTGAGGTTTTGGGTTTAATTTATAATTTATGTATCTTGGAATCCAGAGCCATACATAACATTTATTCTAAGAAATATCATTTTATTTCATTAATGTACAGTAACAATGATTAATCCATTAATTTTGCTGTCAATACTTGGCATATCACATTTTGTTTCATTTTCACTAAAGATTATAGAGCTTAATATTACTCAAAATGAATGAATACATTGCATTTTTCATATTAAAATGTATTCATTACAGAGAGAAAAGATCTTTCTTTTCTAGGAAATATTCTCACTTTCTAATATAATAAAAGGAGTATGCAATTGCACTCTCTGATGTCCATTTATTTGTTTTCCTTTGGGAACACTTATTTTCATTTTTATTTTCCCTGCAAGGGATTGAGTCTTGAAATACCCACTACCTGACTAATTATTGAAAATACAGCTAAATTCGCTCCTATGTAATTAAACCTCAATAATTCTCATAAGCAATTTAGAAAAATTGCCAGTTATAAAAAATACAATATAGATCATTTTATTTCATTTTGAATAAATAGATATGTCCTAACAAGACAGAAATAAATAGAAATGTTTTAGAAATATCATCACCAATAAGCTTAGGAGATACTTTAAATTATATATTTTGGAGTAATTTATATTAATCCTATAGGTCATATTCTTTGGTTTAGCACATGTCAAACTTTTATTTAATTGTTTTCAGGTGTCCTAAAAAAAAGTTCAATATGCTTGGTGTTTATTATCCCTATCCATGATCCACCTAGGTAACTCATTGCATTTTGTCATCACATCTCTTCTTGTCCTTCAATCTAAAAAAACCTTGAATTGACTCACAGTGTATGTGTGTGTGTGCTTGTGTGCTTGTGTGTTTAAGGATGCCAATATTTTAAGTGTACAGGCCAGCTGCCTTGTGGAATCTCAAAATCTGAGTCTGTTGATACTTTGTAATGATCTACATTCAAGTTAAACAGTCCTTTTCTATGATTATTTATTAAATGTTCATTTCCCATTGAATCACATTGGGAAGCACACTATGTCATTTTATCCTATTATTGGAATTCTAAATTGATTAATTGATTAAAGTGTTATTTCCCTAGAGATCTCTATTGTAAAGGTTGCTTTTTTTCTTTGTAATTTATATGTAGCACAAGGGATGATAATTTTGAGAATTTAGGAATATCCTATTCTGCAACACTATTTTCCCCACTGATTCTCTTTCCAAGTCAATTATTTCAATGATGATTGTCTACTTCTATTATTCTTTCTACATTTAGTAGCTGGCATTCTCTGTTAATAACCATCCATCAAAATTGGGAGCCCTGTTATGCAGTCCTGTATTCTGTAGTCATGTTCTCTTTAGTCTGTGAACGATTCCTTGCTTTCTGGCAAAAACAAGATATACCAGGTTCTTCTTGTACTTTCCTTGCCTCTGACCAGGAATTTGCAAATGTCTTCAAAGAGTACAGATTTATTTTACTGACTTAATATAGATTGCAAACATTTTATAGCTATAAGTGAGCTTTTTGCTACAGGGGAATCATAGCTCCTAAGTGCTTTCAGAGCACAAAGCTAGAAAATATATATTATTAAAATATAATGAATTCATACCACTACTTTTAATTTAAAAAATTATAGCAGTCTTCTTTGCCTTCCATATCTGTAACTTCTTTTTCTCAGAGTAAAAACCCAGTCTTCAAATCCACAATATACTTACTCATCTGTACTATACTACAATACAAAATAATTTCAAAATCTCTAGAGCAATAATTTTTTTTGTAGGTAATTAGAGCCATTGTAAATAATATTGCTTTAAGGTTAATTTCTTAGCATTGATTCATGTGCTATGGCTATTTAAGATGTTGACTTAAAAAGAAGGTGGGTCATACAGGAGTAGTATACAATTTTTAAAACACCTTTGTTGAGGTATACTTAATATGTCATAAAATTTACCCATTTAAAATATCAATTCAATGTGTTTTAGTATACTCACAAGTTGTGCAACCATCATCATAGTCTAATTTTAGAGTATTTTCATACTTCCTAAAAATTCCTGTACCTATTAACAGGCAGTTCCCATTCCCCCTATTCATTACCTACAGCCCTAAATAATAACTAATTTATTTTCTGCCTCTAAAATTCTACCTATTCTTGATGTAGCCTATAAATGGAATCATAAAATACATTGTCTTTTGTGACAACCTTCTTTCATTAAGAGTAATGTTTTTGAGGTTCATCAATGTTAAGCATGTAACAGTACTTTATTTCTTTTATTGCTGAAAAATAGTTCATTGTGTGAATATACCACATTTTATTTAACAACTCATGAATTGATAATTGAAAATTTGGGTCATTTTAACATTTTTGCTATTGTTGAAAATGAACATTAATATACACTTTTTTTGTGCAGATATATGTTTTCTTTTCTTTTGCGTGTATACCTAGGAGTTGAAATGCTGAGTCACATAGTAATTCTAAGTTTAACTTTTTGAGAAACTGTCAAACTGTTTTGTAAAGCAGCTGTTTTTTATCCTAGAAATGTGTAGTGTGTTTTTACATTAATTTAGATGTACTTTAATTTCTTTCAACATTATTTTGTAGTTTTTGCATATAAATTTTGCATTTTCTTTGTTAAATTTATTCTTCTTTGTTATTGTAAATGGGATGTTTTCTTAATTTCTTTTTGGGGATGCTCATTGCTATTGGGTAGAAAAACAAATGATATTTGTATATTGATCTTATATCTTACAACCTTTCTGGACTTATTTGTCAGTTTTAGTATTTTTTAGTCAATTCCTTAAGATTTTCTATATACAAATCATGTCATCTGCACATAGACACAATTTGCAATTACTTTTGTATGACTTTTAAGCTCAAAGAATACATTAATTATTATATCTTTACAGATTTTTAGTTATTTGAGATTTTATATTTACCTATTGAATCCAATTAGAATTAAGCTGTTAATTAAATATAGAGATTCTGATAATTTATTCCTACTAAAGTAAGCCACATACTACATTATTTTAAACATTTTTTGGTTTTGTTGATAGATACTCCCTAAAGCTGTGCCAGCCAATAAGGTGCCCACACTACACATGACTACTGAGTACATGAAATGAGGCTAGTGCCACTGAGGAACTTAATTTGTAATTATGTTTATCTCAATTAATTTAAAAACTTACATTTGATTCAGCTATTGGAAATGTTTTGAGTGTTTGGACCTACTTGGATATGTAAATCTACTTTTCTACTGTAAATTTTATCCTCTAAATAAAGATCAGATATTTCTGATAAAAATCTTGCTTCCAAATGAAGACATTTTGTATGTGTAAAATACAAAATGGATTTTTAGGCTTAGTACAAAGAAAAATAAGTTGAACTACCTAATTAAAAATGATTTATATTGACCATGTGTGAAAATAATGATATTTTTGGTTATATTCAGGTAAATAATAAATATTAAAATAATTTACCTGTTTCTTTTTCTCTCTTTTAATGTGGCTACCAGAACATTTTAGATTACATATGCCTCTGATACTATATTTCTCTTTCACATTGCTGTTATAGAACCCATCCATCTTGTAAATAAATACTACATTTTCTACTTAGCTCAAAATTACTTTATGTGTACCTTTTCCAATAATTCCATGCTGAAATAATAATGAGAATAATAAATAATAATAGTAGTAATAATTCATATTAATTTTATTCTCTGCCTTACTAAATGCATCATTTTATCATCATACCTGTAGTACTTTATTATGTTTATTCTTTATGCAATACCTTATTAAATGTTTAATCAGTGTTTACTGTGTCAACTTCCAAAAATAAAATATGGCTGTGTCACAGTCTCAATCCCCCTGTTCCTGCTACTATTCCTTACCAAAGAAGTAGTTTGAGACTTATATTTCTCTATTGACTCAAACCTCCTGTGGACTCTTCAAAGACAAGAACTAGGAATTATTTATGTTTTGTTTTTCCCAGATCCTGTCAACTACCAATCTGCTTTGAGTCTCTATAGATTTTCTGGTTCTGGCTATTGAATCATACAATGTGGATCTTTTATGACTGTTATTACCAATTTTTTTACAGATTCAAAATTATGAAAATATTCACTGACTATGGAATGTTCACTAAAATCAATTGCATATTTTTTTCTCATGTGTTTTTAGTGACTGTTAAAAGTGATTTAAAATATGGAAAGCATTGCAGTTCTCTTTTTGTAAACTGCAATTTATAAGAAGTTTCAAAAACAAAACTAGAAGTTCAATAATTGTGTCACATTAGTCATATGCATACATACTGTGATTATATTTTTATAAATTAACATAATTTAACAATATTTATGGTCTCAAGAAACATATTCAAAATGATTAAGTTTGTCAGTGTTTTCAACAGAATTAGTGAAAGCTATCTCATATTTCTATATTTGTTTTTTACAATACAAAAGAATGCAAACAAAATTTTTTATAAAGGACTATAGAAACAATTACACATACACTTTACCTAATTGCAGAAAAATTATGTTCAATGTATGTGTTATAAATATCATAGAACTATTCAAAATAACTTTCTTCTTTAACATAACTCTGTGGAATACCTAATTTTATCTATTTGTAATAATCTTCTTTACTGCAAATGGCAGAAAGAATATTACAAAGTCCAGTACATTTTCAATGAAAATGACAGTCAGCATTTGTTTCTTTACTAATATCATAAGAAAATACTTTTCAACCAATAGGATTGGGATACATAAACAGCATACTTATTTGTTACTGATGTAAACATAAGGAATGGCTATAAGCATTTTATCCATTGCTTCATATAGTAATTAAATACCTATATACATGCAAGTCTCATCAATTATTGAAGTGCATATAACAAACAAAGTATATTTCATTGTTTACTGATATATACTAGCATTATAATATTAATTTTCAAAAAGTCACTTTAAATTAAAAAAATGTCAGAATTGTGATCTTTTTGATATAGTTGAATTAGAGATTTATCTGTGTTATACAAAGAAGCTCTAAGTAAGCATATTTAAAGCATGAAATCACTAACAGAATGTATTTTGTCCTTTTACTTGAAGAAAAATTCATTTTCTTGTACTACTAGGCCTCTAGCTTAAGTAGAGCAACAGTCCTTTAAATATATTTCTTTATGTTAAATTTATTCATTCATATTTTTAGAGAAAGGAAAAAAGTGGGATAGATGCAAAGGAAGGAAGGATGAAGGATGAAATTATAGAGTAATAAAAGAAGTATGGAAAGAGGGAATGAGCATATAGGCAAGGGAAAAGGAAGGCAGGAAGGGAAGAACGGGGAAGAGAGGGAGAAAGGGAGGAAATGAATGATGGAAAAAAGATAAGAATTGAAAAAGGAAAGAATGAATGAATGAAAGAAAACAATAAAGAACAAAAATAGAAGGAAAGAAAGACCGTTCACAGTTCTTGAAGAAAACAGGATCCAACTATTTACAAATCCCCCTCCCAAAGTTAGTGTAGCAGTTTGGCAGTTTGATATAGTTATGAATTCCAAAAATAGATATTGGATTATGCTTGTTCTGTTCATCTGGGCATGCTTAAGTTATGATCAGCAATTTGATTGGGCCATATCAGTAGGGTATTGTTCCCCGCCTCTTGGTGGGTGAGGTCTCAAAGATAAAAGACATGGCAAAGGACAGAGTTGGAGTTTTTTTTTTGAGTTGGAGTTCTGATGCAGAGTTTTGATGCTGGAGCCCAGGGAAGTAAGCCCACAGAGCAGCTTGGTTGTGAGGAAAGAGAGAAGGCTCTGGGAAAAGGGACAAGCCATTCACTTGATAGTCTACAGCTGGCTTTGTGGAGTGAAGCAAGCCTGAGCCCAGAGAGAGGCAAGCCCTGGGAAGAGAGGAACCCAGGAAGCTTGAACCCTGTCAGACGTCGGCAGCCATTTTGCTCCAACAAGTGGCGATAGACTTTGATGAGGGAAGTAACTTATGCTTTATGGCCTGGTAATTGTGAGCTTCTACCCCAAATAAATACCCTTTATAAAAATCAACTGATTTCTGATATTTTGCATCAGCACCCCTTTGGCTGACTAATGCAGTTAGTGACTACAGATATAGTCCAGAATATTATTGTTTAATCATTTGCTCCTGGAGAGTTTCTTTGATGTTTATATCAGGCTGTCAACATGCTTGATTTAAGCAAATATAGGCGGTGACTGTTCTTGTGCAGTATATATATTTTCACTTTACTAAATTATGGATAGATGTATGTAAAACTATAAAATACCAATATTCACAGATATATAACAAATAACATTTAAATAAATGAAGAATTTGACTGTTATCAAATTATTCCTTGTCTACAATATCAAAAAGATGCCCTAGGACCTTATAGTTTTAGAATGGATTCAACATATTAATAATAGATATAAAAATCAAGGGTTTGATAAAATCCAAGACCTTTTTCTTATGAAAAATAAAGCTTTCAGCAATTTAGAAATAGAAGAGCAGATCTTTAATCTAGTAGAGGATATCTTTAAAAATCTTTCTAATAATATCATTTTAATGTACTTTAAACCAGTCAAAGGTTTGCCATACAATCATTATTTTAAACATTTTACTTTTAATGTCTAAGACAGGTCAAAACACTCATACACAGATAAAAGAAAATGGGCAAATGAAGCACAATGCATATTCCAGAAAAAAAATTCACATTTTTATGGACCACCTGATTTACCACAAATAAGTCACTATATTACAATGGAGAAAGAGTGATCTTTTGAAAATATAAAGCTGGCTCAAGTGAATGTCTGAAAGAAAAAGAATGTATCATATATTAGTCAGCCAAAGGGGTACTGATGCAAAGTACCAGAAATCTGTTGGTTTTTTTAAAGGGTATTTATTTGGGGTAGAAGCTTACAGTTACCAGACCATAAAGCATAAGGTACTTCCTTCACCAAAGTCCGCTGCCATATGTTGGAGCAAGATGGCTGCCGACATCTGCAAGGGTTTAGGCTTCCTGGGTTCCTCTCTTCCTGGGGCTCATTTCTCTGGGCTCAGCTACTGTGCTCTCTCCACAAGGCCAGCTGTAGACTATCAAGCAAACGGCTTATCTCTGTTCCCAGGGCCTCTGCTGTATCTGCTTCTCTGTGTGTTTACTTCCCAGGCTCCAGCTCAAAGTCCACTAGCTGCTCTGCTGTGTGGTTTGCTCTGTGAGTCCCCACCCACCAAGGAGGCAGGGACTCAACATCCTACTGATATGGCCCAATCAAAGCCTTAATCATAATTTAATCAATTAAAAGTGAAACCTCTGAATCCAATATAATCTAATATGCCCAGGGAAAAGACCAGTTCACAAACATAATTCAGTATCTATTTTTGGAATTCATAAACAATATCAAACTGCTGTATATCTTGACCACTATATCACACTAAATCTCAGATTCTTTCAAGATATAATGTAGCCCTATATATGAAGATAAAATAATAGTTCTTGAAGAAAAAAATTGAATTTTGGTTAGTAAGACAATTTTTATAAACTAACCATAGAAAAAATATTGAAACTTTTTATTAGTGAATATTAATATCTTCTGTTCATTAAAAGATGCTTATAAAAATGGAAGAGCATACTGTAGATTGAGAGTATATATTTGCCACATATAGACATATGTATATATTTGCTACTTATATATGTATGTAAACATATTTATGAGTATATATTTGCCACATAGCTATCTGTCTAAAATCAATAAATGAATGGTATTCAGAACATAAAATGAACCTCTATTGATCCATAAGAAGACAGTCAACTCAACAAAAACGGGCAAAAATCTTGTGCAATCACTTCAGAAAAACATGTTTAGAAATAAACAATAAGGATATGAAAAGTTGCTCAACATCAAAAGTCAAATTATGCAGATGAAACTACAATGAGGTACAAATCACTCATCAATAAGGCTAACAATATTAATTGTTGAGGAAGGCAAGACATAATCATACTCTCATACTTTTCTAAACGTAATGTAAATGACAGCAACAAATTTAAAAAGCTTTTTGGCAATATCTATTAAAAGTAAACCTGTTCCCATCCTATCACCAGGCAATTCTGCTCATAGGTATGCACCCAAATAAACAAATGTCTAGATCCACCAAAACATGCAGAAGATTCAACACAGCACCTATATTCATAATAGTCCCAAATTAGAAACCATCCAAATGTCCTTGCAAAATGGAATGGTGAAATCAATTGTGACATATTTATTGAATACTAGACAGTAGTAAAAATGAAGTACTACTGCTAAATGTAACAACATGGATTTGATACATCTAACAATGTGCAAAATAAGTAAAACACAAAAGGGTATGAACAACATGATTCTATTTATGTGACTATCAGGCACAGGAAAGTGTTATCTATGGTGATAGAAATCAGAGTACTTGTTACCTCTGTGGATGTTGTGTTGAGGATATGGCAGGGAGTGCTATGTTTGTTCTATACATTGACCTGAATGGCAATTTTACCCTTAATATTCATGAAACATTGTGTGTCATATCTACACCCACCTTTTTTTAAAAAGTCCATTCTAGATGCTATAGAGAGAATGGTTCATAGAGTAATAAATTGGGAAGCTCTAGTAGCAATTCAGGTTACAGTTGACAGTGGTTTGTATTTGGGAAATCAATGGAAATAGATTAAGTAAGAAGATTCAATGGGATACTTTTGAGATGGAGCTGTCAGGACCTGTCTTAGGGGATGTTGTGGGGTAGAGAAACTAAATAAAATGTTAGTTTCTTATAGGAAGATAAGGAAGGAGCAGAGACAACAGAATGATTATTCTTGCACAGAAGAACAGCGACCTTTAGAAAGTAGATCCTTAAGTTTACTTTAAGCCTGCTGTATTTCCCAGAATAAGTACTTAACAAGAAGCAGAAAAAAGCAAAATGTCATAAAAATAACTCCCTATTCCAAGTTTTATAACATATGGATTCTAATATATTCTGGTACTTACATTCACAATGTAATTCAATTTTCTGTTTGCTTAGTTATGTGCTTAGTATGCTTAAATCTGTTGTGATAAATGATCAAACACACTGCACAGCTGGCCAAAAATATTTTTTGACCAAAAGCCTCATTAGAAATCACCAAGTTATCTTTAAATTCTTTGAACATGTGGTGCAAAATCTTAACTCATACATTTTGTGTTAGTTGCAGACACCCTGCTTCATTGATCTTGTTGTTTGATAGATCTATTTTAGGAGTGGGATCTGGAGTATGATGATTTTTGCCAATTACTATTTAAGTATTTTATGATTAAAAGATATTTTTCTTGTTAGTATAATTACTCAGAGTTACATTTTCCTGAAACCTTTCTCATGATAAGCTTTAATGCACTTAAAGAATCTTAGTTTTCTTTTTTTAATTCCCTTTATTTTTTCATCTTGTTGATCTTTTACTTTAGAATGACCATTTTATGAACTATTGATGATTTCCAATTAGTTTTCTGCTGATAATTAAGTATATAAACTAGATTTATCAACAGATTGAGTCTATATATGTGAGAATATTTTCTTAGTTTCCAAAATACAGATTGCCACTCTATTTACTTTAAGATGTACCCTCTTTTCATAGGTTATCTATTGTTAAAACATCACAAACCAGTTATTTTCCTAATTGAAAACACTTTTATTTATTTTAGCAGTTTGTTCAATTTTTCTCTATGGGGAAAAATTATTAGAAATAATAATGTCTCCAACTCATAAATGAAAAATTTCAGAGTGTTTATGGAATTGCATCCATAATTTTTACTCTTAAAACAGATCTCAAGTCATTTATTATCACTAATAATCAAAAAGTATGATGGTTTGTTAACCGCTTTTGCTGTTTGGTGAATCTTGAAATATTTTCTCCCCTATGTCCAACAGTAGATCAAATGCATTTGCATATGCACATGCCCTCTATCGTTCTGATTTTTATAACTAGATTACATAGATATTTATTGATTATATATATTATTGCAATAGCTTCTAAATCTTCTCAGTACCTTAACACTTTCCCTTATTTTTCAAAGTAGAGAAAGAGTGATCTTTTAAAAATTTCAGATCTGATCATGTCATTCTTCTACTAAAAATATTTTGCTACCTTCCCACTACTTTAGGCTAAAACCAAAATGCTTAACAAAGGTTTTCAATGTAGTCATCCTACTTGGAAGACTCTTCTTTATTCTGGCCCATGCCTGTCTGTCCAGCCCCATCTCAGTCCACTCTGCATTTATTTATCTTCTAGCTGTAATGATACATGAGATTCCTAAATGTCAGTGCTTTTTTCCAGTGTCTGGGGCTTTTCAAATGCTCCTTCCTGTATCTGAAAACTACAGCTCCTATCTCTTCCAGATCCCTCTTGTCCTAATTAACCTTACTGAGCCTTCATATTTAAAAGCAGCACTTCTTTTTTTAAATGGAAGCTTTCCATAAAGCTATAGTTTAAATCAGGTTCCCTATTAATGTATTTGTAATAATTTGCAAACTTCCTCATGGTATTTATCATTTTTATAGCCTCTTATATTTATCATTTTATCACATACAACTAGCATAGTTCCTGCTACATTCTAAGCCTTTGATCAATAATTGTTGGTTTAAAAAAAGAGTTGAAATCATAATGTAATTTAAATGTTTATTTGGTTTTCCAAAATTTTTGAATGAAATAATGACAGCAAGACATACATTCTAAATAAGTAACTGCCTTTATATATTTATAAAATTTATCTGATGCATCATAATATAAAATCATTTATATCAAATTTCTTTGGAAAGTCTCACAAAATTAATATCAAGATATCCAAAATACGTGAAAATAACTATTATAGCTTTAAATAATTCAATATAAGGTCAAAATTTTATAGCATATGGGGCAATATGTGTAGTAAGGACTCAGTAAATAAATTTAAAGGGAATAAATTAAAATCCCCGGAAGTCTTGATTTTTTAAAGGACATTTTTTTTAGTGAAAGCAGGGGATATTATCATTTTAAAAAAGTATTTTTGTTAGGTGGTTTAGAATACAAACCTGCTTCTTGGTGATTTAGGCATGCCTTTTCTTTCCCTGCAGAACTATTTATTAAAGTGGTCCTCTGTGTGGAAATATACTTTCTTAGCTCCAACACTTCAGCACAGAATCCTGCAGTGCCACATATCTACCTGCTCATTGATGACTGAGGATCACAGAGGTTACAGGGGACATGCGGTTTGTCAGAGGAGAGGAAAGTTGAATGTCTTTACCACCTCAGCTATTCAGCAAAACTTTGAAAACAAAGTGAATCCCAAAGGCACATGTTGTATGCAAATGGAAAGTGCAGCATCAAACACTGAGTAAAGAATGAGGAGTAAAGAAATACTGAGTATCTTAAGAGTAGAATGATATATCAATGCTGGAGAATATGCTATTCATTTTTCTATTTCTGTCCTATCTAAATAAGCTCCGTATATTAACATGACATGAATATTATATGCACATTACTCTTCTGAACCTGGATAACAAAAATTTTAAGTTTACTTCTTACCCTTATAATGGAGCTGTGCACAATTTTAATGGGGTATGAATTTATTTATTTACTTACTTATTTATATAAATATAAACTAAGCACTGGTTGCATGTCAAGCTTCATTCTAGGAACTAGAGATAAAGAATTAACGAGAAGTTCCCATCTTCATGACATTTATGTTCCTTTAGGGGTGAAAGACAAACAAAAAAATTCATAAAGACAGGCAGGCAGACAAATAGGTAGAAAAATAAGGCTAGAACATGTACTATGAGTGGACAAATAAAAGTAAAACCATGGTCTGAAGAATGTCAAGGGGCTGCTAATTTAGGCAGTCTGCTTAGTGGTGTCCTTTCAGAGGGAATAACATTTGAACAGAGATCATAATTATGTAAAGAAGGTAGTGATGCAGCTATCTGGATGAATATGGCTCTGGATAAAAGGAAAGCCCTTCCAACCTTTCCTCTTTCAAAATGTTCTTTTGTGTTCAAGATAAGGAAGGCAGTATACTCAGGCAATATTAAAGTGGGAGTAGAGTCCTAGAAATTCAGTTTAGATGAACAGCCAGATCTTTCAAAACACACTAAGCCTACTGAGAATGGGGCACTTGTTAATAAATTGGATTTACATTTAAAATGGTCATCCTGGCTGCTATTTGGAAAATAATCTGTGTTGGTCAATAGTAGGTATGGCAGATAACTGTAATGTGGTATGACAGTAGAATAGGTGGAAGCAGTGAAAAAGGATAAGATTTAAGATATATCTGGAAGATATGTACACCAGAATTTTCTGATGGATTGGATACTAAGTGTGAAAGGAAAGGGTATTCAAGGATGATTTCAAGATTTTGGCTTGATCAAATAGGAATCATTTATTTAGAATTCATTTGTATAAAATACTTGATATAAATTATTTATAAAGATTATATATGATATATACGTGTGTGTGTGTATATATATATATATATATATAAAACATACAGTTAAAAACAGAAGAAGAAAATGCATATATATATACCTTACAGTTAAAACCAGAAGAAGAAAATGCACAAACAGCTAAATGATTTGGATATGGTAGATTCTGTGGAGTGGGACACAGATACAGGAAGGTGAGACAGTGGATTGCTGTTTGATATACCAAACCTTGTACCAAACAAATCGGTCTTTGAAAGACCTATTCACAGTTTTACTTTATTAAATAGCATTGCATTTGAATGGGAATAACATGTATCTATTTATATCTGTTTATCTGTTTCATATCATGTATATCACATATTTTACAAAATTGAAAACATGTACAAAATGTCTATTTCAGTAAGAAAATGGTTACATGTATTTCTAAATATCCAAATATTGGGGTATTACCCAGCTAAAATGATAATAAGTTTCAAGAAAACATAATGAGTGAGATTGTTTTTGGATTTAAAATTATGATTTATTTATATTTTTTGTAATTTTAAAATTTCCTGCAATATAATATAATCATGTGTGAGTGTATGTTTTAGAAATTAGACGTGATCTAACTCTTCTTTAGAAAAGGACTGTTAGGCCAGAGATTGAATTAATAACTATTAATGACTAAAGAATGACTGTTGTTGAAAGAAATAGCATATTTGGAACTTGACCCTCCACAACATTTTATATAATTATTGATATTGTTACATGGAAGAACGGTGTATCACATGGAGCACTGAGTAGCTGAACCCTTTAATATAATTTGAAGAGCAAGGCCAATTACTTCCAGATGTCTTGCATTTCCACAGTATCTCTTTTACTTGAGGATGCTGAGTAGATCACAACTCAAAATTTCTTTGAAATATCAATCAAACAATTCTTAGTTTGAATCAAGGACATAATTATGTAGTAATTTAGTATTTCAGTGAGTTATAATATCTCAATGTCTGTGTGGTGTGACACTTTGCAAGGGACATAATGTTACTTAAGTGCTTTGCTCAATCTTCTGCACATCCTAAATATATGAACATTCCATATATTTAGATTTAGAAAATGTCCCTGACAAAAAGCATTTGAAATATAGAGTGTGAAAGGATGTTAATTGCATGTAACTTTAAGACTCCAAGCCTTCTAAGAGAAGATGCAGACTAATAAATGAAATAAAGGCAAATTAAAATATGTTATTTATAACTTCAAAATGTGTAACAATGTATGAAAGGGATTCAAATTTGTGTACCAGAATGGAAAAAAATACTGTTTATCTGAATACTGAACTAATTTCCTTATGTAAAATACTGTATCTAGCACAGGAAATGATTAGAATAATAGCATCATACTTAAAACAAACAGTATGCACAATTTATTTATTTATTTATTTTTTAAGATTTTATTTATTTATTCATTTATCCCCCCCTTGCTGCTTGTGCTCGCTGGGTCAGCTAACCACGCCGTGCGGGCGGGCTTTCCTTCACCAGGAGGCCCCGGGAACCGAACCCGGGGCCTCCCATATGGTAAACGGGAGCCCTACTGATTGAGCCACAGCCGCTTCCCTACACTTTAAAACTCTCTTTAGGAAACTTGCTTATTGGATCCATCCCCTAAATACTATCCCCAAGAGGTTTTTTGTGACTAATTATCTCATAACCAGCTATATTTATCAGGTCTCATATTCCTATTAACTGCAATGCTGTTGACTGCCCCACTTGTCACTCTTACTGGTTTTTTATCTTCTCCCTTACCCTCATTCACATGTGTTTTAGTTTCATTGGTTGCTTAAGCAAACACCATGCAAAGGGATGGCTTAAACAATGCAAATTTAATGGCTAATTGTTTTGAGACCAGGAAAAAGTCCAAATCAAGACATCATCAAGGTTATGCTTTCTCTCCAAAGACTGTGGCATTCTGGGGCTGGCTGTTGGTGATCTTGGCCCTTGGCTCCCTGAACCATGGCAATGCACATGGTAGCCTCCCCAATCTTTCATTTCCCTTCCATTTCTGTGAATTTCAGTTTTGTGCTTCCGGTGCCTTTTTCTCGGTCTGTCTGAATTTCATTCTGCTTATAAAGGTCTCCAGTAATAGGATTAAGACCCATCCTGACTGACGTGGGTCATACCTTTTCTAAATAAGCTCATCAAAAGATCCTATTTATAATGGGTTCACGCACACACAGACATGGGTTAAGTTTAAGAGCATGTTTTTTAAAATTTTGTTTTGTTTTGTTTTTCTGGGTCAGAAAGAGCTCCAAATCAACACAACAAGTAACTCTGGGTTTGCTCTTTTCTAATTCAATTCCACATTAATTCCCTTTACAAAACTTTCTATTGTACCATGTAGAACTCCTTCACTGTTATTAATACCAAATTTAAAATCTCAAATTTTTCCTGAACATTGCTCTCAATGCCTGACCTCTTCTGGTATTTAGCTGTCTTCTAAGTCTAATTATTATTCTTCCATCTAAAGTCAAATAAACACTCCTTCAGGCCTCAAACGGCTCAGATATAATATCTCTTCCTTCATTCTGCTGTTTTCTACATTACTTGAATATACTGCAATTTAAACTGAATCTTCCTCTCCACCTCAGGCTTGTCTATCACCCTAAAGGATTCTATCTGTGTGGATAAGTCCAATATTCAGCTGTGTTAGTTCCTTGGCCTCAATTCTAATGAGTTTTGCCCACTTCACTTCTAAACCATGCTCCCATTCCCTTAAGAGTAATATGGACTTTGTCATCAGTTGAATCTGTCCTACCTGAAGACGAATAAAGTCAATCACTCCATTCTCTAATTACAGCTTCTTTGATGTTCTTGGTTACACTGTTTTAGTTTCAAGGTTGCTAAAACAAATACCAAACAATGGGTTGGCTTAACAAGAGGAATTTATTGGCTCAAAGTTTCAGGTGCTAGAAGAATTGTTTCCTTCCAGGGTCTGTATCTTCTGGCTGACTGACAATCGTTGGTATTCCTTGGTTTTTCTGTCACATGACAATGCCCATGGTTGCATCTTCTATTTTCTATTCTGTGTTCAGTTGACTTCCAGTTTCTGGCTACCCTCCATCCCCCACAGCTTCTTTTTTGCTCTGTCTGACTTTCAACCTGTTTATAAATGATGCTAGTAATCCCCATTCAACCACAACCTGATTCAGTTAGACCATGCCTTAACTGAGATAACATTTTTAAAAGACTCTATTTACAAATAGGTCCATACCCATAGGAGCAGGGTTTGGGACATGAGCATGCCTTTTTGGGGGGACATGATTCAAGCTTCAACACACATACTATTTACAATACAATAACATAAAATCTCAATAATTTCTACCTAGTTGTCACCTCTTTTCTTTACTACTGATACTTCGCAACATAAATTCCAGGTTTCACTACTGCTGTTTTGTCAATATCCTCAACTTTTTTGTCCACTTGTGCTATTGTGACTACTGAATAATCTACCAACCTATTTCTAAATCTTAGATGTCTAAAAACACACAGGTGGTAAATCTATCAATTATAGTATCCAAATCTTGCAATATTCTTCTCACATTTTCAGCAGTGTACCCCCTCTTATGTCACAGAGAAAGCAGGTGAATATGGACCAGAATTTCCTTACCTTCCTGTTTTTGAATATATATATATATATAACCATTTTAATTTACTTTGAAAATGACATTTTTTTCTAAACTGCTAAGTTTCTTATAACTATGCCTTTATAATCTCACCATCTGTCTGAAATTCACAAAATAATTCTCTTTATTTTCTATCCTTAGTATTGGTAAATAATTAGTATTCTGCTCTTCTCTTATAATTCCACACATTCTCCTCATGCACCTCCAAGAACTCAATGTACATGTATATGTTGATAATTCTCTAATATGTACTGCAGCATAATGACATCTTCAAATGATATTGCCCAAATATATCAAACTCAACATGGAAACATTGCATTTAACAACGTCCCTCAAATTTGTTTTTTTTCCTTCAATATTCATTCTCAGTGAAGGGCAACACTATTGATAGTTTTACTAGTGAAAAATATGGTTATCAAGTTTGAACTTTGTATCTCCTTCTTTACTTTGACCCAATTTATATCCAATATTTTCCCAAGTCCTAAATAGATCTTGAATTCACTTACTTTTCTCCATCTCCACTGGCTCTAATCTAATTCAGAATACTCTTTTCTAAATTCCTGTAATTGCATCTTTACTCATCTTTCTGTTTCTAGTCATGCTCTACCTCTAGGCAGTTTGAATCATCATGATAAAATGAAAATATCACCATTACATTCTCGTATTTTACATACTTCAATTACTTCTAATTTAGCCTTTATTGTAGTTTCTAGCGTTTACTATAATTTTGAAGCCTCCTTTCAACTTAGTTCTCTAAGCTCGTGTTTAAACAAATTCCAGCTTCCAAAATCTGTACCCAAAGGGACCTCAAACCAGCTAAACTCTTTCTGAATTCATGACCTAAAGAAATTGAAAAAAATAAACATATTGTCTTAAAAATTATCATGTGAGGCAATTTGTTATATAATTATGGATAGCTAATGACATTATTTTCACACAACATTTAAGGCTATAAAAATGTGAAATTATGTGTTCAACCAAATTTAATAACAGAAGCTTTAAGAAGATTATTTCTTTTGACCTTCAAATGAATCTTCCAGTCAAAGGGACTTAACTGTCAAGTTCCCTAACAAACAGTTAGATATCAATAGGAATCATGTTTTCCTGTAACATACCAGTTTAAACATATTTTCAAAGATCCTTAGTTAACTTCAGGGTTTTTGACTAAAACAAAATTGAGTTAATTAATGGATAATCTCGATATTTGAAATTGAATACTTTTTCATCAAGTATGTTATGTATATATGCATATATCTTTGTGTGTGTGGAAAAGATACATGAATAAATATATGTGATTTTATTTTCTTGTGTGTCTATATGCATACATATACACATTATATATATACGCATGTGTGTATATGTACCTATTCACCTCTTTTCTGGGGTTAATATTAAGGCATACTTTCACTTTTGCTGGTTTTGCCATTTGTGTGTACCTTTATGTCATTGGTACATGTTCAAGGATATGCTGGTCAGTTGAAGTATTTGTTTATGACAAAGTTTTCAGTCATCTACTTCTCAGTTTTCTCTATGCCTCTTTTTTTTTCACTATTTTTATTTTTTAAAAGATACTTTGATTACATAAATGTTACAGAGACTATATAGGGGATTCCCATATGCCCCACTCCCCATACCTCCCACATTTTCCCACATTAGCAACATCTTTCATCATGGTACATTCTTTGCAACTGATAAACTCATTTTGGAGCACTGATACTTAGCATGGCTTATAGTTTACATTGTAGTTTACACTCTCTCCCATTAGACTGTGTACGTTATGGCCAGATATATAATGGCCTGTATCTGTCATTTTAATGTCATTCAGGATGATTCTCAAGTCCAGAAAATGCCCCCTCCCCCATTACACCTGTTTTACCCTCTCTCTAACCCCAGGATATCCATGGGTCACGGCCTCCACAACAACGATATTTCTTCCATTGCTACAATCACAATAAGTCTATAGTAGAATACTGGTAACTTCATTTTAGTCCATAGTTCATTTCCCAATCCTGAGGACTCTGGAATGGTAATGCCTACTCCACCATTAATTGAGGGGGTCTTCGACCCCATGCAACCGATGAATGGAACTCTTTCTTTCTATGCCTCTTTTTAAACAAGGAAGTTTGTTACTTTGTGCTTATATTACAGGTGGGTATGGAGTATATCAAGAGCAATTTTGACAAAGAATTACAAATAGTTATGGAAGATAAAGTCTGTAATTTTATTTATAAAAGGAAAAATAATAATTTTGTCTCGAATGAAATGTGTTTGTTTAGTCCTAAAATATGAAATGATATAATAAAACATTCAACTTGATTGGATACAGTAAGCTCTAGAAGATTTTATCTATCTTGGTTTATAAGGTGTCTAAATAAGTAGTGTTACAGCCAGTAATTAAATGTGCTAAATATTTTTCAAATTTTACCTCATTTTGATGGGGTTATTTGTTATTTTTAACTATTTGAATAACTCTTATAGAATCAACTTTATTGGCATAAAATGAAGTACACTCATTTAAATGTAAAGTTTGTTGAGATTTGACAAATTATACACCTGTGTAATCAGTGCCTCAGCTACCAACTGGTCAAGACATAGAGGCTTCAAAAAGTTCTCCTGAACCCCTTTGCATTTAATCACGATCCACCCTACTCCCAGTCAAGGCAAACACTGTCTGTGATCTGTCATTATCAATAATGTCATTTTTTAATTTTACATTAAAGTAAATTATGCAATATGAACTCTTTTTTATCTGTCTTCTTTCACTCAGCATACTGTGTTTGAAATTCACATTTATCTTGCATTTATCAAAAGCTTGTTCCTTTATTTAAATTGTATTTCAATATAAGAATATACTGCAATTTTTTATCCATTCACCTCTTGATGGGCATTGGGATTGTTTCACATATAGGTTTTGATCAGTTTCCATGTACAGGTATTTGCATGGACCAATTTTCCAATTTTCATCAGTAAATACCAAGGAGCAAATTTCTGGTTCATATAGGAAGTATAAGTTTAACTCTGTGAGAAACTTTCAAAATGTTTTCAAAATTGATTATACTATCTTACATTTCCAATAGGAATATATGAATGTTACAGCTGCTTGACATCACCACTTGATATTTTCCATTTTTTAAAATTTTCAAATCTAAGTGGTTATGTGTTATTATTTCAATGTGCTTTTAATTTCCAGTACTTAGATATTTGATGATACTGAATATCTTTCATGTGCTTTTTAGGCATTCATATATCTTCTTCTGTAAATATCTTTTCAAATCTTTTCATGAAATTTTATACTTAGTATTTGCTTTTCTTAATTTTGATTTCTATATACAATTTGGAGCCAGTCATTTAACAAATAGGTGTATTAAAAATACAACATTTTAGTCTGTGGCTTGCCTTTTCATTTGTTAGTAGTGTCTTTTGAAAAGAAACATCTTTTTTTATTAAATCCAACTTTTTTTTTTTTTTTTCATTTTCTACTGGTTGCATTCTTTCTGATGGAAATTCCATTGCCATTCTTATATTAACACCATGTACATATTGAATATTTATTCTTCTGCAGATTTAATTTTTTTCTCAATAATTGTTATATAACCATTTCCTTATAATTTTTTTTGTGGGAGTTCAGTGAAATTTGTGAAGGTGTAAGTTTATAGTTTTCATCAAATTTGAAAATGTTACAACCATTAATTCTTTGAATATTTATTCTTCCATCTCAGCTATTTTGGAACTACAAGGACATTTATTTTAAAATGTTTGATAATGCTTCCCAAGTCACAGAGGTTTTGTTCATTTCCTTTTTAAGTCTTTTTTCCCTCAGTCTATCCATCAAATAAAATTAAAAGTCATAGCTACAATTAGAAATGAACATCAGTAAAAAGACTTCCAAATAAAAAACATAAACTAAAAATGAACATCTCATAAACTCGTGGATCAAAAAAGACAAAATCAGTTTTATAGAATTGTGCTTTGTGTTTTTGTTGTTTGTATGTGTTTAATTTTTAATCTCAATTAAAGTAGCTAGCTGCTAAAAAAAAAAATGAATTTTTTCAAATTAATGAAAATACAAGTACTATGGTTTTTGAATTTTTGGTATGAGGAAATTAAAGGTGTACTTTAATTAATTTAGAGAAAAATTCATAGTGATAAGCACATTTATTGCAGAGAGCAAATGAATTAAAATGAACTAAACATTTACCTGAAGAAGATAAAAGTGTAAATTAGATCAGAAAAAAAAGGATGGAAGAAAAAAGGCATAAATATAAATAAATATAGAACTTGGAACAAAACCATCCTTAAATATTGAGGAATTAAACTTACATAGTTTCCTTTTAAAAATTCCATTAGAAAGATAAATAATAAGCAATCCTAATAAAGATACAGAAAGAAAGAGCTCAAACAGCAAACAAAAACATTAAAAAAAATAAAACAACAATCCCACTTATGTATGCTTAGAAATAAATAAGAAAGATCAAATAGCCACAGATATGTCTTGTACTTGATTATATGATATTGTTGCCCAATTCAATAGTAATGCTTTTGAATTCCTGGGTAAAAGGAAAGGATTTCTTGGTAAATATAAAGTACTATGGTTCAGATCGCTTTGTGGCTAAGATTATTAATGTAAAGATAACCCATGTTATTTAATATTTTTCATATCAGAGATTTAAACATGTTTTTGTTTCTTATATTTGATATAAAAATCCAATGAATATGGGAATAATCTTCTCCTTATGAATATAGCTGCTAAAGTACTAAAAAAATGGAAATGCTGACAAATTTTATCCAGCAGTACATTAAAATAATATAATTTTGAACAAATGAAAATGTTCAATCTGTGAATACATGCATCAGTATCACTATTATTCATAATATTTTAGTGTTAGTCAGCACATCATGTAAGTTAAATTAGTTTAATTATATAAATTATCTAATTATATAAACCATAATGTACATATTAATAGTCAAAATAACAAAAAATATCTTAGTTTCACCAATACTAAAACTATTTGGTAAATTTACAATCCATTTCTTGTAAAAAGTGTTAGTATATCACACATCTGACAACATCTTTGATAAATAATGTATATGTACATGTATCTGTATGTGTACCCCATATAAAACACAATTCATAATGATGAAACTCTAAAAATAATCCCTTTATATTTATACATAATAGACAATTTTTGCTTCATTATTATTTATTTTTTCAAGGGCAAGTGAAAACAAATTTAAAATATAATCAAAATGACTTCCATATTTAAAAATTAACACACATCAAAACTGAATTAGTGTCTCTTTTTTAAAGTCAGTATGTGTAATCGATTTTATGAATATTTTAAATATTCACTAAATCAGTACATTGGGTGAGAAATTACTTCTTTTTATTCCTATCAAAATTTTTTGAATGTGGCAAATTGTCCATGATATTTTTATTGAAAAAACTATTTGCAGAGTGATATATGTATTGTGATCTCATTGTCTAAATTAATATATATTTATCACATGCAAATCCTCTATGACTCATTAAACATATTTATTTATTTTCTCCATGATGCTGTAAGCATTAGTTGGTAGCTTGGGGGTTGACTACAAGTAATAATAATATGATCTCTTTAATCATCTTGAGAAGATTTATAGGATTGAAATTTGCTGATATAAATTAAATAACATAATTCCATAAAAACAAGTGTTCATGAAAGTTACATTTTTCATTCTGTTGATCAGGATATATATTTTTTCAGGAGTATATGTACTTTGAGGAAATTCTTTCAGTAGAAAAGGAAATTATAATAATCTGTCTTACATCAAATAATTAAAATACCGACATCTGCCAGACCCTGACTTTCCCAGCTCTCTGAAGCAATGATTGTTTGAAACACATTTTTTCCAGTAGTGATATAATAATAGTAAAATAAGTGCCTTTTAAATAGATCCTTAGTGTTTCATTACTTCTCCCAAAGCAAAAACTGATATACTACCTGGAAAACTGCTTTTCATCACAATTTGACAAGTTCATTTGTTTCATAAATTTTTAACAAACATTATAAAGAGATTGTTTTTCCCCACATTATAAAAATCATGCTAACTTTTAAACTACTTTAATTAAGGTAACTTCAGGAGATGGGGATTTGTATCCTAAGTAATAATAGTTTTCTTTTTATATAGCCTCCTCAACCTGCTTCCTAGTTGGCTCAGCCTCAGAAGAAATTAGCTGATGATCAGAAGGTGGGAGAGGAATGTTGGCTCACTCCTTTTACCAAAAGCTCCACAATCTCTGTCAAGTTGCCCTCTTCATATAATTGTTCTCTTTATGGGTTTTGGTGCGTTCTTAGAAACTCAATTAATTGTACACTCCTTTTTGCTTTACCCATATCGCCCTATGCATTTAAAAATATTCCTTATAATCTCCTCCATCATCCAAATCTGTCTGTCTCTGCTTTTATCCCTGTCTTGCTATCTTTATTACTATCTCCGTCTCTCTCAGTCAAACACAAGAGGTAATTCTTCAATGTGAAGTAACTCAGGAATGATTGGAAAATATAGGAAAGATGTTATTATAAGCAGAGCTCCTGCTATTCATATGCAAGTTTTATGGACAAAATGCCAGAATAGCAGAATTTTTACTATACTCTTATTTAGGAATTAAAAAAAAAAATCAGCTTGACTTCAAGAAATATTTGGGATGTATTTTAAGAAAATTACAATCAAATAACCTCCCCAGAGCCATTTACATGAATGTTCAGAAAGCTTTAAACTCATAGGATATTGCACTGTCAGCCTTGTCTACCTTAAACATAGCTCCACTCTTTTATGGTCCAGTTGCCTCTACATATAATCTGCCCTTGTTTGAGTTACAGGATTGCCAGAATTTCCACTCTACTGTTTTGTTCATTTTCAAAATCTGCTGAGGCAGCATCCAGTCTTACTGAGTGGAATGATATGGGAGGTCTAATTTATCTTCTCAATTACTATTACTGTTTTTGTTATGGAACATTAGTGTTTTCTTCATACTTTTGTTACGAAACTATGTAAGATTTCACATATGCAAAATATATGTAAAATATATATATTTTTCATATGCCTTATCATTTTAATGAATGATTTTTAGAATTCTAGCTTTTCAGGAACAGGTATAATGCATGTTATCAGAAGAAACACTATATGTATCTATGTCTATACTCATCAAACTTAATATTTTCTTGCTGCAGAAAGTATGATTTTATAAAATCAAAGCCCAGAGATCTGAGTTTAATATCTCTTGTTGGTATCTTCCACAGCAGATTCTTATCCACAAAGAATAAAATCTGTATAGCATCATTATGTCCACTGTTTTTTTTTTTTCGGTAGAGTATTTATATTATAATCTAAATCTTCTGAAAAACCTTAAGTTACTCTGGCTTTCACTAAAACTAAGATTTTTTGGGGCACCAGGAAGTCGTGTGCATTTTCTTCTACATGTCTCTTATAAAGACACTTGTTATTGGATTTTAGGCCCACCTGTGCAATCCAGGCTGATCTCAAAGTTCTGATGTAATCACAAGACTCTAATGTAATTGCAAGGGCACTTATAAGAGGGTCAATGAGCTGTCAGGTAGAAAAAGAAAAGTGACAATGGAAGCTGGGGTTTTAGAGAGAAATATTTGAAGATGCTATGCCACTGGATTTGAATGTGGATAATGTTGTCATGAGTCAAAGAATGCAGGTGGCAAGCAAACAAGAGTAGTCAGAAGGAATGCAGCTTTGCCACCTCCTTGATTTCTGACCTCTGGAATGGTAATGTGGCAGTTCGAGATTATTTTATGAATCCCCCAAAGAGGAAGATTATGTTCATAAACTAATCTGTTCCCCTGAATGCACCCTTCATTACATTCAGCTGAAGGGTCTTTGATTAGATTTCTTGATAAGATTGTTCTAGGATTTTTGATTGGGCTATTTCAGTAAGGAGTAACCCAGGTTGGTCTCTGCCCCTTTGCTGGGTCTGATATAAATGGAAACACAGAGAAAAACTGATTGAGACCGACATAGGAAGAGAGAGCTCTGTCATTTTTGATCCTGCCATGTGACAGAAAGGATTAGGCTCAAAAAAACTGAGGCCCCAGGGAGAGATAAGCTATTTCCCTGGTAGTTTATAGCTGAAATTGGGAAGAAAGCAGAACAGCTGAGACTGATATAGGAACCCCTAAAAGACAACCCCTATGCCAGTTTGCAGCTGAAATCTAGAAGAAAGCGGAGCAGCTGAGCCACAGAGAGAAAGCCTGGAGGGCTAGGAGAGAACAGTCAGAGATCACCTGCCATCTTGGCTCAACCTGGCAGCTGACTTTGTTGAGAAAGCACCTCTTACGGTGCCTGGAGCTGGACTTTTCACAGCCTTGGAACTGTAAGATTTTACCACAAGAAATCCCGTTTATAAAAGCCAGCACATTTTCTGGTATTTTGCCACCATATGGCAGACTAAGACAGTTAAGATAATAAATTTGTGTTGTTTTAAGCTACTAAATTTGTGGTAATTTGTTACCGTAACGATAAGAAACTAACATACTACCTTGTTTTAATACTACCAAAATTAAAACAAGTTGAAATAGATAATCTGAATCGTTCTATAACCATTAAAGAAATTAAATTAGTAAATAAAAAGTTTTCATAAAAGAAGTCTCCAGGCCAGCATGACTTCACTGGATAAATCTACCAAACATTTAAAGAATTCATATGAGTATTAATCAATATCTTCTAGAAAATGTTTCCCAATTGTTTTATGAAGCTGATATTACTCTGATATCAAAGCTGATGACAATATGAAAAATTGAAAACTAGAGACTAATATGAACTTACATGCAAAAGTCCTCAACAATTTATGAAGTCATAGCCAGCAACGTATAAAAAATATTATGTACCATGTCCAAGTGGGATTTACTTGAGGTATGTAAAACTAGTTCAACATTTGAAAATTAAACAATAAATCCACCATATCAACAGGTTAAAGAAGAAATATCATGTGATCATATCAATTGATTAATGAATAAAGACACTGAGATATGATTCAACCTGGTGTATTACACATGGCTGGAATGAAGGGCATGGAAGAAGAAAGAAGTGCAGTGGGGACGAGACACAGGAAAGGATAGGAAAGAAAAATTACAGAACTACTTTAAGTATTGATAAGGATTTTTATCTTTATCCTGTGAAAGCAACTGAAAGTATTTTTAGCAGAGGAATGATCAGATTTTCAGTGAATTGCTGAGATGTAACAAAGCAGGGATATCAGCTGGGGTGTACTTCTCTATTAGACCAGGTGATGAATAAAGTTGTTAACTAGAAGTAACAGATTTTTATATAAAGAGTAGAGTTTAGATATAAAAGCTGGAATTAGATACAATCTACAGAACATGATTTAAAAAAATTGGGTTGGGGACTTTGTGGTAGGCAGAATAATGGCTCGTGAAAGAGCCCATGCTCTAATCCCTGGAACCTGTGAATATTAACCTACATGGCAAAAAGTACCTATGTGAATGTGATTAACATTACCAACCTTGAGTTGGGGAGAGTATACTGGATTATCCAGTTGGGCCCAACTAATCACCTGAATCCTTAAAAGAAGAGAAACAGTCCCAGTTGTGGTCAGAGAGAGAAGGAAGAAGAAGGAAAGATTTGAAACATGAGAGGGATTTGACATTCCATATTTTACTTTGACATGGGAAGAATGGGGTCATGAGTCCATGAGTCAAGGAATATGGGTGGCCCCTGGAAGGTGGAAACCTTTCTCAGTTGAGTGTCAGCAAGGTTTTGTTTAACTATTTGTACAGTTGTACTTTCTATTATTTAGTTTTGCCTTGAATACTTTTTGAATGTATCTGCTTCATAGGGAATAAGCAGTGCTTTAGGATTATTGAATCTACAATCCAAACCAACCCTCAGTACTAACCATTGAAGGTCCACCAGACTGGCAAACAATTGATACAATGGTAATCGATCAAGTTTAACTTTGAGTCACCCACATACCTTCATGAAGATATTCCCTGTTTGACAAATTTTGAAAGAAATTAATTCCAGAATTAAGGATCAACAATTACCAGGTCAGTGATCATATTATTCCTCTTTGTAACCTCTGCTTGATAGGGTAATCCAAAAGAATAGTCATAGGTATCAATTTTGATAGACTTTATTGGCTTCTTTTCTTCTGTTATTGATTTATCTACGTGAAGTTCCTCCTGGCAGAAATCCTTCTGTCTAGATAAGTGCATAAATTTCTGTCTAAAAATCCTTCTTTCTAGAAAGCTGCAAAGTTACTTTTATTAAAAATAACAAAAGTCATTTTTTTTTAAAAAAATACATATATAAAAAGTAATACATTAAAGAAGAATGTTACAAAAATCAGGAAAATTGACATTAAAAATTCAATAATGACTAGAACTTCCAGTACTTTGTTGAATAGAAGTGATGAAGAGTGTATATGTTTTCTTTCCTTATGTTAGGTGGAAAATATTCCATTTTCCATAATTAAATATTATGTTAGCTGTAGGTTTTTGATAGATGCTCTTTATCAAATTTAGACATTTACCCTCAACTCCATGTTTGCTGAATTTTGATCATAAATGGATGTTGAATTTTGTCAAACTCTTTTTCAGATCATCTAGACTCCTCTTTGCCTTAAAACTGTATTGCATTTCTACTGCTTCCTTAAAATATTACCATAATTATTGGCTTCGATAACATAAGTTTATTATCATATCTAGGTCATAAGTATGATATTGGTCTCCCTAGACTAAAATCAACATTTCAGCAGGGTTGCATTCCATCCTGAAGACTCTAGAAAAAGGTCCAATTATTAGCTGATTTGGGTTTTGGCAAAATGTGAGGCAGCACCAATTGGCTGGCATACTTACTAAGCATTGAATGAACATCCTGGTGCTTACTTGTCACTTGTCACTATTGTTGTCATTGATTAAACTGTTAAAAACCATTTCTAATATTCATTGCATATAAAGGCTATAGAGATATTCTTTCTGGGGAACTTGGTGTCTTTTTGTTTAATCTCAGTGAGAACTTGCTCTTGTTTGGAAACTGAACAGATTATTTTCTAATGCAGGAATTAACACCAGCCTTCTGTTTACTCACTCTTCATATTTTGGTAATAAAAATTTAAAGTGGTACACTTAATGGTCAACCATTTATCTCACCTCAAGAGACTATGATCTCTTAGTCATTGACACAGATATCTGTTTAAAGTGAGGGTACCATGCCTCTACAGATCATATCCTCATCCTGTACTTGGGAGCCAAGTTTCATCAAACTCTACAATCAATCATGGACTAGAGACACAACCACTAAAAAGCCTCTTAACAATGCTAAGGTTCCCCACAACACTTTCCTTATCAATGTAGTAAAGGCAGTTTCATTTCTGCTCTTCTTGTAAACACAGGAACAGACATCTTAACATGTTCATCTCCAACGGGCTTTTTTATCTTTTTCTCATCTTCTGCCAAGGAAATTCCAGAATCTTCATTTTATTTCCATTTTAACCAAGTTTCACAGAAATATTCAGTAGAAAATTAGTACTAATGTGACCCTAACATATTGTTAATCATGAGTTCTAAGATAGAACCTCACATCAAATAAAACCTCTCACATGCAGTCTTCTATTCTGACACCCTGTATTTAGTCTAGCCCTTACAAAATCTATTTCCAGGCATGTTCTGATAATTCTTGCTGGGACATATCAGGATCTTGTAGCTCTATTGTGAACCATCCCTTTCTTTCCAAAACACAAAGTTTCTCTGCAATTAGGCCATGGCCTGAATGATTTCTGCACATTGGAACTTTAATTATGGCCTAACATATGACCACTTGATTTTTGTCATCATTCTATGAAAAAGAAATTTATATATGTTTGTTGGGTAGAAGTTGTTATATTCTCAATATATTAAATAAAATTTCTAAACATTGGTATACAAATTTCCTAAATACTTATGAGTTTTAATATTGATTTATCATTTCTAAATGATTTCTCATTTTATTATTTATGCAGGCATATTAATGCAGTGGTTAATTTAAAAGACTCAGTAGTCTCATCACTTCACTTTTTAACTCTGTAACCCGAAGAAAGTTAACATTTCTGTGTGTTGATTTCCAACTATAAAACAATAATATTAAGGCCACTCACAAAGTACAGTGGTTCTGAGCACTACAGGAGGCAATCTATGTTAACAAATTATGGTAATAATACTTAATAAATGTTAGATATGTGTTTTTGTTTGCTAAAATTTGCCAAAATCAACATACCAGAAATAAATTGGCTTTTATACTCGGGGCTTATTGAACTGCAAGCTTACAGTTCTCAGGCTGAAAAAAGTGTCCAAATCAAGGCATAATCAGGTGATACTGTGATCCCGGAATCCTCTTTCACATGGGAAGGCACATAGCAGTGTTTGCCATTCTCTGCCTTCTCCTTCAGGTTCTCTTGCTTTCAGCTTCTGGCTGCTCCTTCTGTGGCTTTTTCTCTGAAATTCTGTGTCTCTATTTATTCATCTCAGTCATGAAGAACTCCAGTAAGAGGATAAAGACCCACTCTGGGTCATGCCTTACTGAATTAATCTAATCAAAATGCTCTTAACTGAAGTGACCTAATCAAATGTTCCCACCTACAATAGATTTACACCCACAGAAATGAGTTAAATTCTAAGGATGTTATTTTCTGTTTTCCAACCATCACAAAAAAATGTAGTGTTACCCTTTCAATTGGAGATGGAGTGGACATCACCATCCCAGACTCCTCGGGATGGGGGGAAGAGCTATGGACTAGAGTGTACTTACTGCTATTCTACTTCAGGCATATTGTGATTCTAGCAATGGAAGAAATTACAACATTGATGTGGAGCCAGGGGCCACTGGAGGCTCTGGGGGTAGGGAGAGGGAAAAACAGTTGTAATACAGGGGCTTTTTCGGGACTTGGGAATTGCCCTGAGTGACGTTGCAATGACAGATACAGGCCATTTTATATCATCACATAACATGCAGAACTGTGTGGGACAGAGTATAGACTACAATGTGAACTATGGTCCATGCTGAATGGCAAAGCCCTGGGATGCATTTATCAACTGCAATGAATGTGCCACACTAATGAAAGATGTTTATGTGGGAGGGTATGGGAGGTGTGGGGAGTGGGGCATATGGGAATCTCTATTTTTTTGTGTAAAATTTATGTAATCTAAGTATCTTCAAAAAAATTTTTTTTAAATGTAGGGCTAATTTCTAGGTTCATGAAAGTTCATTGATTTAGTTTTTCATGAATTATGCTTTTTACCCATCTAAATAAAATTTTACTGACATTTAAATATTTTCACATTACATTTATTATTTTCTGATATTAATATTGTTCATATCTGCCTTCTAGCATCTTTCTGATATATATTCTCTTTATTAAGTTGAAACTTAACTATTTTATTAATTTTTCAGTATTAAAATTCTAACTTAATACCTATGAAAATATACATGTTTTGTTTGTCCATGCTGCACAAAATAGACATAGATTATTTAATATATCAGGATTATATATGTTAAATATTTTATATACATGTATGTATACATATGTCTGCATGGATATCAGATACATATATTTATTATGACATTACATATCCATGTGTTTTCTTTGATTTTTTTTTTTTTTTGTTGTTGTTGTTGTTTTTGCATCTCCATTTGTGGGCAGTGTACTTGCAGTCGGTTTGCTACTTGTAAATGTTTAGTGAAAAAGAGAAATGTTTATTGTAATAATTTATGGTTTGACTTTCATTGTTTAATAGTCCAAGAGGGGTCAATAGCTACCCAGTTGTTATCAAATCTGAAATATACAATCAGAGACCCGCTTGAGAACATATGACATCTGTTACAATGACAGATGACACAACATTCAAGCAGCCTTAATTTACACATGGATTTACCAAAACGTTTTTATACCAATAATGAGATTTCACAATTTGTAAACAATAATATGATAAATTATAGTACGCAAGATTTTCAAAAAGAAAGCACATATGCATATATTAATCATATATACATTATATACCTTTATACAATATATGCAAATCTATATTTATTACTACTCAACCTTATTTTCCTTTATAATTTTATTATATTTTCTATAACTTATATGACCATTAGATTTTTATAATTTATCATCAGAGAATTTCACAAGGGGATTAGAAAAGGATTTATAGTTTTACCTACTGCTCTACCAGTTCATTTTTTTTTGTTGTTTACAAAATATCTCCATATTATGTCTATATAAATATTGAATTTGTTTAAAAAGTCTATATTTCCCTTTGTATTTCAGAAAATATGTAATATACTGACTTAGTATTTTGATTTTTAAAAGTTTTATAGTGACATAATAAATCATATTACAGATCAAGGACATTAGTATTTATATCTAATAATATAATAGTAAAATAACTGATAATTAAACAACCAGATGATTCAGTGACAAACTAGGTTACCTATTAATTTGGTAGACTCTCAGCTACTAACTAAGCAATAAAAAGTCAGGGAACATGTTTTAAAAAAGCATCTAATTAGTCTGACTGCTCTTGCTTCATAAAGCATAATTTTAATTTAATATTAATATTAATATTATATTAAATTAATAATATTAATTTTAATTTAATTCTTTGACCAGCTGCCATCAAAGATTCTCTTCTGTCTGTAAGCCTCAATAAAGCCTGAGGAAATGTCAGGTATGTTCTCTTATCTCTTACCTCACCATCTTTTGCCCTTCAGAAGTTGAGTTATAATTTAACATATATTTATGTTATTTATGATTTTACTATAAAACCAAAAAATGGAAATGTTATTTTTAATAACCAAATATATTTATCAGATACCAAAAATACAGGCATGACTACATTGTGACATGTTTATCCTATTTACCAATAATAAAATTAGGGCATGGAAAACAAAATAATTCTGCTATCACACAATTGCTAAGTACAAGAGGCAGAATTTAAATAATGTATGTAGCACTGCAGATTCAATGTAATTTTCAAGGCACCCTATATTGTGCTTTGCACCCACAAGGATTAGGTTTTCAAAGACTGTTCAATTTTCAAATATTTTCTCCCACTCTGTAGATTGTCTTTTTACTTTCATGATAAAATCTTTGATGCACAAAAGTTTTTAATTTTGATGAAGTCCTGTTTATCTATTTTGTTGTTGTTGCACATTCTTTTGGTGTAAACTCTAAGAAAACATTGCCTAACCAAAAGTCCTGAATGCTTTCTTCTAATTTTAACCCTTTTATTTAGGTCTGTGGTCGAGTTTGAGATAACTTTCATAATTAGTTATGGGTTGATCTTTATTCTTTTACATACGAATATCTGTTTTTTTGCCAGCACCATTTGTTGAAGAAACTATTTTTTCCCCTTTGAGTAGACCTGGCACTTTTGTCAAATATCAGCTGGCCATAGATTTGAAGGTTTATTTCTGAACTCTCAATTTAGTTCCATTGGTTCTAAGTCTGGCCTTGTGCCAATACCACACTCTTCTGATTACTATAGTTTGAAATAAGTTTTTAAATTGGGAAGTGTGAGTATTCTAAATTTGTTCTTACTTTTTAAGATGATTTTGGCTATTCAGGAGATCTTACCTTTCCATATACATTTTATGATTGGCTTTTCCATACCTGTAAAGAATACTCTTGGAATTTTGATAGAGATTTTATTGAATCTATAAATCACTCTGGGTAGAATTTATTCCTTAGCAATATTTCATCTTCCACTCCATGAATATGGAATGTCCTTCCACTTATTTAGATTGTCTTTGATTTCTTTCAGCAATATTTTGTAGTTATCTATGTATGAATCTTTCATATCCTTGGTTAAATTTATTTCTAGATATTTGAATCTTTTAGATGCTCTTGCAAATGGAATTTTTTTCCTTAATTTTTTTCTTTAGATTGTTCTTTACTAATGTATAGAAACATACTGAGTTTTGCAAGTTGACCTTTTATCCTGACATTTCACAGTATTCATTTATTAGCTTTATCAACTTTGCTGTGGATTTTCAGGATTTTTTTTGCAAATAATACCATGTCTTCTGCAAAAAGGGAAAGTTTTACTTCTTCCTTTCTAATTTGGGTGCATTTTATTACTTTTGTTTGTTTTATTGCTCAGGCTAGAACTTCTAGTATATTGCTTAATAATAGTGGTGACAGTGGGCATCCATGTTTTTTTCCTAATCTTAGGGGTTAACGAATTCAGTCTTCACTGTTGGGTATGATGCTAGCTATGAATTTTTCATATATTCCCTTAATCATTTTGAGGAAGTCCCACTAATCCTAGTTTTCTGCATTTTATTATCAAGAAGAAGTGCTGTATGGTGTTAAATGCCTTTTCTGTGTCAATTGAGATTACCTTTTTTTACTTGTTCTATTAATGTTGTGTACTAAATAAATTGATTTTTATATGAATCTCCCTTGCATTCTTGAAATGGTATATACTTCTTCTAATGTGCTATTTACAGCCTCTCCTTTTTTTCTATTTCAATCTAGCTAAATGTTTGTTATTTTTACTGATCCTTTCAAAAAACCATCTTTTGTTTTCAGAGAATCTCTATTTTTTATTCTCTACTTTATCTCCACTCAAATTTTTTTATTTCCTTCCTTCAGTTGTGAGATTAGGTCTCTAACCTCTTTTATTTTTATGGAAGAATTTTGCATCCCATAAGTTTTGTTATATTGTATTTTTGGTTTATTCACCTCAAGGTTTTTCCTAATTTTTCTTCTCATTCATTTTTGACCCATTGGTTGTTACAGAGAGTGTTGTTTAATTTCCACATATTTGCAAATTTTCCAGTTCTCCCTCTGTTAGTGATTTCCAGCGTTATACCTTTGTGGCTAGATAATACATATTGTATTATTTCTATATTTTTAAATGTATTGAAATATTTTATGATTCATCATATTGTCTATATTGAGAATGATTGATGTGCACTAGATAAAACTATTTGTTCTACTGCTCTTGGGTGAAGTGTTCTATAAAAGTCTGCTCTGTGTATTTGTTTTATAGTACCATTGAAGCCTTCTATTTCCTTTTTGATGGTTTGACTATTATTGAAAGTGGTATAATGAATTCTCCTGCTATCAATGTAGAACTGTCTATTTCTTCCTTCAGATCTCTCAATATTTGCTTCATGTATTTTGGGGCCCTCCTGCTAGGTAAATAATATTTATAATTTTTATTTCTTCTATTAGAATTGACCCTTTTATTACTACATAGTGTGTTTCTCTGTCTCTTATATTACAGTTTTTGACTTACAGTCTATTTTGTCTGATATTAGTAAACCCACATCAGCTCTCTTTTGCGTATTATATACATGAAATATTTTTTTTCCGTCCTTTCACTTTTAACTGCCACCAGATAAACTGGCACCAATGTACAGGCATCCCTGCCTGCACATAGGGGATATTCTGCTCCCTCAAGAAAGGGCCAGGGACCCACAATGGGTCAATTTGCAATACCTATGTGTTAGGTTATAAAGTCTGAAAAAATCACCTCTAAATATCTCCCAATTTATTTATCACTGTGATATATAATGTTCCTTATGTCACTTAACGAGACCATGATACACAAGATGACTTGTACACAGATAAACATTTCTCAGTTTCTCAGAACTTGTGTAGGAAGATCTTCTATCCCCCACAACCTTGTTTTTCATAAAGTAGCATAGAATTTTAAGATTCTGGAATTGATGCTATTCCAATTTCCAGCTCCTTTTAAGGTTAAGATCTTGGTTCCTCTCCGTATGTGAACCTCAGGATCTTGTTTCATACTCTGGGCCTGATATCTCATGAAAAACAGTCATAATACCTTAAGGTCAGCTTCATAGTAACACTGTGGTTTTGTTTTTTCTTTTTATGCTGAAGTACTTATTTTGTCTAGAAATTCTATATGTTAAGACAGAGAAGTCTGTCCAAGTCAGTTCAGTCCATCATGTGCTAGAAGATACCAATAAAATAAGATAGAAAAATACCTAATTGGTATAATTAATAGCATTGAAGAGAAAAAGAATTGCCCTTTTAGATGATATGATTTTATATTTATAATAACTAAAATATTATTAGAACTCTTAACTGAGTGTAGGCAAACAAAACATCAACTTATTAAATTAAGTATCTTTTCTTTATAACAGCAAGGACAAGGTGGGTAAGGTTATTAGAAACTAGGTTTTTAGGAGTAACCAAAAAATATTACTTAACTAGAAATACTCTTACTAGGAAATTGCAATAACTATATGTAGATAAGAATTCAACTATGTTCTATAACAGAAATTGACAAACTTTTTCTGTGAAGAATCAGATGATAAATATTCAGGCTTTGAAGGCCATGTATGTTCTCTGTCACATATTCTTTGTTGGGTTTCTTTTTATAAAAACCTTTTCAAATGCAAAAATCAATTTTAGCTCAAAAGCCATACAAAAGCATGCTGGGGACCAAATTTGACCCAAGAACTATAGTTTATTTATTCCTGTTCTAGAATATAAAGAAAATATGTATAAACATACTTGGATTGGAAGCCATTGCATTAAAAATAATTGTAATCAATATCATAATAATATTCTTATCTAACTTGTCATTCTGATAAATTTTATCTGGCAGAATATTGATTGCTGTGATGAATATACAACTCAGTGATTATACCAAAAACCTTTGAATGTATACTTTAGATGGACTGTATGGTATGTGACTATATCTCAATAAAATTGCTTTAAAAATGTAAATCATAGATCATAGTTAGTAGCAATGCTCCAATAATTGTTCATCAATTGTAACAAATGTACTACACTTATGTAAGATGATACTACAAGGGGAAAATGTGAGAGAGGGAGGCGTAGGATATATAGGAATCCCATATATATTTGATTTAACTTTTCTGTAATCTAAAACATCTTTAAAAATAAAGTTTTAATAAAAGGAAGATGGGGGAAAAAAGAAAAAAAATGTGTAGGAATCAGCAATGTGATGATATTTGCAAAATAATTTTCATTGCAACATCTTTTCCACAGAGCAAACAAACAAGCATACTTAAAGTAACTTAAATGTTGACAAACAGGGATTTTCTTAAATATGTTTTTTGGGGAAATTCCCTATGTATTTCTTACATCTCCACCTGACTTATGAGAAACTGCCTTTTCTTCCTGACTTTCTTGAAGGATGTTTACTCACTGATGACTAAAGCACATAAATGTTTTTGTATTACAAATAGCCCAGTGCATGCTTAACCAAACAACTGGGCACAATTACCTGCAGAGCTGTCACATTAGCCTAAAGATCACAGTCCACCCCTTATCATCTCAGCATCCATGCACTTACCTTAAACCATACTTAGTCTCTAAGTAAAAACCATAACAGATATGCATATATATATATTTCCACGTAACAATGTTCAATTCTCCAGTGCACAACTCGAAACACATTAATTCCCTACAGAATTGGGTTCAAATCCTTGGGTAATATACACTCTTAAATTTGACATCCTTAAATATTATGACATGAAACTAAATGATAAGGGAAAAGGTTGGGGAAGAAAACAAAGAAGTTTATTTATTTATTTATTTATTTTTAAAGATTTTATTTATTTATTCATTTATCCCCCCCTTGCTGCTCATGCTCACTGGGTCAGTTAACCACGCCGCGCGGGCGGGCTTGCCTTCACGAGGAGGCCCTGGGAACCGAACCCGGGGCCTCCCATATGGTAAACGGGAGCCCTACTGATTGAGCCACAGCCGCTTCCCAAGAAGTTTATTTTAAGTACATATACAGTCATACTCATAACAAAACAAGGAAGAAAGATTCATGACTATTACAGTCCTAATTTCTGTAACTGGTCACATAGTTGAAGTTCATATTTATGGCTACCTTCTTCCACTACCCATTCCATGTTTCTGTTACCCTCAGTAAGCACTTCACCTGGCTGTGGTTCTTTGCCTGGTGGGGTGACCCAAACTTTCAGTCCTGAAGATTCTAGACCATTGTTAGTCCTGCTTGGATTAAGTTTTTGCAATTTTCCATTGACTTTAATTACAGAGCATGGCAGTACTAAGAGATGCCCTAGAGGATCTCCTGTATTCTTGGTAAACTCTTCTTTACCCTCATTATGTAGGTGCAGTCCTATTTCCTCTTGAGAGTCAGGATCAATCCCCCAGCCACTACAGTAATTCATTTCTTTGCCTGTTGATTCAGAGGTATGAGGAGCCCAAAGTAGCCAGGTGGCAGTCTTAACTTCCAGTTCAATGGAATCATTGTTGTCTTCCCTGGAGGCAGCATTCCCTTTGGAACTAAGATCTGTAGACCAGACCTTAGGGTTGCAGGGACAGGAAGAAAAAATTTGCCTAGGGGGTCACTAGGGGTAATAATGAATGGTGCCACTCCCATTTCCATCCCTTGATTCCTGGACCCATGAATCCTGGCTATGGGAGAAACAACACCATAGAATGGACAGTGATTTAGAGCATACACAGCCTCCTGGAGAGCATTGCCCCAGCTGTGCAAGGTATTGCCATTTAGTTGGCACTGTAATTGAGTCTTCAAAAGGCCATTACACTGTTTTATCAATTGAGCTGCTTCAAGATAATGAGGAATGTGGTAAGACCAGTGAGTTCCATGGGCATGTGCCCATTCCCACACATCCTTTGCTGTGAAATGGGTTCCTTGATAAGAAACAATTCTGTGTGGAATGTCATGGTGGTAGATTAGACATTTGGTAAGTCCACGGATGGTAGTTTTGGAAGAAGCATTGCGTGCAGGAAATGCAAACCCATATCCAGAGTATGTATCTATTCCAGTTCAAATAAATTGCTGCCCCTTCCATGGTGGAAGTGGTCCAATGTAGTCAATCTGCCACCAGGTAGCAAGCTAATCACCTTGGGGAATAGTGCCATCTCCAGGACTGAATATGGGTATCTGCTGCTGGCAGATTGGGCACACAGAAGTGGCTGTAGTTAAATCAGCCTTGGTGAAGGAAAGTCCATTTCTTGTGCCCATGCATAACTTCCATCCCTACCTCCATGGCCCCTTTTTCATGAGCCCATTGAGCAATAACCAGAGTGGCTGGTATGTGGATAGACCTTTTTGAGTGGGCAAAAAGCATGAAAATATTTATGTACCAGAGCAGGTCATCTTATCTACTTGATTATTAAAATCTTCCTCTGCTGAAGTCACCCTCTAATGATCATTCACGTGGTACACAAATATTTTCATGTTTTTTGCTCACTCAGAAAGGTCTGTCCACATACCTCTTCCCCAAACCTCTTTGTCACCAATTTTCCAATTATGCTCTTTCCAAGTCCCTGACCATCCAGCCAAACCACTGGCAACAGCCCATGAATCAGTGTACAAAGGCATGTCTGGCCATTTTTTCTTTCAAGCAAAATGAACAACCAGTTGCACTGCTCAAAATTTTGCCCACTGGGAGGATTTGCTCTCACCACTGTCCTTCAAGGATGTCCCAGAAAAGGGCTTCAGTGCTGCAGCTGTCCTCTTTTGGGTGGTACCTGCATATCATGCAGAACCATCTGTAAACCAGGCCTGAATTTTCTCTTCCTCAGTCAAACGATTATTAGGGACTCCCCAACAGACCAAAGCTGTGGTCTGGGAAAGAGAAAATAACATGGCAGGGTATTTGGGGGTACTTC
>JAKSZT010038599.1:32259525-32283712 GCA_026826555.1 Tolypeutes matacus
TTATTATGCAGTGCTGCTATGCATGCCTAACTTTATGGTTTTGTGAGTCAAACAATATCTAGCTAATGACAGGCAACTCAGGTTGCATGGTAACTTGAAGGCCCATGGTTAAGCGTTCAGTCTCTACTAAGGCCCAGTAGCAGGCCAAAAGCTGTTTCTCAAAAAGAGAGTAGTTATCTGGAGAGGATAACAGGGCTTTGTTCAAAAATCCTAAAAGTCTGCATTGTGATTCTCTTATAAGAGCCTGCCAAAGGCTCCAGACATCATCTCTATTTGCCACAGTAACTTCCAGCACTATTGGAAGTGCTGATCATATGGCCCAAGTGGTAGTATAGCTTGCACAGCAGCCTGGACCTGTCACAGAGACTCCTCTTGTTCTGGTCCCCAATCAAAACTAGCAGCTTTTCTGGTCACTTGATAAATGAGTGAGAGTAACACACCCAAATTAGGAATGTGTTGTCTCTGAAATCTAAAGAGACCAACTAAGCATTGTGCACCATTTTTGGTTGAAGTAGGGGCCAGATGCAACAGCTTATCCTTCACTTTAGACATGCCCCACACCACTGGACACCTAGAAAATCCACTGAGATGGAAGGCCCCTGTATTTTTGTTGGATTTATCTCCTATACTCTCATTCAAATGCCTTACCAATAAGTCTAGAGTCTCTGCTATTTCTTGCACACTAGGTCCTATCAACATGATTTCATCAATATAATGGACCAGTGTGATATCTTGTGGGAGGCAGAGGCAATGGACCAGTGTGATATCTTGTGGGAGGCAGAGGCAATCAAGTTCTCTGTGGACAATATTGTGACATAAGGCTGGAGAACTGATATATCCCTGAGGCAGGACAGTGAAAGTATACTGCTGGACTTGCCAGCTGAAAGCAAACTGTAAGGTGGTCCTTACTAATGGTAAATCGAGAAAAAAGCATTTGCCAGATCAAAAAGTTGCATACCAGGTACCAGGGGATGTGTTGATTTACTCAAGCAATAAACCACATCTGGGACAGCAACTGCAATTGGAGTCACCACCTGGTTAAGTTTATGACAATATACCTCAAAGAGCCATCTGTTTTCATCAGAGGCCAAATAGGAGAGTTGAATGGGGACTTGGTGGGAATCACCACCCCTGCATCCTTCAGATTATTGTTGGTGGCACTAATCTCTGCAATCCTTCCAGGAATCTGGTATTGCTTTTGATTTATTATTTTACAAGGCAGAGGGAGTTCTAGTGGCTTTCACTTGCTGTTTCCTACCATAATCGCCCTCATTCCACAAGTCAGGGATCCAGTATGGAGATTCTGCCAGCTACTGAGTATGTCTATTCCAATTATGCATTCTGGAACTGGGGAAATAACCACAGAATGGGTCCAGGGACCCACTGGACCCACTGTGAGGATGATCTGAGCTAAAACTCCATCAATCACCTGACCTCCATAAACCCCTGCTCTGACTGGTGGACCACAGTGATGTTTTGGGTCTCCTGGAGTTAATGTCACTTCTGAGCCAGTGTCTAATAATCCCTGAAATGTCTGATCATTTCCTTTTCCCCAATTCACAGTTACTTTGGTAAAAGGCCATAGGTCTCCTTGGGGAAAGCTGGGAGGTAGATTAACAGTATAGACTTTTGGCAATTTAATCCTTCCCCAAGGGGACCTGGTCTTCTCCTCATTCAAGAGACTCTAGGTCTGTAAACTATGTCAAGTGTGGGAATTGATTATTAAAGGGTCATGATTCTCTGCATCTATAATTTGAGTTGGGGTTTTGTTCACTCAACCTAGAACTCTTCTGCTTATACAGATCCAGAAGAAATTTAGTAGACTGCCCATCTATTTCGCTTCTAGGTACCCCATGATCTATTAGCCAATGCCATAACTCTATGCGATTTAGACTATTTTGAGTGCTGCTTTGAATCTGCCTTTCATTGCAGTAGACACACCCACTTTGTCTTTGGCAATTAACTGCCAATATTTGACTTTTACTGGATCGTGATCAGATCATCCTCATAATATTTAAGGATTCTAATTCCATTACAGCCCTCCTTACAGTAATATCTGGATACAGAGAAGATCAACCACAGAGCTCTTTAGGGAAGATGCAGTTAGTCTTACAAATTTATTCCTCACAGTCCTGGTTAAAGGTGTATCCTCTGGACGTTCCTGGGGTGGGTGGGCAGGTCTTAAATGGTAAATCCATTCTAGCATTCTAATCTCTCTAAGCTTTAGAATTCCCTCTTCTACTGTATACCAAGGCAAATTGGGCATTTCAACCGCAGACATGCTAGGCCATCTTTTGGTCCATGTTTCAGTTAGCCACCTGAAAACTATTAGAGCCCTTTCTAATCCCTCAAGCTACAGTATTGAATCCAGAATTTCCACTTGTGGGCCCATATCAATAAATTCACCGTGATCCAACTTTATATTCCTTCTACCATTATTCCATACCCTTAGTATCCATTCCCACACATATTCCCCTGAGTTTTGTCTGCATAAGTCGGAATACTCATACAGTTCTTTCAGAGTATAGGGTACTTCCTCATGAGTCACACTTTGTATTTCACTTTTGGGGGCTTGTTGTGATTTTAATCTAGTAATAGTCTAGAAAAGAAGAGGGGTGGTGGGGGTGGATAATGAGAAGGATTAGAATTGTCTTGCAAGCTACTGAATTCAGGGCATTCCTTTGCATTTTCTTCTGGTGAGACAGGATTAATCTCTTCAGACAGTGCTGGGAAGGCAGATTCCTCTGGACAGAGTGAAGGTTGGGCAGAACATGCTGGAGTTTGGTTGGTACCTGCCTCAGGGCTGGGAGGAGGTCCAGACTCCCTGGAGCAGGGCAGAGGCTGGGCAGTGTAGGCTTCAGTTTGGCTGGTACCCACCTCAGGGCTGGAAGAAGGTCCGGATTCCCTGTGGCAGGCTGGAGGTTGGGTGATACAAGGTTGACAAATTGTGGTCTCCACAGGGCAGGTCATTTCAGGTTTATCTGGTAAAGTCTCAGGAGAATTTAGGGTTCCAATGTCCCTACCAATATTATCATCATCCCAAATGTCTCCATCCCAATCCAGGGTTTCACTCTTTTCCAATCAATGCTTTCACTTTAACTGGAGATACCCTGTGGGGTTAAGATTTTAGTTTCCTTTGTAATTCTGCTGCTTGTACAATGAAAGTCTGAGTTTGGTTTTCAGATATCTCAGGCCTGTGGCTAGAGGAAACAAGATTTTCTTTCAGAGCACACAGAAACTTTCACATCATTCATGTGGCATTTAAGTTGCAAATTTGAAGCTTTTAGCTCATCTCTTTCTTTTGTAACTGTATCCAGAGTATCTAGGGGGAACCAGCCAATATCATTATACCTTTCGACTCCACAAACTCTGCTAAGGGGTGGAAAACACTATCACCGAGATCCTTGCCTCTTATAAGTGTGGAAGTAGGGGGATCCAGTGATGATATTTTGCATTTCTCTATTGCTAGCCCACGCCGTGGACTATTAGTGACCTCTTCATTATTGGAAAGGGAGTCATTAGTACCCTTCAGTCCAATTAGAGTAGAGAGCCAATTGCAAAACTCCCAGAACCACCTCAAACATCCCATGCTTCACATTCTGTTCCTCAAAAGCCACTTCCAGTACCAAGCTGTATTAGTCAGGGTCCTCTAGGGAGCAGAATCAGTTGGAGATATCTGTCAATATGAGATTTTATAAGATTCTCTCACTTGACCATTGTGATGCACAAGTCCAGGTTCCGCAGGCAGGCTGCAAAACAGGGGCTCATATGAAAGTTCAATGAAGGTCCTTGATGAGTTTCCAGGAGATGCTCACTGTCCAAAGATGAGCTGTGAAATTCTCTCTGAATGCTGAAATCACTTCCCTTTTAAGGCATTCAACTGATTACATAAAATGTCACTCATTGCTGATGGCAATCTGTCTAGTTGATCCTAGATGTAATCAGCCATCTATGTAGTAAATTCACTCATGACTAAAGCCTGTAAATGTTTTTGTATTACAAATAACCCAGTGCATGCTTGGCCAAACAACTGAGCACAATTACCTGGCCGAGTTGTCACAATAGCTAACCATCACACTTGTCTTAGTCATACTTTTTAACTATTAAAAATAATGAAAAAGAATCTTGGTGAAGTGGTACGGAAAAAAAATTACAATATAAATAGTTGAATGATAGCTGCAAGGAGCAGAATGATGCAAGCATTAAATATGGAGATAAAGTTAAACAAGCTCAAGAAATGAGATATTCTTAAAGCACTTTTTAGCTTAGAAAGCAAAGTAATGTCTACCAAACAAAATTTTTAGCTTGGAATTACTAATCTCATTTTGTAATGAAGAAACTGAGATCAAGAGAAGTTAAGAGAGAATACCAAGGTCAAATAATTAGTAAGCAAAGGGGTGAAGGTTTTTGCTTTACAGCTTGCCAACTAAAATAAAATATTCATTGTGCTGAATTTTAGAGCTCTACATATTATACACTGTGTATATGGATTTCAAATCTTATCTTGGATCTCTTGCCTGAAAAGGGACAGACAGAGAAAATCAAATCTAGTAGCAGGAAGTCAGTAAGCTTGCAATATACTTACATCTTTACTATGTAACCTAAAACTCTTCAACATCATTACTTTCTCTAGAGTATTAGAATATTAGACTTTATTTCATAATTCATATAAAAGTGAAAAATGCTCAATTTTTTTGGTGATAGCAAATATAATTACAGGTTAATGCATATGCAATTTCCACTGATATTTTCCATTACCTAGAGTCCAGATAGGGCTTTTTTCCTCTTTTTGTCAAAATAGTAGAGAGCAGGGAACTCCTTTCCTTTGGCAGGTTATGTGATTTTGTTCTTACTATTGCAGGGGGATCAAGTTTTGAAAGAAAATAATAGTGGTGAAATTTCACTTACACAGACCTTACAAAAAAGAAATATTAACCCCAATTTATTGTTTAAAAAAATAATCTACAAAATATAAATTGGACAAAGTTAACTCCTAAACAATAGAGGACAGGATTTAGAATTTATATGTCTCCATGGTGAACTTGTGTAGTACTACAGGTTGACAGAAGAATAGCAGGAAAGCATTTGAATGTTTTTGAACAGATAATTACTTATTTTATTTCCTAATATTATTGTTTTACATCTACATAGGAGATCTTACTCTTAAAAGCCAATTCCATTTAAAATTACAAAGTGCATTTCTGAACTTTTGACATTTTTAAACCTCAATAAAACACTTATTGTTATAAAATTTACAAGCCCTGACTCCTTTATTCTCTCAAATTTTTAAAAGCTTGCTTTTTTCCTCTGTGCAGAAAATCTATTCATATTACCTGACTTCTGTGAATTTTCACTAGTGTTAGTTATAAGGTCAATAGAGTAATATCTTTTATTGTAAAGTACTCTCTTTATGACAAATGGAGAAAGACTGTAATAATTAAATTTGTTTCCCAAATTGAATTTGCTTAATTTGTCTTCTGATTATTTATTATGTCTGTGGTTGTCAAATTTTACATGTTGGCAGTTATAATTAAATTCAAAAGAAAAGAATATGTTAACAAATGGATTAATTAAGTTTTTGTGTTACTATGAGTTTTCAATATAAAAAAGAGAAGTGAAATTATTATGTTTCATTTTATTCTATTTTCCTGTTGCCTGAAAATTTCATAGAACTTGTGTATCTTATTGGAAATTAAGACCCATGAAAATAGTGTCAAGTTTAATATTTTTCACTATTCATGTTCATGTTTAATTTCCTGATTTTGCGTATCGAGAACATTTCAATGATGTAAGTTTAATTCCATCTGTATAGCTTTCTATTTTACACCACACTATTTAAAACAAAATTAAAAGAAAATGTGCAAATGGTAATTGTTCTCATAGAATTAGTCCTCAAGCACAACTAAGGAAACCACTATGACAGTTTTGCAAATGTTATGACCTCAGTCTATAAAATAGACTAGATAAATTGATGGAGGTCATGTAGCATGTGTTTTTGACAGTATGAGTATCTCCATTTTTCAAACCCCTGGCATTAGGATTTCTTTTTTAAATTTAATATTTCCTCAAGTTCAGTTAGTATTATTTTCATTTTTTCCATTCTCATATTTCTAATTAATTTTCATCTAAGCTTACAATAAGTTATTAGTACACATTTTTTTCTATAATAGATGATAAGTAAAATATACTTTGATGTACATTTTCATTTACAAACACTATGACATTTACAAACATTATCACAATTCAGGATATCCTTGTTGATATTTAATCACCATTCACTGACTATCCATAGAAATCTATTTACTTTTATTTCACCTCCAGTTTTTTTTCCATGAATTTCACCATGTTGATAATTTTACTATGGAAAGAAAGGCAAATTATATACAGCGCTGATTTTAGGGAGAGATAATTCATTAACTAGCATTATTCAAACTTTACCTCAACACCTACAAGTTTTACTTTTAATATGCTGCAAACAAGACTTTAGTTTTCTTAAAGTCAGAAGCCCACTTTTAATCCTGTCTTAGACCTGGTTCCCTAGAAGTGGAGCTTGAGCATAGAGTTAAGTTTCAAACCATGTATGGGGAAGTGTTTTTAGGAAGACCTGAGTAAAGGAAGAAAAGGAAGGCTGGGTAAGAAACTAAGCAAGAATGTGGCCATATTTAGAGACTAGATTCAGGTTAATCCCATGGAAACAATATGGAGTACAAATTGCAACAAAGAATTAGGCCCAGTGTTAGGAAGAAGGCCAGCCTTATGTACCCCCGTGAAGGTCATTCATTTACTGAGAAATGTCCATGGAGAGGATAGCCATGTAAGTAAAATCCTCCCATTTGGCTAATGGCAATTCTCCACTGAAGGCAGATGCTGTGAGTTATCATTTCCCAACACTCACAGCAACTGGGGCATGGATGCACAAGCCAGGAAAAGAGAATTGGATAAGGTAACACCATCATCCATTATGACCCATGTGTCACGCAACTTAGATATACATGCTTTTCATACTAACTTACACAATCTAAACAAAGCTTTACCAAGTTTATATATTTATGGCTAGTCATAATTTCTGGGGAAATGTACAAGAAGGACAAAATAGTAGAACAAATTAAGGTCCTGTTACCACAAGGTCTTAAGTAATATTCATCACTAAACTCCTCCACTAATTGTCGTTGATACTTTTCAATCATAGCTACTTTAATGTTTGGTTAAGTGGCTTGCCTCGTTGCTTGATAAAGACCTTCAACTCTAAGGGATCTCAATGTCTGGTTACTATGCCCCTAACAACCAGCTGTATTTGTAGATTTATACCTAAAACTGGTCATAGTAGTATCAAGAGGTGTCCTTGTGGATTACCTGAGTGCTTAACATATTCCTTCACAGCCTATCATAAAGCAGAATTCCAAGGCCCTTGCAATAGTTCTCTATGCAAACAGAACCAACAGGAGATATCTGTAAATATTATGAGATTTTATAAAATTATCTCAGGTGTGGAAGTACAAGTTCAAATTCCATAGGGCAGGATGCAAGGCAAGAACAGCAATGAAAGTTCTCAGTGAATTCCGCAGGAGAAGCTGGCTGGCTGAAGTAGAGATGGAAATTCTCTCATTCCTGAAATCATCACTGCTCCTTTAAAAGCGTCTGATTGGATGAGACATCTTTCATTGCTGAAAGAAATGTCTTCAGTTGACTACAACTGTAATCAGCCATAGATGCATTCAACTTAATATTGATGTAGGTCCATGCAATGTCCTCACAGTAACAATTAGGACAGTGCTTGCTTGGCCAAACAAGTGGGCACCTCTTCTTGGCCAAGTTGACACATGAACCAAACCATCACAGTCCTCCCCTTGTCAATTTTGTAGCCATATATATCACCTTAAATCATACTTAATCTCTAAACAAAAATAATAACAGGCTTTTATTTTCCCTAACCATATGCAAACTGTCCTGCATGCAACCAGAAGCACACTAAATCTTTTCAGAATAGGATGCAAGTCCTTGGGTAATATTTATTCTTAAACTTGATATCCTATATGTTAAATAATACTACATGAAACTTATACTTATGTCACATGATAAGCGTATAAGATAAGGAAGCAAACAAAGATATTAGTTTTATGTACCCTAACAAATATAGTCATAGCAAAATAAGGAAGAAATATTCATGACCATTAGAGTCCCCAATTCTGTACCTGAACATGTGGTCATAGTTCATATTTATTACTATTTATTACCTTCTTCCATTACCCATTCCATATTCTCTTTAACCTCAGCAAGCACATCAGCTGACCATGGTTCTTTTTCTGGTGGGGTGACCCAAACCTTCATTCTTGAAGTTTCTGGGCCATTAGTAGCCCTGCCTGGATTGGATTCAATGTGGCTACGGCAAAGCTACCATGGTTTTAACTGCTTTCTATTCATTTCACTCTTTCTTTCTTTCTTATTTATTTATTTATTTATTTATTTATTTATTTATTTATTTATAATATTTTCCTCACTGTCTGCCTTATCTGGTTATAATTAAGCATTTACATTATTTTATTTTCTTTCTTCTGTTAGCATATTGATTTTACTTCTAATTTTAAATTTGTTAGAAGTAAAATAAATGGGCAGTTTACTAAATTCCTACTTCATCTGAATAAGCAGAAGAGTTCTTGTCAAGTGAACAAAAGTTTAGCTTGAATTACAGAAATAGAGAGTCACAGCCCATTAGCCAATCCCCAGACTTGAGACAGTTTACAGACTGAGAGACACTTGAATGAGGGGAAGGCCATGTTCCCTTGGGGAAGGGCCCTGTTACACTGCCAGAAATTTATATTGTTAATCTTCATCCAAGCCTTCCCCAAAGAGACCTATGGCTTTTTACCTGGATAACTATGTATTAGGGAAAAGGAAATTTTTCAGGGATCATTAGACACTGGCTCAGAAGTGACATTAATTCCAGGGGACCCAAAATGTCACTGTAGTCCATCAGTCAGTGTAGGGGCTTTTGGAGGTCGGGTGATCAATGGAGGTTTAGCTCAGGTCCATCTCACAGTGGATCCTAGGACCCACTATAAGGTTGTTTCCCAGTTCCAGAATGCACAATTGGAATAGACATATTCAGCAACTGACAGAATCCCCACACTGATTCCCTGACTTGTGAAGTGATTGACTTTAATCACAGGGCATGGTAATACTAAGACACCCTAGGGGATCTCCTGTATTCCAGGTAAACTCTTCTTCACCTCCATTGTATATTTGCAGTCTTATTTCCCCTTGATAGTCAGGATCAATCACCCCAAACAGTACAGTAATTCCTTACTGTGCCTATTGATTCAAAGGCATATTGAGCTCAAAGTGGTCAGATGGCAGACTTAACTTCCAGTTCTACAGAATCATTGCTGTGTTTCCTAGTGGAAACACTCCTTTTGGATCTAAGACCTCTAGATGAGCAGAGCTCAAGATTGTAGGGACAGGTAGCAAACCTTTTCCCAGTGGCTCACTAGGTGTAGCCATTGGCCAATTTAATGTAATTATGAACTCCAAAAATATAATTAGATCATGCTTGTAAACTGATCTGTTAATCTGTGAATGATTAAGTTATGATTAGGGTGCTGACTGGGCCATGTCAGTAGGGCATTGAGCCCCACCCCTTGGTGGGTGGGGAATCAAATATAAAAGGCATGGCAAGAACAGAGTTGAAGTAGTTTTTAAGAATCAGTTTTGATATTGGAGAGAAGGCCCCAGGAGAAGAGAAGCGAGCTGTTCACCTGATAGTCTACAACTGATCTTGTGGAGGAAACAGGAGCTAAGCCCGGAGAGAAACACAGCCCTGGGAAGAGAGGAACCCACAAAGCCTGAACGCTGGCAAACGTCAGCAGCTGTCTTGCTCCAACAAGTGGCAATGGACTTTGGTGAGAGAAGAAACTTATGCTTTATGGCCTGGTAACTGTGGACTTCTACCCCAAATAAATACCCTTTATAAGGACCAACCAATCTCTGGTATATTGCATTAGTGTCCCTTTGGCTGACTAACACACTAGGGATAATAGTGAATGGTGCCACTTGCATTTCTACCCTTTGGTTCCTGGACCCATGAATCCTGGTTATGGGAGAAATAGAACCATAGAGTGGACACTGATTTATGAAATACATATGGACAATAATGCCCCAGCTCTGCAAGGTATTTCCATCTAGTTTGTGATATAATTGAGTCTTCAAAAGGCCATCCCAATCTTCTACCAATCCAGCTGATGCAGGATTATGAAAAACATGTAAGACTAGTGAATTCCATGAACATGTGTCCATATATATATTCATTTGTAGTGAAGTGGGTTCCTTGATCAGAAATGATGTTGTGTGGAATACCATGGGATGGATAAAGGTGTTCATTAATACAATGGATGGTAGATTTCCAGAAACCTTACCTTCAGGGAAGGCAAACCCATATCTGGAGTATATGTCTATTCCAGTTAGAAAAAATCACTTTCCCTTCCATGATGGAAGAGGTCCAATGTAATCAACCTGCTACAAGTAACAGGCTGAACACTCTGGGAATGATGCTTTATTGAGAACTGAGTTTGAATCTCTGCTGCCAACAGATTGGGCACTCAGCAGTGAATGCAGCCAGGTTAAGCTTGGTGAATGGAAGTCCATTTTGCTGAAACCATAAATAACCTCCATCTCTACCATCATGGCCAATTTGTTCATGAGCCCATTGAGAGTGGTTGGGGAAAGAGGCTGACTGGTGTCAACAGAAGGGTTCATCTTATCCATTTGATTATTATAATCTTCCTCTGCTGAAGTCGCCCTCTGGGAAACATTCACATGGAACACAAATATCTTTATGTTTATTACCTACTCTGAAAGGTCAATACAAATGCCTCTTCCTCAGACATCTTAATCACCAATTTTCCACCCATGTTCCTTTCAATTTCCTGACCATCCAGCCAAAACCCTGGTGACAGCCTATAAATCAGTGTACAAATGAACCTCTGGCAATTTCTCCTTATAAAGAAAATGAACAACAAGGTATACTGTTTGAAGGTCAGAACACTGGGAAGACTTTACCTCACCACTCTTCTTGAGGGATATCCCAGAAGGGGGCTGCAGAGCTGCAGCTGTCCACTTTCAGATTGTACCTGCATATTGTGCAGAATCATCTATATACCAGGCAAAACTTTTCTTTTCCTCAGTCAACTGATGGTAAGGAACTCTCCAAGAGGCTATTGCTGTGGGCAGGGAAACAAAAGGTAATATGGAAGGAGTGGTGGCCATAGGAATTTGGGCCACTTCCTCAGGTAACTTACTTGTGCCATTAGGACCCACTCAAGACCTATCTCACATATACCACTAACATTTTATGAATGAGTACTGCTGTGCATGTCCAACTTTGTAATTTTGTCATTTGGACAATGCCTAGATCATGATAGGTAACTCAAGTCTCATGGTATCTAGGAGGCCCATAGTTAAGTATTTGGTCTCCACTACAAACAGTAGCAGGCCAAAAGCTGTTTCTCAAAAGGAGAGTAGTTAAATGCAGAAGATGGCAGAGCTTTGCTCCAAAATTCTAAGTGTCTGTGTTGTGATGCTCCTATGGGGACCTGAAAAAATCTCCAGATGGCATCTCTATTTGCCACTGGCACTTCCAACAACATTGGATCTGCTGGGTCATATGGCCCAAGTGGCACTGCAGCTTGCACAGCAGCCTGGACTTGTCACAAAGTTTCCTCTTGTTCTGTGCAACATTCAAAACCAGCAGCTTTTCTGGTCACTCAGTAAATGGGCTTAGCACACCCAAATGAGGAATGTTTTCTCCAAAATCCAAGAAGGACAACTAGGCATTGTGCCACTTTTTTGGTTGTAGGAGGGACCTGATGAAATGGTTTATCCTTCACTTTTAAAATGATATCTTAATATTGCTTACAACACTAGACATCTAGAACTTTCACTGAGATGGAAAGTCATGTTATTTTTGTTGGATTTATCTCCCATCTGCTGATGCACAAATGCCTTATAAATAAATTGAGAGTAGATGCTACTTCTTGCTCACTAGGTTCAATAAACATATCATCAATATAATGGACCAATGTGATGTCTTGTGGGACTGAAAGAGATCAATGCCCCTGCAGACAATATTTTGACATAGGGCTAAAGTGTTGTAATACCCTTGAGATAGGACAGTAAAGATATCTTGCTGGCCTTTCAGATGAAAGAAATCTGTTTCTGGTGCTCCTTACTAGCAGTTGAGAAAAAAGCATTTGGCAGATCAATAGCTACATACCAGGTACCAGGTGATGTGCTGATTTGCTCAAGCAATCTTGAAGAGCAGCTGCAATAAGAATTATAATTGGCTACGTTTACAATCATCCATTGTCATCCTCCAAGCTCTATCTACTTTCTTCACAGGCCAAATAGGACAGTTGAATGAGGATGTGGTGGGAATGACCACCACTACATCCTTCAAATCCTTGATGGTGGCACTGATGTCTGCAATTCCAATACTATGTTTCCAGGATTTATATATCTACCTACTGGTCACCATATAATGGAAGTTGGTGTAAGGTGTATGATCCATTCTGAAGTATAAACTCTTAGCTTCACAGAGTGTCACCTCCAAGCTGATACCTCATATGTACATTCAAAAAGCTGTATCTTCACCCTTATCAAACCATCAACTCTAGATAGTGTGCTATTTAGTGGGATCAGTGGATCCCTTTCCTATGACCAGTGTCAGATTTCCTCTACTGTGGATCTATGGCAATGTCACTATTTCACTCCCCAAGCCACTGGGTAATTTTGCTAGCTGAGGCAATGATGGTATGAAAAACAAACACAAAGCCAGAATGCATTCCAATACTATTCAGTTTAAAATGTTACACTTTCAAATATGGAAGGGGTGTGATATAATCCACTTTCCATCAAGTGGTTGATAATGGGTTAGAGATTCAGTGTTGCCCCCTTTTACTGGCAGGTTAGGCAAACAGGAGTGGTGTCTAGATGAACCTTGGACAGAAGGAGACATGATTTTGGCCCCATGCATGACCTCCATCTCTTACCCCACTTCTGTTTCTGTTAATGAGACACTGAGATGTCCAAGAAGTGAAGTATATTGATATTGTGTGAATTTAGTTGTTTAGTTATTCCTCTACAGTGGATATTTTCTGATAGAAGTACACTTAGATTACTTAGATTCATACCTCTAACCCACCTCTTTGACTCTGATTTTTTCAAATCCACATGTTTGAGTTTATTTTTGTGAATCCCAAAAAGAGAAAGATTATGTTTTTAAACTAATCTATTCTTCTGGGTGTGATACCCTTTGATTGTATTGGATCCAGCTGAGAGGCCGTTGATTAAATTATCTATTAAGATTAGGATTTTGATTTGACCAGGTCAGTAAAGCATTACTCAGGTTGAGTCCCTGCCCTTTTGGTGGACTGATATAAATGGACACTCATTCAAGAGGACACACAGAAGACGTGTTGATTTATCATGTTGATTATGATATGTGACAGAAAGGAGAAGACTCAAACAGCTAAAACCCCATGAAAAGATGGACCATTTGCCTGAAAGCTTACATCTGACTTTGGGAAGAGAGCCAAGTCTGATATAGGAAGCCCAGAGGAAAATGCAGAAACCCAGCAGATATCACCCACCATCTTGCTTCAACACATGGCAGCTGACTTGGTAAGAAGGTACCTCTTATGGTACCTTAAATTGGACTTCCCATGCCCTTGGGAGTGTAAGTTTTTAACCCCAAATAAATACACTTTATTAAAACCAACAAATAACTGGTACTTTGCATTGATACCCCTTTTGGCAGACTAATTCACCACACTTTCCAGATTCTTTACCAATTAGCATCCATTTACCAATGATCTTGATTTTGTCTACATCTACGTAAGACTAATTCTTTCTCCACAGAAAGTGGGTAAATAGGTGCATGGTCCAAAACTTTGCACATTGGGTATGTAGCAGTTCATTTGTATCTTTTTCCAAATGCATAACTGCCTCTTCTGAGTGCCCAGCTCTGGGTTTTTCTTCTTAACCAGATTGTCAGAATGAAAATCTCATGATGATCTGAGCTGTAGGAGAAATATAAGTGCAATAGAGATTGAAGACTTCAACCAAACTCCTCCATCTTGATATTGAGTGCACCCCAAACATTTTAAATGATTCTTCTGTGCCCACTTGACCTTATGACCTTTAGGGTCAGACATTAGACAGATCATGCTTGGTAATTCTTACCAAATTGTCACTTGATACCCCTTGGCCAGATACTCAGGTTCTACCAGAGTCCAATAGTTTGCAAGGATCTGTTTTCGGAATGGTGTATACAATAAATGGCATAAAATTCCTTCTAAACACTAGGGAATTTGTTCTTGATTCTTTATCAGGGCTTAGCAGAGTCTCCACACAGTGTCTTTCCTTACCACACGTAACTCTAGTTCCGTAGAATCTGATGGACAAGGCATCAAACTTGCATTTATCACCGCTCATGCAGAGCCCTTTCTTTCACTGATACCGCTTGAATGCTGGCAGTTTTCTATGTCACTTGATAAATATGTTTTAGCAATACTTACTTTGTTAAATATATTGCCTTTAAAATCCAAATAATCCTACCAAGTTGTGTTCTTCTAAGTGGCAGAAGGAGCAAGGAGCAATAACTTATCATTCACTTTAGAGGAGTGCCGTACCATATTCTCATAACACTGAACACTTACGTTTTCAATGTTTGATCAGCTTCTTAATCATTGACCATGTTAACTATCCTTAACTGAAGTACATCATTCATACATGCACATACATAAGCAATAAGTGTATAGTAAAGATTGTGAACTTACAAAACATGCGTATCATCATACAAGGATTCCATACATCACTCCACCACCAACACCTGGCATTGTTGTGAAACAATTGTTACAAAGTATGAAAGAGCATCACCAAATTATTACTACTAACTATAGCCTATATCTTACATTTGGTGTATTTTCCACCAACACACCCAATTATTAACACTCGTATTAGTATTACATATTTATTATAGTTCATGAGAGAATGTTCTCATATTTGTCCTGATAATGACAGTCCATTTTTTCCACCTTGGATTCCCTGTGTTATATAGCCTCATGTTTTGTATAATCCATTTAAAGTGTACACTCAGTAGCTATCATTTTCATCACAGAGTTGTGATGTCATGACCTCAGTCAAATTTAGAAGGTTTTCATTACTCCAAAACGAAAAGTCAAATATCCCTTATCCCCTATAGCTGTCTCTTAGAATTAATATAGTATCTTTGCCATTGCTGCAAAAATATTACAATGTTACTGATAACTATCATCCATAAGTTACATTATTTGTAATTTTACTATATATAACCATATTCTTAACACTTTGTAAAAGAAGAACATTCTTATATTTATATTATTAATGACAACCTCATCTATCACCAAAATAACTATGTTATAGATACTCTAGATCATTCTCTAGTTTCTTTTCAATTGACATATACATCCACAGAAAATCCCCTTCAGCCACAATCTCATTTATAAATCAGAAGTGTTAGTTTTGTTCACTCTAATTTGCTACTATCAACTCAATTTTTTTCCACTTTCATAAAAAACCCTATTAAAAATTGTACATACATTGAACATCAGCTCCTATTCTCAATTCACATTCTATTTTTTAGTAACCTATTCTCTAGAGTTTACCTACATGAGATTACTCAACCTATTTTGTTCATATTAGTGAGGTCATACAATATTTGTCCTTTTTTGTCTGGCTTTTTTCATTCAACTTAATAACCTCAAGGTTCATCCATGTTGTCATATACATCCTGATTTCATCTCTTCTGACATTATATACCACTCTTTGTTTAGCCGTTCACCAGTTGATAGACACTTGTTATGATTCCATATTGTAGCAATTGTGAATAATGCTATGAACATGGATGTGCAAATACAGTTCATGTCCTTGCTTTCAGTTCTTCTGAATATATTCCTAGTAATGAGATTGCTGGATCATATGGTAGTTCTATATTCAGCTTCTTGAAGTACTGCCAAACTGTCTTCCACATATGCTGCACAATTCTACATTCCCACGAACAGTAAAGGACTGTTCTTATATCTCTTCATGCTCTGCAGCACTTGTAGTTTACTTTTTTATTTTCATTCCATAAGGTGTGAAATGGTATCTCATTGTAGTTTTCATCTGCATTTTCCTAAAATATAGTGATGTTGAACATTTTTCATGTGCTTTTTGGCCATTGCTATTCCTTCTTTTGAGAAATTTCTTGCAGTCTTTTGCCCATTTTTAAATTGGGTTGCTTGTCTTTGTATCTTTGAGTTTCATGATATCTTGATATAACATGGATCTCAAACACGTTTCAAATATGTGGCTTCCAAATATTTTCTCCCATGAAGTAGGGTGCCTTTTTATTGTATTGATAAAGTCTTTTGAAGACCAAAAGTATTTAATTTTGAGGAGGTCTCATTTTTTTTTTTTTTCTTTCATCGCTCATGTTTTAGGTGTAAGGTTTAAGAAACAACCACCTACCACAGGATCTTGAATATGTTTCCCTACATTTTCTTCTAGAATTTTATGGTTGTGGATTTTATATTCATGTCCTTGATCCATTTTGATTTAATTTTTCTATAAGCTTTGAGTTAAGGGCCCTCTTTCTTTCTTTTGGTTATGGATATCCAGTTCTCCGAGCACCAATTGCTGATAAACTGCTCTGGCCCAGCTGGGTATCAAGTCATTTCTGACACGACTGTCAAAAATGACGTGACACATTTCTCCAAAGAGAAAATACAAATGACTAAAAGCACATGAAAAAATGTCCAGTATAACTAGCTATTAGGTAAATACAAATCAAAACAACAATGCGATATCTCATACTGCATAGAATAGATGTTATTAAAAAACAGAAAACAGTAAGTGCTGGAGAGGATGTGGAGAAATAGGAACACTCCTTCACTATTGGTGGGATTGTAAGATGGTGCAGCCTCTCTGGAAGACAGTTTGGCACTTCCTCAGCAAGCTAAATATAGAATTGCCATAGGATCCAACAATTCCTCTACTATGAAAATATCAAGAAGAACTTAGAACTGTGACTCAAACAGACATCTGAACACTGATGTTCATTGCAGCATTATTGACAACTGCCAAAAGATGGAAATAACCCAAATGTCTATCAGCCAATGAATGTATAAACAAAATGTGGTATATTCATATGATGGAATACTAGAAGAAATGAAATTGGGACACATATGATAAAATGGATGATTCTTAAAGACACTATGCTAAGTGAAATAAGCCAGACACAAAAGGACAAATATTGCATGGTCTCACTACTATGAACAAAGTACAATGACAAAACACATAGTATTAAAACCTAGGAAATACTTTATTAGGAGATAAGATGAGGGTTGTGAACGAGTACTGATGCTTAATATATGTAGAAGTTTTAATTAATCTGACTGTAAATGTGTGGAGATGAATAGAGTTGATGGTAACATATTATAGTGAGTAGCAGCTGGTTTATAAATAGGATTGTAGCTGAAAAGCATAGTCTAGGGATGTGAATGTCAATTGAAAGAAAGCTAAAGCATAATCTAGGGACTGAATAATACAGTGAACCCAGAGATGAATAAGAATTTTGGTTAATAGTACAAATGCAAGAATGTCTTTCTGTGAACTAGAACAGATGTACATTACTACTGCAGGGTGATGGTAATGTGAGGAAGCATGGGAAAATACAATTAATATAACCATGGATTATAATTAATAACAATACTGTAATATTCTTGCATCATTGTCAAAGATGTACTGTTTTAATAATAGAAGGGAATGGAAAAAATATGCCAAATGTATGCTATGGACCATAGTTAGTGATAATAGTCTGATGATATTATCTCATCTGTAACAAGAGTTCCACAACTGGATGTTAGGTTGGTCAAGGTTATATGGGAATTCTACACATGTGCATAATTGTTTTGTAGGTTCACAACTTCTGTAATAAAAATATATTTTAAAAATCACTTGACCATAGCCATGAGAATCTATTTCTGAGTTCTTGATTTGGGTCCATTGTTCAATATGTCTATCTTTATACCAGTACCTTGGTGTTTTTACCACTGTAGCTAAGTAATATGCCTTAAATTCAAGAGGTGAGAGTCCTCCAACTTCATTTTTCTTTTTAAAGACATTTTTTGACTAATTAGGCCCCCTTACCTTTCCAAATAAATTTGATAATTGGCTTTTTAAATTTTGTTTTAAAAAAAGGCTGTTGTGATTTTTATTGGGATTGAGTTGAATCTGTTGATCAGTTTGGGTAAAACTGATATCTCAATGATATTTGGCCTTCCAATCCATGAACATGGAATGTCCTTCCATTTATTTGAGTCTTCTTTGTTTTCCTTTAGTAGTGTTTTGTAGTTTTCTGAATACTAGTCTTTTATGTCCTTAGTTAAGTTTGTTCCTAAATATTTAATTCTTTTAGTTACTATTATAAATGGAATTTTTTCTGACTTCCTCCTCAGATTGCTCATCAGTAGTGAATAGAAACACTGCTGATTTTCCTATTAACCCTGCATCTCACCATTCTGCTGAATTCTATTAGTTTTAGTAGGTATGTTGTGGGTTTTTCAGGATATTCTAGATATAGGGTCTAGAATATATCTAGAAAAGTGACAGTTTTACTTCTTCATTTCATATTTGGTTGCATTTTATTTCTTTATCTTGCCTAATTGATCTAGCTGGAACTTCTAGCACAATACTGAATAACAGCAGTGGCAGTGGACATCCTTACTTTGTTCCCTATCTCCATGGGAAAGCATTGAATACAATGCTAGCTTTGGGTTTTTCATATATTCACTTTACCATGTTGAGAAATTCCGTATATTCCTATCTTTTGGAGAGATTTTTTAATCAAGAAAGAATGACGTATTTTGTTAAATACCTTTTCTGCATCAATCAAGAGGATCATGTGATATTTCATCTTCAATTTATTAATAAGGTTTAATAGGCTAATTGATTTTCTTGTGTTGAACTACACTTGCAGACCCAGGATAAAACCTACTTGATTATGGTGTATACTTCTTTTAATGTGCTTGTGAATTTGGTTTCCAAGGATTGTGTTGATGATTTCTGCATCTATATTCATTAGAAGAATTGGTCTGTAATTTTCTTTCTTTATAGTATCTTTACTTGGTTTGGGTATTAGAGGGATGTTAGCTTCATAGAATGAATTTGGTAGCCTTTCTTTCTGTTCAATTTTTTGGAAGAGCTTGAGTAAGGTTGATATTAGATCATCTTTGTGTGATAGTTAGTTTACCTGTGGAGTCTACCAAGTCCTGGGCTTTTCATCTTTGGGACTTTTGATGACTGTTTTGATCTCTTTACTTGCATTTGGTTTGTTGAGCTCTTCTATTTCTTCTAGGTTCAGTGTAGATTGCTCTTGTGTTTCAAGGAATTTGTCCATTTTGTCTACATTGTCTAGTTTGTTAGTGTAAGGTTGTTCATAGTATCCTCTTATAATCTCTCTTATTTCTGCAGGATCAGTGGTAATTTCTGATTTTATTTATTTGCTTCTTCTCCATTTATTTTTCTTTATCAGTCTAGCTAAGGGTTTGTTGATTTTGTTGATCTTCTTGGCTAATTAACTTTTGGTTTTGTTGATAATCTCTGGTACTTTGTTGTTGTTCTCAATTCCATTAATTTCTGCTCTGTTCTTTATTATTTCCCTCCTTAAGCTTGCTTTGGGATTAGTTTGCTGTTCTTTTTCTAGTTTTCCAGGCATGGATTTTGTTCTCCAAGTTTAACTATTTCTTATTTTTTTAATGTAAGCATTGAGGGCTATACATTTCCCTCTCATTACACTTCTGCTGTATCACTTAGGCTTTAATATGTTGTGTTCTAGTTTTCATTCATTTCAATATATTTACTGAATTCTCTTGAAATTTATTCATTGACCTATTGATTACTTAAGAATGCATTTTTTTAATCTCCATAAATTTGTGAATTTTCCCTTTTCCTTCCATTATCAATTTCCAGCTTTATTCTCTTATAATCAGAATTATAAAAATTGTTGTGTATAAGTTTAATTTTTAAAAATTGATTGTCCTATCTTGTGACCCACATATGATCCATCCTGAAGAAAGATCCATGAGAACTTGAAAAGAATCTATATCCTGCTGTTTTGGGGTGCATTGTCTATAAATGTCTGTTAGCTCTAGTTCATTTCTCATATTATTGAAGGTCTCTGTTTCCTTATTTATCTTTTGTCTAGATAGCCTATCCCATACTAAGAATGGTGTATTGAATTCTCCAATTATTATTTTATATACATGTATTTTTCCCTTCAGTTTGGCCAGTGTGTGCTTCATGTATCTTAGAGCACACAGTTTAGGTGCATAAATATTTATTATAGTTATTTCTTCTTGGTGAATTGTCCTTTTGTTAATATATAATGATCCTTTTCATCCCGTTTAACAGTTTTGGTTTTAAATTTATTTTGTCCAATATTAGTATCACTATACAGACCATTTTTGGGGGTTACTATTTGCATGGAATATATTTTTACAGCTTTTCACTTTCAACCTAGTTGCATCCTTACATCTGAAGTGAACCTCTTGTAGACAGCTTATAGATGGCTTATATACTTTTATCAATTCAGTCTATGTCTCTTGGTTGGGGAATTCACTATATTAATATATTCAATATATTAACATGCCATGTTATTACTGTAAAGACATCACTTACTTCATCCATTTTATCCTTTGGCTTTACATGCCATTTTTTACTATTGTCTGTCTTTTTACCCTTTATTCTACCCTTACAAATATGCTAATTTTTATACCCTTCTCCAATTTCTCACCCTTGTTTTTTTCCTTTTAAACTGTAGTGCTCCTTTTATTATCTCTCATTAATCTGATCTTTTGGTAACATACTCTCTTGATTTTTGTTTGTGAAGAATTTAAATTCACCCTCCGTTGTGAAGGACAGTTTTGCTGGATACAGAAATTTTGTGTGGTGTTTTTTCTCCTTCAGTACCTTAAATACATCATATCTCTTTCTCCTCACTTCCATGGTTTTTGTTAATATGTCAGTATTTAGTTTTATTGAGGTTCCCTTGCATGTGATGCATTGTTTTACTCTTTTTACTTTCAGAATCCTCTCTTCACCTCTGGAATTTGTCATTCTGAATGGTAGCTGTCTCCAGGTAGGTCTATTTGGATTTATTCTGTTTGGGAAGTAGTGTCCTTCTTGGATATTAATTGTGGCAGTTTGAGATTATTTACGTATTTCAAAAAGAGAGATTATGTTTGTAAACTGGTCAGTTCTTCTGGGTGTGATAGCCTTTGTTGAATTACATTCAGCTATGAAGGCATGGAAAGAAATGATCCTCCAGCCTCTAGCCAATTGATTTTTGGTACTTTGCATCAGCAGCCCTTTGGCTGACCAATATAGAATTGATATCAGGAGAGTGGGGTGGTTCTTTTGCCATTACAAAAATTTTGGGATGGTTTTATTAATAAGTAAAGGGTAATTTTGGTGGAATTGTGAGATGCTTGATGGAAAAGGCCTAGATTTCTTTGAAGAGATTGTTGGTGGGAATATGGAACCTAAAGTTATTTTTAGTAAGGCCTTAGGAGGACATGATGAAACTCTTATTGGAAACTGGAGGAAAGGCAATCCGTGTTTTAATGTTGCAGAGAACTTAGCAAGATTTACTCTTGATGTTATATGGAAGGAAGAAATTGAAAATTACTAACTTGGACGTTTAGCCAAGGAGATTTCCAAACTAAATGTGGAAAATGCAGCTTGGCTTTTCCTTGCAGCTTATAGCAAAATGTTAGAGAAAAGAGATAAGCTGATAACTGAATTATTGGGCACACAAAAAAACAGAAACTGATTCCAGAAATTCCAAGCCTTTGGAAATCAATCCCCCAGATGATAGTGCCTCATTTGCACAGTTAACTAAATTTGGAACTTGTTATTCAAGATTGAACATGCAGTATTCCAGGAACAACCTGTGGAAAATGTTACTGTCTGATGGCTTGGATCCTGCTTCCTGCATGCTAAACCAACCAGCTTTTTTAGAGACCTGAATGAAGAAAACCACTGTCAACCTGGACTAAAAGGGATATGGATGGTAGAGATAGAAGCAAAAAATGGCTTTAAGTGGAAAACAATGGTAGCTGAGGTCTGGAATTAAGACATCTTCTTTAGCCAAGAGAAGAATCCCACCCTTGTGTATGGAGAACCCCATATGGAGAGGGTGAGTTTGCCCTGGCATTTGAAGAGGGTAGATGTTCCATCCCACTATTCAGGGAGAGTTTTGCCATCCCAGGTTACAGAGAAGGTGGAGCACATTTCCCCCAGGGTTGGGGAGACTGAGGTCAACACCCTAGTGATCTGAGAGGGCTGAATCTGTCCTCCATAAAATTAGGGAAGGCCATGTCACCATCCCACTGTTCTGAGAAGGTTGGGCCTGTATTCCAGAGATTATGGAGAATGCTGTTGCCACCTCACTGTACTAAGGGAGTTGAGACTGTACTCCAGACATTGGAGAAGGAGTGGCCATCACCCCAATGTATTTGGATCGTGACATCCAGACCTCAGTCACCACCCAGATGCTTGATGAGGGTGGAACCAGGAAAACAGCCGTTGGGCAAGCCTGTGCATAGGGTGGGCCCCAATGAGGCCCCAAGGATGATAAGAAACCATCATCTTAAGAATGATTCTCAAAATAAAATTAAAGAAAAAAAAAAGAATGACTCTCAGACTCTGAAATCTGTTGGAGTATGCCTTGCAGGTTTTCAGAACTGTAGGGGATCAGTAACACGTTTCCCTTCCAAATTCTCTCTACTGTAGTGCAAATGTCTATACTATGCCTATCCCTTTGTATATTGGAAGTAGATAAATTGTTTTGTGATTTTTACATGTCTACAGCCAGAGACGAATATGCCCCAAGAAAAAATTCATTTCTATAATTAACTTTGATGTGATTTTGTACTTAGCATTGCTAACTGAAAGGAGTTAAGGTTTTTTGAATATTGTAATGCCTTTTTTGGAAATCAGAGGGAGGAGTGTAGCAGTTTGAAATTAATGAATTCCAAAAAGAGATTATGTTTGTAAACTGGTCTTTTCCTCTAAGCATGATGCCCTTTGATTGAATTAGATTCAGCTGAGATGTCTTTGGTTAAATTAGGTTAAGATTAGAGCTTTGATTCCACCATATCTGTAAGGTGTAATTCATTTTAAGTCCCCAACCCCTTGGTGGGCTATATAAATGGACACTCACTCAAGAAGACACACAGAAGACACAGAATGGGAAAGAACTTGGTCATTTAGGTCCTGTCAAGTGACAAAAGGAGAAGGCTCAAAAAGCCAAAGCCCCACAGAGAATTGAGCCATTCACCTTATAGTTTGCTGCTAAAGAGACCAGGGTCCTGAGCAGCTGAGAAGGCTCTGAAAGAAATGAGCCCTCCAGCCTACAGTTGAGGTCAGAAGAAGTTGAGCCTTAAGAAGAAAAGGAAGGCCAAACCCTTGCAGAGATTGGCAGCCTTCTTCTTCAACATGTGACATCATATTTTGGTGTGAAAATACGCTTTTTGGTACCTTGGGATGGACTCTTTAGGGCCTTGTAATTGTAAGCTTTTACCCCAAGTAAATATCCTTTATAAAAGCCAACAGATTTCTGGTACTTTGCATCAGAATCTGTTTGGCTGACTAATACATTGATATTTGTGTCTTTCATAAGGGTTGGAAAGTTTTCATTCATTATTTCCTCAAATATTCTTTCTGCCCCTTTTCTGTTCCCTTCTCCTTCTGTAATGCCAATAACGTGTGTTTTTGTGTGTTCTGCATTGATGTTCAAATATCTGAGACCCATTTTTTTCCATTCCTTTTTCTTTCTCTTCTCCTGTCTTTCCAATTTCAGATTGTTTGTTCTCAATTTCACTAATTCTGTTCTTCATCAATTCAAATCTGCTGTTATAGTTACCTAATGTATTTTTAATCTCATCCATTGTGTCTTTCATTCCCCAAGACCCTGTTACTTTTCTTTGCAGGCTTTCAAATTGTTCTTTATACTCACCCAGTGTTTTCTTAATATCCTTTTTCTTTCTAGTCATATTTTCCTTCAACTCATTGAGTTGATTTAGAAGATTTGTGTTATTATCATTGATTAGTTGTC
>JAKSZT010038599.1:32288712-32345835 GCA_026826555.1 Tolypeutes matacus
TTTTTTGGCTATTGTTAGCTTGTAAAATGGTTTTCCAGCCATTCACTTTCAGCCTCCTTGAATCCCTGGGCCGAAGGTGGGTTTCTTGTAGACAGCATATAGATGGATCATATTTTCTTATCCATTCTGCCAATCTGTGTCTTTTGATTGGTGAATTTAATCCATTAACATTCAGTGTTATTACTCGTAACGAATTTCTTACTTCAGTCATTTTATCTTTGGGTTAATGTATGTCATATGTTGTTTTGTTTCTCTTTTTGAGTTTTCAGTTGTTTTTAAACTCTCCTCCAACTCTCTCTCCTTTGTTTTTTCCTTTCAATTTGTAGAGATTCCTTTAGTATTTCTTGAAGTGCTGGTTTCTTCTTGACATACTCTCTTAATTGCTGTTTATCTGTGAATATTTTGAACTCTCCATCATTTTTGAATGCCAATTTTGCTGGATAGAGAATTCGTGGCTGGAAGTTTTTTTCTTTTAGTGTTTTGACTATTTCATAATACTGTCTTCTTGCCTCCATGGTTTCAGCTGAGAAATCAGCACTTAATCTTATTGTGCTTCCCTTGTATGTGATAGTTCTCTTTTCTCTTGCTGCCTTGAGTATTTTCTCTTTGTCTTGAGCATTGGACAGTTTGACAAGTATATGTCTTGGAGTTGGCCTGTTGGGATTTATACTATTTGGGGTGTGCTGTGCTTCCTGGATCTGCACATCCATCTCTCTCAATAGAGTTGGGAAGTTTTCAGCCATAACTTCCTTCAACACTCCTTCTGTTCCCTTTCCCTTCTCTTCTCCTTCTGGGATGCCCATAATGCGTATGTTTGTGCGTCTTGCATTATCGGTTAATTCCCTGAGACCATACTGGATTTTTTCTATCTTTTTGTCTATCTTTTCTACGATCTCTTTGATTTCAACTGTATTGTCTTCGATATCACTAATTCTTTCCTCTGCCTGTTCATTTCTGCTGCCATGGGAGTCCAGTGTCTTTTTCATTTCTTGACTTGTGTCTTTGTTCGCCATCGTATCCATTACCTTTTTAGGTGTGTTAGCTATTTCTTCAGTATGTTATCCCAGTGTCTTCTTTATATCCTTAATCTCTTCCTTCAGTTCTTTAAGTTGGTCCATGATATTTGTTTGGATAGCTTTGATTAGTTGTTCGATGTACTGCATTGCTTCCTGGTTTTTATTTTGTGCACTGGACTGGTCCATGTTTTCCAGTTTTTCAGAGTCATTTGTATTTTTCTGTTGCCCTCTGGTCATCATATTATCTTGATGGGTTTGTTCAGTTGATTAGCTTTTCTCTATGCTCTAGAATTTTATTTAGCTGTTGGTTCTGCGTGTGAGTTAAGTTTTCTCTTTGGCAGTTTTTCTTCTTATTTTATTTCCTTACTTCTTTCTATGTTCCCTTGAAGGCAAAAGGTTAGGGCCGGAGGAATCAAAAGATGTAAGGAAGGCAGAAGGATAATAGAAATATTGATAAAAGTTAGAAGAGGGGCAAAATGAGTCTTAATGAGATGAATATTTAACTTGTGTAGGCAGTGTAGAGTACTAGGAAAAAATATGGAGTTCCTATAATGGACTGGGAAAACAAATGGAGGAATATATATATATAGTGATTTAGAAGGCTAGAATTATGAGGAGGTAGAGAAATAGTAGAGAAAGGTCTGAAAGGAAAAAGTTAATACTAATAAAAAAAAAAGAAAAAAGAAGAAGAAGAAAACAAAATAGATGGGATAGAAATTGACACCCTTAAGTTGTGGGCCTATGAAAAAATGTTGTCTCTAAGAGCCACAACAGAAAACAGAAGGCAGAAACATGCAGGAAGGATAAGCAATGGTTTGTAATACAGAATCAATATATACAGCGAGTGGGAAATTACTGAATAAGAAGCCCAGCAAAGAAGCGACCAGCTGGCAGCACCTATTTAAAAAAAAAATAGAAGGAAAAAGGAAGGGGGGAGGAAAATGGGAATAATAGCAATAGACCAGAAATTAACAGAGAGAAACCAAAGATCCACACAGGCAAGCAGTCAAACAGAGCTAAGGGGGGTCAATGATTCCCCTAGGGTCCACGTGGATCCTTCCTGCCTACTTGTGTTTATCAATGAATTTCCCCACAGGGTTCTATATGCAGGTCCTGAAGCAGCTTTTAGCTATTAAACTAAATTAAAAAGAATTTATTTTTCATTTGTTGAGGTGACCTCACTTTTTTTTTTAGCCAAATGCAGGACCCAAAATAATTCCTCTTCTTGACCAACCCCCTTACCGAAGGGACCCTAGCTGGGCCCGTGGAAATTAATCAAGCACGTCCCACTTTCCGGACTCCCCAGGTTAGCTGAAACTCTGATGTTAGTCAGTGAGGAGTGCTAAAGACGGCGGATTCCGCCCCTTCTGACACCGAGCTTCAGCGTCACCGGGCTGCTCAGTAAATCAGTTTGAGTGCAGATTCGTGTCTGCTCTCAGCCTGATGCTGCTTCAGATCGGCTTATCTGCTCCCCAAAGCTATGGGGCGGTGCAGGCAGCCAGATCAATGTCTAAAAATATAAAATACCCTTCCCTGTCTTCCGACTGAACCCTCCCTTCTTTGGGAAGTGTCCCTTCCTCCTGGCTCCGCAGCGGCCCGGGTCTTATCCCTGGGTGGCTAGGGAAATCAGCTCCGTTCCCCGACCAAAATCCCCCCTCCGGTTCACCGGGTGCTAACTAGCTCGTTTGCTCTGTTCACACAAGGTCCAAGGGGCGCCAGGCAGCCAGCTCCCCAGAAAATAAAACTTTTTCGCCCCGCCCGCGGCTCCAAATGGCCGTTTTATTTTTTTTTCCCTAACCGCGGGGCCCAGCCGCCTGTGCCAACCTCCACCGGCAGCCTCAAAACTCATGAATCTCCACTGTTCGGTCCACGCCGCCGATCTGCACAGATAGATGTCCCAAGCTTCTCACTCCACGCGTGCACAGCACAGACCCCTGGGCAGGACCCCGTCCACAATCCGCCTTGCTCTGGGAGCTTGCAGTGTGCGCCCTCCTACACCAACGCCATCTTGCCCTCTCCTCCTGATTAGTTGTCTTAAATCCAGTTTCTCCTCAGGATTTTTGCTTTATTCCTTTGGCTGGGCCATCTCTTCCTATTTCTTAGTATGGCTTGTAATTTTTTCTGATGTCTGGCCATCTGAGTATGTTGATGAATTTACTCTGATGCTCAATTTCTCTCTATTGCCCAGTGGTTTTGTTTAATGGCTTTTCTTTAATTTTTGGTTTAAATTATCCTAAGTCTTTAAAATTATCCAGCTTAAGTTATCAAAATAGCACTAGAGATTGTTCAAATTACTATAATGCAGGAAATGATACTTCATATTATCATCTTATATAATTCTTTTTTCACTTTAACTTTGCTCACTTTTTTTTTGATATTTTACCCATTAAGAAATTAAATTATTTATCAATTACCACTTTTTAGGACATATTCAAATTTTGGATTGATTCTATTTTTTTTTTTTTTACTCAAGAGTTAAAAAACCAAACTGAGTTTTAATATATTTCAGCTTCTAATAAAAGATATAGACATTTCCATTTCCTTATCTCATCAATAATTAAACAGTTTTCCTATATATAATTTCTTCATATATCAAAATTAGTCATTTAAAAATTTCATATTATAACATCCTCAATAATTAATTACAGAATGTTTGTAGGTGTAAATGTTTTTAAATTGTTCATTCTTTTGATATTCCTTGCATTAGATGAATTTGGCATGGTGGTAGACGACTAAGTTGCTGTGGTCTCAGAAAGGTCACCACATAGATTTCAGTGTAGAAAATTGGACATGGAATATACTTAGCTCTTAAACTAGGAGTAATACTGAACTTTCCTAGCTCTAAAAACTTATTCAAGTGAATTGTTTTCAAAATGCAGAATAAAATGATAAATGATAAGATTATCAGGAAATATCTGAAATATTTGTTTGGTTTGAATATTACAGTTAAAGGACATTGAAAACTTGTGGTATTGCTTCAAGAAAGGAAACAAAGTGATGAATGATTATTAATGTTGAATTGAGAAATTAAATATTTATGGTGAACCATTTAACATGTGTGAAGCAAGTTGCTACAATGGTGCTTTGTGGGAACACAGATTCAGGACAAAAAAGAACCTTTCAGCAAATGATTCCTTTATTACTTACACAGAATAAAGAGTCCAGAAAGAGCAAATAATTATGTTATCACTTGCTCAGCTCAAAAAGTCCAAAAGAGCAGGGGAAGAAGCCCCATCACGGCTGGTCTCCTGGAGTGGCCGAAAACTGTTCAGGTCAGGTCAATAGATGACAACTGCACATGCCCCAATTTAAGCAGAAGAGATACTAATCTGTACTCTTTGAATGTGGTGTGGTTTTTATCCACCTGGAGTGGGGGTGCCCTGCAACTGGGAATTCGTATTCTGATAAGCATCTGAGACTACTTAAACCAGATTTCCAGGTTTAAGATCCAGCCAGGCCTTATCATTAGACTTAAAATCTCCCTAAGGTTGTGGAATGGCACACAATAGAAAAAGATGTGGGGGTAGTGGAAGGCTGAAGGATGACCACTTAGCTTGTGTTTGTGACATCCCTAGAGAAGCAAGTGGGGGTAGGAGAGGTTATGTATGATTATCGTAACAACAAGAAGGTATTTTTGGAAATTTTATTTCAGATACAAAAGGAATATATCACTTCAGTTACAAAATGATCAAAAGTGTTCTGTGTGAATTCCACACAGTGCAGGCATGCTTCAGGGTGAGTCACGTGCATGGGGGCCCCAGGTTAGGGCACCATGTTTTCTGCCAGGTCTGCCGGGTCTTCCCTCTTTGACTATTCTAACCTGCCTCATTAAAACTCCAAGTGCCTCCAGAACTATCTCATTTTTAAAATGGGTTGTTTTAAAAGAATAAGTGATTATTTTCTTTTAGCCTTATGATTTAATTAATTATATGGAAAATGAATTCTATTTGTAGAATCAGAGTTAATTTTCAATCCAATAATAATTGCACATTAATGAATCTTTGTAAGAAATACACTATATTTAGTGTTGGGTGCAGTGAAATTTAAGTTAGGCGTGCCTTTTCAGTATATGGTAATATTTATTCATTGGCTATGATAATGTTTAATAGCTGATTGCATAATTCCACTTAAAATATTCTTTTACCAAATATAATTTGAGAAATTGCTTATCATTTCTTAGATTAATCCTTAAAAATACCTTTTTTTATTGCTCACTGAGAAACAAGGTTATTTACTTATGATTTTCTGATTTCATTTTCATTTGAAGAAAAAAATCCTAGTCCATTTCTTCAGAAAACAATTCTTAAGTTGTAGACCTGCTTTAAAGAAAACATAAAGAAAAAAGCATAGAGAAAATAAAAGATATCTTGCTTTTCAGTGTTCTTTGATGACATATAAGATATTCATTTGTTTAGTTTTATACTAACTCAGTTTCCTTCTAAGTAATGAGGTATGGTGCTTGTTGTAACTATCAAAACTTTGTGTTTGCTGTCTCAGCATCAATTTTACTAAGCCACTTGCCTTAACACTGATCTTTGGCCTACTTAATAAGCAGCTTTCCAGCCTTGGGGCATAAACTCCCTCAGAGCCCAAATATGCATCTGTGACTACCACCCATACGCACCTCACCCCAAACCCACAGCTGGTCTCAACTGCTAAGCAAACTTCCTTTGGTCCCTAGTCCCTTTCCTTTTTTGCACATTTACTTAAACTAACAATCCTTGACTCCCATGGGAAGTCTACTAACCTCCATCCCTGGATCACAATAAATCCACAAGACATGGGTCCCTTTATATCTGCTTGTGTGCTCCACACCTGCCACCCCAGCTGATGACGCTTCCCATCCACACTCATGGTTCCTCTCTCTCTCTGGGACTTGTGAGTAACAAACTATCTTCTCTCATGCATTATGGGCTTGCTTTCCCATTGTGTCACATCTGACTTCTACCCCAACACAAATTTAAAATCCTAGTTAAATAATTCAATACAGTGTTGTAGAAATTATGCATTTAATTAGTTTAGGTCAATTTGTGCTATGAAAACAAATGATTTACAAGAATACTCATGTCCATCATCCATCATGAGGTTATTTTTCTTCATTTCCAAACCATAGCTGTAGGAGTGTCTCCTATCTGGAATGTAGGAGTCTCAGAACAGACCAACAAGACAAATATGGAAACCACACAATGGCTCTTAAAGTGTGTTTGTGGAAGTTTACACTCACATTTCATTGATTAAAGTACATGACATGGTGCAGCAGGGAGTATAATCATCCTTCTGGGAGAAGCCTTGAGAAGGAGCTTTGTTAGGGAGCAGTAGGGAATATTTTGACAATAATGCAATTTACCATAAAGAACAAATAAATAATATTTTAAAATATATTGCTATATAATATAATTTATTCTATTACACATAGTCAAATTATATATATACATAGTCTAAAATAGTTCTATTTGTATCTCTGTTCTCTCTAGAGGGAAAGAAAATATAAAATACAATAAAATACAGTGGTAAAGAATTTGAATCTCCCAAGAGACCTAATAGTAGTACAAGATTTAGTGAGTCATTACCACCAACTCATACTTTGTAAATGCCTCTATTGCATAAGAAATGCAGATTTATTAAACTTTTTGATATGGAAAGCTTACCTGTCAAATTCATGCATTTCAAGTAAAAATACATTTATAGGTTATACTCATTGTGTTTTGCAAAGCATTTAACGCTCCTGAGATCATGAGAAAGTGAAATAGTCAGCTGGCACATCTCCACAAGATATAAGTAAAAAATTGCATATTGAGACCCTTAAGGTGTTTCAAATGAACTTGAGACAAATACAATATTGAACAGGTAATGGACATGAAACAGTCCTGGAAACACTTAAAATTTCTTCATAGCTTTCTTATCTTTTTGCTTAAGTCTGTAATTAAAGGTACATGGTTCCAAATTTTTTAAACTCCAATGACATTTTGAATACTATCTTCTGATTTCCCTCTGCTGTGATGCTCTGTATAAGGATACCTTATGACATCAATAACAAAAGAAAAAATAGTATGTTTTGATTCTGTTTATGGAGAAAAAGATATTGCCTACAGATACTGTTTTCATCAGTTTGTTTATTTCCCATTCTCCCTCACTAAAACATCTCTCAGGGCCTCTAATTTTATTTCTCTCAATTAAGACAAATACTACATCAAACATTCCTTATTTAGTCTCTAAATATCCCAACAGATCTGATTTATTTTATCATGTTGTTATGACAGTTGCTCATATTGCATTATGCAATTTGAAGTGAATAAATGACATACAATGCCATTCATTAGAAAGCTGATCATAGCAGAACAAAGAATTTACTGCACATTACATTCAGGTGTAACTTTTGTTTTGTTTTGTTTTGTTTTTATTTTAGCTTTAATTTTGCATTATTTGGAATGCACTCAGCTGCAAATAATATGTAACCTGATTCTAACTGCCCTAAGATGTACAGGATCATGTTGCAATAAGATGGCTGCAGCAATTCTGTACTTTACTTTCATACATAATGTGGTTCATTTTCTGAGCCTTGCAAAAGGAACAAAGAAATTTGCCAATATTATTTAGCAACCACTCCTTTGGACTCAGTGGATTGGGTCGCATTATCATTACAAATCAATCATTGGCAAGATGGATGCAGTTACCTTTAGATCAATCAGAGCCAACTGAAGAATTCACATGCAACTGAAACACATTGGCTGAGTGATGCAGAAGGATAAACTTTCAAAAAAAAAAAAGGTGGTGGGGGAGGGGCTTCTCTAGGGAATGTGGAAAGGAAAAAGACATGCAGATCAGGCAACCAATAATACCCACTCTAAGATAATTAAAAATATTTCCCTTTTATTCATTCCCTGCTCTTTGGCTTGATTTTTGTTTTAAATGTTTTTGTAGTAGAGATAATAGAGTCATGTTAAATGTATTATTCCAGATATTTTAGTATGTGAACAGGACCTTATTTTGCTGTTTTAAGAATCAGAGCTCTGCTGAAAATAACTTTGTAAATAGCAATCCATCAACTTCTTTTTCTGTGCCAGGACAATGTACATTTGGAAAAAGGGGTCACCTCATCGTTTTTTTAAAAAATGGTAGAAATATTTATATAACATTGAGATTAGATAAATTGTTATTTCTGGAGATAGGGACCCATATTTTTAGAATTCTTTTCTGTTTTGTTTCATTATAAAAAGTCTAGATCACTTATATTACTTGTTTCTCAAAGCACATGGAATGTGTTAAATAAAAGTAAGTCAAAACATTACATTCTACTTTTTTTTTTTGCATACTGGACATGTTTAGGGATATTTTCATTATTTGAAAATACATGCTACATACAGTACTATGTGAGTAACTGTATATAGTTCAAAATTACTTTACCCCCAAAACTAATTGCTAACTATGATAGAAGAATAAACATGATAAAATCATAATTTAAATAAAATATATAATGTGGCATAATAGGTCATATGGAAGCAAATGAAAGATTGACATAATTACACCAATATTATTCTCTAGAAGCAAGTTAGAGGAGGGTACAAGATATTTTTATCCCATTTTGCAGGTGAGTTAACAAACTCCTAAATTCACATAGCAGGTAGGTAAGAAGACTAGGAATAGAATAATCTTATTTAGTTTGGCATCCTTTGCAAGGAAGATAAGTGATGTTTATGAGATAAGTGATTTTGCTAAAATAATAATTACAAAATGAAGTGTCATAAAATTATATTATCAATGGTTCCATTTTATCATTGTGAATTGACTTTTTTCATTGTGAATGGAATGAGAAACATTGTGTTTTATGGGATTCTGTATATTTGACTTTTATAGAAGGAAAATGTCAAAATGGTGATTAAGTAAATTGTTTTTCTTTATAATAATCCTTTTTATTATGATTAATATAGTATATATTCATTAAAGATGATTAGAAAATTGAGAAAAAGCATAATGAAAGTAAAGCTATGCAAAATCACAACACCTAGATAAAATTGCCTTTCCTATTTTGGTTTGTTTATTTCCTCCATGTTACCCATACATATACAATGAATTTGGATCATCTCTTTTAACCTGGTGCAGTGACTTAAAATATAATTGTGGCATTTATCTTGTCTTTGGGATTTGTTAAATAAATTATGCCATATCCATGATATAGGATAATTAACATATTTTGTTTTTTACTTTTATTTACATTTTTTCATATTATAAATAGCATTTCATATATTATAATGACTTATCTATTACTTTTTACCTCTCTGATTTTCTCCTTAAAATAATTTGATAATACAGAATTATTTGGTCACATATATGAACCTCTTGTTCCAATACGTATTCACATATTTCCCTCATTACATTTATACCAATCCACACATTTGTCAGTAATTTAATAGAAGGCTTTATTCATGTAACTCTGCAATAGAAATTATTGCTATTTAAAATATGCAAACAATTTAATAAGAAAAATATGAAATTTTGCTGCATTAAGTTGATTATTAGTTAGACTGAATGCTATTTTTGTGGGTGATAATTTTCTATTTGCTTTACTAGTTTGTGAATTCTATTTTCATGTTCTATATCCAGATTTTGGATATTCTTCTAATTATTAGTTTAAAAAGCTCTTTACATGATGTAGCAGTTTGATATTGTTTATGAATTACAAAAATAGATATTGGATTATGTTTGTAAACTGGTTTGTTCCTCTGGGCATATTAGGTTATATTGGATTCAGAGGTTTCACTTTTACTTGATTAAATTATGATTAAGGCTTTGACTGGGTCATATCAGTAGGATATTGAGTCCCTGCCCCCTTGGTGGGTAGGGAATTGCAGAGAAAACCACATAGCAGAGCAGAGAGTAGAGTTTTTGTATGCTGGAACCCTGGGAAGTAAATACACAGGATAAGAACACAGGAATAGAGATAGCTCATAGACATGGCAGAGGCCCCGGGAATGGAGAGAGCCTGATAGGGTACAGCTTACCTTGTGGAGAGAAGAGAACAGCTGAGCCAATAGAGAATCAAGACCCAGAAGAGACAAGACTTATCCCAGCCTACAGCTGATATTGGAAGAAACTGGGACAATGGAGCCTTAAGAGGAAGAGGAATCCTGAACCCTTGCCAGCCATCTTGCTCCAACACATGGCAACAGACATTGGTGAGAGAAGTAACTTATGCTTTATGGCCTGGTAACTGTAAGCTTCTACCCAAATAAGTATGCTTTATAAAAGATTTCTGGTACTTTGCACCAGCATCCCTTTGGCTGACTAATAAAGAATTTTGTACCAGGAGTGGAGTAGTGCTTTTGCAATTACCAAAATGCTAGAATGGTTTTATAAATGGGTAAGGGGTATTTTTTGGGAATTGTGAGATGCTTGATAGAAAAGGCCTATATTGCTTTGTGCAGTATCTGCAAGTCACAGGCCTTGCCATATCTGCAAGCCGCAAGCCTTGCCTTGGCCTCACCCGCACGGCATAACCCCCTCCCCCGTTCCCCTTTTTCCCTCTCTCCCTCTTCCTTGTTCCTTCTCACCAATCAGAGCTCTCGCCCCAGTTATTGTCTTATTTGGACAACCTTGCTTCGCCCCTTGCCGCCCCCAATTCTGCCCCTTTCCCTAGCAACCCCTGACCCTAACCACTGCCCAATAACAAGCCTCCACCATCGGCTGAGGGACTGCCCCCAGCCTGAAGAGTATATATGCACTGTACTTCCTCAATAAAGCTCTCTCTCTCTCTCTTTGCTTCTTCCCCCGCACTCAGAGGTCTCGAGTCTTTCATTTTCATGCGCGGTCCTTACCAGATACCCCCCACACCTGAGCCGTGGAGACCAGGGAGCCCCCAACCCGACGCCGCTCCCTGAGAACCTCCTCACCCTCGCCGTTCTCGGAGTGCGCACCGGACGGCCCATAACTAGCCAGTGTCGCCCCCCGGGATGCAGCAGGGCTGATCACCCTCAGGCCCGGGAACAAAGCGGCAATTGGCGCCCAACGTGGGGCACTACCGGCGGGATAGGATCACGTGCGGTCTTCCGGATCTGGTAAGCAAACAGAGGTCCCTTGTAAATTTCCCCCCTTTTCCGCCGCGACTGTTTCCTTTCTCCTGCTGCAAGAGAACATATATATCTTGTTATCTTCCTTTTGCTTCCTATCATTCTTCTCTTCACCTTTCGTATCTTGCTCCACTGCTTCCCTAGCGCCTCTGAGACCCCGTTCCTGCCAACAATCTTCTCTCTCCTGCTGCTCATTCTCCTTCTTATCCTTGTTTCCTTCTTAGCCTCCGGACATGGGGGCCTCCTTTTCCAAGCACCAGGCACCACAGGTTCGGGCTCTGGCGCATCTTCTAGCATGCCACAGCTGTAAAGCCTCCTCTAAACAGCTCCAAACTTACTGAGACCTGCGGCTTCTGATTGTTTCAGCTTCCTTTTAATCCCTGGCTCCTCATGTCTAATCTTTGGGATCCTGATACCTATCGCTTGCTCATCGACAGAGTAACGTCTGCCCTGGAGCATGAGGGCAAGTGCTTCCCTCCTGGCCTCATCCCCACACTTATTACCATCCACTCCTGTCTCCTCGGCGCTAAGCCTCTAGAAGTCTCCCTCTTGGAGCTCTCCTCTTCTGAGGAGGACTGTGAGAACTCTAACGCTCTAGTCTTCCAGCTTAACAACCTTTTGGAAGACTCTGATACTGCTTCCAAACCCCTAACAAAACCCACTAACAACCGCGCTCAAAATGGCGCACTTCCGCCTTCTTAACCGCCTGAAAAGTGGAACCTTCTATATCCAGAACTCCCCTCCTCCGCTGAGGGCAAAGTTATACTCCCCCCTAGCCCCGTCACCACACCACTTCCTGCCAAACCTCCTGACCCTCCTGCTCCCCCAATCGCTCTGTCACACCCCCCGCCCCTTTCTCTCCCCAGCGGCCTTGGCACCTCTGCCCCGGCCACTCCCTATCCGCAATATAAAATTCTCAAAAGCAGTGAATTCAGAGATATATATTTCTATTGACGTGTTGTAACTTGTATTGTGTTTGTCTGGTTGTTCAGTATCAGTGTATATTTTGATACCTCCGGATAGTAATATTAATCTAATAAATAAAAATTATTATAAGAGCTCTATTCAAATGGCCAAAATTTAAATAAGCGCTTATATTAATAAATATGGATATTAGTTTAAAATAATAAAAATAGTTATACTCAAATTAAACCATTACTCTAACAAGTTTGTTTAATGTTAATGGTAATTGCATGTTGTCAGAAGTTTGCTTAAAAACAGTTTCTAAAATCATTGTGGTAACTTAAGTAAAGAAGGTATATAGAATGTGCTTTTATTATTAAAAGAAAGTAATTTTATCATAAGATAAAATGACTAAGTTATTAAAACAGGGTTGGAGTTTTGTTCTTTCTCGGGGTTTCTCAAGTCATTGGTCTGTTTTGGTGGAAGTTTGCACAGAATTTTTCTCCTGGGTGATCAGTGTGCAGGAGGGAAGATGTTTTATCAAAGTAGCTTCTTGTGCTTTGGCCTTGACATGTCCTTGGAGCGACAGATTTTGTTACTTTTGGGGGAACATGATGTTTAAACCAGCTTTCTCAAAAAAGCTTTTTGTTTCACACTGTTACAAATGGTTTGGTTTGTTCCCTGAAAGGGGGTGGAATACTGAAAGTGGTTAAGTTCATGTGATAAAAGTTAAATAAAATATTTAAAAGTGTTGTACAATTAAAAGAAGTTTTCTAATTTTATGACAATTAAAGTTGTATAAATAAAAGGTTCATATAAATGCTTTAAAGGTGTATAAAATTGCTGAAAATTTAATAATGTTTCAGTATAATATTAAACAAAAGTATACTGTTATTAATCATAATTTTAATTATTTTAAAATATAATGTGTTATAAAACTACCTCTCTGCCTAAAAATCAAAAGGCAGGTGCTTTAACTTAAGTTTGTCTGATTTACTCCACCTCTGCTATATATAATAATAATAATAATTAATGGAAACTAAAATAGTAAGCGCATCAAAGATGTTTTGTAACAAATTAAAAAATAAATAAATAAATAAATAAAGTGCATTTCAACTGGTGTTGTATTCCTCCCTGGAGGAGCTGGCCACTCTCCCAGGGACTGGTGCATAAACCTTGAAATGTACTGCCCAAGGAGTGTTGTGTTCCTTCCTGGGGAGGCTGGCCCCTTCCTCAGGAATTAGCAAAATACTCAGTAATTGGCATATTATTATTATTGACTTAAAAGATTGTTTTTTACTATTCCTCTTAATCCAAATGATAAAGAAAAATTTGCGTTTACTATTCCTTCTATTAATCATTCAGCTCCTACTGAATGATATCAGTTCAAAGTTTTACCTTAGAGAATGATAACCAGTCCTACCTACATTATGTCAATCCTTTATTCACATTCCATTACAAATTTTGCAAAAACAATTTCCTAAGGTTATGATTATTCATTGTATGGATGATATTCTTTTTTTGCCACTAAGCAATCTTAAGAGCTGAAACAATCATTTCAGCTGGCTAAAGAAATTCTTCCTCAACATGGGTTGCAAATAGCAGAAGAAAAAATTCAAAAACAGGTTCCTTTTCAATATTTAGGTCATACTATTAATAGAAATGTTATAACTCCACAAAAGGTCCAGTTTCAAACTGATAATTTAAGTACTTTAAATAATTTTCAGAAATTACTGAATGATATTAATTGGGCATGGCCTACTTTAGGAATTCCAACTTATGCTTTACCCTAACAAGAAACCCTGACTTAAATAGTCCTCGCATTTTAAGCCCAGAAGCAAAAGGGGAGTTAAATGGCTGGAAAAAGAGTGCAAAATAGCCAACTAACAAGAATAACTGTAAATCTTCCAATTTCTCTTTTAATATTTCCATCTTGCCATTCCCCTACTGGGATACTTTGACAAGAGGATGGCATAATAGAATGAATATTCCTACCTAACAAAGATACAAAAAAACTTCTGATTATCATAAACTTACACATACTAATGCTTCTGGCTTACGTCATAAATATCCCCACTTAACAGTAAAAGAAAGTAAGAGGATTGTTAGACAATGTACTACTTGTGGGCCCATAAATGCCCCCACTTTCTCTCCAGGAACTAATCCCCATGGAGAACATCCTAATGAAATTTGGCAAATGGATGTCACACATGTGCCTTCTTTTGGCCGCCTTCAGGATGTGCATGTGACGGTGGATACATATTTTAATTTTATTTGGGCAACTGCTCAAGCTGGTGAAAAGGCCTTACATGTACGTTCTCATTTATTACATTGTTTTGCTGTAACGGGCCTGCCAGCACAGCTAAAAACTGATAATGGGCCTGCCTATCTTAGTCAATCTTTCAAAAAATTTTGCAGTGACTGGAATATTCAACATGTTACAGGAATTTCATATAACCCCGAAGGACAAGCAATAGTAGAAAAAGAAGTAATCACTTATTAAAATTAATGTTGTAAAAACAAAAAGGGGGAGATGGAGGAGAGTCTGCTGGGGACAGACTGTCTAGAGCATTGCTTACCTTAAATTTTCTTAATAAACAACAAATTTCTAATATCACAGCAGCAAAAAGACATTAGAATGTTAAAAAAAGGTATGAAAATGAAAAATATGGACAACCTGTATATTGGAAAAATGAAAGAACCAATAAATGGGAAAAAAGGAAAGGTAAACTTTTGGGGCCGAGGTTTTGCTCTTATCATTACAGAAACAAGAGAAGAGCAGTGGATCCCCTCCAGAAGAATCAAGTCTAGAGTTGAAGATGCTGCCAAGACTTAAACTGTGGACATGGTGGTTTTACAATGAATTAATTATAGGTAAAGTATTAGGTCAAGGTAAGATACCACATCATAATTACACTTATTGGACATACATAACCAACTCACCTCTTCTAGAGCTGTTAATTTGGAGTGCCTGCTACGCTCAATTTTACCGCTTCTACCCCAAACACAACAATCCAGTCTGTCTCTCAGAGCGGGCACTGTGTCACTAAAATCGGAGGCACTGTTATTCCCTCCATGAAAGCCCTCTGCAACCGCACAACCACCCCTGCAGCAACCACAATGTTTCTCATACCCTCCTATAACACGCAATGGATCTGTTCCTCCACAGGCCTTACACCATGCCTCAGTATTCGCACCATCAATTCCACCAATGAAACCCGTGTGCTCGCTGCTCTGCTCCCCCGCATCTTTTACCATACCTATGACCAATTCTTTGATTCTTGGCAACATCATCTTCTCCCTGTCTACAAACGTAAAAGGGAAATCATTACAGCAATTACAATTGCCACACTTTTAGGTCTTGCAGGAGCCGGCACTGGGATTGCAGCCCTCACCACGCAAAATAACAACCTTGCTTCCCTCAGGTCCGCTGTTGATGAAGATATCGCCCGGCTTGAAACAGCTATTAACCACCTAGAAAAATCTCTTACTTCCCTCTCCGAAGTAGTTCTCCAAAACCGCAGAGGGTTAGACCTCCTCTTTCTTAAAGAAGGAGGCCTCTGTGCTGCCCTGGGGGAAGAATGCTGTTTCTATGCCAATCACTCAGGTCTCATTCAAGACAACTTAGCCCAAGTAAGAGCTGGGCTAGAGAAACGTAATAGGGAAGGGAAGCTCAGGGGGGAGGTCTCTCCTGGGGATTCCAAGGACTCCTCCCTTACCTCCTCCCCTTCCTTGGCCCTTTAATACTCATTCTGCTCCTCCTCTCTCTAGGCCCTACCCTCTTTCGAAAACTCTTGCAGGTGTTTCGCAACTCCCTCTTCGACAACCCAGTGACCGTCCGCTATCAGCGAGTCCGAACCCGTGAGGTCAACTATCTGCACCTCTCCAACAACAACCAGTCCTTCGTCCGCCCCACCCAAACCGACCGTTCACCCCTCTAACCCCCTACCCTGCCCTTTTCCTTCACTATGCATGGCCTCGCTTCTCCACCCAACATAATTTGGCCAAGATAGCGCTGAACTGGTGAGCCAATGAGGGGCAACTTAGCCAGGCACCTAACAGCCAACCTAAGACAGGGCGCCAGCCACTGTGAGGCTAGCAGGACTGTTGTTCAATGACGGGCAACTGAACCTCGTAACTTGACTGGACAACCTAAGACAGGAACCTAGCCGATTGTTGCCATGGCGCCTGGCTCAATCATTGCTGCTAGAGTCTCCAAAGACAGGTAAGCTCCGGTCCTAATACAGCACGGTTCCGACCTAAGACAGACACAGTCCCTTACTTCGCTGCCTCCAAATGATGCTGGGTCAGCCCAAAGACGGGTAAGAGCTACAAGTGCCTCAGCCGGCTATGACCTAAGACAGGCCCAGCTCTCTATCAGTTGGCCTAAAAAAGAAAAAAGTGTGGAGATGCAGTATCTGCAAGTCACAGGCCTTGCCATATCTGCAAGCCGCAAGCCTTGTCTTGGCCTCGCCCGCGCGGCATAACCTCCTCCCCCGTTCCCCTTTTTCCCTCTCTCCCTCTTCCTTGTTCCTTCTCACCAATCAGAGCTCTCGCCCCAGTTATTGTCTTATTTGGACAACCTTGCTTCGCTCCTTGCCGCCCCCAATTCTGCCCCTTTCCCTAGCAACCCCTGACCCTAACCACTGCCCAATAATAAGCCTCCACCATCGGCTGAGGGACTGCCCCCAGCCTGAAGAGTATATATGCACTGTACTTCCTCAATAAAGCTCTCTCTCTCTCTCTTTGCTTCTTCCCCCGCACTCAGAGGTCTCGAGTCTTTCATTTTCACGCGCGGTCCTTACCAGATACCCCCCACACCTGAGCCGTGGAGACCAGGGAGCCCCCAACCCGACGCCGCTCCCTGAGAACCTCCTCACCCTTGCCGTTCTCGGAGTGCGCACCGGACGGCCCATAACTAGCCAGTGTCGCCCCCCCGGGCTGCAGCAGGGCTGATCACCCTCAGGCCCGGGAACAAAGCGGCAGCTTTGCAGAGACTGTTGATAGGAATATGATGAATGCTAAAGAGACTTTTTATAATGCCTTAGAAGTAGATGATGAAACTATTATTGGAAACTGGAGGAAAGGCGATCCATGTCCTGAAGTTGAAGAGAATAGCAAGATGTTATATGGAAGGCAGAATTTGAAAATGGTGAACCTGGGCATTTAGCTGAAGAATTTTCCAAAGTAAACTCAGAGAAGGCAGCTTGGCTTCTGTTGCTTTTAGCAAAATGTTAGACAAGAGAGATAAGCTGAGGACTGAACTATTGGGCACACACACAAAAAAAAAACAGAAACTGATTCTGGAAGTTCCAAGCCTCTGGAAATCAAGCTTCCAGATGATAGTGCCCCATTTGAGGACTTAACTAAACTTGGAACTTGTAAATCAGGGTTGAAGATCCAGTTATCTAGGAAAGAATTATGGGAAGTCTTAGTGTCTGATGACTTGGACCCCTGCTTCTTGCATGCTAAGCCAACAAACATTTTCAGAGCTGTATGAACAAAAACCACAATCAGCCTGGAATTAAAGGGACAGACTGTATGGGGAAATGACTTAAATAGGAAAACTATGGAAGTTGAGATCTGGAATTAAGACATCTCCTCCAGCCAAGAGTGGAACCCCAATCACGTATACAGAAAGGGTGAGTTTGCTCCATCAGTTGAAGAGGGTGGATATTCCCTCCCAATTGTCAGCCATAGTTTTTCAGGTCCAGGGTACAGAGAGGGTGGAGCACATTCTGCAAGGATTAGGAAAGGCCAGCTCACCAACTTATTTCACTGAGAGAGTTGGTCCTGTATGCCAAAGGTTAGGGAGATTGTTGTCTTCACTTCACTGTACTAGGGGGGCTAAGACCCTAACCCAAAGATTGAGTAAGGTGTGGCAATCACCCCAGTGCTTTTGGAGGGTGAGGTCTAGAGCTTGGTCACCACCCAGATGCTTGATGAGGATGGAACCAAGAAAATGGCTGTTGGACAAGCCTTTGAAAGATTGGGACCCCATAGTGCCCCAGGTAGAAGAAACTATCATCTTGAAAATGACTCTAGACTTTGAAATCAAATGGAATAAGCCCTGCAGGTTTACTGAACTGTAGGGCACCCATGACTCATATTTCCCTCCCAATTTATCCTTATTTTAATGCAAGTGTTTATCCTTTGTCTGTCAATTTGTGTATTGGAAGCAGATAAATGATTTGGGGCAGTAAAGACTGTGCCCCAAGACAAACTGTATTTTCATAAACTAATTGTTACATGATTTTGTCCTTAGTATTGCTACTGAAATAAGTTCTTTGGAATATTGTAATGTCTATTGGGAATTCAGAGGATGGAGTGTAGCAGTTTGATATTGTTTCTGAATTCCAAAAATATATATTGGATTATGTTTGTAAACTGGTTTGTTCCTCTGGGCATATTAGATTACATTGGATTCAGAAATTTCACTTTTATTTGATTAAATTATGATTAAGGCTTTGATTGGGCCACATCAGTAGGACATTGCATCCTTGACCCCTTGGTGGGAAAGGACTTGCAGAGAAAACTCTATGGCAGAGCAGAGCAGAGGGTAGAGTTTTTGTATGCTGGAACCTGGGAAGTAAATACACAGGATAAGAACATCGAGGAATAGAGACAGCTCATAGACATAGCAGAGGCCACAGGAAGGGAGAGAGACTGATAGTTTGCAGCTTACCTTGTGGAGAGAAGAAAGCATCTGAGCTGGTAGAGAAATGATCCCTGAGAGAGAGATGAGATTTATCCCAGCCTACAGCTGATATTGGAAGAAGCTGGGACCATGGAGCCTTAAAAGGAAGAGGAAGGCTGGACCCTTGCAGACTTTGGCAGCCATCTTACTCCACTCATGGCAACAGACTTTCGTGAGGGAAGTAACTTATACTTTGTGGCCTGGTAACTGTAAGCTTCTACTCCAAATAAATACTCTTCATAAAAGCCAACAGAGTTCTGGTACTTTGCATCACCATCCTTTGGCTGACTAATACACATGATAATCTTGATCCAGTCTGAGAACTGATCAAGCTCTGAAGGTCATGTGATGGAAAAGAAATCTTGAAACTGCAATGTCTAGATAAAGAAGTAGTTTCCCCTATCTTATGTTCTAAGTTACCACAAAATGAAATGTATATTTTTTCAGCAGGTACCAGGATGTGAACCCAGTACCTTGTACATGGGAAGCAGGAACTCAACCACTGAGCTACACCTGCTCCCAAGGTAGGGATTGTCTTTTTTTTTTTTTTTTAAAGGAGATACAGGGGATTGAACCAGTACATGGGAACAGGTGCTCAACCACTGATCTACACTTGCTCTCTGAAATGCATTTTTAGGGGAATATTTTTTTTCATATTTGTAAGATCTTGCATGAAGCAAAGGGTTGGATTTTTGAAATATTATCATTCTTAGTAATTTTCAAATAGCTTTATAATTTCTGTGGAAATAACCCCTTTTGGTAGAAACCCAATTCAAGGGAATTACATAAATCCTGGTAAATTAGGAAAGTTATTAAAATTCACCTAAGGAATATAAGGAATATAGGTAAATAGCAAAGAGAATTATTGAGAGATCAACTGTTACACAATCTCTATTGGAACAAAAATTCTAATTTGAATCAATTTTTATTAACCATTGATACTTTGGTGATATATGCTATTAAGATTAAAACTATGCATGCAAACTGTGTAATATTTTTATATTAAGAGAAGTATTTCATGTAATTAAAAATTTCATTGTTATAAAATATTATCACACAGAATATTAATTTAATATATAATTTCACAACTGATGATCTATGACAGCTCTCTGCACACTAATTCATGAAACCACTAACCTTATCAGCTATATTTTGTAGAATAAAATCTTGATACACTAATTTATTTGTAACTATTCAAGGCAAATTTTCAGAAACTACATATAGTCTTTTTAGCTTAAAGAATAAACATTTAACAGTATAGCTTACTTATACTTTTTTCTCTTGTAAATACATTTCTCTTATGTTTCTTCACATTTTTCTATGTTGAAAAACTCTAAAATACCTATTTTTTTAAGCACAATATATATTTCTGGTAAATATGCTAGAAGGGGATTATGCATCTCACCATCTAAGGTTATTTCTTATACTAAAATTTCCAGAAAGCTACAACTCTACTTTTACCATATTCCCTTGCAGCTAACATTCTAGGTAGGAATTATGTATGCAAACTAAATGTATTTAAATATGATTTGGAGGGCAGAAGTTGGAGAAAGACCATATTATTGCATTAAGAGTAAAGAATTGAGGGCTCTAGAGAGAAAACGTTCTACTTTAAGTCTACATTTCCCCTTGGAATCTCCTGACCTTCCTTACAGATTTCTGACTCATGACTGCAAAATCAGTCTTCCCAGAACTTCCAGCCTGCCTATATAAATGTATAGATGTGGTATATATTAATTATAACTAATTGGTATATACATATCTGTTTCTCTATCTGACTGATATAAAAGTATGTAGAATCATGTCCTTATTTTCTGTGTTATGTCTCCCCTCCTTCACACTTACTGCCTTTTCTCTGAATATCTGAGTGAAGCCTTGATGGAAATGCGGCCCATCTCCTTATTAGCCTTAGGTTTGTGGCTTTTTGTGGGTTTTATGCCTTCTCTAGTACTTAACCTCAATTTTCTTTGGTGATGTCCCTCTTCACTTTATTTTCTATTTGATTTGTTGTGGTAATAATCCCTGGCAATCTCATATTGCTGATTTCTCCCCTTACATATTCCATATTTTCATAAAAGTCAGTATTTGCCAAATGAAACTTACCACTGCCACCTCCCATACAATTTCAACAATAATCTGTTAACATTGGGTCGCCTATTCCAAGGAATGTTACTACCATCAATTTTCCTATGTCAGAAAGCTATTTATTATTCTTGGCCCCATCTTCTTTGTCACTATTTACTCCATTAATTAGGGAGTCACTTTGATGTGTCAGTTAGTTCCAAACTATCCTCCACATCCCTCTTCATGGCTACTATTGTATTCCATACACATCATCACACTCTGTGTGCATGGATTCCTTTAACTGAATTTTGCTCATCCTGAATTTGTTCTGTATTATAGTGAATCATCTTAATCTGCCCATATTACTACTAATAATATTGTTGCTAATAATAATATATTAATAACAATAAAGTCTTACGGGATTTAAAATATATCTACAGAATTGTATATCAGCTCTCAGCACTCTAACTTGTTCTTATCCATATTTTATGATAATTGAGAGGTATATATGATAATTTGTGGTTTGTGGTTGTTTCACCTTTTATTTCATTAAGATGTTGTATTTTCCCCCAATTCTTTCCTTCTGCTCTTTTCAGTGTATATCAGTAAAATAATTTTTAAAACTATTTAACCACATAAAACCTGGTGTTATATACCTTTGAAATCCTTTTTTTTTTCCCAACCTTTTTTAGAGGCCATTATTTCCTAGATTGGCCCCAGCTAAGTCCCAACTCTCAGGTGAAAACTGATAGTACTCTCAACACTCACTAGAATTTCCTAAAATCCATTCTATCTTGATTGAAGCTAAACATTCATGAAACAAGGGCTTAAAATAGGGGACTCTTTTGTTGATGTCCAGAAGCCAAATTGGAAACACCTGCAAACATTTCCAGATCACTCTTTTTTATATGTTATGCATGGACAGATTTTCACAGTGGTATAGATGGAAGCAGTTTGGTGTTTTGGCTAGTTATCTGGAAGTGAAATTGAGTAACAGCAACTAGGGTTTATAGGAGTCATTGGGAGAGTTTTGCTACCTTATTTTGAATCGGGCATCTATACTCTGGTTCACTTCACACTGGTTACTTCTTTTCTTGGATCATGTTAAAGGATCTGTATAGAACAAGGAAAGTCATTTATTATATTGTCTGACATTGTGTTTGGAATATCTTGTTCTTAAAATTGCTCTTAAGAAATCACGATAAATATTTACATGTCTCTCTTTGTCCTTTTTCGATTTTTTTTTCAGAATGTAAAATTTGAACAGTGCATTCTGTCCAAAATTCTGTTTATCAATCATTGCTTAATAGTTCAATTATATGCCTAACATATGCTTACCTTTAGGAAAGCTTTGTAATTTCATTTAACAAAGTGACATTAATACAGGCTACCAACTCTATAGCAGTGCATGTAAGGAAAGGATAACATTTTTATAAACCTTTTATTTTATGGCAGATTGAATGATTTAGTATCTTAATATGATACAAGACATCATAAAAATTTACCTGAAATCACCAACTGTTGATGCATTTTTAGCATAATGTTATGTAACTATACTAACCTGAGGACTTTAGTGAAAAAAAGTGGCTAAATACTTTCTTACTAAGTTTTATGTTTCTTGAATTTTGATTCTAACTGGCAATATGTGCTCTCCATTTTTTCACATGACAATATAATTCTTAATTGCATTATTTTATGTAAAATATAATGTGTATAATTTCTGCCATTTAAAAAATTCCAGTTGAATGTAAAGAAAAAAGCAATGTATTCCTTTTATTACTTAGCTCTTAATGGGTTTAAAGTTATGTTTACTTTTTCTCAGCATTATTGGAAACTTTTGGCTTCTTCTGCATTTGACAATTCCAAATCCAATTTTTATAGGTTTATATTCCTATTTACAGTTCTTTCATTTTTTCACTGAATATTTATAAATCTGTCCTCAAACAAAAACAAAAACATTATCTTTGAAATTAGGATTATTAAGGAAAAAAGAGCCAAAATTTATTTTCTCAAATTCTTGGTCATTCTATATCCTTAAAAAGGTTTTCTGATAATATTATCATATCTAAATTTTTCTTTAAAAATTGGCATCTGCTTTCTTAATATTTGCCCCAAATTCAAGTTTAGTGTTAAATATAAAAGCAGGTTCCACAACTCATGAAATACAATAGTTAATGAGTGTACCACAAGATTCAATACTTTTGTTTATTAAGCCAATAAATTTCAAACTATTTCTAAGTATTTTGTTGTGAAACTCTTACAACCTTAAGGAAATTTGCTTAAAAGTATCCTGGCAATTAATATTTCTTATCTGACTCTGTATTGCATATCTATTCCAACATGCAAGCAAACAATGGGTAACATTTAGAAGTATTTATGTTAAGATGTTTAATTAACAGAAAATTGTTCATGATGCATATAATAAGCATTAAATATAAAAGCCACTGTGTTGGAATTGGGGAAGATAGCATCAGATTAGGCAGTCAAGGCTCAGCTCTCTCACAAACACAATGGAAGGAGCCAAAAACCTGCTTGAGGGACCTGCTTTGGGGGTCAGCAGACCAAGACAGTGCTTCACAACTCCCAGAAGGGTGAGGAACAGGGAAACAAAGATTCCTAAATAAAAATGTAAATTGCCAAGCCCCTACAGCAGTCAGAAAGGGCTACCTTCCCAGACCACCAAGATATTAAGCAGGGGTAAAACCCCTGGCTCATTGCAGCTGATTGAAAAGGGAGCAGTTGTTACCAGTGAAAATGGGGTAACTTTTCTTCAGTGAATTTGGCCATTAGAGACCACTTTGAATCTCAGCTCTGGTTAGACCAAAACAAAGGAAAATGGAGAGAGATACACCACCATGGAAAGGAGTGCCAACCAGCACCATCTGCTGGCAGTTCTTGAAATTGCATGGACAAAAACTGCACTTGGTGCTCTCTGTTCTCAAACTTCTGGGAGAAAATAGTTGCACCATTAGTGAGTCCCTAGCATGATTTTGACAACTTAAGCTGGGCAATTTAAAAACCTTAGGATAACTTGAACCAAATATCAAAGAAGAGCTGTGAAGAAATAATAACAATAGGCAAGAAGGAGAAATTGGCCATCAGAGTAAATTCACCAACATATTCAGATGCCTAGACATCAGCCAAAAGTTACAAGCCATACTAAGAAACAGGAAGAGATGACCTAGTCAAAGGAACAAAACAAAAGATATAGGATTTAAGACAATTAACCAAAGATACCTACACAACTGTCTTAAAACAATTTAAAGAATTGAAAGAAAATATGACTAAAGAGATAAAGGGTAAGCATAAAGAACAATATGAAAGTTTGCAAAGAAAAGTAACAGACCTTATGGGAATGAAAGACATGACAGCTGAGATTAAAAACACACTAGAGGAACAAAAGAGCAGATTTGAATTGCTCAAAGACAGAATTAGTGATTTCAAAGACAGAAAATCTGAACTGGAAAAGACAGGAAACAGAAAGAGAAGAGAATGGAAAAAATGAAAATGGATCTCAGGGAATTGAACGACAACATGAAACACAAACACATATGCATATTGGTGTCCCAGAAGGGGAAAAAAAAGGGAAAAGGTGCAGAAAGAATATCTGAGGAAAAAATGACTGGAAATTTCCCAACCCTTGTGAAAGACATAAATATCAATATCAAAGAAGGACAACATGCCCCAAACATAATAAATCAAAATAGACCTACACTGAGATGCCTACTATTCAGAATGGCAAGCATAAAGACAAAGATAACATTCTGAAAGTAACATGAGAACTGGTAAGCATCACATACAAGGGAACCTTGGTAATATTAATTACCAACCTTTCATCAGAAACCATGGAGAAGAGGAGAGAGTGGTATGATGTAATTAAGGTACTGAAAGAGAAATACTGCCAGCTGAGAATTCTATATATGGCAAAGCTGTCCTTCACAAATGAGGTTGAGTTCAAAGTCTTCACAGACAAACCAAAAAACTGATAGAATATGTTATCAAAAGACCAGAATTACAAGAGATAAAGGGAGTGCTGCAGTCTGAAAGGAAAAACAAGGGTGAGATACATGGAGAAGAGTGTAGCAATGAAGATTATTAAAATGGTAATTTAAAGAGTAAAAAGATAGACAACATTATGATATGAAAACAGAAAGCCCAAGGTCAAAATGGATGAAGAAACTAATGTCTTTACAGTAATAACATTGAATGTTAATGACTTGAGCTCCCCAATCAAAAGACATAGACTGATAGAAAGGATAAAAATTAAAATATAAGCCATCTATATGTTGTCTACAAGAGACTCACCTCACACATAAGGACACAACCAGTTAAAATTGAAAGGTGGGAGAAAGATATTCCATGCAAATAGTAACAAAAAAAGTGCTGGAGTAGTGATACCAATATTGGGCAAAATAGATTTTAAATACAAAATTGTTATAAGGGATAAAGAAGGTCACAATATATTAATAAAAGGGGCAATTTAACAAAAAGAAATAACTATACTAAATATTTATGCACCTAACCTCAATGATACAAGGTACATGAGGCACACACTGACAATATTGAAGGAGGAAATAGATGTCTCTGCAATAATAATTGGAGACTTCAATACACCATTCTCAGTATTGGATAGAATATCTGGACAGAGGATAAATAAAGAAACAGAGAGCTTGAATAATATGATAAATGAACTAGACCTATCAGACATCTATAGAATGTTGTACCTCCTAAACAGTAGGATATATATTCTTTTCAAGTGTTCATGTATCCTTCTTTAAGAAAGACCATATGTTGGGTCACAAGACAAGTCTCAATAAATTTTAAAAGATTGAAATGTAGATGAGATGGACAAATAATTGGAAACACACAAACAACTGACACTAACCTTAGAAGAAATAGAAGACCTCAACAAACCAATCACAAGTGAAAAGATTGAAACAGTCATCAAAAACCTCTCAAAGATAAAAAGCCTGGGACCAGATGGCTTCATGGGTCAATTCTACCAATCATTCAAAAAAGACCTAATACCAATCTTAATCAAGCTCTTCCAAAAAATTGAACAGGTAAGAATGCTACCAAACTCATTCTATGAAGCCAACATCACCCTACTGCATATGTTGGAGAGGATGTGAAGAGATAGGAACACTAATTCACTGTTGGTGGGAAGGTAGAATGGTACAACCACCATTGAGGACTCTTTGGCAGTTCCTAAGGAAGTTGAATATAGATTTGCCATAGGTCCCAGCAATAGTATTCATGTCACTGCTCTCAGTGACATGAATAGACATCTGCACATTGATGTTTGTAGCAGCATTATTCATAATAACCAAAAGTTGGAAACAACCTGTGTGTCCATTAACTGTTGGATGGATAAACAAATTGTGCTGTATACACACAATGGAATATTATGCAGCAGTAAGAAGAAATGAAGTCGTGAAACATGTAACAAAATGGGTGAACCTGGAGGACATTATGTTGACTGAAGCAAGTCAGATACAAAAGGACAAATACTGTATAATTGCTCTAATTATGAACTAAATTCATATTTCTTAATTTTTCACACAATTTATTTTACACATAATAAATTGTGTGAAAAAATATTTTATATGAAATATGAATATGGGTAAAAATACATATATGACAGCTTTTCTTTGAAGCTGAACAAATGTAAATTAATACAACAAAATGTATCAGACACAAAAAACCACTTTACACTAAGTGAAGGATACCAGGCACAGAATACCACATATTGTATGATTCAATTCCATTTATATAAAATGCATATATAAATAAATTTGTAAAGATGAAATTATATTAGTGGTTATACAGGGCTGGTGAAGGAATGCTACGGGAGTGTGGAGTCTTTCTTTTTGGAGTAACAAAATTGTTCTAAAATTTTTGAGATGATGAATGTACAACACTGTGATTATACTAAAAGCCATTGATTATACACTTTGGATAGATCATATGGTATGTGACTATAACTCAATAAAACTGCCTAATAAACATATAAATAATTTTTCAAGAATAGCCAGAAATTGCAGCTATGTACAGTAGAAGAAACATAGAAAGATTGAGAGGTGAGAAATTTTCTTGTTTGCTTTTTGTTGATTATTATTGAAATAATAAAAATGCTTTAATAATGATTGAAGTGATGAATACACAACTATGTGGTTATACCAAATACCACTGATTGTACACTTTGGATGAATTGTGTGCTTTATTAATATTTATCAATAAAGTTGATTTTTATTTTAAAAAAAACACAGTGGACAGGTGGTATATTATAATGTTAACAACATTGTAGGCAGAAAAGATGAGAATTCAAATTCTGACTGCAACTTACTTTTACTGTGTCCATGGACAAGTTGAATATTTTATCTTCCCCTTTGTTTCCTCCTCTTTAATATTCAACTCATACAGTTGTTGTAAGAATAATATTATATAATGAATGAAAACAACTTAGCCTAAAATAAACAAAGAAAAGCTGCCATCATTTGTATTAATATTGATATCTCCAAATGCCTGGATAGATTCAGAAAAATTAATTATCTGACTATTAGTTCAAGATGGTGGAAAGATATCATTTTTACACACACCTGGAAATCTACCAAAATAAAAAAATATAGTGAAAGAGAGAGAAATGAAACCTAAATCTATTTACTTGTTTCTCTAATCAATTATATTGTAATCTCAAAGTTAGGGATGTAGGTTTATTTTGCATGCCTACCACAAAGTACTCTGGATTGCTTAAGCAGATATATATGTATAGAACTCTTATCCATGTGTTTTTTGCTTCAAAATGTATATCCATTTCATTATTGTTCACCATTTACCACATAAGATCAAGCTGCCATGGAGTAATTGTTGAGTGATAAAGAATTAGCAATGATATGCTTTTATAATTCATATGTATTGCTCACAGGTGCAATATTTTTGTAATGAATTATAGCTTTGGGCTTTTAGAGAAAAAGTATTTAAAATGCAGATGTAGGCTTTCACTAGTATTGGAAAAAAATAATGACTGCCCTTAACTTTGCAATTTAAAGACTTAATGAATTGGGATTATTACTTGCTTAAATTTCTATGAAAAAAATTATACAAAGATGAATATATACATCTGCTCTATATTGTAAATTTAGTAAAAGTTGGTTATTTAATCACCAGTATTTCTCAGATTCCTCTTTACGGAAAATCTGTATCTACTGATTTTGCCGTACTTTAATATATTCAAAAAAGCTCAAACCATAGTAAGAAGAATATTCAGGAACTGCAAGCTATTCAGTAGAAGATGAATATGTATTAAAATAATAGCACTGCCATAGAACATTGAGATAATCTAGTTCATGTCATTATATTATAACTTAGGAAACTAAAGACCAAGAAACATTAACTTACATCACAAGTTAGTGACAGTCTTTCAACTCTCTCGTGTATTTTATCTTTTTAATAATTATAGATAATTTATTTTTTTGACATGTAGCATATGGTATTTTCAGGGATAAACTGGGATGAAAAAGATAATTTATCTCCCCAATACCCTTGCATTTCTTGCTTACAATTCTGAAAAAGATTTAGATAAAAAGGAAAATGTAATTTAATGTAATTTTATTTTGAATCCACAAAGTTATAACATTTAAAAGGTAGCATCATTTTTAAAAATGCAGTTCAAATAATAGGAATTCCAAGGAAGTTTAAGGGTGCTGATAGCAATGCAAATTTCTATCAAATATCTTGCATATATTGACTCCAGTGATATGGCCTACCACAAAGTGTTGAGTTACTTGGAAAGACACATTAGGCTAAGGAGATCATGAACAAGGAAAATTTTCCTATGATAGGCGTAATAATTTCAGAGGGACAGTGTATCTTAAGCTGTTTATTTGTTCTACTTCTCTAGTCAGCTCTTTTTAAAACTAGTCATATATTTTTTATTTAAAATATTTTCTTATAAAAATGGAATATTTATTTCAAATTATTTATTCTGTAATATTTAAATTTCATGTTGTTAACTTTTTAAAAGTACTCATGGTGGTGTTCTTTGGTTTACTTCTCTTTGAAATATGAGAGGACTTTCAATACCTAGGAAACCCCAATTTAAAAAATCACATATATTTACTCTTGTTAGCCCTTACTGTCCATGGGGCTATTGGTAGAAATATAAGTTCAGATCTAAAGCTAAATTGTTAGTCACTGTATATGAATTCTTATCCAGTATTTTTTCTCTTCTTTTATGTTTATTTATGAAAAATCTTCTGGGTAGCATTGGACTTGGGACCTGCTGCCCAGTGACCTCATTTAAGAATTAAACTTTATTTCTGATCATAGTACCAAGATACTTTTTTTTTCCCTTCAACAATCTCCACAGTTTACCTATCACTTAACACCACTTAAAGGATTATTTCCTTTTCACCTACATAGTCACAACCATGGAGCTAAAGTTCTATTAACTGGTCACTTCTGTACCAGGCATAAAATATTGCTTCAATAAGGCCAGAAATGGGGTCTTTATTAGATAGTATAGCTAAAGGATGAGCTAGAAAGCTCCCATGCAATAGACAGTCTATGCTTTTGATTCAGGCTAGCAAAGTTAATCCCAACAAACAAACAAACAAACAAAAGCAACAACAACACTCAGTATATAAATGCATTACCTTCCCCCCAGCATGGGACTTGACTCCTGAGGATGAGCCTCCCTGGCACTGAGGGATTACTACCTAACCCCAATTAGCAATGTAACTGGAAAAAGACCTGGAATAAAAGGGTAAAAAGTATAGACAAATGAGTTCATATGGCTAAGAGACTTCAAAGTGAGTCAGGAGGTCATCCCAGAGGTAATGCCTATGCACATCTCAGCAGGATCTCATAGATTGCCAAAGTGGATACTACCCCAAATAGTGGGGCTCCTGAGAGTTCTGGAGACACCCACGTCCTATGGTCATGGCAGATAGCTCTGGAGTTTGGTGCTTTGCCAGTGGGCCCTACTTTGGTATTTGTGCTCCTGAGAGTGACAGAGTTGGACTCAATTGTCTTCCCCACACATGGCTCATCTGTCCCTTCTATTTAAACCTATACTTGGTGCTGGAGTTTGTAGGTGTACAACCAAGACACTCAAATCTTTGAGTTGTCCATATGCCATCTGGTCCCAGAACCTCAGCTGAGTTGTAACACTTACTTTACAGCTCATTGGATTTACACAGGACAACTAGCAAAGAGATGAGGCTGGACAATGACCATCCCAAGGAACAGGGATAGCCTGCATCTGCAAGCAAGATAGTCCCATCCATCCTCCCCATGGGATATAAGCCCCCTCTCAATTAGAGCTGGAGTTGACATCACCATCCTAGAATCCTCAGGACTGGGGAAAGAATTATGGACCAGAGTGGACTTACTGGTATTCTACTACAGACATATTGTGATTCTAGCAAAGGAAGAAATTACAGCAGTGATATGGAGCCAGGGGCCACTGGAGGATCTGGGAGCAGTGAGAGGGAAAAACAGTTGTAATACGGGGCCTTTTTCAGGACTTGGGAGTCATCCTGAATGACATTGCAATGACAGATATAGCCAATTTTATATCATCACATAACATTCAGAATTGTGTGGGACAGAGTGTAGACTACAATGTGAACTATGGTCCATGCCAAATAGCAAAGCCCCAGGATGTGTTTATTAATTGCAATGAATGTGCCACACTAATGGAGGATGTTTATGTGGAAGGGTGTGGGAGGTATAGAGATTGAGGCATATGGGAATCCCTATATTTTTTGTGTAACATTTATGTAATCTAAGTATCTTTTTAAAAAATTATTAAAAAAAAAAAAAAAAAAAAAACCACCACCAACAACAAAAAAAAACCCTGCATACTAAAGTTAAATGCTTATACAGATTCCCAACTTTCTATTTCTCCTGGTGGCTCTAGTTTTACTGTGGCTTTTCCTCAATTAGTGGAAATTTATTCAGATGCCTCACAGAGTTTTGATCACTATGAATAGTTATGGTGCTGTTTGCCTCTCTTGTTCTGTTTTCAGCCCTATTTCAATGGAAGGTGGTATTGGATGTTTCTTGCTTTGCTGTCTTGCTTTCATCATAAACCATGAATCTCTTCCTAATGTAGCTATAGGTTTCCTTCATTTATTTGTTATAAAATCAGTTATCTAGCATCTACTATAGACTACACATTATGCCAGACAATAAAGTTGCAAAAGTACTATAACTGATGTTTTCTGATTGCCAAATTGAAATGGAAAAATCAGGCATACAATAAGTATACAAAAACAAATTATTTTGCCTTTGCCTGGGGAATTGAGTTGAAGAAAAGCAATATAGAATAAAAGAGAGAAGGTAAAGATGTAGAGAGTAACTTCTTCAGAGAGCCTTTTTGAAGGGAGGACATTTATGCAGAGTATAGAAAGAAAAGGAGTTAATTGTGAGAAAAGTAAGGCTATTATTGGAGGAAATTTTCATGGTAGAGGGATGAACACAAATAGAGGCACTGAGGTGTAACAGAGACACTAAAATACATTAATTTATAAATTTTGTTTTCAGTCAATATTTTATTGATGAAATGAAAATAGAAATATACCTAAAGTAGTTTAGACGAATAAAGAGTTTTTTTCTTACCTAGTTTTTACCAGCAGGGTCATTGTGCATGGGTTCCAGGTAGTAAAAGGAATAAAGTCCAAGGACTAAAGATATATAACCTTTTTGTCTGAAAAGAATATCTTTTAAGAAGCCCAAGAGGGTAAGCTTTTCTCCTATCTCACTACTCAAGGATTTTTCATCTGGCCACCATAGCAAAGGATTCAGGACAATTCAGTATTAATATTTTTTAAGCATGGCACATTGTTATGATGAAGAAGCATTAGAAGATGGGCTTTTACAGATGAAGAAGGGAGGAGTGGATAGAAAATTAGAAGTATCTATCATTACTAGCATAATGAGTAGAGAAGACTTGGTATATGAATGATTTTGCATTGATAATTAGGAACCAAAAATTGAATTATACATAATATTTTCAAACAGAGTCATTATCCTACTTCAAGGCATTTGCACTCACTCTTCCCTGTTTTTAGGATATTTTTCTACCAGATATTCAGATGCTTTACCTCTCTTTCCATCAAAGTTTTTTTTTTTTACTGTCACCTTCTCAGTGAAGCTTTCCCTGACCATCATGTCTAAAAATTGGAATAAACTCTTTCATAGAACTCCCTATACCTTTTCTACTTTATGCTCCTTTATGATATTTCCATCACCTAGAAAGCTATATATTTTACTTCTGCATTTTTTTTTTATATCTTTCTCCTTTCTAGACTGTAGTTGTGAAAAACAGTGATTTTAAATGCCTAGTCTACTGCTGTGTTACCTAGTCCGAAATAATTTGCAAATAAGTTTTCTTTAGATATAATCCAATTATAATAGTGTGGTTTTAGGATAAATCTAAGAATATTCTTCTGTGTTTCTTAATAACTTTGGGTGAGACATTTTTCACTAGTGTTCATTTAGCTTATTTTATTTTCTGTGTAATGCATTTTAAATAGCTTTAACTACAGTCAATATCTTTGATCTAAGTGTTTACTACCATGCAGTCAAAATTTAGCAACAAAATCTGAATTCTTTTCACCAGAATGTCTGAAAATGGCCATTGCATATTCATAATCTGTAGAATTCATAAAGTCAAAGAACAGATACAACCTCTCAAGAGAACTAGGAAGTGACTCTTTAAATTAGAGAGATTGTAAAACTATTATCTAACATCTTTTGAGCTGCTTAAAGGGAAAACCAGGAATTTGTAAAACATATCAAAGGGGACTCACGGCTTCCATAAATGTAAGTTAGTAAAGGCAAAATGTAAAACCATTAATTTGGCCAAGTTAACTCACAAATTGTAAAAACATATGTTTAAGCAAGTTTTAAAGTGTTACAATGTTATAAACCCTATTAAGCCTAAAGTAAGATTTTCATTAAAGCAGCTTGTACTATTATAGTTTTGGTCTGCTGATGCCTTAAGCAAAAGAGTAAGACTAAAGAAAATTTCTGAATTAGTCACATGGCTGTGTGAGGATAGAAGAGGAGGAGATTTCATGCAAAGATTTTGTTCTTTGCTTTTCCCCTGTAACCACTGACATCTACAATATATCCTCCATAGAGTGAGTTAGTTAAAAAATAGGCATAAATTGCAATCATAGCCAATGTGACAAATTCAAGGTATGTAATATTTCATTGATACTCTTTTTATACATTGTGATTCTTTATTATTTTATTTTAATGCATGCAGAAACGTTTTGGCATTATTCTCTCAATCCTGCCTTTCCTATAAAGCGTAAAATCCCTTACCTTTATTATTCTTAGAGAATTATAAGGTCCTAACATTAATATTTGGGTAGCTGTAAAAATTTTGTTATAATACTATTTTTCCTAGTTAGAAATGGAAAAAGAACACTTTTTCTCTACTGGGATATTTCAACCAATGACTAATGACTAAGTTAATTTTCATCTTCTATTCTAAATAGATGGTAATTTCCATCATGTCAAGTTTTCAGGAAGAAGCTATTATTAAACTAAAATGATTATGTAAAATAGGGGGAAACTGTTATAAGTAATTAGAGGGTAAACCTAAGCCCTTCATGTACCTAATTCAACATTATTGTGAATAAAATTTAAAAGGGCAGAGGCAATGTTGATTTTTAATGGAAATACGTGGTAATTATTTGATGAGATAGCTTTAAGCAAATTATTCAGCAAGTATCTATAAAAATCAGAAGCACAAACATAACTTTATCATAAAATCAGAGACAGCTCTTTGGTCATTAGATTTTATTTTATACGCATATGTTATGATGTTATTGGTCTGTCGACAAATGATAAGATGCTGTTGGCTGAATAGGAAACAGCTTCTGATAGGAGACCCTTTTTAGGAAAATCTGAGAGAGAGGCAATAAATACCTTTCAGAATTCACTCTGATATCCACATTACTTACATATGTACATGAGGATCATTAAAAACTTGATGCTGAATACTGTTCTCTTTTAAGTATATTTTGAGAGAAAGGGGAAATAAAGCTTTTGCTGTTCTAGTAAAAACTAACTCTTACCAATACTTGGGATTTGGGATTTTTGCTTTATGTTTTGATTATTACACTTGTGTTAAATTATTAGAACTTGCCATTCTTATAGGATAAAATTGTAATGCCAACAACTTCATATGGTTTAGTCAAAGATATTTGATATTTTTCCTTTCATTTATGCATTTCAGAATTAATATAATTAAGTTCATATTAAATATAGGTTTTTTATTCTATCTATAACTAAAAAATTAAATTTTAGGGAATAAAAAAATTCTCTATTCTCTTTTAATAATGATAAATTAAATTTTATTTTTAATGATATTATTTACCCCATCTGGTAAACCAATAAAGCTAGGGATATGAAGTATTAAAATAATTATTAGATACTTTAATTAAAAGTGAACACTAATTCTGGAATTCAGATCATTATTACATAGTATTAAAAGAAAAATAATCAATTACTTGATATTCGTTTTATCAAAAATAAATTTGATCTGTAAGTGAAATTCAAATTTCGTTGGTAGAATTTTTTAATTTCCTTTCAGTGTTGGGAATTAAAAACAATTCCCCAAATCTGTTAAAAACTTACATAATGTGATCATAATTGTTGCATAAACTTCACTTTTGTCAGTTTTCAAATACAAGACTTAATTAGCAGGAAAAGGGAAATGTTTTTCTAAAAGAATATATTTAAAATATCCAAGAAAGATACATGGATATTATATACACGCATGCATATGCTAGTGTAATGTTATCAAAGATTGCAACAATGCAAATAGCATTTTCATCATTTATGTTCAGTAGTAATTAATGAAAAGTTATTTTAAAGTGAAAAAATGAATAGGAAATGCATTTTGCCTTGTAAATTGTGAAGCAGACCAAGGAATTAATATTCAAAGTAGAGTCATCACGGTCATTAATAAAATTGGCTTAAGTAGTGTTATAACAATTTAAATGACATATTTGAAGCTTTAAATTAGAAATGCATTCCTATGAAAAATATAGCCATTATTCAATTCTTTCCAACAAATTTTATTATTACAAAATTTGCTTTTTATAAAAATAATGTTAAAACTAATGTTTTTTGCTTTATGATGAAAAAGAACGTTCATCACTAGTGAAGTGTTATTGTGGAAATATATGATGTCTGGTCATGAAATTGCTTAGCCACACACACACACACACACACACACAGGATTAATAGAAGTGATGAAGTAGGACTTAAATACTTTACAATATGATACACTTCATTTTTGTGTAGAGTATTTACCTACGTGTGACAATTTGATGCATGTTAAAACACTAAGAATTTATATAACTAATTTCTAAATATATTTTAGAGTGAAAAATTTTATTCTTTATTAAGATACTGGAAGTTTTAAAAGATTTCTGTTGGAACACATTTGGAAAATAGAATAGCTTTAGTTTAATAACTTGCATTGCAGAGAAAATAGTTAAGGTAAATAATTTTGATTAATACCTCTATTTGTCTGTTTTCTCTAGGAATTTGGATTTTACCTAATTTCATTATATCATTTATCCTTTCTAAACTAATTCATTATTTGTGCATATTGAGAGAAATCTGTTTGAATGCATTTACTGTATTTTACAATTATAGTATTTCACTAAAATGTTCCTTCATACACAAATATCCATTCTGACCCACTGTCAGTAGAAGACTGCTGGGCTTGTTTTTCTAGTTTGATTGTGTATTTTAGATTAGGGTACCATACTTACCTAATACTCTAATAAATCTAATATGGGTGACTTCTAAAAAATGAAGGACAAATGGGACACAACTTGAAATTGTGTTTTTCCCTAATCATCTCAGTGGACTATGGATTTAATTTTTATATTTACAGATGAATCTTCAATATCTCTCACAGCTATAATTAGGTGGTGGTGTTTACAGGGGCAAAAAGAACCAAAGCCAAAAGATAAGTTTCTGCTTCAACAAATGAGGTGTATTAGCTTGAGATATTTAAAATATTGCACAACGTCATATCTCAGGAACTAAGTGAACATTGGCTCCAGTTACATAACATAGAATAATGAAAGTTGAACAGAGCTTAAATTCAGAAATCTACTTGACATAATTTTGTAACTAGAGAGTGAGTAGGCAGTTGCTAACAAGAAGCAACACTGAATAGTATCATACACAAAAAGTGTGCCCCAATATTTGATATGTTTTGTTTTTATTTCTCTAGGATATGTTCCTCCTTGCAAATAGTAAATATTTTTTTAACATTTTCACTAATGATTTTAATATATGAATCATAATTTTATAGACTTTTGCCCCTCTGAGTGATCTGTTTTCATCTAGAATGTTTTCTTAATTAATTTTAAATACTAAAACAAGTTTTCTGAAGCCATGTGTAACCGTTGGGGAATTTGATGTAATTATGAATTCCAAAAATATAATTGAATCATGCTTGTAAACTGATCTGTTGATCTGGGCATGATTAGGTTAGGATTAGGGCGCTGAGCCCCACCCCTTGGTGGGTGGGGAATCGAATATAAAAGGCAAGGCAAAGGACAGTTGAAGCAGTCTTTTGAGAAGCAGTTTTGATATTGGAAAGAAGGCCCCAGGAGAAGAGAAGCAAGCCGTTTGCCTGATCTCCTACAGCTGACCTTGTGGAGGAAACAGGAGCCAGCTGACCTTGTGGAGGAAACAGAAGTTAAGCCCGGAGAAAAACACAGCCCCGGGAAGAGAGGAACCCCAGAAGCCTGAACCCTGGTAAACGCTGGCAACTGTCTTGCCCTAACACGTGGCAATGGACTGTGTTGAGAGAAGAAACCTAATGCTTTATGGCCTGGTATCTGTGGACTTCTACCCCGAATAAATACCCTTTATAAAGACCAACCCATTTTTGGTATTTCACATTAGCACCCCTTTGGCTGACTAATACACCACGTATGAGAAAAGAAACAGAAGCTTACAATATTAGCTCTTAATTATTTTTAAAATGATCAGACTTCCAGATAACTAAAGAAAACTAACCAAAAACAAAGTAAAATAGAGTTGACTGAAACACTACGCTATAAATAAAAGACCAATTTTCAGTACCAACAATGACTATAAATTGGGCTTGAATGTCATTTGGACATATTCGTTAAAATTCAAAATATTCATTAAAATGAATATAAATTATTCATTATTAAATAACCAGAAAATATATTTCTGATATATGCCATGAGCTGTCTCTTAGGATTAGTTTCACACAAAAAGTAACCATTACCAAATATTCAATGATGAAGGAAGAATTTTACTATTATGTATCCTTTTTATCTTTATGATTACAGCTATTGAAATGATGATAAAGAATATTGTAGTAACAACTTTTTTACTATGTTACTGAAATCAAATATATATCCTCTATTCTTTCAGATACACTAACATATAAGCCAACAGTTATATTAATATAATGAAAAAATGTAAAGAAATTCTAAAAATTATTTATATTTCTGAATAATGTGGTTATGTTATTTTTACTAGGTGCAGATAAGATTTCCCTCCAGTTAGTTTAAGCAGAAAGTTATTTAAGTCAAGGAACTAGGAGGCTTGCATTTAATGGAGGAATTGCATTAGGAAGTGCTATTTCTCACACAACAAAATAAACTTAGTCTCTCAAGATACCAGTGGATATTCCAAGATTCCAAAGCTAAATAATCAGGAATCCATGCCAAAATGCTCACTCCAAGATACTGCTATCTTTGTTTCCATCCTTGCAATTAAACTGTTTGATCCAATCCTGACATCCACAAAGATAGCTACTCTACTCTGAAAACTCAGTTAAAATTTTTGCAGTTGTCATAATACAAGCAACAGAATATGATCCACACCCCAAAATATCTTTATCTGTCTTCTACATTTTGCCCACTTTTAGCTATTTAGCAAAAGCTAAGTACCATGCAAGATCTTAATTGTAAGGAAGTTTGGGAAGAATAATCTTTAACATTCCAGTCTCTTGTGCACAGTAAGACACAATGCCAATGCTGGTGAGCTAGTCTGTAGTATACTCTATAGGGATATTTTTAAATTGCTTCTTTCAGCTTAAGCACATTTATCCAATAATCTGTAATAAACTTTCATTTTAAGTATAAATACTCAAGCATTGATATGGACATTAGCATTTGCATAGCACTTGCATTATATACATTATTGGAAAAAAAACAAATTTTTATCTCTAAAACAGGAACATTTTCTCAACATTTTTTCAATCACTCTATATAATTATCCATAATTTTCTTTAAAGAGTATGCCAAAATACTTAATCATACATATTAATCTTTGCATTTTAGAAAAATCTGGAGATGAACCATCAAGGATTTTCATATTTTCACCCAGTATTTTATGGTTAGTGGTTAACTCTACCATAACTGTTGCACAGGAGCTCTTCTCAGCTCTTATTTAGCTTTCACTAATAAGCATGTGCCATTCTATTTTATCTATCATTTTTAAACAGTGGAGTAATTGGCATTTGTTCCCTTAGTTTTTGGGTGATTATGAATCAGATGAAAATAAAACAGAAATGCTATGATCCTGTATCAGAACACTCTACCTTGACCCCAGCTAGTGCACTTAGTAATAACACCATTACTACTAAATCAGTATTACATTTTATAAGTGTGAAGTTACATGAACCGTGCTAAGCTCTTAAAATGCCTTATCCTTCACAATAAAACCATATGAGATATAGTTGTTAATATTCTGGTTCTCTTTATAAGGATGCAGACCCATAGAAAAACGAAGTACTTTTGACAAAGTCATAGATTTTTTTTTTCACAATTAAAATATAATTTTATTAGTCATAGTAATTAGCAATGTCTTCAAATACCAAGCTAGTCCTATAAAGGGAACATAAGTTAAATACTGATAACAACAACAACAACAATAGTGGTATCACTAGTGCCACCAAGAATATCTGATATTTTTATAGCAATTTACAGTTCACAGCACTTTTTTGTACATATCTCATCTTTTGTGAGGGGAGTCAACAGTCCCCAGTGTCTTCTGGCTGTGTTACTCCCTCTTTTGTGGCTCTTATCTACCAGTGTTCACATACCGTTATTTGTTAAGTCTTCTTTCCTTCTCCCTTTTTCAAATTCTACCAATTCCAGTATTTTAATTTTTTGAAAACAACTTCATTTTTTATCCGGCTCTTTTCCATCCTCACTTTTATGAGGGTTACTCTTTGTTCTCCATGCTCATCTTGACTTCTTTCCAGATTGACCACTCTGTTACCAATATCTCCAACTCATTTTTTTTGTTTCTTTCTTCTGCATATGGATTGGCAAAATGTCAACTCAATCTAAGGTCATAGATTTTTTTAAGTGGCAGGACTTAGGTTTCATTAAACTCTTTTTTTTTTATTATCTTGTATTAGTTTTTTATTGCTGCAAAACAAATTACCACAAACTGTGTGGCTTAAAACAACACATATTTATTATCTATTGTTTTTGTGTCAGTTGTATAGGCAGAGTTTAGATAGGTTCTTTGCTTAGTGTCTCAGAATATTGCAATTAAGGTGTCTGTGGAATGCATTCTTACCTAGAGGCTCAAGTAGGGAAAACTCCACTTCAAAATTCACTTCAGCTGTTGGCAGAATTAATTTTTCTGCAGCTATAGGACTGAGTATTTGTTGTTAACTGGAAGGTGCCTTCAGATACTTGACAGGTGGGTCACCAACACAGCTGCTTTACTCCTCCAAGCCAACTAGAGAGTCTCTAGAGATCCAGTCTACTAGAAATACAGAAACTCGTATAATGTGCCATAATCAAGGGAGAGATATTTCTTGACCTTTGCCAAATATCATTGGTTAAAAGCAAGTCACATGTCTCACCCCCATCCATAAGCAGGTTACTTAACAAGGGTTTAAATGCCAAAAGGCTGGAATTATGGAGGGCCATCCTAGAGTCTATCTACCACGGTCTACTCTCTAGCTTCCAATAATTCCTGTCTCTCTCAAATGCAAAATTCATTCACCTGCTCCCAAATCTTCAAATATCTCATAATAATTTGATTATAGTACTTGCTCAAAGTCCAAGATCTAAATCAGGTCTATATTTTGATGAGATGTTATTTTAATTTTCTAAAAACTGCCCAAATCAATATATCAGAAATAGGTTGGCTTTTACAATGGGAATTTATTATCTTAAAATCTTACTATTATGAGGTTCTGAAAATGTCCACATCAAGGCAACAGGCAAGAATCTTTCCCTGAACACCAGTTGCTGGCTAACCTGTACTTCTGTCAAATGGAAAGGCATATGACATCATCTCCCTTCTCCTAGCTTTCAACTTCCTGGTTTCCATTCCTTCCTCTCTCAGCTTCTGTGAGTTCCTCCCTGAGCTTCTGTGTATCCTCCATCTTTATCATATTTATAAAGGACTCCAATAAGAGAATTAAGACTCATCCTGGGTCATGCCCTACAGAAGTAATCTAATCAAAATGAAGGTCCCACCTACAATAGTTATATACCCACAGGAAAAGATTAGCTCCAAGGACATGCTCTTTTCTGGGGCCCATACAAGCCTCATACTCCCACAGGTACTGTAGGTGTAGTTCCTTTTGATCCATAGATCCATAAAACTAAAGAGACTAGTTATCTGCCTCCTTACTACACTCAACATAGAATAGTTAGACAGGCATAAGGTAAGGGTTCTAAACATTCCCATACATAAAGGAGGAAATTTGGAAAGCACAAAGTATTCACTGTTCCATAGCAGTTTGGGGAACAGTATTCAATAAGCAATAATCATGCCTTAGCTAAAAATCATTGGCTATAATACTGCCACTCCTCAAAGCTCCAGGTAGCTTTGAAATCCATCTGGGATTCTATTGGAATTTCCTTGACTAGGATTCAATGTTTAGCAATAATACTCCATGGCTTTTAGTTCCTGTTGGGGACAACAAAGGTGGCATGTCTCTTTACCTTCAGCGATGCCGGTAACATGCAACATGGCCGCCAGGGTTGAAACAACAGCTTAAGCTATAATTAGCCTTCTTCTTCGGTAGTTCGCACCAAAAGCACTAACCTCCACAGCCGCCACCTACCCTAGCAACAGCATCCACCAATCCTAAACCGCCACCCGTCCTTATTAGCCACCCCCTCTTCCTTTAGAGTATATATACTCTGCCTCTTCAATAAACTTTTGCAGCTTGATCAGAATCCTGTCTTGCTGTCATTCTTCATGTCTCTTGTCCCATACCATTCTTCCCTCATAGGAGCTGGAGCTCCAGTTGATCATCCCCCGGGCCGGGACAACTGGCGCCCAACGTGGGGCTCAGACTCTGCGAGGAGAAGAACGCCACACTCAAGGAGAGAGCGCTCTCACACTCACTGCAACCGGGATCGCCCCAAGGGACTCCCTCGCGAGACAGATCCGTTCAGCTGTCGATCAGTGTCGGCGAAACAAGGAAAGAAAAGAGAAAAGGAGTAAAGGTAAGCCCCCATCCCCATCATGGGACAAGCAACCTCCCAACATGAATTATATATTAGTCAGGTCAAACAATCGCTCAAGGCACGGGGAACTAGAGTTAAGAAAAAAGATCTCACGTATTTCTTTGATTTTCTACTAAGAACTTGCCCTTGGTTCCCTCGGGAAGGTACTATAGATCATAGATGCTGGCTTAGGGTCGGAGATTGTCTAAAAGACTACTATCGAACTTTTGGTCCTGAAAAAAATCCTTGTCACCACCTTCACCTACTGGAACCTCATTAATGAAATTCTAAAAATCTACTCCTTCGCCCCAGACATTCAAAAACTCTGTAGAGAAGGGGAAGAAGTTTTAAAAGAGCACTCTTGCCCCGCTTCAGAAAACAACTCAGTAATCACTGACATGTCCAAGGTACCTGAGAAACCTCTTAACGAGGACCCAAGTAGAAATAAACCAAACACCCCTGTCAGTCAGGTTGGCTCATTGCCCGATCATTGTACGGGGGACCCAAATAAAAGCAGACCAAACACCCCTATCAATCAGGCTCGTTTATTATCCAATCAGTGTAGAAATGAAACAAAGGCTGAAACCTTTTTCCCTTTGGAGGGTAATTCCCTTCCCCCGTTCCGACCACCTCCTTACGCACCTGCCATTTCACAACCATCATGTCCTCAATTTTACCCAGTTACATCCCTGCCTCAGTTCCATGCCCTAGAAGAGGCCACGGAAAATCTCCAGCTACACGCTGATAATTTCAGGGAAGCCTTTCAGCAGGAGCGTCTGCAGGCTGTCAACTTGCTCGCTGACCTCCGTTCGGCAACCCAAAGTATAGCAGCCCTTACGCTCCCAGGGAATGTCCCCTCATCGCGCCCCCATTGCACTTACGCTTTCCCGGTCACGCGCAGTCAAACTCAACCCACTACCTCTCGCGCTGGCTCCCGAAATGGCGCCGCTGATTCCCAAAATGGTGGCTCTAGCAGTGAAAGCGAAGAAGGTGATGAGTCAGAGGCCCATAACTCCAGTGAAAATGAGCAGGGAGAGGATAGTACCACTTCCATGGTCAAGTATAAAAAACTCAGCTTAAAACATTTAGAAAAACTGAAGAAGGCAGTGAATGATTATGGCGCTACTGCCCCTTTCACGCTCACCTTATTAGAAAACATCAGTGAAAAGGAACTTATTCCTAACGATTGGTCACACCTGGCTAGAGCCGCCCTGTCCGGCGGCGATTTCCTATTATGGAAATCAGATTATGAAGAGCATTGTAAAAAATATGCCACACGCAATGCTAAAAAACCCACCTCCAAAAATTGGACTTTAAATAAATTTTTAGGTCAGAGCCCTTATCATCAAAATAATAAGCAAGCTCAATTCCCCCCAGGTCTCCTTGCGCAAGTACAAATGGCTGCGCTCAGAGCATGGAAAAAACTTCTGCAAAAGGGCGCTGCCACTTCCTCTCTTGCTAAACTCAGACAGGGGCCCGATGAACCATACAGCGACTTCCTCAGCCGCCTACAAAGCATGGCTGAACATTTGTTTGGGGCTAGCGAAAATGAAAGTGACTTTATCAAACACCTAGCCTGCGAAAATGCTAACACTGCCTGTCAAGCAGCTATCCGCCCTTTCCGCTATACCGATCTTAATAACTACATAAAACTTTGTTCTAATATCGGACCCACTCAAACACTGGGAATAGCTATCAGTGCCGCCCTTCAGAAATTTAGGTAGAGCCCAAATCTCCAATGTGCTACAACTGTAAACAACCTGGCCATTTTTCAAAGAATTGTCCTGTGCCACAGGCTAAACCTCCCCTACCCACTGTCAACAGACCCCCGTTACCGCCATCCATTTGCCCTCGCTGTAAGAAAGGATTCCATTGGGCTTCTGAATGCCACTCTCGAACAGACATAAATGGCCAACCCCTCAAGCCTAAACCCCAGGGAAACTCCCAATGGGGCTGGCCCCAGGCCCCACTCAAGACAAACCCAGGGGCAATACGGTTTGTCCAGCCATCCCCCACTGCAGTGCCTGCGCTCCCGACCATAAACCATGCTGCCGTATCTCAGACTTATGGAGAGCAACAGCAGGGAGTGCAGGAACGGACCTCTATGCCACCTCCGAATCAATATTAACCCCAGAAAATAGTCCTCTCATCGTACCAACAGTTTATGGACCACTGCCCCCAAATACCTTTGGTTTCATTTTAGGTAGAGTGAGTGCTGCCCTGCGTGGAATACAAATAGTTCCGGGAATACTGGACAATGACTTTAAAGGTGAAATACAAATAATTGCAGCCACCTCAAACAATCTTATCCCTATTCCTCAGGGCACTCAAATAGCACAGCTCGTAATACTCCCCCTCCAACATATCAACTCAAATTTCAAAAGTCTCCAGCGACCCACAGAAGGGCCTGGATCTTCCGATGTGCTATTTGAGTGCCCTGTTTTTTTTTTTTTTTTAATTATGGGTAAAAATCAAAATTCTCACAATACATACAAACATTTGTAAAATGATATATAAATATATATGCATATATGTGTATTTGCTTACAAAAATGTTATTTTTTATATATATATATATACATATATTTTAAGAGGTGCTTAGATTACCTAAAATATTATACGGAACCCACTCGGATTCCCATGTTGCCCACCTCCCACACCTCCCACCACTTGGGCACAGCCAATATCCCATCATCGGCCCACTTTAAAACTGAAACTAAATGGTAAAACATTTGAAGGAATTTTAGATACAAGGGCAGACGCCACGGTCATATCCTCAAACCATTGGCCTAAGTCCTGGCCCCTCACGGCCGCTGCCACTCACCTAAGTGGAATAGGCAGAGCCGCAGACCCTCTGCAAAGTTCACAAGTCCTAAAATGGGAAGATGAGGAAGGGAACACTGGTACAGTTGTGCCATACGTTATCCCCCATCTCCCTATTAATCTCTGGGGTCGAGATATCCTAGCCCAAATGCAAGTCTTTATGTGCAGTCCTAATGATACAGTTGCTGCTCAAATGCTCAAAATGAATTTTCTCCCTGGCAAAGGCCTAGGCAAAACTAATCAAAGAATAAAACAACCCATCTCCGTGGCACCAAAAACAGATAAGATGGGACTCGGGCTTTCCCAAAATTTAGCCTGATGGCTGTTGACATCCCTGTACCCCATGCTGAAAAAATCTCTTGGAAATCCGTAGAGCCAGTATGGGTTGCTCAATGGCCCCTAACTCAGGAAAAAACATTAGCGGCAATAAGGTTAATACAGGAACAACTTAATGCCGGCCATGTTGAACCTACTCAGTCCCCTTGGAACACTCCTATTTTTGTTATAAAAAAGAAATCAGGCAAGTGGTGACTGCTACAAGACTTATGCACCGAAAATAAAGCTATGATACCCATGGGAGCGTTACAGCCCGGTCTTCCCTCACCAGTCACCATCCCTACCGGTTCTCACAAAATAGTTATAGATTTAAAAGATTGTTTTTTCTCTATACCTCTTCACCCAGAAGACAGACAATATTTTGCCATTAGTGTCCCTCAAATCAATTTTCAAGGGCCTATGCCCCGGTTTCAGTGGAAAGTCCTACCACAGGGCATGGCAAATAGTCCAACCTTATGCCAGAAATTTGTCGCCGAAGCCGTTAACCCTATCAGGCGACTGTGGCCACAGATATACATTCTCCATTATATGGAGGATGTCCTGTTGGCAGGACAAAATGTTTCACAGTTATATTCTTGCTTTCAAGACCTCCTTAAGAGTCTCACGGCAAGAGGTCTTCAGATAGCCCCTGACAAAGTACAAATTTCCAACCCCTTTTCTTATCTGGGGTTCGAACTCTGGCACCAGCAAGTTTTAACACCGTGCATTCAGCTGCGACTCTCACATCTGCGAACGCTCAATGATTTCCAAAAACTCTTAGGAGATATTCAGTGGCTTCGCCCCTACCTAAAACTACCCACCGAAACTCTTCTACCACTCTATAATATTTTAAGAGGAGACGCAAATCCCTCCTCCCGCTGAACCTTAACTCCGGAAGCACTGCAGACGCTTACCATCGTAAACCGAGCTATCCAAGACCAAATTTGCTTTCAAATAAACTACCATAAGCCTTTATTTTTCATAATTTTTGCCACAACTCATGTGCCTACAGGTGTATTCTGGCAATCTAATTTAAAACAGCAAACGGCCGAGGTCATCCACTAATCTGGGTTCACCTCCCCGCTACTCCAACAAAGGTGCTCTTGCAGTATGCTACACTCACCGCTGCCCTCATAATTAAAGGCCGACAAACTAGTCGCCACCTATTTGGGAAAGATCCCGATTCCCTTATTGTCCCATACACCCAAGATCAGATCCATTGGCTTTTCCAAACCGATGACGAGTGGGCAATTGCCTGCTCTTCGTTTCAGGGCGATATAGATAATCATTACCCAAGCGACCCATCAATTCAGTTTGCTAAAATTCATCAGTTTACCTTTCCCAAGGTTACAAAAATGAAACCGATAGACTCAGCTATCCTAGTCTTTACTGATGGCTCAGCTAATGGAACCGCGGCATATGTTATCCAGGGTCAGACATTTTCCATAACCTCCCCCTATGCTTCAGCTCAACTTGTCGAACTCTATGCGGTCATACAGGTCTTTTCCCATTTACAAGACCAACCTTTCAACCTATACACTGATAGCGCGTATATAGCTCAGTCTGTTCCATTATTAGAAACAACCCCATTTATTAAACCATCCACCAATGCAGTCCCCTTATTTTCAAAATTACAAAAATTAATTCTTACCCGACAGCTCCCCTTTTTCATAGGACACCTCCGTGCCTATCAATGCTTACCAGGCCCTCTAGCAGAGGGCAATGCATTGGCAGATGCTGCCACTCAACTCATATGCCCCAATCTTTGTGATCCTCTAACCTTGGCCTCCCAAGCTCATGCCTGACACCATTTAAATGCAAACACTCTCCGCCTAAAATTTAATCTTACAAGGGAACAGGCGAGGGACATTGTTAAAGCCTGTAAAAGCTGCGTAACACAGCTACCGGTCCCTCACCTGGGAGTCAACCCAAAAGGATTCGTCCCAAACGAAATCTGGCAAATGGACGTCACCCATTTTGCCAGTTTTGGACAACTTAGATATGTTCATGTTTGTGTTGACACATTTAGTGAATTCATTCAGGCCAGCCTACAAACAGGGGAAGCTTCAAAACATGTTATCTCTCATTTGCTACATTGTTTCACCATACTAGGCCAACCTAAGGTCCTTAAAACTGATAATGGACCTGGATATACTGGGAAAAACTTCCTAACCTTCTGTCATCAATTGAATATCAAACATGTTACAGGAATACCATATAACCCCTAAGGTCAGGGAATGGTAGACCGGCGCACTGCACTCTAAAAAACACTCTGTGCCGCATGGCCGAGAGTACTCTTAACCTCACTAAACTATGTCCCCGAGACCTTCTGCACCATGCCCTTTTTGCCCTTAACTTCCTAACCCTAGATATCAATGAACACTCTGTTGCTGACAGGCATTGGCATCCTAAAACACAAATGCAACGAGCCCCTGTTATGTGGCGTGACCCCATAACATCAAAATGGAAGGGGCCTGACCCCGTCATTATCTGGGGATGAGGCTCTGCTTGCATATATGATCAGGAAAAAGGAGGCCCTTGCTGGCTCCCAGAAAAACTGATAAGACATGTATATTCCTTATCATTGGAGCCCGCCCCACAGGCATCTCCCTCTCCACCCATTTCCCCTTCCCTCGAATAATAATTCTTCCAGGGTACGGCTTCCCCTCCCTGAGAAGCCCTTTTTCTTCTTTCTTCCAGTACGCCTCCAGTCTTACTGCGACTTGCTTCACCTCTGCACGCCCGACAGTCAGAATGAAAAAACAAAAAGAAAAAATCCTGCTCACAGGCTTGCCCCCCTTTCCTTAACCAGCTACGGCTCAAACAAGCCTTTAGCGACACAATCATGTTAAGCCTCTCGCCACTCAAGCTTATCACCCTCTACCTCCCTTTCCTTACTGTCACTGCGTATGGGGAAACTGTCAATCCTCATCAACCTTACAAATGGACTCTCTCCAGATGGGATGATTCTGCAATCTTACTAACCAATATTACTAACTCTCCTACCTTTACTGCCCCAATTAGCAAGCTCTTCTATCGTCCATCGCTCCGGGACTTTGGTGACTCATATATCAATATTCAGGACGTTTACCTCTGTCCCAGCTCCGCCCAGGGGCGTTCGTACTGCATCAGCCCACACACTACTATTGTGCCCACTGGGGATGCGAAACATTGGCTACCGGATAGTCACCCCCAATTGCAGACCAGTTCCTCACGGTACAATTCACCCCCACCGGATGCACTCGACCCCTAACCCAGCGTGGGGCCTTCCTTCAAAATTTAACACAGAAAACCTCTGTACCAATCTCACTCTTTCCGTCCAAAGCCCTACAGATCCTTCCTGGATCATCGGTCGAACCTGGGGAATCAGGCTATATGTCTCCAGCTCCCACCCTGGCACGCTCCTGCTTATAAAAAAGGAACTGGCGGAAGCAAACCACGGTCCAATAGGCCCTAATAAAGTTCTGTTCCCCCCTCCTTCGCTCAGCTCTCCTGCCACTCATCTCACTTTAAATAGGTCTGCAAATGCATCAGGGGTGCCTGCTACACCCAATTTTACCCCTCCCACCCCTAAACTGGCCATCAATAACCCACTCTGGCAAATGCTTAATGCTACCTTTCTCGATCTATACGCTTCCCAACCCAACCTTACTCGCAATTGCTGGTTATGTCTTTCTGTTAAACCCCCTTATTATGATGCTATAGCCCTTAATGCCACCTTTAACACTTCCTCTGACGACAACCCTCCCCAATGTCGGTGGAACAAAGAAAAAACCAGTGGCCTCACTATACAGTTCGTCCTGCACACTGGACAGTGCGTGGGTAATATCTTTAATAACATTTCTACCACCTTAACCAAAGCCTGCGCACATTCATCTTCCCCGTCTCAAGGTAAATTTTACACCCCCCCTGCCGGGGCAAAATGGCTGTGCTCCTCATCAGGGCTCACTCCCTGTGTAGCCACAGCGGCCCTCAATAAATCGGGAGAGCTGTGCGTCTTAGTAGTTATTCTCCCGCATGTTCTTTACCATAGCGAAGAAGACCTCTATCAACATTGGGACATGCAACCTTCTGTCACTATAACTAGACAAAAAAGAGAAATTATTACGGCTGTTACCATCGCTTCTCTTCTAGGTATTGCCGGCCTAACCACCGGAACCGCTTCTGTCATACTCCAACAACAAGGCCTCTCTCACCTAAGAGCTGCAGTAGACGAAGACTTAGCCCGCATTGAAACCTCCATCACCCATCTTGAAAAATCCCTTACGTGTCCCTATTGGAGGTTGTTCTCCAGAATAGGAGGGGCTTAGACCTACTTTTCCTTAAACAAGGAGGGCTTTGTGCCGCATTGGGCGAGGAGTGCTGCTTCTACACTGACCATTCAGGAATAATTAAAGATTCCATGACCAAACTTAGGGAAGGAATAGCAAATCGCAAACACGAACAAGAGGCCCAAGGGGTTCCCTCTTGGGGATTCAACGGAATCCTCCCTTATCTCCTCCCTATACTAGGCCCCATGATAACCCTACTTCTTATACTATCTTTTGCACCTTGGGCCATAAAAAAAATAATACAGCTAGTTAAAGATCAGATTGATTCTGCCCTAGGCAAGCCCATTCAAGTGCATTATCACCGGCTCCACCTCGCTGATCAAGGTGTAAATCCAGAATACTTGGCTGCTGCCCACTCTGAAGGGTAAGAAACCCCCTCCTACGGGAACAGCATATAACTCAAAAGTATGCTGCTAGCCTTTGCTATGCTTGGTACCACTGGGTGTAAGGCAAAGCACTGCAAAGGAGGGCCAAAAAACAACCAAAGGCCGTTTTTGAGCTCCTTGAGAAATATGCCTCATTTGCATAAAGGTTCTCTAAGAGCGGACTGCAACCAGTAGTGAAAGCTGGCCAACAGTTTCGGGTGCTGGGCTGGTTAGCCAGTAACGGGCAACTGGACCCCCACACACACTTTTTTCACTGCGGCAAAGCCGCTGGATCAACCTAAGGCAGGGGCCTGGCCGATTGCTGCCATGGTTTCCGATGATGGGTAAGATCCAGCAGCCGTACAGCATGGTCCTGACCTAAGGCAGGCACAGCCCCCCCAAAATCAAATGAAGCCACTGTTTCCCCCAGCAGGTTAATGCCAAAAGAATGTTAAAAATGCAATCTTCCTCCATCCTTTTAAAAAACAAAGGGAGGAGATGTTGGGGACAACGAAGGTGGCATGTCAATTCACCTTCAGCGATGCCGGTAACATGCAACATGGCTGCCAGGGTTGAAACAACAGCTTAAGCTATAATTAGCCTTCTTCTTCGGTAGTTCGCGCCAAAAGAATAGTTCGCGCCAAAAGTTCGCGCCAAAAGCACTAACCTCCACAGCCGCCACCTACCCTAGCAACAGCATCCACCAATCCTAAACCGCCACCCATCCTTATTAGCCACCCCCTCTTCCTTTAGAGTATATATACCCTGCCTCTTCAATAAACTTTTGCAGTTTGATCAGAATCCTGTCTTGCTGTCATTCTTCAAGTCTCTTGTCCCATACCATTCTTCCCTCATAGGAGCTGGAGCCCCAGTTGATCGTCCCGCGGGCCGGGACAAGTTCCCACTCTGGGTTCTGGTTTCTTGGTTCTGTCCCCTCCCTGAATCAGCCTTCCTTTTTCATGGAAGGTAGCTTATGTTTCCAGTTGAGTCAATTTTATTAGTCTGCTTCCTACCAGTAAACTTTTGGAGTCTGACATACACATTTTCTGTTTCTTTCAGTCCAAGGTGACATACTTTTTTAAGAAATATATTTCTCAAAAAATTTTAGGCCTTTGATGCATTTCACTGGGGTTCACACCACAAAAGCCACGCCAACAGATCTTTTCAAGATAAGTCCTTCACTACCTAAGGCTCCTGCTGAGATGGCTGAAGGATAATACCCTTAGGCTTCCTAGAGAATCTGTTTTGTTTGAAAAGATCTGTGAGGTACATTCCTAAATTCTTCAAATGTCCCTTTCTACTGCTGAATATTCTATTTTGATCTTTTTGAAGTTTTGGCAAAAGTTTTTACAATCAATCTGATTTTTGCTCTACTTCACATTTTCTTAATAGTGCTTGGAAGCCACTTCTCAATTTTAGCATCCTTTCCTATCTGGAGATGCTGATAATCTTCAAATGCATCAAGTCCTTTTCCTTTTTTGATTAACAGTTGTTCCCTCACTTTATCTCTCTCCTGTAGCATTTAACCAGCAAGAAGAAACCAGTAGAACTTCCATATTTTGCTTGGAAGTATCCTTAGCTATATATATGTAAAAGATCATCACAAGTTCTGCACTCCATATGACTGCAGAAGACAATTTTGCTAGCCTTTCTACCACTATATAATAAGGATCTTCCTTTCTCCATTCTCCAACAGCATTATTTATCAGAGCTTTTCAGCTCTCAATGGGTAGTATACTTTAATTCAGATTTCTATAATAGTCTGTTCAAAGCAATTTGGGATTTCTCTGTCTTGCTCTTCAAATTTCTTACAGTCTCAACCTACTGTCTAGTTCTAAAGCCATTCACAAATTTTTAGATATTTGTTACAGCAAAACCCCACTTTTGTGAACCAAAATATGCATTAACTATCTGTTGATGCTTAACATATTACCACAAACTTAGTGACTTAAAACAATGAACATTTATTGTCTCACAGTTTCTGTGTGTCAGGAGTTTGAACACTATTTGTGTGAGTTCTTTGATAAAGGTCTCAAAAGGCTGAGATCAAAGTGCCAGCTGGTATATATTCCCAAATAGAGGCAAAATTGGGGAAGAACCTATTTCCAGTCTTAGTCGGGTTTTTGAAAAAATTAATTTTCTTATGTCTGTACAACTGAGTTCTCAGCTTCTTGCTAAGTATTGACTGTAGTTCTACTTAGCTAATAGAAGCCACCATGAGCTTCTTGCCAAGCGAGCCTCCCATTTGCTTACTTATTCATAGCTAACTAGTGAAAGTCTCTAGAGCATATCAGGCAGAAATATGGGATCTTATATAATGTAACATATTCACAGAAATGATATCCCATCACTCATGACCTTTCTCATATGACTTGGTTAGAAGTCACAAGGTCCATTCACACTCAAGGGGTGGAAATCATCCATGGGCATGAACACCAGGAGGCAGGATCATGATTGTGCCTCCTAGAGTCTGTCCAATACAGATTAAAAGTCTAAGTTCTTATATATTCCAAAAGGGGTATTATTAATTTTATAAATTTGAATAAAATCTGAAAAATATCATGTAATTTACTTACTCTGCCAAATGCTTCAATTATAATTGTTCCTTTATTCACAGAGACCAATGTAAGATGATGAAGAAGTTTAAATACCTTCTACCTTAATACCTATTATATGGTGTGATAGGCCTGAATTATGTATTCTAGAAAAACTTGTTCTTAGTCTAAATGCATTTCTGTGGTTGTGAGCCCATTGTAAATAGGATCTTGTGAATGTTATTTTTAGTTAAGGTATGGCCAACTGAATGAGGATGGATATTAGTCCTATTACTGGTGTTTGTATAGAGAAAGCAGCAGGGGAAAAGCCACAGGAAAGCAAGAAACTGGAAGTCAACAGAACCTGGAAGAAAAGGGAGAAGATATGGCAATGTGAGGAAAAAGCCAAGGAACCTCAAGAATAGCCAACAGCCAGCCTAGAATGCCATTGGAACCAGTTTATGACAAGGTAGAGATTTTCTTGAGCTTCAGACATAGTATCAGGAAGGTCTGCCCAAGACGAATGCAGTGTGAAGGGGCTTCCCTGTCATTTCTGGGCCTGTGTCTTTTTCTGGGCTTGTGATAGTTAGTTGTTTTGAAGTTCTCTTATTTATGGGAATTTTGATGCCACCTGTATTTCCTAGGAGACAGAGTTCCTTCTCTCAGGTGTTCAAAGTCAGACTGTCTTTACCTCAGATTGTGTGCCTCTATAGTTTCTTATACTCCTTTCACTGCCTCAAGCTTCTTTTGCCTGAAGGGCAAATTCTGGGAGAGGAGTCATACTGTAGAAAAGTTTCTCAAGTCAGTCTTTCCCAGCTAAAACAGGGCCAGGGTACCACAAAGGGGTGCAGACCAATTCCAAAGTGCCCTGTGGAGAGGATCAGGATGTAAGCCAGTAGCTTCTTCCATGGTTCCCCAAAGCTGAATTTTCTTGATCTGCCCACCAAATACAGCCCTTCAACTAACTGTCTCCCACAGCCCTGAGGAAGCTTAGAATCTCTAAGTCTCCTCCACTGCCACCTTTGTCTGGCAATTAGGTGGGTTGGAACAATGGGCACCATCAAAGTCTGGCCCCCAGCCATCAAAAGTCACTAATCAAAAGCCATGGTCAGTGATCAGTCATGTACACCCCTGGTCTTAGGAAGAGGATTTTTACATCCCTTTCTGTCACCAGCGAACTACCCAGGGCCTGGTGCCCACAGTGTTTTGCCACAAAAGTGGGGGTTTAGCACTTGTAACCAGCATGTGAAAAGAGCAATTTACTGGTTTTTACTGTAATTTTCCAACCACTTCCTCCCATTCTTGCCTGGATGCTGTATAGTGTTCTACTGGCTTCAGTTTCAAAATATGTGTTTCAGACTGCTCCTGAATATTTAATAGCCATTTTGATGGAAGATTGAATCCTTGAGCTTCCTGCTCCACCATCTTCCCACAATCAAAAATCTAAAGGTGTTATTTTTAATTGAGTCTTCAAATTGGATTTAATTATGTCTTTTTTATTCTCAGGCAATTGTATTTCAAATCATTATAGGAAAAATAGCCTTTGATTTGCATTTAAAATTGATTTTATTCTGAAGTGAAAATTTTACATACAAATACCAACAACACCAGCCTGCAGCATCCTATCTCTACCACTATTATTTCTAGGATAAAGAAAAGGAAGAAAAACTTGGAAGATACACAAACAGAAAATGGAGACATAAATCTCAAAATGGAAATAAATAAAAATTCACAGGGAGCAGATGTGGCTCAAGAGGTTGAGTGCCTGCCTTCCACATGGGAGGTCCCGGATTTGGTTTCCGGTGCTTCCTAAAGAAAAACAAACAAGCAACGAGAAGACAACAAGCAAAAACAAGGAGCAGAAAATGAGCAAAAAACAACAAGCTGATAATGGGAAAAAACGAGGAGACAATAAGCAAAACAACAAGCAAACAATGAGCAAAAACAAAAATGAGCAGAGACCCGATGTGGCTCAAGCAACTGAGTGCCCTCCTCCTACATGGGAGGTCCCAGGTTTGGTTCCCAGTGCCTCCTAAAGTAAACAAACAGACAACAAACAAAAACAATGATGTGACAACGAGAAGAAAAACCAAAAATAAGGAAACAATGAGCAAAAACAATGCACAAACAATGAGCAAATAGACGAGGGAGCCAGCTCAGGGGAGCCAATGTAGAAAAAAGAAAAACAAATTCACAAAACATGACTTATTTCAAAATGCTATAAATTTTTTGATAATTTAAAAATAAACCGATTAATTTTTAGGATCCAATATCACATTATTTTGGCACAAACTAAAAATTAGTTCTATTTTTAGGTACTACCAGCATTTAGAATTTTTTTAAAATTGTGCAGTAGACAAGACAGGAAAATTTGTTTTAAAGTCTATAACAACCATGGAATGAACTGAATATTCTTTCGCAATACACAGCTGAATATTTAAATGAAATTTCTCTCAACATTGCACTGTAAAAGAAAATCCCAAGAACTATCTGCTCATCAACTTATAAAATTGATTATCAAAACATAATTACTTAAATCATATTAATTCACATATTTTGGGTATGCACAATTCAAGTCACTGCAATCTACCCATTGGACCCCCAAAATTTATGTAAATCAGATATGAGTGAAGCTTTTTGATAATATCTACTCTGGGGCAAAATTCTTCTCCATCTGTAAACATGTGACCTAGAAATCAAGTTATGCAAAATACAGTGGCACTGAATAGAGATTCCTATTTCAAAACAGAAGTTGGAATGAAAAAATAAAGGTCACAGTTCCCAAGCAAGTCCAAAACCCAGGAGGGCAAATTTTATTAGGTTTCAAGTCCTTAGAATAATCCTCTGTGTCTTGATGTCATGTTCTCACAGCCCCAACTTCTGGGCCCTCCAGGAAGACGCCACTCTCTCAGTCTGTTTACTGTTATTACAATTTTGAAAGTCTAACAGTCTTCCTTCATTCCATTTAATCTCTGTCTCAGTCTAAGCTGGCAGTTTACCTGTTTTTATAATATTCTCAAAAATATTATCAGTCTTCCATGGATGTCAAGTAATCCATTCCATTAGACATGACAGTTCTCCATAAATCCTCCCTGAATAACCCCACTTCTATTCCTGATTTTTGCTGAAATGGTTGATTGGACCCATTAGTCACAGTCATATCTGTGGCTTTCTCTCCAGAACATGCTTTAGCATCTTTTGAAGTGTGGATAGGTTGAAAATTTTCCAAATCATGAAATTTTTGTTCCTTTTAACTTAGCAGTGGGTTTCTCAATTTTTCGCTTTCCTCTTGCATTTTACTATAACCAGCAAGATAAAACAAGGCTGAAACTTGCACTCTTTGCTTGGAAATCTCCTCAGCAAAATATCCGAATTCATCACTTGTAAATACTTTTTTTCATTCAGCATGTAGAATGGAACTCAACCAACTTTTCTGCCATTTTGTAACAATAATCACATTCCCTCCAATTTCCTATAATATATTCTCTCATTTCCATCTGATACTTCTCGGAAACACATTTAATCTCCGTATTTCCACCAATATTCTCCTGAAGCCAAACGAAGCTTTTTCTGTGTCTCACATTTCTTCCAGCTTCTCACTTTATCTAATTCCAAACCCACTCCAACATTTGTTAATAGCTGCTAAAACAGCACCTGATATTAAAATCTGTATCAGTCAGAGTTTTCTGGAGGAACAGGAACAATTAGGTATGTTTCTATGTTTATATGTGTATATAAAAGGAGGTTTATTTTTAAGGAATTGGTTCACACAACAGTGAGGGATGATAAGCCTAAACTTGGAGGGCAGCAGATCGGCAGGCTGAAAACTCAGACAGAAGAAGATGCTGCAGTTTTGAGGCAGAATTTCTTCTTCTCCAGGAAACCTCTGTTTTTCTCTTCGCCTTCAATAGAATAGATGAATCCCACCCAATTATAACTATAATACTTGTTTGATTAAATAACTGTGTACTGTAGCCTCACTAATTCAACATAAAATTAACCACCATATAACTATATTATGCAATAGAACTTAATGTTGTAACAAACTATGTGGAAATCAATTTTCATTTTATGTGCAATTAAATACCACCAGGTCATCCATGGCACTTCCTTTGGGGGGAAATAAAGGTGTTTCTGGCTTTTTCCCCAGTCTTCCTTATTTTTAACCTTAAAATCTAATTCTGATTAGTGGTGATGGCTCATGTTACATCATTTACTAAATATCAATTAGGTGTACATAAAAGTAACAGAAATCTCTAAAAAACTGAGTAATTATTTCAATTAATTGCCTCACTCTTACTATATTGAAAATTACTTGCAAATTGCTGATATTTAAAAAAAAAAAAAAAGTGGAGCGTTCTGGAAGATGATATCAGAGTAGGTTGGCAGGGCTTACCACTCTCACTAAAACAGTGTAGGAAGGGCAAAAGCTGTCCAAAGGAGTTGCTTTGGGGATCTTCAGATCAGGGGAGTCCTGCATGCATCATCCGGGGGAAGTGGAAAAAAGACAAAGGGGCTAAAAGGAAAACTGAGTTACTTGCCCTCATGGCAGGTGACATCCCCCACCCTTCAGGCCAATAGCTTCGGTAAAACCTGTGGCTGATTGCTGTCAGATCAGACCAGAGCAGATGTTTTTCTCCCTGGTAAGAGGGCAGGTGCAGAGGAGGTCTGAGTGTGTTTTCTCTTTAGCAAGTTTAAACAACAGAAACTGGGTATGAATTATAGTTCTAAGCAGCCCAGAAACACCAGACAGAGGAATTTGAAAGAGACACTTCTGTGGAAGATTTGCCAAAGAAGGTCATCTGCTGGCAAGCTGGGAAAGTGAAGGGGAAGAAAGCTTTTGGAGTCTCTCCTGTCCCTATTCCCAGGCTCCCCTGGATCTGATCTGCACCCAATTAGCGGGTCCCTGGACCTGTTTTTTTGTTTGTTTGTTTATTTGTTTTAATTGTCTTTAAAATTCATTTATTTCAAAAACTTACATTTTTTTTTAGATTTCATATTTACAGATTAGGAGCTTTTCACCACAGAGTGGGGATATCCAACAACTGCCCTCTGAGTTCTATGAACAGTGCAGTAGACAATCGAACTTATATGAATCACCTAACTTCCCCTTGGCTCATATGAATGAGTTAGTAGTTCCCTAGAGTAAAGTGAAATAAGATATTCTTGGGAAATTTTGTTGTTGTTATTCTAACCCTGAACTTTATCCTGGGAGCTGAGAGAAATATTCTAGAGAGATATATAAATTCCTAAAAAAATATTTACATGAAAAGTGGCCAGTTTACTTCCTTGGAGTAGCAATCTGTAAAATTAAGTGCTGCCATTCAAAAAGTAGCATACCCTACAACAAATACTGGTGAGAATTTTTTTTTTTTTTTTTTATTATGGGTAAAAATCAAAATTCTCACAATACACACAAACACTTGCAAAATGATACACAAACACACGTGCATATATGTGCATTTGCTTACAAAAATGCCACTCATATATATATATATA
>JAKSZT010038599.1:32346235-32492695 GCA_026826555.1 Tolypeutes matacus
CTGAGTAATATTCCATTGTATGTATGTGCCACATTTTGCTTATCCATTCGTCTGTTGATGGGCACCGGGGCTGATTCCAACTTTTGGCAATGGTGAACAATGCCGCTATAAACATTGGTGTGCATATATCTGTTTGTATTTTTGTTTTCAGTTCTTCTGGGTATATACCCAGCAGTGGAATTGCTGGATCATACGGAAGATCTATTGCAAGTTTTCTGAGGAAACTGGTGAGAATTTGATGACTCTCACCAAATAATGGTGAAACATCACTCATTAGATACTTGATGGAGTTTAGGTTAGATATGCCTTTTAAGGCAAAATCAACTTTTATTGTGCTTCTTTATCAAAGGAGTTATGTACTTTCTACATTTGGCTTAAACTAACAGTTCTGTTGTGGATTTTTAATGTACATCTAAATATTTATGCATTAGAAGCCAATTTCCTTTAACAGTACACTAAAAGGGGACATTTTGGGGTGGTAATGGACACTTTAAATGTAAGTAATGGTATTGGTCACACTGGAATGCACACTGCATATATATGTTATCCTAAGATGAAACTCTTCTTAGAATTTCATTATTTTTTATTATACACCAACTAGTTTAGATTTTAGTTCTTTATAAAGAAAATGCTAAGAAAATTATGATCATATGCTATATGATTTGAAAATCATAATTACAGATTTCTTTACATATAAGATATACTGGTCCAACAGCTACATCCACTGTCACAGACTTTATTTTCACTCAGTAATATGGTACATTCTGCAATATTAACTAGTCACACACGCAAAATTGTCTCAAATACAGTAAAAATGTACACACAATAAAGGTAATTTACAATGACAAATAAGGGGTGTAATTTATCTTGACTGTGCTTCAGAAATTTAGGGTCAATAGATTTCCTCAAGGTACAAAGCAGGAAGAGGTGAACACAGCTGTCCCTAGGAGTGGGAAAGGTATGAACAATCACTGATGAGGTATGTAAGCATGCAAAGGATTTAAAATTATCCAGTCTTGCTACAAAAATTGAACTGAGTTAAAATAAAATGTTTTGATAACTTAAAACAGGGCACTTTTAAAGATTTGGGATAAGTTGAATCAAAATTAGAGAAGATCCATGAAACAAAATCAGTCAAAAGTAAAATCCTAGATGAAAGAGAGAAATTGACCATCAGAGTAAACTCACCAACATAATCAGATCCAACGACATCAGCAAAAATTTATAAGCCATACATAGAAACAGGAATATATGGTTCAGCCAAAGGAACAAATTCAAATCTTGATGAGATACAGGATTAAAAACAACGAATTGACAATATTCACACAAGTCTATATCAATCCAAGGAGCTGAATGAAAATATGGCTAAAGAGATAAAAGATATTGAGAAGACTCTGGGTGAGCATAAAGAAAGTAGCATATCATATGGGAGTGAAAGACACAATGAATGAGATTTAAAATAAATTAAAGACATACAACAGCAGATTTCAGATGGCAAAAGAATGGAAATGCAGATTAGAAGAGCTTCTGAACTTGAAAAGACAGAATAGACAAAGAAAAGATTGGAAAAAAATTGAACAGTACAAAATGCACAAACATATGTATTATGGGTGTTCCAGAAGGAGAATAGAAAGATAGGTAGGTAGATAGATAAACAGAATTTTTATTATGAGCACATATGTAAAATTGGAAAAAAATGAATAATGAAACCCAATATAATCAACACATAGTTTCAATAATTTTTAACACTATTCCATGGTCAATCTTTTTTATTCATAAGCCCAATGATGTCCACAAATATTATTTTGAAATAAATCATAGCCATTATGTCATTTAATTAGTAAATGTGTTGATATTTATCTCTAAAATATGGTAAGTTTTAAAACATATCTACATCATTATCATGTCTAAAAAATAGTTTCTTAATATCAATAATGCAATCAATGTTGCAATACTCAAAATTCCAGCCCTCTCTATATAAATGTTCTTGTCTTAATAGTTATTTCTCAATTTGATTGAATCATCATCTAAAAGTCCGCATATCATGATTGTCTGATGTCTTTTAAATTTGATAATTTAAATTTAAATTTGATTTGACAATTAGTTTAAAAATAAATTTATTTTCTATTTTGCATTTTATTTCTTGAAGAAACTGGGTCATTTGTCTTGTAGAGTTGCCATATTTTGGACTTTGCTCATTGCACACACACAAATGCATCACATTTCTTTGAACATATTCCTCTCTTGATTATGTTAAATTTGCAAAATTTATGTTAAATTTTTGATGTGCCTACTTCATAAACAGTCATGAATTTTTCCATCAACATGTAAGTGTATTATATCTGCCTCTGTCTTAGTGATGTTAGCAGTTGCTGAAGTTCAGTGATTAAATTCATTAATTCATGGGCAACGCCAAATAATGATATTCTAATTTTAAGCTGTCTTCTCCATTTATTAGTTGGAATAGTCCTTTTCAATTATTTTCTGTTTACTCAATAGTGTGGGAAACAAAATAAATTCCTTCTTTAAAAAAATTATTTGCTTATTTACCAGTTTTCTAAGTAATGTCTTTTTTACTAATACCCACAATAGTGACAAGCTAGTTTTTGTTTATTTTGATATCATCATGAAAACATAAATTCAGTCATATATGTTGCATTTTAATCAATTGCAATTCTTATATTACTTGATAAAAATATTTCTGTCTTTGGACAATGGATGCCTCATTAGGATGGCTCCTGGGTAATTGTTATGTGATTCTATTGGAAATTGATTTCATCTTCATAATCTGGTATGAGAACATATTCCAGGTTCATTTTTTACATACCCTACTCTATCTATGTCAGGAACTGTGTTTCAAGACTACATTATGAGCAGAAGTTTACTTATGGGTACTGGATTTATCATTGTTAAGTGAAGAAAGCAAGGTAAAGAGAAGTGTAGATAGTATGCTGCTATTTAATCTAATAAAAGTCAGAGATGTGCATATAGGAGCATTTCCTTGTGGTTTTATGAAAAGGAATGAAAAATACAAAGACACACACATATAGCACTGTGGCAGTTTGGCATTGTTTATGAATTCCAAAAACAGATATTGGATTATGTTTGTAAACTGGTCTGTACCTGGGCATGATTAAATTATGATTAAGGCTTTGATTAGGCCATGTCAATAGGACATTGAGTCCCCGCCCCTTGGTGGGTGGGAACTCACAGATACAACTACACTTCAGAGCAGAGGAATAGGTTGGAATCTTGATGCTGAGTTTTAAGCTGGAGTCCCAGAGGAATAGAGATGACTCCTTATACATGGCAGAAGGCCCAGGGAGAATGACAGAGCCATTCACCTGATAGTCTACAGCTGGCCTTGTGGAGAGAGCACAGCAGCTGAGCCTGGAGAAAAATGGATCCCCAGGAAGAGAGGAACCCAAGAAGCCTGAACTCTTGGCAGACATCGGCAGACATCTTGTCTCAACACATGGCAATAGCCTTTGGTGAGGGAAGTAACTTATGCTTTATGGCCTGGTAACTGTAAGCTTCTACCCCAAATAAACACCCTTTAAAAAAGCCAACAGACTTCTGGTATTTTGCATCAGCACCCCTTTGGCTGACTAATACAAGCACTTTTTTCCTAATATTTACAACTATATTTAAAATAATATATCTTTCTTGCTATTTTGTCTTATAATATTTAAATATTATTTATTTTTCCATTATGGAATATAAGAATTTAGTAACTTTTATATGCCTACCTCAGCCTACAGAATACCATCCATTTAACTGCCCAATATAACAACACAAATCGGTTTTATTGCAGACTCAATCAATGTATAATGATTAATTTATCCTTCTATAATTCCTCCACTGTGGGGAAGAATCCTTGAGACATGGAATTTTGGCTTGAGAACACAGAGTGTCTGGAACGCCAAACACTAGCTCAAAAGGAAAACCTTGAGAGCACTGTTTGAACTCTTGCTGGTACCAAGACTCAAGGATAAGATAGATAACAGGTGTGAACTTTGCCTGCAATAAACTAATTAATTACTAGCTGTGCTTCTCTGCACATAATCGAAACCTTGCTCTGCTAATAAAAGCGCTGGGTTGTCTTTCCTTCAGGGCTAGCATGGCAGATACGTTCTGCTAGCCCCTGACACCAGCTTTCTCTTAAACTCTTAGTCTTGTCTTTCTTATATCGCAGTACCCTTTGCCGAGTCACCCACTTTACAGCAACACACCACTGGGCATAATAAGTATACGTTTATTCTCTTGCATAGTTTTCTATGTACTTGTAACTGCTACTTCCAAAATTCTCTTACAAAACTTTTAAAACTGCACTTTGTCATTTTTTGAGACTATTAGACATATTAGGAAATCTCCCAGATTTTCCCTTTTTTCTTCATGGAGAAATACAACATGAAATATTATGAACCCTTGCTTTTTATTCTGTTATATATATATATCATAAGACATAAAATTCCAATTTGAAAATAATTTTCCTTATAATATTTTGAGATATTGATTCACTGTTTTCTGCCACTGAAAAGTGTGATGACAGTTTGTGCCTTGAGAGTTTTTAATTTTTGTTTATTGTCTATAGTTTTCTTGGGGATAGATTTTGTATCTTCTGTTTGAAAATGGATTTGTGAAAATGTATTAACAATGGATATAGATTGGTGTGGTAATTTTCCCTCTCAGGTTTCTGTACACAAGATAGTTGCTTTCATTAAAAAAATGTGTTTTAGTTCTGGGAATTATTTTTATTTCCTTGAAAAATTTTAACCCCCATTTATGTTGGTTTTCTTTTTGAGATGTTAATTAATTTTATTCTGAAATTCTTTGAGTATCTAAGTTGGGATTACTGTTTTAGACCTTTTCATCTTTTTTCTCCAGGTAGTTTCCTCATCTTCTCACTCAAAAGCATATTTTGAGCTTTTGAGGCTTTTAAATAGACTCTTAGTGTGTTTCTTCCTCTCTCTTCCTTTCTGTTTACAATTTTAAAAGACACTTTTAATGGGTTCAACAGCTTCTTTTATATACCTAAGATGTTATAGATACTATGTAACAGTTTGATATTGTTTATGAATTCCAAAAATAGATACTGGATTATGTTTGTAAACTGGTCTGTTCCTCTGGGTGCATTAGATTATATTGGATTCAGAGGTTTAACTTTTACTTGATTAAATAATGCTTAAGGCTATGATTGGGACACATCAGTAGGACATTGCATGCCCACCATCTTGGTGGGTGGGGACTCACAGAGAAAAGACATGGCAGAGAAGAGAGTTTGGAGTTTTGATATGGGAGCCTGGGAAATAAACACACAGAGAAGCAGATACATGAGGAAGGCGAGAAGTCTCCATTAAACACAGGCAGAGGCCTCAGGAAGAGAGACAAGTCATTCACCTGATAGTCTGCAGCTGGGCTTTTGGAGAGAGCAGAGCATCTGAACCAGCAGAAAAACAAGTCCCAGGAGAGAAAGAAGCCCCAGGAAGAGAGGAACCCAGGAAGCCTGAACCCTTGCAGACATCAGCAGCCATCTTGCTCCAACACGTGACAACAGACTTTGGTGAGGGAAGTAACTAAGGCTTTATGGCCTGGTAACTGTAAGTTTCTACCCCAAATAAATACTCCTTATAAAAGCCAACAAATTTCTGGTGTTTTGCATCAGAACCCTTTTGGCTTACTAATACATAAAATTAAATCTTTTATTCTCCCTTTGATTTCATTATTTTTGGGAATTCCCTTCTTTTCTTTACTTTTGTTTTTTTGGTTTTGGGTCGGACTCCAAATTTGTATTAGGAAAATAGATTTGCATCAAATATCTGGCATTCATGTTTTGTGTTTTCTTTTTTTGAGACAAGCACTAAAACTGATTATTGGAAACTCCATAAGAAGGGTATAATTTTTGTAGCAATGATTCAGCAAATATTTCTTGTACTTTTCCTGCAAAAATAAGGGCCTGTGATTTTTCTTTTTCACTAAGAAAATTTTCATTAATCCCTTGTGTACTTAAGCAGATCCTCTGCTGTGCCTTGTTTCAGTGAAACTTTCTGTCTCATGCTTTTTTGCATATAATTTATTTACCCATGTAAAGCAGACAAGGAATGTCAATTGGGGATCTAAATGTTCTTTTAAAGTATTTTTATCAATACCTCTGTTTTTAAAATTATATCTCATCTAACCTTTCATAGTACACAATGCTTTCTACCTCTTAGACTGTCCTTTGTTCTGTGACACGGATCGGCATACTTTTCATTGGTACCATACTTGTATTTAGTTTTTTTCATATTTTCTAACTCCTCCACCTGCTGTCCTTAGGTCAAGAATCATGGAGATGTTCCACTCCAACTGTTTGAAATTTAGGTTTATATTTAAGTGAACTTTTAACTGGAAATCAACGGTTTCTTTCTTACTTGGTGTTCTTAGCTTTCTCAGTCTTTTAATGCTTTATCATATTTCTATTAATATTGGACTTTTATGCAATTATGATAAGGAAGAAATTTATAGCAAGAATTACATAATTTGGGTATAGGTTTTAAATTAATTAACTTTTGTAAATGAATCAGTTAGCATTTGCTACCTAACAAATCACTGCAAACTTAGCATATTAAAATAATCATTTTAAATACATATGTTTGCAGATGTGAAATTTGTCTGGGCTTGACTGGATGCTCCTTCTTGCCTGGGCCAGAATCAGCTATTCTCTGAAACCTTAGTTGGGACCACTGAGATGACCAGAATTATTGGTGTCTCTCTTCAAATAATCTTACATTCTCCAGCAAGCTAACCAAGGCTTCTCTACATAGTGGTGTGAGTTTGAAGAGCAGGTAGTGTGCAAACTCCAATGAACAAGCACTCTCTAAGGCTTGCATTATATTTCTACTGTCCCCTTGACTGAAGTAAATCACATGGTCAAGTGTAGATTCAAGGTTTAGAGAAGTGGACTCCACTTTTTCCTGTAAGATTCTGAGCCACATAGCAAAAATAGCATACATACATATAAAGGGAAAATTGGTAATCATTTTTGCAATTTGCCACAATGACTATATATTTTAAAACAGAAAACACAGTTTTTGAATTTTCTTAAAAAGGGAAATAAAATAAAATTATCTCAATATTTATTTCTTTGTAACAAAATAAAAACTATTAATATTTTTCATTTCAAACTCTCTAAAATTGACTACACCACTTAGTGATTGTAAACTACTGTCAATTATAGTTACTAATCTAGGACTAAAGGTCTAGCAGCTATATTCATAACCACCTTGCCTCCTATAGCAGTCTTTACAGGGAAACACATTGTATTTAAATTCCAAAAGACTAGTATTTGCACAAAAATAAATTTCTATTGAACAAAAATATAAGTAAATATTCATTCACTGAAAACCTGAAAATTGATCATGGAGGCAGTTTGCCATTATCTTTTCAATATCGATGGAGTTCTCAATTGCAGGAGGGAGTCTGTTACTCTATTCTAAGAATAACACAAGAGAAAGGTGAGATATGAAGTGCTAGTAACTTATAAGAAACCAGGTAACAAGTTCCCTACTTCATTACATGTTCTAATTTATTTTTTTGTAAGTATCTGTGGGAATGATATACAGGAGAACAAGAAAATACTATTTCCTCTAATTACAATTTTACAGTTAATTTATGTGAAAAAAGTAAAGGGAATAAACTATTAGGTACTTTTCCTTCTACTGTTGTAAGACACACTTCACCATTATAAAAGATCAGGCACACATGATCATAGAAATAATTAATTACAAAATGACGACCCCTTTCTTCAACCTACCCAGGACACACAATATGCTCATAATCAGAGTAGCCATGGTGCAAGATTGATGAATATTTGTGAGCCTCAGAGCATGGACTCCCATTCAAGGGTAATCTAGATACTGAGAGCTCAGAGCTACTGATGTACCCTGTTATTCTAGATCCCTTTTGCAAAAAAGTAGCAGACAAGTTAAGAATCATCTCCCTGGCTGATGAAGTTAACCCTGATTTTTAAGGCTTAGTAAGGCTGCTGTTATATATTGGAGGCAGGGTAAATATATATGACCTGCAAATATTTTACTGGAGCATCTCATAATTTATCCTATTTTGATGGAAAAATGGACAAATTCACCAGCCTTGGCCAAAGAAGGCCATGGTGCCCCGAAATTTAAACATTTCAGTATTGACTGATCAGGTGGGCAAACTACAGTGTCACAGCTGCAATCACATGCTAACCATTAGGAAAAAGGAGGAATGACTCAAAGGGCAGAGCCATGGGTACAGAGGATAGGGCTATCACCACACTCCCGGAGGGCACAGCCTCAAGCCACAGAGCATTATTCTCAGGTCTCGAAACTTAATGACGTGTGCCCAACTGGGTTTGAGATTTGCTTTGGATCTGTGACCTTTTTTTGCTTCCAATTTCTACTTTATAGAATGAGAATTTTTATCCTATACCTATTCAAACATTGTATTTTGGAAACAGATAAATTGTTTACTTGGTCATAGGTCAACAAATGGGGATGAATTTTGCCCCAAGATGGATCTTACCCTGAGTCTCACTCATTCCTAATTTAGATGAATGGACTTTTTGCATTGATATTTACATGAGATTTTGGACTTAGTGTTGATGCTAGAATGGGTTAAGACAATGGCATTGTCAGAACTGGATGAATGTATTTTGTATGCAGAAAGGGCATGAATTTTGTGGGGCCAGAAATTGGGCTGTATTGGTTTGAATAGGCTCCCCCCCAAAATTCATGGGCACCTGGTACTTCAGACTGGAATCTTATTTGGCAATACAGATTTACAGATATAATTAAGTTAAGGGTCAAGATGCTATCATACTGGATTACTGTGGGTTCTAAATCCAATTAAAGTATCCTTAATAAGTAATAGAAATGGGCAAGCAGAGACATGTGAATGCATGTGTGTGAAAGGCACACAGAATGCCATGTAAAGACTAATGCAGAAATTGCAATTATGCTGCCACAAGCCAGGGGAAACCAGGAGCTACCAGAAGCTGGAAGGAGCAAGATATGATTCTTTCCTGGAGTCTTTGGAGGAAGTATGGCCCTACCTAAACCCTGAATTTGGACTTCTGACCTCCACAACTGTGAGAGAATAAATTCCTATTGTTTTATGCCAACAAGTTTGTGGGAATTTGTTATGGAAGCACTAGGAAAGTAATATAGTTCAACAGAGGTTATGGCCATGGAATAGGGGAATTTCTAATGGGTAGTGAAGCAGAGGAGTGATTGATGGGTATTAACTGTAATCTTGAGATTACTACCCAGTATAGTAATTCAGAATTTTTCTCAGCATTTAAATTTCTGCTTCCTAAAGAACCTACTATCATGCAAAAATTAAGCTTAAAATGTCTGTAAATATCGTGAATTTTTTTTCTTTCAGTTAATCCATGCATAAACAGGACTATCTGGTAACCTAGAATTTTAATAAAATTGTATTTTAATTATTTAGAAACTTCCTTCCTTAATAGAAAGCAAACAGCTTGTAGACATTTTTCATAATCTAATAAACCATTTTTTTCAATACTAATAAATTCCCAGTTTTTTAAGCATTTTTAACTTCAATTTTTGATGGCTGAATATTTAAGAAATTTTCTGATTTTGGACCATAACTTCTTTGCAGTATGTCCTACCATTAACAAGAGTCCTGTCTTTAAACTCTAAACTGTTATTTGAATATAAGACAGTATATTTCTTATATTATTAAGTTACAGTCTTAAAATATATATTTTAAATGGATATTGTGTTTCCCTATTTTTATTTTATTATGAAAATATTCTCTAAGGGAAATGTTATGCTATCTTTGGAACACTAAACAGTGGACTAAATTCCCTTAATATATTATCTGGATCACTGGCGTTTTAAGACATAGAGTAATTTCCTGAAAAGATTATAGGGTCCCTGGAGTTTTTTTAAATGATTTGGTATAAAGGATTTCATATACAAAATCTCTGAATGTACATAGGACATGGTAATAAAAATAGTACTTTAAACTTTTATATAAAATTTAATTTAGGTGTAACTTCCACATTATACCCTTTAAAATAGCAATAAATAATTGTATATGTGGATTTAGATATAAAGTTGAGATGTCCATGAAATAAAGCAATGATAGCTAATGAAGTATTGATGTTTCTCTTCATTGAAACAAAGAGCATTACATGTTCCAGATACTGGAAGATCATTGGATAGCCCTCACTCAAGTCACAAATAAAAAGGAAAATGTGATTTTTATTAGGTCAATTTCCTCACAAGGTTTAAGAACTTAGGTCATTGAATAGATGGACTTGCACTGAGATCCAATGACTACTTGCTGAAAATATACATAATCAAACTATTTAATACCTTTGTCTATATGTGAATGTGCATATTAGAGATGCTAGACTCTATTATAAATATTATAACCAATGTAAGTTGAATAATGCAAAATCTGGCAATCATGTAGATGTTCAGTGCATTTTATATTTGGATTATTATGCTGTAACACAGTATCTCACAGGTGAGTCAACTGAATTTTCCAGAATCTTGATGATATGCTATGCTTACAAAAGTAAGAAAATGTTAAGAAAGGAATTCAGAATAATTCAAAGCCTTTAAGCCCATAGGTGTGTTTTTCAAGACATAATTTAAACTTATTAAAAATATATGTTTTGTCAAAAAGGTGTTAAAATTCCATTTCCTCAGAAAGTAATTTTAGAGCAGAGAACTGTAACAAACATACAGTTGTAGAGAGAAAGGGAAGAATGATGAAAAATTTGGGCTAAATTTTTATTCAACAGGGACTCAGAAGCAAGACGTTTAAAATGCCTCTGGCTATGGAGCATGACAAACAATTTTTCCCCAGAATTGATATTAATATATGTTGCTTATATAAGTTATCATGGGTATAGTGCACACTGCTGACAACAAAATTCATTGTAAGCTTTTCTATACTCATTCAGAATGATTCATAATATTTATAGATGTATTATTTAATATTAAAGTGAATCTTAGGATCATATAGCTTTAATTTATATTTATTTTATAATTATTGATTTATAAATATAAAGTTACTCTTTAGATATTTGCAACTGAAGATGCATAATACAACAAAATTTTCTTTCCTCAACCAACTCTCATTTATTCTGGCAAAGTAAATATAAACATACTCATACCATGAAAACATCATTTTAGCAATTTTTCTGAAGTCAGGTAGAATGAATCTGCCAAATGAGAGAATGTGAGCCACAGCTGCTGCCTGAAAATTGATCTATTTAGGAGAACATGTCTGTTTAATCTTTCATAACAGATCATGACACAAAAAGCATCTTGACATGAACTAAACTTGACATTTGCCAAATTAATTTCTCATTTTCTCTCCAGAAACAAGAAACATTGTTAATTTGCAGCATATTCACAGCATATACCAATACTTATGTAATTATATAACATATGGCAAATGATACCACTTTCTATGGAACACTGTATTCAAAATGATCACAAATTAAAAAAATAGTTAAACTTCCCATTCTACCTAAATGCTTATGTATGCTGGCAGTAAAACACTTGGTTTTGAATATGCTTGTGCTTCTTATCCTTTATTTTCCAACACCTTGTCTGTGAGACTCATTTAATATGACTTTATTAAAAAGTAATATTCACTTAAAACCCATGGTTTCCATATTAAATGAAACTATAAAGTTAATAATAAATAATAGAAAGAATTAAAAATATCTTGAGGTATCTTTTTCTTTTTTATGTTGAAAGCATTCTAGTGGAAAATACAATGATTCCATTGAGCTGTGAATTAAGAATGTGGCCCAGCCACTTTGGGCTGTTCATGCCTCTGAATAAACAGACCAAGAAGGGAAATACTATAATGTCTGGGGAGATTTATCCTGACTATCAAGAGAACTATAACTGCTACTATACAATGAAGGTAAGGAATAATATGTCTGGAATATAGAAGATTCTTTAGGGTATCTCTTAGTACCAACACACCCTGTGATTAAAGTAATGAAGAATTACAGACACTCAATTCAGGTGGAACTAATGGTCCAAGACCCTTCAGGAATGAAGGTTTGTGTCACAGCACCAGGCAAAGAACCATGACCAACTTAGTTGCTTGCTGAAGGCAAAGGGAATATAGAATGGGTAATGAAAGAAGCTAGTTATAAATTCCAGCTATAATCACCTGAACAGTTGCAGAAATGAGGTCTATAATTGTTGAGTATTTTTTACTTATTTCATTATTTCATATGTGTGTGAACATATAGAGATTCATACATATGTGTATGCATGCATACATATGTATATATGTACATATGACAAATATATTTGTTTTCTCTATTCCTTTATCCCCTTATCATATAACATAAGATGGATTAATAATAGTTAACTCTAAATTACTGTATTTAAGTAATAGGATATCAAGGAGAAGAGGAAGCACCACCAAGTGATATTACATCCACTTCTGATAAAAGAGTTAGTGCATTTTTGGTTGTACACAGGAGAGCTGTATCGTGATAGACAGAAATATTTTGTAATTTTATTTATTTGGGAATTAAGTATAGTTTAAGGAGATGTATATGGGTGCCAGGTTGACAAAGGGTGGAATGTGATGGTTAGTCTAATGTGTCTACCTGGACAGGCTATAGTATTCAGTTATTTCATCAAACAGTAATCTAAGTATTGCTGTAAAGATGTTTTGTAGATAAGGTTAACTACTACCATCAGTTAATAAAAGAGATTACCCTGGAAAATGTTGGTGCACCGCATGTAATAAGTTGGAGGCCTTATGAGCAAAAATTGAGTTTCTCAGAGAAGAAGAAATTCTGCCTCAAAACTGTAGCATAAAATTCTGTCCAAGAGCTTTCAGCCTGCCAGCGTGCTCTATGGATTTCAGACTCAAGACTACGACATCAACTCCTGTCTGAGTTTCCAACCTACTGTCTTACCCTACAAAGTTCAAACTTGCATGTCCCCTCAGTCATGGGGTCCAATTTAAAAAATATATATTTTATATATATGTATGTATAATACTGGTTCTGTATCTTTGGAAAATCATTACTAATACTAGAAAGTACAAATCCATGAAACCAATCCTTCAAGAAATTGCATTATGTTTGGGGATGGGGATAATAATAATGCAAAACTGAATTAAATTGATATTTAGGGCAGAACAAAGTAAAACCTATATGCATGCACAGTTTGTTAAAGGAGGGTAATATTTTCTACTTATTTAAAAATATAATATTTGGATTATGTGGTTAAAAAAATCTGAGAAATGCAAGACTAGAAACAGATCAATTTGAAAGCCATTTGAAGAAGCAACCTGAAAGATGATAGAATATTCTGCCAGTATGTTAGCCGTAGAAATAGACAGACATATATATACTTAAGGTTAGGCAAGCTTTAGAAAAAGATAATGAGTTAAGTTTTTACAAATGTTGATTTTCAAATGACTAGATTTGAATTTATCAAGCTAGGTATGGTATTTTGAAGGTGTATGTATCCCAGAAAAACATTTCCTTAAATCTAATCCATTCCTGATTGTGTGACACCATTGAAAGTAGGATCTTTTGATGAGGCTACTTCAGTTAAGAAAGTTTGGCCCAGTCTAAACAGGTGAGGTCTTAATCCTCTTACTGGAGTCCTTTATAAGTACAATGAAATTCAAAGAGAGAGAGAGAGAGAGAGAGAGAGAGAGAGAGAGAGAGAGAGAGAGAGAAAGCCACAGGAACCCAAAAGAGAAGGGAGAGACCAGGAGCCACTGCCAAATGCCTTGCCTTGTGACAAGCTAAGGACCAAGAACCACTGGCAGTTAGCTTTAGCATGCCACATTCTTCAGGAAGAAAGAATCACCTTGATGATGCCTTGATTTGGACTTTTTCCCAGCTTCAAACCATGAGCAAATAAATTCCCATTGTTAAACCAGACCCATTTCATGGAATTTGCTTGAGCAGCCAAGGAAACCAAAACACAAGGGAAAGCCCTTTTAATTTGGTATGACCTCAAAAGAAAAATAAAAAGTGAGAGTATTAAGACTGTTGTGAATGATCTTTTCCACTGAACATTGATGAGATCACTTAAGAAAAAAGAATGACTACCCTTCGTACCGACTGAATTCTGTCTCAGATTTTTCATTAACAATTAAACTGGTGTTCAGAGTTTAGTGCCCAACTTAAATGGATTAATAGACATTCTGCAACTCTATTTTATTAAACTTGAATTATACTCGATTTGATATTCTTATCTAATTAAAAAATAAAACACAAAACAAAAGAACTGCAATCCTCAGAATGAATTGCTTCCAACAGACTATAATTTAGGGTACCCCATCTTGCAAAAAATGCAGTAGGTTGCACATACATTATCTTGTGGAATTGTTTCTTAACAATATAAAATTTTGCTTGCTTTAAAATATGCAAGGGAGACAGATACTTATTTGGCCATATTATAAATAGTTCACCAGTTTTGTGTCTGATAATATATAAGTAGATTGTATCAGTCCATGCTTTCTCTATAGAACATATATAACTGTGGGAAATATTATTGATAGGCATTTGTGAGAATAAAAACATGAAGTGGAGGGGAAATATAGCATGAAAGAAGACAACTGATATTTGTATTTATGTGAATTCTTATGGAGAATAATCCCTCATCCACAGATGTCAAGAAAGGGAGCTTGGACTCAAGCAGAATGCCATAGATTTTTGCAAAATAGATAAAGTATTGGAATTTGGGGCTGGCAGTCCATCTTCAAGGTGAGGATGAGAATTAGATAAAGGAAATTGCTGCAAGTGGAGAAGCCAAAATCTTTATATAAATTCCTCTAAACTCCTTGGCCAGTCTCATAATCTGTGCTTGCATGGGAGATAAAGTAGCTAGTAGAAAGCAGCAACATCTTAAAAGGAGTGAGATTTCACCTGCTATCCATTGCTGATGAAACTGAGTTTAGAAGTTATGTCCAACCAGGATAACTTCCTGCTAGGACAAAAATTAATGAGTAGGTATAACATTGGACATTTTTGAGACATTAGAATTGATCTGCATGATATTGAAATGACAGATAAAGTCCTTTATACATTTTGTCAAAACTTATAAAATGGTACAGTGCAAAGTGTAAACCATAATATAAACTATAGACCATGGTTAGTAGCAATGCTTCAATATTTATTCATCAATTGGAACAAATGTACCACACTAATGAAAGATGTTGTTAATAGGGGAAAATGTGAGGGAGGATGGGGTTTATAGGAAATCATGTATTTTCAATGGAAATTTTTTGTAATCTAAAACATCTTTAAAAATAAAGTTAAAAATTTTAATGCAATGCAGGAAGATATTTAAATATATTATTCACAATATAATGACTAAAATAAAAAAAAATGACTATTGAAAATTGGAAAAAGATAAAACACAGTAAACAGAAAACAATCTAGATAGGCCAGCATTACTCTGATACCAAAGCCTGGTAAAGACATCACAAGAAAATAAAATTGCAGAATAACTTCCCTCATGAATTTATATGTAAAACTCCTTAATAAAATGCTAGCAAACCAAATCCATCAGCAAATAAAAAAGAATATACACCATGATCAAGTGGAAATTATCCCAGGAATGCAAGGTGGTACAACATATGAAAATCAAAATCAAACAATGTAATATACTACATACCTAGAATGAATGAAAAAACCATAATTATCTCAATAGATGCAGAAAAGTCATTAGACCAAATTCAGCAAGCTTTCTTGATAAGAACACTCAGAAACAGTAGGAATAGAGGGTGAGTTTTTCAACATGATAAAGTCCATTTATGAAAAACACACAGCTAACATCACACTCAGTGGTGAAAGACTTAAAGCTTTTCCTTCTGTGATCAAAATTGAGAAAAGGATACCCATTTTCACTACTGCTATTTAATATTGTACTAGAAGTGGTTGCCAGAGCAATTAGGCAAGAAAAATATGTTAAATGTACCCAAATTGGAAAGAAAGAATAAAACTATCCCTACATGCAGACAATATGGAGATTTTATATATATATTTCAAAAGAATCCACAGGAAAACTATTAGAGCTAATAAGTGAGTTCAGCAAAATGGCAGGGTACAAGATCAACACATAAAAATAAAATGTGTTGTTATACACTAGCAATGAACAATCGAAAGAAGAAATTAGGGAAACAACTCCACTTACAATGCTATCTAAAATATAAAATATTTAGGAGTAAATTCAACCAAAGATACAAAATATATTCTGTGGTGATTTGGAGCTATGTACCCCAGAAAAACATGTCCTTAAACTTAATCCATTGCAGTAGGTTTGAACCCATTGGACATTTTGATGAGGCTACTTCAATTAGGTTGTGGTCCAACTCCATCTGGATGGGTCTTAATCCTATTCCTGCAGAATTTTCTAAGCAGAATGAAATTCAGATGACTAGAGAGAAAACCACAGAGAGAGAAATCAGGATCTGAAACTCAGTGGAACTGAGTAGAGGCCATCCATCAGATGTGTTGCTGTGGAACATAAGAACCAAGGTTCAAGGATCACATGCAGCCTGCCCTAGAACACCAGTCTTCAGGAATAAAGCATCACCTTGATGATGTGTTGATTTAGACTTCTCCTAGCTTCAAAACTGTGAGCTAATAAATGCCCATTTTTAAGTCAACCCACTGCATATTTGTGTGAATTTCATTCTGCTTATAAATGGCTCCAGTAATAGGATTAAGACCCATCTGTATTGAGCTGGGCCACATCTTAACTGAAGTAACCTCATGAAAAGATTGTGCTTAGAGTAGGTTCACACACACAGGAATGGATTAAGTTTGAGATCATGTTTTTCTGGGGTACATAGCTCTAAATCATCATATTTTTTCTTTAAAAATAAAGGAAAAAAACCTAGAGATATGCAGATATGGAATTACTGGACAAGAAAGGATTTTAGAGTAATTAATTATTAAAATTGTATTCAATTACTTAATAGTATATAAGATACTAATGAACAAAGAGGAATATCATAGTGAAAATTTTAAAAATAAGAAAAATTCTAAAGCTGAAAAGGGCTATAACTGAAATGAAAGTTATTGTACAGCTTACTGCATATTGGCAATGACACATAATCTTTAATGTACTTGAAAATAAAGATATTTTTTACATAAAATAATTGTAAGCTTATGAAAAGAACTTCAATTACTTATGGAACAATATCAAGCCATATGATATATGTTTGTGTCTATGTGTATCTCTCTCTCTGTGTGTATGTATATAATTGGAGTCTCAGAGGATGGGAGTAGGATAATGGGATATAAAAAAATATTTTTCAAAATATTGGGTGAATGTTTTTCAAATTTGGTTTAAAAATATATTAGTATATAGAAATTCTACTGACTTTTGTACATTGATCTTATAAGCTGTGACTTTACTGAACTCATTTATCAGAACCAGAAACTTTGTTGTAGATTTCCCAGGGCTTTCTATGGATATGATCATGTCATCTGCAAATGGTGAAATTTTTACTTCTTCCTTTCCAATTTGGATATCTTTTATATCTTTTCCTGGCCTGGCCTAAGTGCTTGAGCAAGTTCTTCTAATGCAATATTAAATAATAGTGGTGAAAGTAAGCATCCTTGTCTTGTTCCAGATCTTAGAGGGTAAGCTTTTAGGATTTCACAATTAAATATGATGTTAGCTGTGGGTTTTTTCGTATATAACTTTCATCATGTTGAGGAAGTTTCCTTCTATTCCTATCTTTTGAAGTCTTTTTATCAGGAAAAGGTGGTGTACTTTGTCAAATGCTTTTTCTGTACCTGTAGAGATGATCATGTGATTTTTTTTCTTTCGATCTGTTTATGTGTATATTACATTGATTGATTTTCTTATGGGGAAACATCCCTGCATACCAGGGATGAAACCCACTTGGTCATGGTGTATAATTCATTTGATGTGTTGTTGAATATGATTAGCAAGTATTTTATTGAGGATTTTAGCGTCCAAGTTCATTTGAGAGGTTGGTCTATAGTTTTCTTTTCTTGTGACATCTTTGTTTGGCTTTGGTATTAAGGTGATGTTGGCATTATAGAATGAGTTGGGCAATGTTCCCTCTACTTCTATTTTTTGGAGTAGTTTAAGCAGGATTGGTGTTAGCTGTTTCCAAAATGTTTGGTAGAATTTACCTGTGAAAGCATTTGGTTCTGGGCTCTCCTTAGTTGGAAGATTTTTGATTACTACTTCTATCTCGTTACTTGTGAATGGTCTGTTGAGTTCATTAATTTCTTCTTTCATCAATGTACGCTGCTTGTGTTTTTCTAGGAATTTGTCCATTTCCTCTAAATTATGCATCTTGTAGGCATACAGTTTTTCAAAGTATCCTTTTATGATACACTTTATTTCTGTGGGGTCAGTGATGATATCCCATTCCTCATTTCTTATTTTATGTATTTGCATATTTTTCTCTTCTTTTCATTGTTAGTCTAGCTAAGGGTTTGTCAATTTTATTGTTCTTCTCCAAGAATCAGCTTTTTTTTTTTTTTTTTCTTCTAGTGCTTTCTTATTTTCGATTTCATTTAACTTTGCTCTAATCTTTTTTTATGTCCTTCTTTCTACTTGTTTTGGGGTTAGTATGTTCTTCTTTTCTAATTCCTCCAGGTACAAAGTTAAGTCTTTGATTTTAGCTCTTTCTTCTTTTTTAATATAGGCATTTATGGCTATGAATTTCTCTCTCAGTGCATCTTTTGCTGCATCCCATAGGTTTTGATACATTGAGTTGTCATTTTCATTTCTTTCAAAGTAGTTACTGATTTCTTTTGCAATTTTCTCTTTGACCCACTGTTTGTCTAAGAGTGTGTTGTTTAACTTCCATATTTTTTTGTGCTTAATCTGCTTTTCTGCCCCTTACCTATTTCCAGCTTCATTCCATTGTTGTCAGAGAAACTACTTTGTATAATTTCAATCTTTCTGAATTCATTGAGAGTTGTTCTGTGGCCTAGCATGTGGTCTAGCCTGAAGAATACTTTTTAAAAGTATATCAAACTTTATAAAAGTGTATGGTCCAAAATGTAAACCATAATGTATATCATTGACCATGGTTTGTAGCAATATTTAAATATTTGTACATCAACTATAACAAATGTACCATCCACATGTAAAATATTATTTATAGGGGAAAGGGGAAAGGGGGAAGGACGTTGGGTATATAAGAATCTCCTATATTCTATATGTGACTTTTCTGTAACCTAAAGCTTCTTTGAAGACAAAATGAAAAAAATAAGGAACTGGGAGAAAAGTGGGAAATAAGGCACTGTACATACAAGAAAACAGATCTTACAGTGATGAAACACATAATGTAAAAAAAGTATTCAATTTTATATTTTAAAATTATTTATTTTTCCAATTTTAATTTTTTTTTGTTTTTATTTTACTTTTAAAACTATCATTATTTCATTTTCTTATTAGTTGTATTTTGTTATTTTGTTGGCTTTATTTTTGAAGACATTTTGGATCACAGAAGGGTTACAACTGTGGCAGTGGATGGACATTGGTGCAGGGTGTTGGTGATGGGGCATTCATTGGAGGAGGTTCACTTGGGGCATACCTATAAGGCATATAAATGTGTTCAAGTGTTCATTGAGAATTTTCATGGTGCGTGGAGATTCACACAATAACTGAAAGCATATCAAATTCCCATCATGGAATGCTCTGCCACATCCTCTAATGGGAAAGCAAGAATCCCTTGAATACAGGGGAAGTGACTAGTGAAGTAGGATGGCCCATTGTCAGGCCCTTGATATTGATACCTGTACTTATGAACCTTTACTTTTGAAATTGAAACTTAGTCTAGTATTACAGCATGTATAAAAGTTACCCCTTAGAGTCTCCTTGTTGCTCAAATGTGGCCTCTTTCTAAGTCAAACTCAGCATATAAGTGCATTACCTTTCACCCAGCATGGGAAATGACTCGCAGGAATGAGCCTTTCTGGCACCAAGGGATTACTACCAAGTGCCAACTAACAATGCAACAGGAATCTGACTAAATATGGAAAGGTCAATACAAATGAGTTTAAGTGGCTAAGAGACTTCAAAGTGAATTGGGAGGTCATTCCAGAGGTTACACTTACACACGTATCAGCAGGATCTCATTAACTGCCAAAATAAATATTGCCTCAAATAGCAGGGCTCTTGAGGACTCTGGAGACATCCAGACACTATAGGCAGGACAGATAGCTCAGGAGTTTGGTGCCTTGCCAGTGGGCACTAATCAGGAATTTATGCTCCCCAGTGTGAAATAGTTGGACTCAGTTGTGGTTTCTGTACACATGACTCTTCTGTCCCTTCTATTTGAACCTATAGTTAGCAATAGAGTTGATAGTTGTATGTATAAGAGACTTAAGTCTTTGGGCTGTCCATGTGCCAGCTGTGCCCTGAGTTGCACGACCTACTCTCCAGTTCTTCAGACTCACCAAGACAACTAACAAGAGATGATGATGGACAATGACCATCCCAAGGAACAGAGAGAGTCTGCAAATCTAAGCAAGATAGTCCCATCCATCTGCCCCATGGGATCTAAGCCCACTCTCAATTAGTGAAGCAGGAACCACCATCCCAGAATCCTCAGGATTAGGGAATGAATGATAGGTTAAAGTAGATTTATTGGTATTCTACTGTAGACTTATTGTGATTCTTGCAATGGAAGAACTTTTATCACTGATGTGGAGGCAGTGGCCACTGGAGGTTCTGAGAGGAGGGAGAGGGAAAAACTGGTGTATTATGGGGGCATTTTCAGAACTTTGGTATTGTCCTGAATGACATTGCAATGATAGGTGCAGGACATTATATATCTTGTCATGACTTAGAAAAATTGTGTAGGAGAGAGTGTAAACTACAATGTAAACTATAATCCATGCTTGGTGGAAATGCTCCAAAATGTGTTCATCAATTGTAACAAATTTATCACACTAATGAAAGATGCTGTTAATGTGGGAAAATGTGGGAGTGGTAGGAAGCTGGGTATATGTGAATCCCCTATTCTTTTTATGTAACATTTATGTAATCTATGTATCTTAAAAAAAACATAAAAAGTATATATTTTAAAAACAATTATATATATATATATATATATAATTATATAATTTACATATATATATATTAGTTAGAGATCCAAGGAGCTCACCATACTCCAGGCAGGAATAAAAGAAATAAGCAAGTAAAACACAAACTTAAGTTTGTCATAGTCAAACAGCTAAAAACAAGAACAAAACAACACAAAAGAAAAAAGGTAATATCTCACATATAGCCAAAATGCAGAAAGTAGCACAACTATAATAATGAGGCTTATTTCTATTAGAATAAATAAAGCTATAAATCCAAAGAATGAAATATTGAAAGTGCTGAATAGAAAAAATAAACCATCCAATATTCTATATTCAGCAAAATTTCCTTCAAAGTTATGGGCATTATAAAACTATTTTCAGCTAATTCTTAAATGTGAGAATTCGTCACCAGGAGAATTTAAGTGTAAAAATATGCCAAAGGAAGTTTTAGGCTGAAAGAAATGACACAAGATGAAAACTCAAATCTTCTGGAAGGAAGGAAGAGCAACTGAAATAGAAAATTAGAAAACATTAATTGTATAATGGATTTAAAAATATATTCACACACATGGGACAATAATTTCTCAAACAGCAAGGATGATAAATGAATTATACTATTGCAAGTTTCTTACTTTTTGTGAGATAGTAAAATATAAACTCTATGGTAACTTGATAGGTTAATCATTCATATACTAATACTTAAACCAAGCACTAAAGTAATGCTTATACCTTAAAATTTAAAAGCGCTATTAAAGTGAAATACTGTTTTTTTATTAATTGAGAAAGAAGGAAACAGAATCAAAGGAATAAAATAAGAAATGGGAAAAATGCCAAACATAATAAAAATGGAAAACATTATCAATAGTTGCATTAAATTTGACTTTATAGCATACTACAAAGCTTCAGAGTTCAAGAATGTATGACATTGGCACAAGGATAGACAGACTGACAAATGGAACTGAACTGATAATTCAAAATAGACCCACTCATATTTGGCCAACTGATATTTGAGAAGGCCACGAAGTCCAGACAACTGGGACAGAATAGTAGAATAGTCTCTTCAACAGATGGTTCTTGGGGAACTGGATATCCATATCCAAAAGAATGAAAGAGGATCACCATCTCACACCCTGTACAAAAATTAACTCAAGTTTGATCAAAGGTGTTTGGGAAGAAAGCATTGGAGTAGGCAGGCATGGCTCAGCTCTGTCACAAATCATGGAGAAAGGGACAAAAGCAGCCCAAGGGACCTGCTTTGGTCCTCAGCAACCAGGACTGTGCTGTGCAACCACCAGGAGGGTGAAGGACTGAGAGATGAAGAATCCAAAATGACAACAGTGAGTTACTAAATCCCTGTGGTGACTGAGGAGGACACCCATTCCCCACCCCCCCGAAAGAGTGCAGCCTGTATAAAACCCATGGCCCACTGTGGAAAACTAGAGGGGAACAGATGTCTTCCTCCCTGGGAAAAGGGAGGGTGTGGTGGAGAGAGGAGAGAGGTTTCTATTCGGTGAATAGAAAGCAGAGCCCACTTTGAATCTCAACTCTGACCTGACCAGAATCAAGAGCAAGTGGAGGTTGAAAGAGTCACCTCTATGGAAAGTTACACTGATGAACACCATCTGCTGGCCACCTGGGAAACTGAAAACAAAGTTACTTTATGTATTCCTTTTTTTAATTTTTAATTTTTAATTTTTATTTTAAAGAAGGTTTAGATTACGTAAGTGTTACATCAAAAATATAAGGGAGTCCCATATGCCTCACTGCTTCCCTCTCCCACATTTTTCCTTTTTAACAACATCTTTCATTAGTGTGGTGCATTTATTATAATTGATGAACCTATATTGAAGTATTGCTACTAATTATGGTCTATAGTTTACATTATAGTTTACACTTTGAACCATACAATTTTATAGGATTTGACAAAATGTATAGTGGCCTATACCCATCATTGCAATTCCATTCAGAACAATTCCAATGACCCAAAAATACTCCATGTTAAACCTATTCTTTCCTATCCCCCCCACCCCATCAGAACCTCTGGTGACCACTGCCTTTATATTAATGTTACAAGTTCTTCCATTACTAGAATAATAACATGTCTACCTAGACAATAATAATATTTCTGTCCTATATTTTTTCATTCCTCAATCTTGAGGATTTTGGGATGGTGATGCCCACTCTACTTCTAATTGACAGTGGAATTGGATCTCATGAGGCAAATAGGTGGGACTGTCTTGCTTGTATTTGTAAATACTTTCTGTTTTGGGGGGATGGGCGTTGTCCATTATCATCCTTTCATTTGTCCTGGACAAGTCTGATGAACTGGAGAATAGGTGTTGGCTGCAACTCTGCTGAGTTTCAGGGCTCAAATGGCATATGAACAGCCAGAATATTTAGTTTCTGGGACACATATTTGATGGGTATAGTTCTAATTGTAGGTTCAAAAGAAAGGGGCAGAAGAACCATATGTAGGAAAATTATAAATGAATTTCATTCCAATACATTTGGAAGATAACATCATATATTCCAAGATAAGGGCCAAAGACAGAGTGCCAAATTCCAGGGGTTGTCTGCCCTGCCTATACTGTTCAGATATCTTTAGAACCCTCAGGAGCTCCCCTGTTTGAGGCATTGTTTACCACAGCAGTCAGTGAGATCCTCCTAAGATGTGCATACGTATAACCTCTAGAATGACCTCCCAACTCATTTTAAAATCTCTTAGTCATAAATATTTATTTGTATTTAATATCTCCCCTCTTTGGTCAAGGTATTTTTCCAGATGCATCACTAGTTAGTGATTGGTAATAATCCCTTAGTGCCAAGGAGGCTTATCCCTGGGACCCATGCCGGGGAGAATGTAGTGAGTTTATATGCTGAATTTGTCTTAGAGAGAGGCCACATTTGAGCAATAAGGAGGCTTTCAGAAGATGACTCTTAGGCAACATATAATACTAGGCAAAGTTTCCATATCACAAGAACAAGGTTCATAAGTACAAGCATCCATATCAAGGACCTAACATAATTGGTCTGTCCACCTTCACTAAGCACTACCCACATACTCTAGGGATTCTTACCACTCTTAGAGAATGTAACAGAACTCCTCAGGATGGAAATTGAATATTCTTTCAGTTATTGTGTGGATCTCTACCCACCAAGACAACACCCTATGACCACTTAAACACATTCATAATCCGTACAGTTATCCCCCACTTTCACCCCTCCCCACACATCCCCCTACCACTGACACCCAGCACTAGTGAACTTCCCCTGCCACAGTTGCAACTCTTCTGCAATTCAAAACCTTCCCCAAAACTAAGTCAAATAAATAAATAAAATTAATAAAAAATAAAATAAAACAAATTTTGCACTGTCTTTCAACTGTGTAAGATCTGTTATCTTTCATGTATTGTGACTACTTTTCCTGTATGTTACCCCAGTGTCTTATTTTTTTTTTCACTTTATTTTCAAAGAGGGTTTAGGTTATAGAAAATTCATATAGAATATAAAAGTAATTCCCATATGCCCCATCCACCCTCCTTTCACATTTTCCCCTATTAATAACATCTTACATGAGTTTTATAGAATTGTTTCAATTAAAGAACAAATATTGAAGCATTGCCACTAATCTTGGTCAGTGATTTACATTATGGGTTCAAATTCTGTACCAGACCCTTTCATGGGTTCTAAAAAAAGGTCTGTATCCATCATTACAAGATAATGCAGAACAATTCCAATGCCCTAAAAATGCCCCACATTCCATCCATTCTTCCTTTCCCCTCCCCTCAGAACCCATGTTGCAGGTTTTGAAGAATAAGGTTCATAGTTACATGCATTAATATTGAGGGCTGCCATATTAGTCCATCTTCTTTTATTAGGCATTGCCTATGCTCTTGAAAGACACTTGTCCCTCTCTTTGAGAATATAGCAGGACTCCCTAGGATGGGAGTTTAATATTTTCTTGTTTATTGTGTGTGTCTCCACCCACTGTGATAAAACCCTCTGACAAGATGAACACTGTCATTTTCCATAGAAGCATGCCCTACGTGTGACATTTTTTACATATTCCCCCACCCCTGATGCCCTGCAACAATAACTCTCCCCTGCCATATTTGCTAAAATACCATTCCCACCATTGTAGTTTTATTAGGTCTCTTTTAAACTGAACTCCTGGGATAAAATCTGTGCCCCATTAGTGAGTTCCTGGCCTGATTTTGATAACTTAAGGTGGGCAATTTTAAAGACTCAGAATAAGTTGAACCAAAAATCAAAGACAAGGCATTTTTTAAACAGTAAGCATAAGGGAAGAATCAACTTTTAGAGTAAATTCACCAACATATTCAGATGCTTAGACATAGCAAAGTATTACAAGCCATATTAAGAAACAGGAATAGATGACCCAGCCAAAGGAACAAAAACAAATATCCTGATGAGATACAGTATTTAAGACAATTAATAAATGATAATCACACAAATATCCTAAATGAATTCAAAGAATTGAAGGAAAATATGACTAAGGAGATAAAGGATATTAAGAAGACAATGGGGAGCATAAAGGACAATTTGAAAGCCTGCAAAGAAAAGTAACAGAGATTATGGAATGAAAGACACAGTGGATGAGATTAAAAATACATTAGAGAGGGTTACAGATGTGTTCAAGTGATTGAGCTCCTGCCTACCACAGGGGAGGTCCTGGGTTTGGTTCCTGGTGACTCATAAAGAAGACGAGCAAGATAGTAAGCTGATGTGATGGGCTGGTGGGGCGAGCTGACACAACAAGAGGACATAACAAGAAATACAAGGAGGAAAACATAATTAGAGACACAACAAAGCTGGGAACGAAGATGCTTTGAGCAATTAGGCACCTCCCTACCACACGGGAGGTCCCTGGTTTGGGGAAGATGAGCACGCAATGAACAGACACAGCAAATGCAAACAACGAGGGGGTGGGGAGAAATTAATTAATTAATTAAAAAATACATTAGAGACACAAAACAGAAGATTTGACTTGCTCAAACACAGAATTAGTGATATCTAGGACAGAACATCTGAACTTGAAAAGATAGGAGACCAGGAAGAGAACAGAATGGATGAAATGGTACATGATCTCAGGGAATTGAATGACAATGTGAAACCATGAACATATGCATTATGAGTGCCACAGAGGGAAAGGAGAATGAAAAAGAAGCAGACAAAATATGTGAGGGAAATAATGACCAAAAACTTACCAAACCTTATGATAGACATAAATATCAATATCCAAGAACAACAAACCCCAAACAGAATATATTAGAATAGATGTACTCCAAAACACCTTTATTCAGAATGACAAATATCAGAGATAAAGAGGGGACTCTGAAAGTAAGAAAAAAGTGAAGGATGTCATACAAGGGAACCTCAATAAGATTGAGTGCTGACTTCTCAATAGAAATCGTGGAGGTGATAAGAAAGTGGTATGATATACTTAAGGTACTGAAAGAGAAAAACTGCCAGCCAAGAACTCTGTATCTGGCAAAACTGTCCTTCAAAAAGAGATAGAATGTGCAAATTCATAAAATAAAAAATTAGTGAGGGACATTACCACTGACCCTGAGGAAATAAGGCAGATCATAAGAGAATACTATGAACAACTGTATATCAAAAAGCTAGACAATGTACATGATAAAAACAAATTCCTGGAAACACAAGAACAACCTACAGTGACCCTAGAAGAAATAAAAGACCTTAACAAACCAATTATATGTAAAAAGATTGAAACAGTCATCAAACACCACCCAAATATATGAAGCCCAGGACCAGATGGCTTCAAAGGTGAATACTACCAATCATTCAAAGATGTTTTAATACTAATCTTGCTCAAGTTCTTTCAAAACATTGAACAAGAATGAATGGTACCAAACTCATGCTATGTAGCCAACATCACCCTAATACCAAAACCAGATAAAGATGCTATGAAAAAAGAAAATTACAGACCAATATCTCTATTGAATATATATGAAAAAATCCTCAACAAAAAGTTTACAAACCAAATGCAAAGGCACATTGAATGAATTATACATGGCGATCAAGTGGGTTTTATCCCAGGTATCCAAGTTAGTTCAACACAAGAAAATGAGTTAGTGTAATAAACCACATTAATAAATTGAAGAAGAAAAATCACATGATCCTCTCAAATGATGCAGAAAAGGAATTTGAAAATACAGCATCCTTTTTTATTGAAAAAACTCCAAAAGATAAGAATAAAAGGAAGCTTTCTCAACACAGTAAAGTGCATATATGAAAAACCCACAACTAGCAGTATACTGAATGGTGAAAGACTGATTGCTTTTCCACTGAGATTCGGAACAAGACAAGGATGCTCACTGTCACCACTGTTATTCAGTATTGTGCTAGTAGTTCTAGTTAGAGCATTTTGTCTGGATAAAGAGATAAAAGACACCAAATAGGAAAGGAAGCAATAAAACTTTCCCTATTTGCTGGTGATATGATCCTATATCTAGAAAATCCTGATAAATCCACAAGAAAGCTACTAGAACTAATAGACAAGTTCAGCAAAATGATGGGATACAAGATTAATATGCAAAAAACCATTTACATTTCTAAACACTAATGATGAGCAATCTGAGGAGGAAATCAGAAAAAAAATCCATTTATAATGACAACTTAAATAATAAAATATTTAGGAATAAACTTAACCAAGGACATAAAGGACCCGTATTTAAAAGACTACAAAATATTGCTAAAAGAAACCAAAGTCTTAAATAAATGGAAAGGCATTCATGAATTGAAAGACCAAATATCATTGAACTGTCATTTCTACTCAAACTGATTTACAGATTCAACATAATCCCAATAAATATCACAACAGCCTTTTTTACAGAAATGAAAAAGCCAATTACCAAATTTAATTGGAAGGGTAAGGGGTCCAGAATACCCAAAAAATGTCTTTTAAATAAAGAATGAAGTTGTTGTGCTCTCACTTCCTGACTTTAAAGCATATTACTTAGCTATAGTGGTAGAAACAGAATGATACTGGCATAAAGATAGACAGATTGACCAATGGAAATGAATCAAAGACTCAGAAATAGACCCTCAAATCTCACTCAATTGATTTTTGACAAGGCTGTCTAGCCCACCCAGCAGGGCCAGAACAGTCTATTCAACAACTTGTGCCCGGAGAACTGGATATCCTTATACAAAGAAAGAAAGAGGACCCTTATCTCATTTTTGTATAATAATGAATGCAAAATGGATCAAGGACCTAAATATAAAAGAGATAAAAAATAAAACTTCTAGTTAAAAATGTAAGAAAACATCTTCAATATGTTTTAGTAGGTGGTAGTTTCTTAAACCTTGCACCCAAAGCATGAGCAACAGAAGGAAAATATATTAATGGGACTTTCTCAAAATTAAACACTTTTGTTATTCAAAAAAAATGCAAGTGCTGGAAAGGATGTGGAGAAACAGAAATACTCCTTCATTGTTGGTGGGAATGTTGAATGGTACAGCTTCTGTGAAAACTGTTTGGCAGTCCCTGAAGAAGAATATAGAACTGCGATATGATCCATCAATCCTGTTACTAGGAATATATTCAGAACGGAAAGCAAGGAAGTGAATTGTAAATTCATTTGTCTTTACATTTTCACCCTTTTGGTCAAGATCTTCTTCCAGTTGCATTGCTAGTTGATGTTTGGTAGTAATTCCTCGGTGCCAGGGAGGCTCATCCCTGGGAGTCATGTCCCATGATGGGATGAAGTTATTGCATTTATATGCTGAGTTCAGCTCAAAGGGAGGCCACATTTGAGCAATAAAGAGGCCCTTAGGAAGTAATGCTTGGCACCCTGTAATACTATGCTAAGTTTCAATTTCAAGAGTAAAGGTTCACCAGCACACTGATGTTCATAACAGCATTATTAAGAAATTCTAAAATATGTAACCAGACCAAATGTCCATCAAACAATGAATGTATAAACAAAATGTGATGTATCCATACAATGGAATACTATTCAGCTGTAAGAAGAAATGAAATTGGGGTGCAAATGACAACATGGATGAACATAAAGGATATTATGTTGAGTGAGGTAAGCCAGACACCAAAAGACAAATATTGTATGGTTTTATATGCAAATATGAACAAAATAGGATAAGTAAACTCACAGAGGTAAACTGCAGACTATAGGTTATTAGGATATAGAAGTTGGGTTGAGAATGGGAGATGATGTTTAATGTATGTAGCATTATTAATAAAGTTAATTGTAGAAGTGTGGAAATGAATAGAATTGAGAGTAACACATTATAATGAGTATAACTAACAAGGCTGATTTATAAATGTGATTGTGGCTGAAACAGGTAGTATGTGGAAGTAAATGTCAATTTAAAGGAAACTAGAGAATAATTTAGGTTATGCATACGATAGTTATTTCAGTGGTGGAGGAAGATTGTGGTTAATCGTATAAATATAAGAATGCTTGTTTTAAATTTTTTATATATTTTTAAAGATATTTAGATTGCATAAATATTACATAAAAATAATAGGGGATTCCCATATGCCCTGCTCTCCACACTGCCCACATATACACACATTAACAACATCCTTCATTAGTGTGGTACATTTGTTACAACTGATGAACACATTTTGGAGCATTGCCACTAAGCAAGGATTATAGTTTACACTGAAGTTTACACTCTCTCCCACACAATTCTGTAGGTTATGGCAAGATATATAATGGCATCTATCTGTCATTGCAATGTCATTCAGGACAATTACCAAGTCCCAAAAATGCCCCTGTATTACACCTGTTTTCCCTCTCCTTGACCTTAGAACCTCCAGTGGCCACTGCCTCCACATCCATGATATAAGGTCTTCCATTACTAGAATCACAATAAGTCTATAGTAGAATACCAGTAAATCCACTCTAGTCCATAGTTCATTCCCCAATCCTGAGGATTCTGGGATGGTGATGTCCACTCCACCTCTAATTGAGAGGAGACTTCAGTCACATATGGCTGATGGGTGGGAATCTCTTTCTTGAAGTTGTAGACCCTCTCACTTCCTTGGTATGGTGGTTGTTCACAATCACCTTCTTGTCAGTTGTCCTGAGTGAGTCCAGTGAATTGGGGAGTATGTGTTGCAACTCCATTGAGGCTCAGGGCCCAGCAGGCACATGGGCAGCCCAAAGATTCAAGTCTCTTGGACGTACACCTACCAACTCCAGCACCAACTTTAGGTTCAAATAGAAGGGACCGAAGAGCCATGTGTAGGGAAACTATAACTGAATACAGTTCTGTCACACTGGGGAGTACAAAACCCAAAGTAGGGTCCACTGGCAAGGCACCAAACTCGTGAGCTATCTGCCCCAACCATAGTGCCTGGGTGTCTCCAGAGTCCTCAGGAGCCCTGCTAAATGAGGTAGTGTCTAATTTGGCAGTCAATTAGATCCTGATGAGCCATGCATAAGCATAACCTCTGGAATGACTTCCCAACTCACTTTGAAGTCTCTTAGCCATGTAAATTCATTTGTCTTTACCTTTTCCCCCTTTTGGTCAAGGTCTTCTTCCAGTTGCATTGCTAGTTCGCATTTGGTAGTAATTCCTCGGTGCCAAGGAGGCTTATCCCTGGGAGTCATGTCCCATGATGGGGGGGAAGTTATTGCATTTATATGCTGAGTTCAGCTCAAAGAGAGACCACATTTGAGCAATAAAGAGGCCCTTAGGAAGTAATATTTGGGAACCCTGTAATACTATGCTAAGTTTCCATTTCAAGAGTAAAGGTTCATCAGCACATTCATCAATATCAAGGGTCCATCAATGGACCATCCTCCTTCACTAGCCATTGCCTCTGTACTTGGGGGATTCTTGCTGTTCCATCAGAGAATGTGTCAGAGCTCTGCAGGATGGGAATCCAATATTGTTTCATTTATTGTGAGAATCTCCACCCACTGTGACAGTACTCCATGAACATTTGAACATATTTATATGCCTTATATTTATGCCCAGGTGAACTTCCTCCCTTGTATCCCCCATCAATGACACCCCACACAAATGGTCCACGCCTGCCACAGTTGTAACCTCTGTGGTTCAAACCTTCTTCAAAAATGAAGCCAATAAAATAGCCAAATATAATTAATAAGAGAGTGAAATAATAATGAGAGTTTTAAAAATAGGAAATAAAATAAAAGAAATGAAAAATAATAAATAAATTTGGGATAATAACAAGTAATGAAAAATCTAAAAAAACTTGACATTTTGCATTTCATCACTGTAAGATCTGTTGTGCTGTATGTATGGTGACATTTTCTTCCATTATTTTCCCAATGTATTACTTTTTTCATTTTGTCTTCAAGAAAGTTTTAAGTCACAGCAAAGTCATGTATAGAATATAGAGGACTCCCATATATACAGCATCCTTCCCCTTTTCCCCCTTCCCTTATTAATAAGATTTTATATGTGGATGGTTCATTTGTTTCAACTGATGTACAAATATTGAAACATATCTACCCACTGATATAACAGACTATGTCAAGATGAACACTCACACACTCCCTAGAAGCCTGGCCCAGGTGCACCCTGTCCCAAATGTCCCCCACATCTCACAACCTAAACCAGTAACTCTACCTTGCCCTACTGCCAAAGGAGCATTCCCAGCATTGTAGTTTCAACCACGTACCCACCAATTCCAAGTGTTCACCTGCTCCCTGCCCCAACCCTTCTCCCAGTTCCATGTACAGTCCAACCCCCCTCAAACCCTACCCCCCCACTGACTTAGCTGCACTTCCTAACCCAATAGTATCATTGCACCACTGTCATGTCCCTCGACTGCATAACTATACACGTCAATCTTATCATAGTTTTTCCCTTGTGGGCATTGGCTCACAGCCTTCTTCTCCCTTTCTATTTCCTGTAAACCTATCTTCCAGACTCTAGCTGTGTGGATCTGCTCAGTTTGCTTAATTCATATGGGTGAGGTCATGTAATATTTGTCCTTCAGTGCCTGGCTTGCTTCACTCAACATATGGTCCTCAAGATTCATCCATGTTATCTCGTGTGTTAATACTGTATTCCTTCTTACAGCTGAGTAGTATTCCATTGTATGTACATACTACAATTTGTTCATCCATTCATCTGTTGAAGGGCATTTAGGCTGATTCCAACTTTTGGCAATAGTGTATAATGCCACTATGAAATTGGTGTGCATATATCGGTTTGAGTCCTTGCTTTCAATTTTTCTGGTTATATACCCAGCAGTGAAATTCCTGTATCATATGGCAGTTCTATAATTTGTTTTCTGAGGAACTGCCATATACGATGCTCTACATCAGAACTCTCAATTCAGTTCCATTGGACAGTATGTTTTATCTTGTGCCAATACCATGCTGTTTTGACCACTGTAGTTTTGTAGCATGCTTTAAAGTCAAGTAATATGATTCTTCTGATTTCATTTTTCTTTTTCAATATGTCTTTGGCTATTCAGGGCCTCTTGCCCTTCCAGATAAATTGTATAGTTAGGTTTTCCAATTCAATAAAAATTACTGTAGTGATTTTTATTAGGATTGTATTAAATCTGTAGATTAGTTTGGGTAGGATAGCCATCTTAATGAAGTTTAGTCTTCCTATCCAAGAACAGGGAATATTCTTCCATTTATTTAAGTCTTCTTTGATTTCCTTTAAGTGTTGTGTAGTTTTCTTCACATAATTCATTTACAACTTTAGTTAAATTTATTCCTAGCTATTTGCTTCTTTTAGTTCCTATTTTAAATGGGACTTTTTTTTCTTGATTTACTCCTCAGATTGCTCATTGTTGGTGTATAGAAATGCTACAGATTTTTGCACATTTATCTTATAACCTGTGACATTACAGAATTCATTTATAAGCTCTAGAAGCTTTCTTGTAGATTTCTCAGGGCTTTCTATGTATAGGATTATGTCATCTGCAAATAGTGAAATTTTTACTTCTTGCTCTTCAAATTGAATGCTTTTATATCTTTTTCTTCTCTAAGTGCTCAGGCAAGTTCTTCTAACACAGTTTTAAATAGGAGCAGAGAAAGTGGGCATCCTTGCCTTGTTCCTAATTTTAAAGGGCTAGTGTTTAGGAATTTTCCATTGAATATCACATTAGCTGTGGGTTTTTCATATATAACCTTTATCATGTTGAGGAACTTTCCTTCTATTACTATCTTTTTGTCGTGTTTTTATCAAAAAAGGGTGTTGTATTTTGTTGAATGCTTTTTCTGCAACTATAGAGATGATCATTTGATTTTGTTTTCTTTCAATCTGATTATGTGCTGTATAAAATTGATTGCTTTTCTTATGTTGAAACATCCTAACATACCAGGGATGAAACTCACTTGGTCATGGTGTATAATTGATTTGATGTGTTTTTGAATACTATTAGAAGTATTTTGTTGAGGATTTTAGCATCTAAGTTCATTAGAGAGATTGGTCTATAGTTTTCCTTTCCTGTGGTGTCTTTGTTTGGTTTTAGTATTAGGGTGATGTTGGCATCATAGAATGAGTTAGGCAATGTACTCCCCACTTCTATTTTTGGGGGAGAGTTTAAGCAGGATTAGTGTTAGTTCTTTCTGGAATGTTTGGTAGAATTCACCTGTGAAGCCTCTGGTCCTGGGCTCTTCTTAGTTGGGAGGTTTTTAATGACTAATTCTATCTTGTTACTTGTGATTGATCTGTAGAGTTGATAAGTTTTTTCTTTGTCAATGTAGACTGCTTGTGTGTTTCTAGGAATTTGTCCATTTCCTCTAAATTATCCATCTGGTTGGCATACAATTTTTCAAAGTATCCTCTTATGGTACTTTTTATTTCTGTGGGGTCAGTGGTGATATCTCCTTCCTTATTTCTTATTTTATGTATTTGCATCTTCTCTCTTTTTTTCTTTGTTAGTCTAGCTAAAGGTTTGTCAATTTTATTGACAAGTACCAACTTTTGGTTTTGTTTATTTTGTTTATTTTTCCTAGTGTGTTCTTATTTTCAATTTCATTTAGTTATGCTCTACTCTGTTATTTCCTTCATTATACTTTCTTTGGGGTTAATATGTTGTTTTTTTCTGATTACTCCAGGTGTGCTGTTAGGTCTATGATTTTAGCTCTTTCTTCTCTTTTAATATAGGCATTTATGGCTATGAATTTTCCTCTCAGTAGAGCTTTTGCTACATCCTATAGAATTTTGATGTGTTGTATGGTCATTTTCATTAGTTTCAAGGTAGTTACTGATTTCTTTTGTGATTTCCTCCTTTGCTCACTGTTTGCCCAAGAGCTTGTTGTTCAACTTCCATATCTTTGTGCCTAATCTGGTTCTCTGTCCCTTATTGATTTGCAGCTTCATTCCATTGTGGTCAGAGAAATTACTTTGTATAATTTTGATCTTTCTAAATTCATTGAGAGTTGTTGTGTGGCCTAGTAGGTGTTCTATACTGGAGAATAATCATGTGCACTCAAGAAGAATGTATATCCCACTGTATTTGGAAATAATGTTCTGTATATGTCTATTAATTCTAGATCTCCTAATGTATTTGTTTCTGTATTGATTCTTTGTTGAGTTGTTCTGTCTAATGGTGATAATGGTGTATTAAAGTCCCCCAGTATAATTGTAGAGGCATCTATTTCTCCACTTAGATTTTCCAGTATTTGCTTCATGTATTTTGAAGTACCCTGGTTAGGTGCATAAATGTTTATGATTGTTCTTTCTTCTTGAGAGATTACCCCTTTAATTAATATATAGTGTCCATTTTTGTCTCTTACTATAGTTTTGCATTTAAAGTCTATTTTGTCTGATATTAATATAGCTACTCCCACCCTTTTTTGGTTATTCTTTGCTTATAGAATTGTTTTCCAGCTATTCACTTTCAGATGTCTTGCATCCTTGGATCTAAGGTGGGTTTCTTGTATTTCCTTATCCATTCTGCCAATCTGCATCTCTTGACTGGTGAGTTTAGTCCATAAACATTTAATGTTATTATTCTCAAGGAGGTACTTACATTAGCCTTATTTTCTTTTGATTTATGCATGCCATATGTTGTTTTTATTTCTCTTTTTATCTTTTTATTTGTTCTTACAATCTCCACTAACTCTCTTTCCTGTTTTTTCCTTTTGACCTGTAGAACTCCCTTTAGTATTTCTTTTTTTTTTTTAATTTTTTTTAATTTTTTTTATTTTTAAAGATTTTATTTATTTATTCATTTATCCCCCCGTTGCTGCTTGTGCTCGCTGGGTCAGCTAACCACGCCGTGCGGGCGGGCTTTCCTTCACCAGGAGGCCCCAGGAACCAAACCTGGGGCCTCCCATATGGTAAACGGGAGCCCTACTGATTGAGCCACAGCCGCTTCCCAAATATTTTTTTTTTTTTTTTTTTTACCGGGAGGTCCCAGGGATCGACCCCGGGTCCCTCCATATGGGAGACGGACGCCCAACCAGTTGAGCCACATCCGACCCCCCCTTTAGTATTTCTTGAAGTCAAGGTATTTTATTCATATATTCTCTTAATTTCTTTTTATCTGTGAATATTTTGAAATTTCCCTTATTTTTGAATTCCAATTTTGCTGGATAGAGAATTCTTGGCTGGAAGTTTTTATTCTTTTAGCAACTTGATGATGTCATACCACTGCCTTCTTGCCTCCATGGTTTCAGATGAGAAATCAGTACTTAATCTTACTGAGCTTCCCTTGTATGTGATGGTTCTCTTTTCTCTTGCTGCTTTCAGTATTTTCTCTGTCTTGAGCATTGGACAGTTTCACAAGAATATCTCTTGGAGTAGCCCTGTTTGAATTTCTACTTTTTGGGGTGAGCTGTGATTCCTGGACATGTGTGTCCATATCCTTCAATAGGGTTGGGAAGTTTTCAGCCATTATTTCCTCCAACACACCTTCTGTCCCCTTTCTCTTCTCTTCTACCTCTGGGATTCCTATAATACACATGTTTGTGTGTTTCATGCTGTCATTCAAATCCCTGAATCCCTGCTGGATTTTTTTTTTCTATCTTTTTATCTATCTGTTTGATTTCAGCTGTACTGTCTTTCACATCATTGATTCTTTCCTCCGCATGTTCAAATCTGCTGTTATGTGCTTCCAGTGTATTTTTAATTTCTTGTGTTGTGCCATTCATCACCATCATATCTGTTATCTTTTTATGTGTGTTTACAATTTCTTCACTGTATTCTCTTAGTGTCTTCTTAAAAGCCTTAATCTCTTCCTTCACTTCATTAATTTGATTCATGATATTTGTTTGGACATCTCTGAATAGTTGTTCCATGTTCTGCATCTCTGCCTGCTTTTTAGTCAGTTCTTTGGACTGGGCCATCTTTTCCTGTTTCTTAGAATTGGTTGTAATTTTTTGTTGGTTTCTAAGCATCATTTTATCTTGATGGTTTTGTTCTGTTGGTTTGCTTCTCTTTGTAATCTAGGGTTTTATTTTTTTATTTTTTGTATTTGCATGTGTGGTAAGTTTTCACTTTGACACTTCATTCCTCTTATTCTATTTCCTTTCTATTGTCTATGTTCACTTGAAAAATAAAATTTAGGACCAGGGAGAAAAAGGATAATAGTAATAATAATTGGAAAATGTAGAAGAGCAGACATGTAAGACCTAGGAAAATGAATAATTAACTTGAGTAAGAAGTGCAGAGGAATAAGAATAATAAAGTTGAGTACAAACAATAAGATGTGAAATCAAATAGAGAAAAATATATGGGATAAATTAGAAGGCTAGAATGATGAAAAGTAAGGCAAGAGGAAAAAAAAAGACAATTAGAACAAAAGAAAAAGTAGAAAGAAAACAGAGGAAAAAAAGAGAGAGAGATATAAAGACAAGGAAAATAAAAAACCAAACAAAAAGAAGTGGAATGTAAGAACAACAGAAAGCCGAAGATAGAAAGATGAAGGATGGAAAGGAAATAGCATAGGTAGATAAAATTGGGGGAAAAAAAGGAAAATAAAGGAAGGGGAAACACATCAAAGAAGCAACAAGACAGAAGCAACTGATTTTTAAAAAGGGAGGAGAAAGAAGATAAGGAAAAAAAAAAAAACAAGCAAAGAAACAAAAACCATAGAAAAACAACTTTCCTTCTTAGGCCCTTAAGGAGCTTCTCAAGCTGCCAGTGTTCATCAATCAATTACCCTGCAGCCTGCCCTCTGCAGATTTTGAACCAGGTTTTAGCAAGTAAACTAAGTTGAATTTAACAGAAGGAAACTTTTTAAAGAAAAATAAAAGATCCGAGAAAAGCTAATACAAAAAGAATGTCTATATGTTCCCTGTCCTAAAGTATCAGCTGGATATCTGATTACCCCTGTGGATCACTTCTCTAAAAAGAGCCGGGAACCAAACCAGGGACCTCGTATATTCAAGAGAGGAACTCCTCCACTGAGCTAAACTTTCTCCTTGGGTCAGTTAGCTTTTCAGAAAGCTATGCACCCACTATCCCTTGGGCAGCTTAGAATCTTTGCAGTTGGCCTGTCTGTTCCTGCCCCCTTTCTATTCTAATTGCTTTCTCTCCCAGGGCCACTGGGCATGACAGCCTGTGTGAGCGGATTCCCCCTCCTCTATCCTGGTCAGGTTGTTGTCCCTTCTGAGATTCAAAGGAGAGCTTGGAGACTGAACTCACCACAAAGAAACCACTCTTGACCCTCTTCCAGACCCTTCTTCCTCCCAGGGGACTCTACCTAGGCCCTAGAAAGCTTATTGAGGCTTCCTACCACCTGCCTCCCTTATGGGGGTTGGAATTTTGATAGTTTTCAGCATATGAGCAGTCAATTGTCTGTCTCTGCCCTCTCCCCACCCAAGTTCCTCTCTCCCAAGGTGGCTGGGTGCCTCAGGCAGCCTGAGCAGATTCCCCTCCTCCCTCTTCCTGGGGCCACCTTGGTGCTGGCCGGTATGCTCCTTAAAGTTCAAAAGGGACCCAGGTAACCAAACCTACAGAAAGGAAACCCCTCTCCATCCTTCACTAGAACCCTCTCCCTCCAGAGAATTCTCCCTCCCCTTCGGTGGCTGGTGAGAGTCAGGGCATTCACAGAGGCTTTTTGCCTTGAGGGTGGAGCTTAGCCATCCACCATTTCCAGCCACAAGGGTGAGAAACTCATGGTTTTCCCTTGGGCTCTTTATCTCTTCGTCTAGTTCCTTCTAGATCGATGCCCTGAAGCCTCCTGCTCTGTGGGTTCCCAAAGCAGCTCACTTGGGTAGGACTTTGCCTCTTCTCAGCAGTTTTTTTGTGAGAAAGTTGGGGAGTGCCCACCTAAGCTGACACCATCTTTCCAGAACCTTAAGAATCCTCTTCTTTTACAAAGTGCTAAGAATATGGTGATATATGGGAAAATTACAAAGACTGTATCTTATGGATGATAAGTTAACAATAATATTGTAATATTTTGCAGCAACAACAAGAAGATATTTTTGAATACTAAGGTTCAACAATAAGGGAATATAAAGGGGTATGTGATTTTTCCTTTTGAAGTAATGAAAATTTTGTAAAATTGACAGAAGTGATGACAGCACAACTTTGTAATGAAAGTGAGAGCCACTCAGTGTACACTTTGCATGGTTTATACAAAGCAAGGGACTATATAACACAAAGAACCCAGTAGTGGATGACAGATTTTGATTAACAAGACAAATATGAGAACATTTTCTCCTGAAAAATAACAAATATATAATACTAAATTAGGGTGTTAATTGATGGGGTTGGGTTAAAAATACATCAAATGTAAGATAAGCCCTATTGTTATTAGTAATATTTTGATGATGCTCTTTCATAGTTTGTAACAAATGTATCACAACAATGCAATGTGTTGGTGGCAGGGATATGTATGGGAGCCTTGTATGATGATATGCATGTTTGTTTTATAAATTCAAAAACTTTACTATACATTTATTACATAAGCTTATGTATGAATGATCTACTTTAATAAAATTTTATTAAAATAAATAAATTAGTTAATTGTTATTTTCACAAAAAAGATCGATCAAAGACCTAAATAAAAGAGCCAAGAACATAAAGCTCCTAGAATATAAAATGAGTCTTCCTCAAAATTAAAAACTTTGGTGCTTTGAATGTTTTCATCAACAAAGTAAAAAGGCAGCCTACTGAATGAATGAAAATATTTGGGAAAGACTTATCCTATAAGGTTCTAATATCCAATATATATAAAGAAATCTTACATCTTGAAAATAAAAAGACAAAACACCCATTTAAAAAATGTACAAGAGATTTGTATAGAGACTATCTCAAAGAGGAATTTAAAACAGCTTTAAAAAGCATGTGTAGTTGCTTAACATCACTAGCTATTAAGGAAAAAATCAAAACTACAATGAGATATCATCTTACAAATATTGTACTGGCTGTTCTTAAAAAAAAACTGAAAACTACAAATGTTGAAGAAGAGGTGGATGTATAGGAACATTCATTCTCTGCTGGTGGGAATGTAGAATGGTGCAGCTACTGTGGAGGACAGTTTATCAGTTCCTCAGGAAGCTATGTATAGAATTGCCATATGATCAGGCAATACTACTACTAGGAATAACCCAGAAGAATTGAAAGCAGGGACTTGAATGGGTATATGCAAACCAGTGTTCATCACAGCATTATTCACAATTGCCAAGAGTTGGAAGCAACCCAAGTCCATCAACAGATGAATGGATAAACAAAATGTGGTATATACATATGATGGAATATTACTCAGCTGTAAGGAGTGAAGTATTGACATATATGATAACATGGATGAATCTCAAAGACCTTTTGTTGAATGAATGAAAGCCATCACTAAAGGACAAGTATTGCATCACTGATATGAACTAAGGATATTGAGCAGACTCACAGAGTTAGAGTCTGGAAGATAGGTTAACAAGAAATAGAAAGGGAGTAGAGAGTAGTGAGCTGATACTAAATCTGGGCAGAATCTGTAAGGTGGATGGGTTGATGGTGGTGCAGTGAAGTGAATGGGGTCAGTGATGATGAAGTGTTGAGTGTGAACAGTTTTGGGGGATGGATTGGGCTATCCATAGAACTGGGAGGAGGGATAGAGGAAGGAACTGCTAAACTTTGGGGAAGTAGAAGACTGTGGTTGAGAATATAAGTGTGGGAGTGTTCTTTTAGCAACTGTGGCAAGGGAGGGTCACTGGTGCAGAGTGTCAGTGGTGAGGTGATGTGTATGGAAGGGTGCACCTGGAGCATGCCTCTATGGTATATGAATGTGTTCATGTGGTCATAGTGTGTTATCTCAGTGGGTGGAGACCCACACAATAACATACAAAATATTAAATTCCCATCCTGTGGGGTCCTGCTACATTCTGTAATAGAGTGGCAAGAAATTCTAGAGTACATAGATAGCACCTAATAAAAGAAAACAGACCAATATGTGAACCCTCAATATTAATGCTTGTACTTAGGAACCTATTCCTGTGTAATTGAAACTTAGTCTAATAATATCTATTGTATGAGGGTTACCTCCTGAAAGCCTTCTTGTTACTCAAATGTGGCCTCTCTCTAAGCCAAACTCATCATATAAACCCACTAACTTCCCCCCAAGAGTGGGACATGACTCTTTGGGATGAGCCTCCCTGGCACATAAGGATTATTACCAAGCACCAACCAGCAATGCGTTTGGAAAAATACCTTGAGCAAAAGGAGGAAAATAATAAATATAAGGAGTTTTTACAGCTAAGAGATTTCAAACTGAGGTCACGCTTATGCACGTTCCAGGCAGATCTCATTAATTGCCACAGTAAACAAAGCCTCAAATAGGAGTGCTCCTGAAGGCTCTAGAGACATCTGTACACTATGGACAAGACACATAATCACATGAAATAAGCACCTCATTGGTGGACCTTACCTTGGAATACCTGATAACCTATTTCCCCAATGTAATAGAATTAGGCTCATTTATATGAATATACTACTACTTTTATTTGAACATTTAATTAGCACTATATCCATTATATATATGTCCCAGAGACTTAAATCTTTAGTATTTTCATGTGCCAGTTGAGCCTTGAATCTCAGCAGAGTTGCAGCCAACACCTACTCTCCCGTTCATCGGACTCACCCATGAAAATGAACAAAATGATGGACAATCTCCATCCCCAAAAGTAGAAGATATCTACAACTGCAAGCAAGAGAGTTTCTTCACACACAAGAATTTCTTGACCCACAAAATCTAAGCCCCCTCTCAATCTGAAACAAATGTAGGCATTACCATCCCCAAATCCTCACGATTGAGGAATGAACAATCCTAAGGGGAGAAATGCAACTATGGACTAAGGTAGACTTATTATTGTACTATTGGAAGAACTTGTAACACTGATAGAAAGGTAGTGGTTATCAGAGATTCTGGGGGGCAGGAGGAAAGAATAGGTGGAACACTGGGCATTTTTATGTCATTGGAATTGTTCTGCATGATATTGCAATGACATATACAGATCATTATATATTTTGTCAAAACTTATATAATTGTATAGTGCAAAGTGTAAACCCCAATTTAACTATAGGCTGTGGTTAATAGCAATGCTTCAATATTTGTTCATCAATTGTAACAAATGTACTACAATAATGTAAGATGTTATTAATAGAAGAAAATGCAAGAAAGGAGAAGGGTGAGGTATATGGGAATCTAATATATTGTTGATGTAACTTTTCTGTAATCTAAAACTTCTTTAAAAATAAAGTTAAAATTTTTTAAATGGACTAAACATTCCAAATAAAACTGTGGCACCCATGTTAGGGAAAGACAGCTTCAATAGTTTGTTTGGTGTCTACTTTGTGTCAGTACTTAGTATTGACCAAAATATGTTTCATTCTTCTCATTGCTATGCCGTTCCATTCCATGACAATTTAATGATATTTAGTGTGGGAGTCCACTCAACTTGATCTGTGAAATTTTTAGGTTGTCAAAATTCCTCACAGAACCATGGTCTTTGCCAGTCTTAGATTGTCAATTAGGATTTTTTATGCTTTTCTATATTATAGTTTTACAAGAATTTTAGTAAATATTTCTAAGCAATTGCAGTAATTTCAACTTTACAGATACCATTTTCATCCAAATACTCTAGCCTATTATCATCCATTTTATAATTTGTATACTTGGTATCCTTGAGTTTTATTAAAGAAAAATTATGAAATACAAAAAACCTTTCCTATATCTTCTTAAAATGATTTTAAGATATGTTTCCCTACATTTAGATTGCAGTATTCTGCATATGAATTAGTAAATGAAAATTATCACAGAAATAAGTATAATTAATAGTACTATTCCCCTTTATACTACCTAATTTTAATTTAAATACCACTTGTATGAAGAGGTATTAACCAGTTAAGAATATTTAGAAATAGACTCCTTATATTAATTCTCCTTTCTCCTCCTTAATGTTATCCAAAGTGTTGTCAAGATTTTCCTGTGGATCTAAAAGTAGATTATGTATCTATGTGGATAAAACGGCATAATGATTAGGAGTTCACCCCTGGAAACAAAATATTTGTATTAAAATCTATAATTTATTAGCAATATGGGCAAGTTATTTGTTATATGCATCAGTTTCCACATTGGTAAAAGTAGATATAGCAGTAGTATCTATTTCACAGAATGACTGTGAAAATTAAGTAAGTTAATGTATGTAAAGCTCTTTGGAAAATGTGTGTCCCATATGAAGTAATAAATTAGTGATTGCTATTATTATTCAAATATTAATGACACAACATTCCCTTTTCTAAAAACAGTAGTCCTGACAAAGAAAACGTGTCCACCTTTTGCATTTTTCCTGTAAATATGACAATGATGATTTGATATATCCAATTCTTTTACTAAAAGGACTGTATAAAATTATATAATTTTGTAAAATTTCATTACATTCAATTCTGCTTTTGCAGTTGCTTCACCCTCCAGGATTATTTTCTATCTAATTGATAATTGTTATTTATAAAAATGGTACAAACTATATCTAAAGATATAAAAATATTAATTAAATTTTACAATGTGGGTATAAGTTTTGAAGATATTTGATAATTTTAGTATAATTCCAGCCATTATTATTGCATTGTTTGTGACTTTGAAATGTATTAGGGGAATGGTAGTATACCTCAACCTAGGGGATAGGTCCATTTTTTATGCAACAATTGCACATATGTTACTTGTAGAGGGGTGACTATTCTGGATTTTTTTTGTTTTTAAGCATCCTTATTAGTAAGTCAAATGACGTTTGGAAAAATGTTAGAAATTCACATAAGGAGGAAATAAAAAACCAAAACAAACAACAAAAGCAGCTATTGAGAACACTATTTTTGTGTTTAGATTTTTCTAAAAATTATGTAACAAATTTAATAATGTTTCAAATTTAGTAGATGAAGTTATGTTAACTTCCATAATACATCAATTCTGAAAAAATATTGTTAGTATAAATATTAGAATTACATTCTGATCTTGTTTAGAGTATGTTGTCTACAGCCCTGTTCCTTATCAAGCAAATTTATGGTACTATCCACAATCTTTTGAATATCTATTTGTGCTATCTAACAATTTCTCCAGTAAAAACTATGAAACCAGTTAAAACACATCAATAGAAATATGTGCAATTTTATTTTCCAACAGATTTGGTGTAAAAACTACAACAATCTATTCAGGATAATCTTTGAAGGAACTTCTCCTGCATTTAAAGCAAAAATAAGTTTATAGTGAATGTATTTATAAGTTTAGGTAGAAATAGTCCATACCATAATTAAAGGTAAGCTAGTTTCCCAAAAACTTGATTATGTGAACTGATTTTATATCCATTTTCATGGTCCCTAGACTTTTGTTTTCAGCATGTTCTATTGAATTTTTTCCTCATATTTGCTTGACAGACTATATTTTGGATCTTATTTGACAAAATGGCCTGAAGCCATGTAACTTGAAAGCTTTATTGGAAGAAGAAGTATTTAGTTTGCAGGATATGATGAAGGAAAACAAGCTGTTTGCTTGGAGGCAAAGTTTTTTAAAGTTCCTAATTAATAGATGTGAAAGTAACATTTTAGATTCAAAACTAACAGTGCACTAAATTATTAGCTTTGAGTTAGAAAACTTCAGAAAAACCTCTTGAACTCTTCTGTATTATTCAAATATGTTGAAAAATTAAATAATCACTATATTTTATCCTTCATATGATATATATTCATTTATATTTATACATATAGGTTTCTTTATTTATACAATTTGCCCATGGTTTATTGCCTGTTTTAAGAATAGCCATGACATTTTGTGCATTAACACTATTTGTGTTGAATAAAAAGTAAGACTTAATAATTGGAAAAATGATTTTATTTTATATTGTACATCCATATTCTAAACCACCTTTCTTCATTTTAGATCCATTTCATGCATGTTTATTCTGAACCTGGTTGATGTTTTCTGCCATCATGCCCTCTGTCAGAGTGCAGCAAGCATTTATTTCCTCTGGTTTCCCTCTTTTCCCTATTTCCCACCAGCAGCTAAAGGGAGTTATATATCCTTTAGATGATCTATGCAGCCCAGACATTGCATATCGTGCAAGTCTGGAGTTGCTATCTAACTTATTAAGGCAAGTCTTATACCTGGTCTACTCTACCCTCTCATCCCATGATCACACTGCTTCTTCAGAGACGGATTTGAGAAGAGATGCAAGCAGTGTAGTCAGCTAAGAAAAAAGCCTCACACACACAGATCCCCGGTGGGTGTGAGTATGAGGAACAACTAAGTTCACATTTGGCTTCTGGAGGATTAATGTACAATGGAGGACTCTTTAACTTACTCCTGACTCAGGTGCATATTTTTATCTGGGGATGGCATTTTAAAGTATGAGGGATGCTGCTTTCTTAAGGAAGAGGCAAAAACTGTAAATATTATGCAAAGGCAGTTTTAGTCAATCAAATGATTTTCAGGTTATATCAAATGATTATAACAATTGAGCAATCAGAGAAAAGAAGAGTAATTAATTAAAGATATAGGAAAGAATGAAAGTATATAAAACCACTCACCAAATCAGGAGAAAACACATCTGATCTCTCATGAGGCTGGGGAATCCCTTTGCAGCTGATCAGAGTCCCAGTTGGTAAAATAGTCCCAGACAGAGCGTTCCCTCCTGGGTGAAACTTCTACTAGTAGCTTGGGGCTATCACTTTTAAGGGATTCTGAAACTCAGAACTCCAATGAATCTTGCAACTCGTGAGGAATGACCTTATCAAAGGTAACAGAATCCATCCAGTGGAGGGTGGCTAGCCCTCCACAGGAGAGATGCAATGTCTCGAGGGGTCTTTTGTTCTATTCTGTTCATGGTACACTAAACAGGAACATGAGGGTTTTGATATACATAAGCTTTAACTTAATGTTACACAAACAAGACATGCAAATACCACATCTAGTAACTTGTTCCTTTTAAACATTTGTTTTTTGGGTAATGAATGATGGCGTTGCCTGCATAGCAGCATTATAACATTCCAAAGGACAAGTTAATCATTCACAATTCTAGGCTGAGACTATTGATTAGAAAGTTTATGAATTCAAAATTCTTAATAATAATTTTCTTATAGTACATGAGATGCCAACTGTAGAAGAAGCTCATAATTCTCCCCCCACATTCTCTCAATCCTTATGATTTTTGTGCATGCTGAACTGACTTTCAATAGCCAGCAAAGGAGTCTTATCATCAGGGGTCTTCTCTGACTGTCAAAGCCCTTTCTGCTTAGTGTCAACAGTCAAAAACTGATGGACTTCTAATGCCCCAGGGGGAAACCCTCAAATAATGGCTGACAGGAATTAATATATTAGACATCCATGGTTTCTCAGAGGGCAGATGAGATAACTCTGATGTATTTTGTCTACATATACAGCATTTCCCTATGGAACTAAGCCTCAGTAAACCAAGATGCTTGTTGATAACCCACTTGATTGGCTTCTTTCCATTGCCTGTCTCAATTACTACTCCCTTTCCAATATTTCCTTGGGTCCCTTCCCAAATAAATTACTTATATTTAATTCTTTGTCTCAGCATTTGTTTCTGGGAAACCTGATTTCTGGGGACCCATGGAACACTGATTTCTGCCCTTTTCCCTAAGAGGGACATTAATATTACTTTTGGAATGGAGAATTTGATGAACTGAATTCTTTATTTCTTGGAATGCTCCACAAGACACTAGAAATCTCACCTAGTTGGAAGGACCCTGTATTTTTGTTAGGTTTATCCCATCTTCTGATGCACAAATGTCTTACTAAGAAGTCTAGAGCAATTGCTACTTCTTGATCACTAGGTCCAATCAGCATGATATCATCAATATCATGGAAAAGTGGGACGTCTTGTGGGAGAGAGAAATGATCAAAGTGCCTGCAGACAATATTATGACATAGGGCTGGAAAGCTGATATGCCCCTGAGGTAAGTCAGTAAAGGTATATTGCTGGCTTTGCCAGATGAAAGCAATCCATTTCTGGTGATCCTTACTAATGGCAATTGAGGAAAAAGCATTTGGCAGATCAATAGCTGAGTACCAGGCACCAGGTGATGTGTTGATTTGCCCAAGCAATGATACCACATCTGGAACACCACTTGGTTTAGTTTATGATAATCCACTGTCATCCTCCAAGATGCATCTGTTTTCTGCACAGGCCAAGTGGGAGAGTTGAATGGGGATGTGGTGGGAATCACTACTCCTGTATTCTTCAACTCCTTGATGGTGGCACTGATCTCTCCAATCCCTCAAGGAATCTGGTTTTGCTTTTGATGTACTATATTACTAAATGGGAGCTGTTCTAGTGGCTTCTACTTGGCCTTTCCTACCATAATAGCCCTTATTCGACAAGTCAGCGATCCAATGTAGGGATCTGCCAGTTACTGAGTATGTCTATAGCAATTATGCATTCTGGAACTGGGGAAATAACCACACAATGTGTATGGGGGCACACCGGACCCACTGTGAGATGGACCAGACCTAAATCTCCATTGATTACCTGACCTCCACAAGTCCCTGCTCTGACTGGTGGACCACAGTGAATTTTTGGGTCTCCTGGATTTAATGTCACTTTTGAGCCAATGTCTAATAATCCCTAAAATGTCTGATTATCTCCTTTTCTCCAATGAATGGCTACCCTGGTAAAAGGCCATAGATCTCTTTAGGGAAAGATGGGAGTGTACAAATTTTTGGCAGTATAACAGGATCCTTCAGCAAGGGACCTGACTTTCCCCTCATTCAAGGGACTCTGGGTCAGTAAACTGTCTCAAATCTGGGAATTGATTAAGGAGCTGTATTAGTCAGCCAAAGAGGTGCTAATGTGAAATAACAAAGACGGGTTGGTCTTTATAAAGGGTATTTATTTGGGGTAGAAATCCACAGATACCAGGCCATAAGGCGTTAAGTTTCTTCTCTTACCATAGTCCATTGCCATGTTTTAGAGCAAGACAGCTGCCGGTGTTTGCCAGGGTACAGGCTTCTTGGGTTCCTCTCTTCCCAGGGCTGCATTTCTCTCTGGGCTTAACTCCTGTTTCCTCCACAAGGTCAGCTGTAGACGATCAGGCGAACAGCTTGCTTCTCTTCTCCTGGGGCCTTCTTTCCAACATCAAAACTGCTTCTTAAAAAACTGCTTCTACTCTGTTCTTGCCATGCCTTTTATATTTGAGTCCCTACCCACCAAGGGGTGGGCTCAACACCCTATCATAACTTAATCATGCCCAGATTAACAGATCAGTTTACAAGCATGATCCAATTATATTTTTGGAATTCATAATTACATCAAATTCCCAAATGGCTACAGGGGCCATGACCCTCAGTTTCTGTAATTCAAGTTAGGGTTTTGTTCACTTGACCTAGAACACTTTTGGTTATACAGATCAAGTAGAAATTTAATACACCCCCCCACCAATTTTACTTCTAGGTATTCCATGGTCTATTAGCCAGAGACATAGGCCTATGTGATTCAGAAACTTTTCATTGCTACTCTGAGTTTCCCTTTCATTTTGGTAGCCATGCCCACCTTCTCTTTGGTGATTAAGTGCTGCTACTTCCTGGGATCCAATCATCCTCATATTGTTTAAAGATTCTAGTTCTCTGACAGCAGTTCCCACATTAAAATCAGACCTACAAAGAAGAACACCACAAAACTCTTCAGGGAAGATGGAGTTAATCTCACAAATATATTCCTCCTAGTTCTGGTGAAAGGTGTGTTTTCTGGACATTCCTGGTGTGGATGGGCAGGTGTTTGGATCCCCTTATCTACAGTATACCAGGTAAATTGCTCATTTCAACCTTAGGCATTGTAAGCCATCTTTTGGTCCATGTTTCAGCCAGCCCCCTGAACAATACATTAGAGCCCTTTCTAATCCCTAGAGATACAACATTGAATCTGGAATCTCTGCTCAGTCGGCCTATATCTACTGATTAATCCTAATCCAACTTTATATTCTCTCCACCATTATCCCATACCCTTATATCCATTCTGACACATATTTCCCTGATTTCTGTCTAAATAAATTGGAAAACTCAAGCAATTCTTTAAGAGTATAACATACTTCCTCATAGGTCACAATTTGTACTTCACCTTTGACGTCTTGTTTTGACTTTAATCTAGTTATGATTTTGGAAGAGAAGAAGGGTGGTGGGGCAGAGTAAGGAGGAGCAAATGTCAGCTCATGTCCTTGCTTTCAGTTCTTCTGAATATATTCCTAGTAACGGGATTGCTGGATTGTATGGCAGGTCTATGCTCAGCTTCTTGAGGTGCCATAAAAATGACTTCCACAGAGACTGTACCATTCTACGTTCCCACCAAAAGTGAAGGAGTGTTCCTATTTCTCCACATCCTCTCTAGCACTTGTAGTTTTCTGTTTTTTTAAATAATGGCCATTCTCTAAATTATATCTCATTGTAGTTTTGATCTGCAGTTCCCTAATAGTTAGTGATGTTAAGGATCTTTTCATGTGCTTTAGGCCATTTGTATTTTCTCTTTGGAAAAATGTCTATTCAAGTATTTGGCCCATTTTTAATTAACACTGTGCTTTTCAGTCAATGAAAATATTCAGTATAGAAAGAAAGAATTATAACTTCAGTTTGTGTGCTAGCCAAATACATTTGAAAATGTAAATTATGTAAATCTGTTTTAATATATCTTACTTATTTTAAAATGTTGATAGCCAAACAAGAATGTTAGTTTCTTTTATGTAAGAAATACAATTACCCACCCATTAAAATCTTCAAAACATATTTTATACTCACTCTGTATTACTTTGTACATAAACATCTGTGGATTTTTAGACTTGGAAAGGTATTAGATTGTTTGTATCAGTCAAGCTAGTTTATACTACAGTACCAAACAACTCCATGTTTAAAATAACGATGGTTTATATTTACTCATGTGTTCTATCCATCATGGTTTGGTTGGAGACTCTGATCAAAGTCTCTTCTCCCCCAGGTCTCAGTCTGCCAGAGGCTCCAATTTCTTTATTTTTAAGTTTTATTTACATACACTCCAACTTCTTGACAAGTAGCTAAGAGATAGACTTCAGGCACATAATAATTTGGCTTAATGGCAAGGATATGTGTTAGATTTAAATGAATGTTTTCAGTTTGTCATGATTCATGGTCACAAAGGATGCTGTCAAAGATAGCACAGCCTTGGGTGCCAAGCAGTAGCTATAGTGGCCTGTTCTGATGGTACATAGTTCCTGATAGGCAAATCCTTGCAGAACTCCAGGAAGACGGGTCTGGTGACCCCAGAATTTACTTCATTACTATAAAGTGAGGTCTTAATTTAAAGCCTGTGGGATTCTCTGATTCTGTAATATCTTGTGGCATACTCAAATAGCCAGATAAACCACAGACTTGATATTATGGCATTATGATAGTACGGTAGGATATAATATAAACTTGAGAACAACTACCAATAAATAAAATTGTCTTTACCATAAACAGTATACAAAATTCTAAGAACTAAGTGGTAGAATTTTCTTTCTTCTCTCATTTTCTAAGCTACTTTGCAGTCTGGCAACAATTTATATGTAGTGAATTGACTGCTTGTATTTATCATTTAGTCCACAAAGATGTAATATATACATGAATACTATTTAGAGGTAGATGCAATTGCATTAGAATTGGGAGAAAAATGATCTCTGAATGACAAGTAGTTTTTAAAATGACCTCATAAAATAATTTCTATGTACCTTATTCAGGAATGAATTGAGTCACATTTCCATTAGGAATAGGTAAATGTGTTTTAAGTTTTGAGTGTATTAGGGATATGTTAGAGAATTTTAAAAATCTATATACCTATTTATTTCCAGTAAGTAATTCATGCACCAAAAGGAAAATATTCTGAAGGGTGTAAAGTAGAAAGAGGGATAAAAACTTCTTTATTTCCTAACTATCTAAAGATAACTATTGTTTCCTGTTTTTCATGTATTTTATATATTCTCACAGAGCTATCCCATGTATCTATATGTATTTTATTTTATACATTCTTTTGTTTTTCCTCAATGTATATTTTTTCTCATATGTATTTTTAAGAGATCTTCTTTCCTTATTATTTGTCAAATTGCCTTATTCTTTGTAATGATTTGTTAATGTGGTATATTACATTAATTGATTTTCTAATGTTAACCACCCAGGCATACCAGGAATAAATACCTCTTGGTTGTGATGTATATGTCTTTTGTTATATTGTTGGATTCTATTTGCAATTATTTTGTTTAGAATTTTTGCATCTATGTTCATTAGAGAGATTGGTCTGTAATTTTCTATTCTTGTAGTGTCTTTATTTGGCTTTGGTATTTGGGTGATGTTGGCTTCATAAAAAGTTTTGGGTAATTTTCCCTCCATTTTAATTTTTTTGGAAGAGTTTAAGCATATGGATGGTTCATGATTTTTAATCTACTTTGTCAGCCTGTATCTTTTGGTTGGGGAGTTTAGTCCATTCACATTCAATGATATTACTGTAAATGTATTAATTAATTCTACTATTTTATTCTTTGGTTTTCATATGTCATATCTTATTTTCATCTGTATTTTTATTCTTTTGGTTATCCTTCCTGCTACTCTTTCTTCTATACTCTCCTTTAAGCCTCTTTCTCTCTGGTCTTTTTCTTTCAGGCTGTAAGGCTTCCTTTAATATTTCCTGCAAAGGTGGATTCTTTTCACAAACTCTCTTAGTTTCTTGTTGTTTGTGAATGGTTTAACCTCACCTTCATATTTGAAGGACAATTCTGTTGTATAAAGAATTCTGTTATTCTCTTTCAATATCTTAATTGTATTAAATCACTGTCTTCTTACCTCCATGGTTTCTGATGAGAAATCCACACTAGGTCTTACTGGGCATCCCTTTTAGGTAATGGTTAACTTATTCCTTTATGTTCTCCAAATTTTTATTTTTATTTTTATCTTTGATGTTTGACATTCTGAATAGTATGTGTCTTGGAGTAGGTCTATTCACATTTATTCTGATGGGGTATGTCAATTCTTGGGCATATAAGTTCATTTCCTTCATAAGAGGTAGGAAATTTTCAGCCATTATTTCCTCAAATACTCTTTCTGCCCCTTTCCCCTTCTTTTCTCCTTCTGGAACTCCCATGACACATATGTTGTTGCATTTCATGTTATCATTCAACTTCCTGAGCCCATGTTCAATTTTTTCCATTCTTTTCTTTCTCTGTTCTTTTCTCTCTTCTATTGCAGCTATTCTGTCTTCTACAACACTTATTCTTTCTTATTTCATTTGAGTCTTCTGTTGTATACCTCTAATGTGTTTTTGATCTCACCTACCAAGTCTTTCATTCCCATGTGCTTTGTTACTTTTCTATTCAGGTTTTAAAATTCTTCTTTGTTCTTAGTGCCTTCTTGATGTCCTCTATCTCTTTAGCTATATTGTCTTTCAATTCATTAATTTGATTTTGGAAATTTGTGTGAATCTCATTGATTAGTTATATTAAATTCTATGTCTCATCTTAATCTTTGACATATTCTTTTGCTTTGGCCATTTCTTCTATTTTCTTAGTATAGTTTGTAATTTTTTGCTGATGTCTAGGCATCTGATTATGATTATGAGTTTACTCAGAGACTCAATATCTCTTTCTTTCGTAAGGATTTAGTGGCAGGACATTGTGTGTTACTGCTGTTCTTTGATTCTTGGTTTAACCTGTTCTGGGTCTTTCTGATTGTCCCTGTATATTGCTCAAATATGGGTCCTGGTCCCAGTCATGGTTTGTAGACCTGCTTCTAAGTGTTTTGAGGAAGGAGGATATAAAGGCTGGAAAAAGTCTATCTTACTTATTTGTTTTTAATTTTTTCATTGCACTTCCTTGTTCCACCAGCAGACGGTGCTCTTTGGTAGCTCTGTCAGTTCAAAGCTTGGCTGGATTGTGTTTGCTGCAACACAGACTGGATCAGTGTGACAGAGGATCCTGCCTGGAGGCAAAGACCCTCATAATTCAAGCTTTTTCAGTGACAATTCTCTAACTTTTACTGGCAGCCCTCTCCCTTTTCCTGAGTAGGAAATAATCCAACTCCCTTCTGTGTCCTCAACAACCAGTACTGGTCAGTAGACAGAGAGATTGAGAAGGTCAGATCTCTTTAGTCCCATGCTAGCTTCCAAGGCAAACAGTGCGGCCCCACCTGGCCTAGAAGGGTTCCTGGGACACAACAGACCAAATTTGTGTGTCAAAAGCTGAGTCAGCTTTAGGCTGTGTTCCTCTCCCTTTTCCTGGAGAGGTGCATCCCTTGAGCCTCTTTTGTCTGTATCTACTGGCCAGAGTCCTGAGAATACAAAACTCTCTATAGTGTGGGAGAGGATGCCAGCAGTTGCAGCTGCTGCTTTTAACTCACAGTTTTGGTTGCAATTCTTTTCCTTTGCCCTTCTCTCTTATTCTCAGTGTCTGTCCAGCCTTCTCTTGATGTCCTAAACCCATTTTTTTTCCAGGATGTTTCTGCTTATCCTCTACCTGTTGTTCTGCAGGAGCAGAAAGTCCCATATCTTTCTAATCTGACATCTTCCCAGAAATGTTCAGGTAAATTTTGAAATATTTCTCAAGGAGGCATTCTCTGACTTACCCAAAACTAAGTTATTCATGCACTTTCCCTTGCCCTTTCTATATATTGTTATAACATTCCATGGCTTCATAATTTCGGAACCTTGATCGGTGTTAAGCTTCTTAACTTTTCCATTAGACCAAAAGCACTGTAGTGCACACAGCACCCAACCTTGTGGCAAAGAAGAGACTTTCAAAATATATATGCTGAATTAAATATTAATAATATCTAACATGAATTATTATGTATTAAACATTATCCTAAAATATAGATGGATAGATAGATAGATAGATAGATAGATAGATAGATAGATAGATAGATAAATAGATAGACAGACTTCAAATATACATTTTCTTGAAAAAGTGGGTGGTACAGGTACTACATTATCCCCATTTATAGATGGGAGAAACTGAAGAATAGAGAAATTGAACAACTTGCTCGTGATCACACAGCAAATAATGCAATATATCTCATTGAGTTATACTGAGGTTATATTTCAGTTTTTGTACTACCCTTTTGGAGATGTCAGACAGGTAGTTTGTAGCAAGACAGTGAGTCAGATCAATTTCAGAATCAACAAAAGAAAAGAAAATGTGCATTTAAAGAATATAACAAAAAGGCATAATTATATCAAAATTTAGATTAAAAATTTGTTTAAATTTATAATCTATGTAGTTTTCCCATATTTTGCTATGAAACTTAATTCAGGGAATTACAGTAAAGGGATATTTTCATGTTTATCTTTCAGTGTTCTCACTAGCATGAAGAAATTTTGTAATTGTCCCATTTAAGGTGCACAGGCATGCTGCATGATAAATCAGCTTTGAGTATCCTTCTGGGACTTCATAAAACTCACTATTCTTCTCCTTGAGTTTCAGGCCTGTGGCAGCTCAACATGGTGTTCTTTAAAGAGTGGAATCCTACTAAGATCACATCTGTTCCAATCACTTTCTCTTTGTTTTGAAGTTACTAAAGATAAAGTATTTGAATATGAATTAATACTTAAAATATTGCTTTAACAGCACTATGCATATTTTTCTGCATAGTAAATCTCTTGTTCAAAATTATCATTCATACTTATTTATAAGTAATAATTGCTAGCTTTAAAATGATTATCTCTTTACTCATGTATATAAATGCCAACTATGAATTAAAATTGACTAGCTTGCTAATATTAATGAGAACCTAAAAGAAAGGTAAATGTGGAAGATCAATAGAATTGTGGCCTGAAAAATATACCTATTTTATATACATATATATATGTATCTGGATACAATATAACATTTCTATAGATATGGTACTTAATTATGACATTAAATTAAAGCATCTCAAGTACATAACTTTATTTTCTCATGGTTATTTTACATGTTTTCTTCTATTCAAACTTAGTACAGGTTTTTATAAAATAATTACTCCATACAAGTAAAATCAGTAAATGCATTCCATGGAAGTCTGGTAAAATTCTTAACATGGTATGATAGGTTTATAATTTATCCAAAATTCATAGTAAATGCTTGTAGTAGGAAGGAAATATTCCTATTTTATTTAATGCCTATGGTAATGTTGAAACAATTGGACTGTAATGAATTCTTATTGTAATCATTAGTCATGTGGCAGAAATAGCCATCTCTTTACCCAAGTGTGTTCTCCCTTTCACTCATATTAATAACAGTGTCTGTCACTTTACTGCCCAGTGACACCATATCTTGGAATCATTCTTACAGTTAGGTGCAGGCAAGTTACTTTGTTATCTCTGAAGGAAGGCAACCAAAAATGACATGAATGATGTGTGATTGGCAGGAAAGGATACTTAGGAATAAGTCATTATTTCTCTATGATCTTCCTCCCTTCCTTTAAGTTAACGTAAAGTTTTGCATGTGATTAAGCTTCAATAATGCAGACAATATCACTTTCATATGAGTTGGCAAAAAAAAAAGAGAATAAAATAAAACAAACATATAAACAAAACTCCTAGAAAATGAAGGTAACCTAGATTTGTGAATGTTAACCTAGAACAGAACATTCCTACAGTAAAGAGATGTAAACTTCCATCTTACTGCTTATTAAAACAGCTTAACCTTTTACCTTAAATAATGCAGAGATCAACACTGTGGAATGTTGCCCAACAATAACATAAAATATTTTCCATTGGCTTAGTGATTAAGCAACAAGAAATCAGGCAGCAGATATGGTAGATGGGATAACTGTCACTAGCAAGAACTAGGAAGGCAGTCCAACCAAACAAATAGCTTTAGAAAAAATGGTTGAAATAAATATTACTGTGATAGCATTTATCAAGGTATTTCTGGGAAGGACAATTAGCAAAGTTACAAAAAAAAAGACAAAATGTTCTTAGTTTGCAAACAGATGAAAAAGAATAAAGTCTAGAAGTTAGGGGAATGAAATATTTGTTAATTCCAACTCTTCAGGAGCCAAAATGTGGGAGATTAGAATGGTGTTCACCAAACCACCAATCCTTTTCAAGTCTTATTATTTCAGATGGTTTCAAGACAATGGTATTTAATATGAGAAAGGAGGACAGACAGTGTTTCTCTTGCTATATAGCAAGTCATCCCAAAACTAAGTAACTTAAAACAAAAATGATTTATCAACACTCATGGTTTCTGTGGGTTGTCTGGGGTAAGCTGGGCTTTTTTATGTTCCACATATGTCAGAAGTCACTGACATTTTTGCATTCAGCTGGCTGGAGCTGAGGTATCCAAGAGGATCTTTTTTTTTTTTTTCCCAGGGTCTATATTCATATGGTCTTTAACAATTGAGAAGTCTAACCTGAATTTATTTTTAACATCACAATTGTCTTCTAAGAGGGGATATTTCAAGAACTCAAGCAGAGCTGTGTAAGCAGTTACCAAGCTTCTGTTCACACTTGCTAATGCCTCATTGGCCAAAGCCATGATCAAGTCCAGGGTCAATATTGTAGAAGTAAACAAAGTTGTGAATACCATGCTCTCTGTTTCACTGGGGACTACCCTCACAGGACTAGCAGAGCTAGTATAAAAAGGAATAAGTTAGATGTAAAAACAAGGTCTAGAGAAGAACTTCAGTAATAACCATTGATTGGCACATGCAACAGACTGGAAGAAAAGTTACTAAGCCTACCAATTTCCTGAGGAAATTCTGTGATCTAGGAAAAAATGAGTCTGGTCAGCAAAAGCCAAAAACAATTGGATTACTGTATTTTCACCCCCAGGAAGCAGTATGCAAAAGTTATCTGGCTCCAAATAGTTTATATTCCACAGTATCTACTTCAGTTATATTCAAGCAGGATATGGATAACGAAGAACATCTCAGAGGGAAGTGCCAGGACCATAGGAGACATGGAGATAGGATTTCCTTCTTTCCTTCTCTCCCTTCCCCCTCCCCTCCCCTCCCTCCTCCTCCCCTCCCCTCCTTCCTTCCTTCTTCCCTTCCTTCCTTCCTTCCTTCCTCCCTTCCTCCTCTCCTTCCTACTTTCCTTCCGCCCTTCCTTCCTTCCTTCCTTCCTTCCTTCCTTCCTTCCTTCCTTCCTTCCTTCCTTCCTTCCTTCCTTCCTTCCTTCCTTCCTTCCTTCCATGTCTTTCACTATTTTTCACCCTCCTGAGTAAGAAAGTTACACATAGATTTTCTTCAGGAAATGGCATAAGGTAGTAAAAATAGAAAAAAATATCAGAAAGAATGTGCTTTTAACTTCTTTTAAATTCTATTAAGTTCTGAACAAGGTTCTTAATAACTTGTCAGAAATTCTATTAAGTGCACAAATATTTCTTTAACTCTTCTGATTTTGAGTTACCATTTTAGGGATGAACAGAATTATTGAAAATACTGGATGTTGTTACTTATTTTTAAGCACACAGAGAAAATTAATTGTATGTAATGCAACCACCATGGAAGAAAAATAATTTCGTATGGTTACATTATCATTTCCTCAAAGCATTAGCTTCTGATGCAAAACTGTTTAAGCAATATGAGTTTTAGTTCTGAAATGTATTCATTTTAGACTCTTATTTATATACAAATGAATTAAAAATGTATTTAAAAGTACATAAAAATTTAATCTAATGAATTCAGAATTGATTCTAAAAAACATGAAATTATTTATTTTTCCACAGAAGGAATTTTTAAAAATGTATTATAATTCATGAAATTATTAAAATTTATTCTGAAGTTGCTTATTTTTTGAAATTTTAAAAACTATACTCTCATATAAAATGAGGAAATGAGAAAAGTTTTTCATTTTTATGGAAACAATTGCCTATTCACTTGAGTTTTTGTTTAATTACAGAATAAGATTTGATTTGTTTTTTTTTTTTGAAAGATTTAGCTTGCTGAAAACTTACATTTACAGTTATAAGAATTTTCTTTCACTATATTTAATGAAAGTAATTTCTGGTTTTGCTTCAGTATCAAATTATTCATCTGTGAAACCAATTGCCTACAAGATAATTTTACTAAATTCCTTTCTAATAAGTTTCATTATGTTTATTTATTTTAAATGAATAGAACTTATATTAAAAAAATGACAAAGGGGAGAGGAATTCTTTTGTATAACCAATATCTTAATTTTCCAAATTCATCCCAAACTGCACATAAAAATTGCACACCCAACAATACCGTTGTGTGATTGTTGGTTTTATATGTCAACTTGACTAGGCTATAGAACCTGGCTACTTAAACAACATTAACCTTGATGTTTCTTTGAGTTATTCTGTACATTTCCTTAGCATCTACTATCAGCTGACTTTAAGTAAAGGAAATTAACCTTGACAATGTGGATGATTTCATCCAATCACTTGAAGCTTTAAGAGCAAAACAGGTTTCCCAGAGAATAAGAAATTCCGCCACAAAATCTTGCCTGGGTTTCCATTTTGATGGCCTGCCTATAGATTTCAGGGTTGTCAGCCCAATCACATGAACCAATTCCTTAAAATCTCTCTCTCTCTCACTCTCAGAGAGATAGATACTGGTTTTGTTTCTCTAGAGAATAATGACTGATACATCTTGTATGGTTTTTCTCTCCTAAAACAGCCATATTCATCATCTATACACAGTGGGTATATTTAGTGAGACAATTTTAAAAAATCAGAGAAAGTCTTTTGTCTTATATACTACTCATTACATCACACTTAACATTTACATAAATTTCACTATCAAAGTATGTATCTATATCTTAAATTCAAAGGTATTTGTTTTATCAGATTTTATAATTTATAAGTATTGGTATTATTTAGAAAATAGTATCACAATTTATTTGTTCTTTTGATAGTCCATATATATGACTCTATTATTAAGATCTTTCTGAGCCAGTTTCTAAAAGGAGTCATCAACAGTAACATACATTGCCAACCTAATTTTTGTTGTCTGAACACAGAGGGAAGGAGATATTTATTTAATTATTTATTTACTTCTTTATCAAAAAAGTTTCATTGATCAGTTTGCATGTGTCAAGAATTGAAGATATAAAGACTAATAGGATAAACATAATTAATCTCAATGAAAGTATAATCTACAAAAGAAGTCAACAAACTATGGCCTATAGATTAAAACTGGCCCATGAATTTTTGTGGCAAATGAGTGTTATTGGAACACAATCATATTTTGTTGTTTATATTTTGTCTTTGGCTAATTTCACAATACAATGGTAGAGTTGAGTAATTCCAACAGAGACTGTATGGCCCACAAGTCCTAAAGTATTTAATATCTGGCCCTTTATAGAAAAAAGAATTCTTGGACTTTGAGGCAAATTCATAAACAAATAGATTTAATAATAGTTTATGTGTGCTGTGATTAAATTCTGTAGAGTATATGGTGGAAACACAAAGAGAGGTGTAACTAATGTAGCTTGATTATACAGAAATGATTTCATAGAGAAGATAAAATTTTAGATTTATCTTAAAAACTGAGAAAGTATGTGTCCATTAGTGTTCAGTGATTGGATGAAATATATTATTTCATTAACAAAAAGTACATATCCATCTGTGCTGCTTCTTGTGCATTCACGTTTGTAAGTGATTAGAGCCCAATTTACTACAGTGATGAATGTTGCAATGGAAAAACATATGAATATTACCCATAAGCTAATATTTGAAAGTGTTTCCTGAAATAGGGGCAGTCTGTAACAACAGTAATCTTCCACAGCAGGCTGAAAATAAACATGATATACAGAGATACCAGAAAATGAAATTTCCCAGTCAATGATATAAGGTTTATATGGAATATTAGCAAAATTGTTCCAGCAATTTTCTAATATATAATATCATATTTTCTTATATTTCACTTGTTTATGAATTAAATTGAGGAGTTTAAAGTTCATTAATAATTGGCAGTTAAAATACAAGTTCTACCAGCTCTGTCACTAATGGGTAAATTGAGCATAGTTAAAATGGACCACTTAAACTATCTGGAACTAAAACTTCCTCCAATATTCCTTAACTGACTTAAATTTAAAATAGTATGATTTTAGAATTTAGTACTGTGTTTTTAATAATAAAATCTGCATATTCTTAAACACACCAGTTAAAAGACAGAGATTGTCAGATTGGACAAAAAATATATACTGCCTAAAGAAACTAATTTTAAAAATGAACATAGCCAGATTAAAAATAAAATGATGGAAAATGATATGCCATGGAAACAGTAAGCAAAAGAAAGTTGGGGTAGTTATAATAATATCTTGAAAAAAAAACAGACTTCAGAACAAGGAATGTTTTGAGGTATTAAAGAAGGACGTTACATAATGATAATGTCAATACTCCAAGAGATTCTGCAGACCTAAATGAGTATGCACCTAACAATAGAGCTTTATCAGCAAAACTGACAAAAATGAATGGAATAGTAGACAAACCCACAATAATAGCAACCTCTGAAGTTTATCCTTCATAATTAACTACCATTGAGGCTGTATGATGGGTAATATTGACCTGGAATATACATATTCTAGCCTTTTACAGATCAAGACAGAAAAATAATCCAATATTTTTAAATAATTAAATTTTCCAAGGAAAATTACATATTGAAGGACTTGAGTATCTGAGTATCTTCATCTGACTTTCCATTTAATTGTCTTTTCCTTTCTTCCCTAATGTTGATTTGATTCCTTGGATAATCTCACAAATCTGGAAGTCAGGGTAATTAGCCACTTTGATTTGATGACTCATTGTAGTCCAGTCAAATATAAAAGCAGTAGAAACTTTTCCTAAATGTCTGTTCAACTAGAGACAAATAAAACCTTGAGAACTAGAGTGTTATGACTTTCAAAAGTGTGGCTCAGTCTTTTAGTTTATAATACCACCTTCTTGACTGTGCATGTAATCTGAGTCAGAATTCTGTGAAGATGTAATATATTAACACAGATGTGATAGACTTTTACTCTGCCCAGACTAATAAATCTCAAAGCATGAACAATTTACTGCCTGTTTTGAGATGTTTGTTTAAATTTTGAGATGCTTGTTTAAAGATGCAGAAATATGCATTTATTACAACTTTCCAAGTAATTCTTATGCATACTAAAGTTTTAAGGCCTCTGATCTTAGATAACACATTCCCTAGTTCTATTCTCCTATGACATTTTTTTTTAAATTTATTTTTATTGTGGGTAAAAATAAAAATTCTCACAATACATACAAACATATGCAAAATGATATATAAATATATATGCATATGTGTGCATTTGCTTACAAAAATGTTATTTATATATATATATATACATATATTTAAAGAGGTGCTTAGATTACCCAAAATATTTTGGGTAATCTCCTATGACTTTAGCTTAAACACATCTCTGATATATCTCTTTATCAAGCTTAACAAACAGAAAAAGGTGTGAGCCTCCATGTCACAAGAAAGAGTCTTGAATTATTCTTATCACCTTAATGTTTATATCTAGGGTATTTGAAGTTAGGCCTTCATGTAAATGTGACTTGTGAAATAGATCAATAATCATTAGCCTAGTTTTTAGATTCTCTTTTGTTTATCGTGGTCCTGGTATCACTATGGATTTGAAACTTTACAGACAGGATTTTAATATAATAATTTTTTTCAGATTTTTTTACTGGAGAAATGTGACCCAGTTACTCATAAATTCAGCTGCATCAAACCTTTTCTGAAAGGAAAGAATTTGAAATAACTGCTGGTATGTATATCTGATTTCTTTATATTTCATATTTGCTTATAATGCTATGTCTTATCTAACATTTAGTCCCTTCTACATTATAAAAATGGGCTAATATCAATTCTGAGTGCATTATAAATTCTGGATGCTGAATAACACACTCCTTGCTACAGCACTCACACATTATAACTATTTCAGGTCTCTGGCCACCTGGTCTGAATTTTCCCCACTCCCACCCTTTCTGGCTTCTGTCTTCTCAGCAAACCTCTTGGTTGAGACTATAATCATTTCGACAGCCAATCTCTCAGAGAGATGTAAATTGAAAAATCTGGATTCTCAAATATTCCACAATATTTACCTTGGCTTATAAACACAGAATTCCTCTTAAACATTTCATTTACATTGCCATTAAATTAAAATTAGTTATATATGTATATACACACACACACACATATATATATATAGCACACATAAAACATTTAAACCATGTACATGTGTTTTTTAGTAACTTGTGTTGTGCCAGATATTATTTTTTAATGATTTTATGTATTCCTATAATGGAATGTAAGCCTTTTTTACATCTTCTAAATACATGTAAAGAGACAATGTGTTTTAAGTAAATAATTCTCTACATTCTCACCCATCTCTGTCAAAAATAATCACAAGGTAGATAATAAAGTGACATTTCATTCAATATTGTATATGGAGTTCTAGTCTAAATTATCTAACTAGGATTATTGATTTGTTCACCAGAACTATAAAATTTTATGAATGCTACAACTATCACAATAAAAATTATTTCAGATTATAATTTCACTCTTCTGGTTTTTATACCATCTGTCTGAAAATGAGAAAGTTGAAAATGTGTTCATGTATCTAAATTTATTTACTTCTCAATTCAAGAACCAACTTTTAAAATCTATGTATATATAATTTAAAGAAAGAAACTGATAATTTTAGGTTTCTTTAAAGGAATGCCATTGCTGTTTGTATGTATCAGTGATGATGGGCTAGTCAGTGGCCTATTACTAGAACAATTATAAATTCAAAGTAGGCTAATAAGAGTTGACTGATATCTCACTGTAAATATTCTTAAATGATAATAAGTATAAAATTACTCATCGGTAGAGACTTATGTCATAAGCTGACTGTCTAAATGATGAATCTATAATGAAATTAAACAGAATTGAGAAAGATGGTTCTAGCTTTTGATAAATGTGCATATCTTCATAATCAGATAATAAGTCTGTTGCCAGGAAGATAAATTGGGATATAATAACTTTGAAAACTAAATCATTTCATTGTTTTGCATTTATGAGACATGGTAAAAAGCAAATTCGATTTTAATTTACCTAAAATTTTGCTTATTGTCTTCCTAAGCACTGATTAAACATGGAAAAGAAAATATTATCATTTTCTTTTCTCCTCATGTAAAAAGATTTATTTTGTGATGTAGATGTTAGAAAAAACTTTTGAAAACAAAATTTTGTAGCTAGGCAGCTTCTCTTGGGGAAGAAAGCAAATAAAACCACTTTTAAAGTGTTCCTGAGTCAAATAGCAGACATTAATGTAACAGGAAAGGAGAATGAAGCTATAAATTTTGTCTGAAATTCTTTATTTTTATATAAACTTATGACATAAAATCAGATAAGTATTATTGTTTATTTTGGGAAGACACTTGGATGTTTGTTATATTAGTATTCATTTTCCTATACTTATTAAAGGATTTTTATACAATTGAAGATCTAGAATATACCCAATATATCACTTGATTCACAATTTTCATTTTAAAAACAACGAAGAAACTGACACAAAGATAATAAATTAATGATTGAATATATACATTAACACACCAATTAATGGATAACTAATAGAATAAATGATTATATATGTATAAATATTTCTTATTTAAATCTTTCAAGAATATTTTACAATTATCTCCATAAAGTCCTTGTAGATCTTTTGTTACAAATATTTTTATTAACTTCATACATTTGGTGGCTATTATAAACTATTTAATTTTAAAAAATAAGTTTTCTGAACTTTCTTATAAAGAAATGAAATTTCTATTTAAATAACTATCTAAGTACTTTGCTATTCTTTCCCACTATTTCTAATGTTTTTCATGGAAGGAATTGTTATATTTTCTGTCAACAATTATATTTTTGGATGACTATGATTTTCTTTTTCTTCTATTTCCAATTCTCAATTTTTTTTTTTTAAATTTAAGAAGGGCTTCCAATTTTTCACTATTTTGCATGATATTTGATATTTGTAAGATTTTGGTGAATATATTTTTTGAGTTAAGGAAGTTTGCTTTTTACTTCTAGTTTATATTTTTCTAACAATGCTTATTGAGTATTAGTGAATGCATTTTCTATCTAAACTGAAATTAAAATGTGTATTTCCCCTTTTAAATTAGTAATGTGTTAAATTAAATGAATAGATTATCTAATATAGATTACTCATATTCTATAGATGAACCCTATTTGTATATCTTGTGATATCTTCTTTTTTGCTTTTTTATTATTTTTAATTCCTGTGTATTGTATAAGTATATGTGATAAGAGGGAGGCAGAGTGATGGGTAGGTAGAAGCTTCCAGGAGGAGGCTACTGAAAAACAGCCAATGCAGTAAGACAAGAAAATATGAAATAAAATGGCATATGAATTTTTAAAATAAATTCAATCAAATTATTGAACAAGTAAGCAAGTTCAGAAATGTGGAGTATTAAAAATAACCGTAATAAGAAAGACACCTGATCTATATAGAAGAAGACCTGAGTAAACAAACAGATATACCATGTATCTGATGGAAAGAAACAATATTTTAAAACTGACAATTCTCCTCAAATTATTTTATAAATTCAGAATTTATATTCATTGTTTGCATGAGTTTCATTGTTACCACATTTTTAGAAAGAAATTTGGCACTATCTACCACATTAAAAAGTATCCCCCCTTTGATCTAGCAATTCCATTTCTAGGAATCTATCTTTCAGCAATACTTAAATGAGCACAAATGTCTATATACAAAGTTCATTAAAATACTTGTGTATTAGTGTAAAATTGGAAATCATCTAATTGTTTTTCCATAGGTAAGGATCTCTTCATACTGTGGAATGTGAATGTGATTGCTAACAAGTTTCAGTCTTGTTAGCATTGAGAGCCTTTAGCAATCTATATACATTGACAAGAAGAATTTCTGAGATATTAAGTCATAGATTACTATGTAGAGTATGATTCAAGTTATGTAGAAAACATAACCAGACGATATGCATCCGTATATGTAAATGAATGGGGGAAAAAAATGACCTGGAGGTTCTCTAATTCCTGTGAGATTTGGGGCAAGGTTAAATGGGGAATAAATTTTCTTCTTCAAATGAAAGCATATTGAGTTTATTAATAAAAAAGAAGAATAATAAAGATTAATTAAAAAAAAGGAATAATAAATATAATTTTTTATAGGAACTATACCAAAATAGTTTTGGTACATGATTGTTTCAAAAATTAATTCTTAAGTGACACTACTATTTTTATGGCAATAGTATAGTCATCAACTAAAAGCCAGATTATCATTTCTATTTTTTTTTATTAGAAAACTTATGAGTTTACAGGCAGTCATGCATAAGATACAGGATTTCAACATACCACATGTGGTAGCTTGAGTTTTTTGTGGACACCATAAAATTATATTCTTAAAGTGAACCCATTCCTGTGCCTGTAACCCTGTTGTAGAGGGAGCTTTTTGATTAGATTTAATTAAGGGATCTTTTGATTAGATCAGTTTTGATTAGATCAATTCAATTAAGGGTCTTTGATTAGATTGCAGCACTCAAGGTAGGTCTTAATCCTTTACCAGAGTCTCATATAAATGTAGGAGATGGGAGAGGAAGAGCTGCCATTTTATCCTACCATGTGAGAGAGTTCTCCATGATTGCCTGCAGCCACAGAAAGACAGAGAACCCCAAGGGGCTGAGAGAGAGGCTGGAGCCTGGAATCAGCAGAGCAGTTAAATCTGAAGCAACAAGGCCCAGAAGAGAGGGGAGAGATGAGCCATGTGCCCACTCACCCACAGGTGAGCTCAGAGAGAAAGTGAGCTTAGAAGGGAAGGCCGAGCCCGGCTGCCATTTTGTCTTGCAGCAGTCCAGGATCACCACCAGCTGATCTTAGGTGAGAGAGCATCTCAGATGATGCCTTCATTTGGACATTTTCACAGCTTCAGAACTGTAAGACCTTACCCTAATACATTGCCATTAGTAAAGGCAACCCATTTCTGGTATTTTGCATTGACAGCTTTTAGCAAACTAAGACACTGCACCATTATTAACACCTTTCATTAGCATTGTACACTTGTTACAATTGATGAAGCACATTTTTATAAATGTACTATTAACTATAGTCTATGGTTTAACATAGGGGTTGCTCTTTTTTTTGTGCGTTTGCATGGATTTGAAATATTTTTTCTAGTAATATATATACAACCTAAAATATCCCCTTTAACCACATTCAAATATATATTTCAGTGCTGTAAATTACATTAACAATATTGTGCTACCATCATCACCATACTTTTACCAAAACTTTTCCATTGTCCTAAATAGAAACTCTGTACATTTAAAGATACATTTGTGCTACTTATCTTTTTTTTTTTTCACTCATTTTAAGAAACATCTATACTACATCTCTTCTACCCATTGTAAGATGCATTGAACTACTTATCTTTCACCCAATACTTCCTTAAGGACAGAAGTTCATCCGATTGAGTTATGTACTTTTACATTATCCGAATATATCATAATTATATTATGTGCTCATAAGTAGATGAATTTGTTCAATTCTTAATGATTTTTTATCTTCTTTCTCTTTTTAAGTTCAAAACTAATATTTTTTTACACATTTAGCATGTGCCAGGCACCATATAAAAGTTACTGGGCTACTGTTTGAACATATCCATCATAAATTCTGTCATCATCCATATTTTGAATTTGAAGAAACTAAGGGTTAGCGTGCTGATGCAATTTTCAAGATCACAGAAACATTAAGTAACAGGACTGAGGTTTTTCTTGTGAAGAATTCTGAATTACAGCACATATTGCCTCTCATGATCAGTCTGAAAATGTATTTGCAAACCCATTAATTAAAAAATTATCTTCACATAGTACTTTAAAATTACATCTATCCACAATTTGCGAAGTGAATGATAAAAGCTGACCATAATTCAAAGGCAGTTAGTTCTGCAACTAGACATATTATAATACTGGGTAGTTTTTTACAAATAAAAAGATTTCATATTTTCATTTGGCAATAGTGTTGGAGGTATTTGATGATTTCCTCATGATATTGGAATATAATTGCAATGGCAAGGCATTGCAAAGAAAAGAGGAAAATCAATAAGTTAAAAAAAATAACTATGTAGGAAAAACCTTAGGTTCATAAATTGTTCAGTAAACCATATTATCTCTAACAAATTGCTGGCTTCAATTTGAATTGCAAATCTTCCTTTCTGAGTTTTTTAGAAGTTTTAGACTTTGAAGTTTAAGAAGACTTTAAACAATGTTATTTAAAACTTTGAAATCCATAATTTTTCTTTACAACAAAATTTGTAATCATTTTTGACAAATTTTGATATAGATTTTTGAACAGTAAATATGGGTATCAGTGTTACAGAATGACATGGTGTTTGCTTTATTTGCACACAATCAATGCTTTTCATTATTTTGTGAATGTGCATTTTGCCCATTACTATGCATAAACTATTTAGGCCACTTCCTTTTGATATATACCTCATTAATTATTAAAACATTTAGGGAATTCAAAATTTTGTTTGACTTTGCTACATTATTTGACACATAAATGAATATTAGATTTATTTATCATGCAGTATGAAATGTATTCATGCCTGGTTTTGTTCATTATTCTAAGAGTGTATAGGTCATGCAGAAACTGTACATCAAAAAGGAGTAAGAATAAAATATAAAACAACTTTCTAAAATTAAGAACTGTTGATATAAAATTTCATAGATATGTTTGTTTCCTTTTAGTTCTTGTTTCTAGATATTCCACTGCTAATATTTCCAAATAAAATTTTTTGTAATGATTTTCTAAATGTATTTCTCTGTCAAATCAAACTCACATTTGATGACTAATTACCATTTAATAATATCAGCAACATTGATTTACCCATCAATGTAATATATACTTTTTAATCTACTTATTATTGTAGCTGTTTTAGATGGGAGATCACTCTATTGGCATTGGAATTATTATTTACTATACCTTATTAATATTTTTCAAAATTTCATGAAGAACACAGCTTTTGGAACAAATTTTGTAATGCATTTCTATTAACACTTTTTCAATTGCCTTGTTGTTTTACTGCTATTCTCAAATGCTTACAACTGACGTAGTTTCATTCTATCCATTCGTTAATAGTAACTACCTATCAAGAATAAGAACGTTCTGTGTATAATTCATTTTAAGTTAAATTTGCCAAGTCTGTGCTTTTGAATTTTAATAGTGAGAATATGCCATTCTGCTCCAAAAAAGAAAATAAATTATAGCTCTTTGAAAGAAAAATTTGATATAAAGCAAAATTATCTGTACTTAAATTAGTGCTTTTCCAAGCATCTAATCAATGTTTCCTACAGATGTGTCTATATACAGATAGAAGAATTTTTCAAAGTGTTGTGTTTTGCTACAGTTACATAAAGCCAACCTTGTTTCAAATTATCTCATTGTTTCTGAGAGATTTATTTTCATTCTGATTGCTCATGAGTTTTTTGGAAGTTCCAAGTAGTTACTTCTTATTTAGTTAGAACATATAATATGCTTTCAGAAAGTTATAAATTTTGTTTACTCTGTTTCTTCTTGCATCCAATTATTTAATCATCGAAAGATCATTGGCCCTCCTGTTTTATTCTCCCCATCCCCATTATACTTCTCATGGCTGTATACATTTACTAGATTCTTCCCCCACCACCTATAAATACATAGTTATTGTGTATTAATATTGTAAGCCCTAAGGTAAACATAGTAAACTAAGGTGACCGATTTGTTCAAACACAAATTTGTCTATATATCCGAAATTGGATTCACCAAAATATGATAAAGTAGCAGAAATCTTTCTAAATTCTTTCAAGAATAAAATTATATTTTCGATCAAATTATATGAACATTGATGTTTTTAATTTTGAGGTAAAATGTTTTTTAAATATTTGTGTAATAGATATTTATTGAGAGTTGTCTATGTATTTTGTGAACCAGGAATATGGTGGTAAATAAAGGATTCATGGCTCATTACCTCCCCCCTCCCAAGATTACATTCTAATCAGGCAGAACCAGAAAATTCAGGAATAAATAAATGCATTTGATTAATGCTAGAAAAAAGAGTGGAAGTGATGTACTCTGACTTAGAGCAGGGAATATCAGGAAAATCTCTCAGAAAATGGTATTTGAAAGTACAACCACATGACTGAGAATTATATTGTTAAAGTGTACTTTAGGAATAGGGAAGAATACAATAATATGTGAGGCAAGAATGAGTGTGTTGTGTTTGAATACAAAGAGGTTCATTATTTCTAGAGTCTAGCTTATAAAATGAGGTTTAAGAGGTCATCAATAGCTACCTCATATAGACATTTTTAGATAGTTCTATTTTATTCTTAGTGAATGAGGAAGGTATTAGATGCTTTAAAGCTGGAGAATGGCTTGCTTTATATCTTTTTTTTTTTATTTTTTTTTATATCGAGATATTTTTTTCTCCAATAGGCTATTTTTTTTTTAATTTTTAATTTATTTTTATTGTGGGTAAAAATCAAAATTCTCACAATACACACAAACATTTGCAAAATGATATATAAATATATATGCATATATATGTGTATTTGCTTACAAAAATGTTATTTTTATATATATATATATATATATATATACATATATTTTAAGAGGTGCTTAGATTACCCAAAATATTACACGGAACCCACTGGCATTCCCATGTTGCCCACCTCCCAGACCTCCCACCACATCCCACACAAACATCTCCCACAAGTGTGGCCCACCACCCTCAATGAACTTACACATCCTGGAGCCTTGCCACCAACCATAGACCACAGTTCACACCGTAGACCACACTCTCTCCCACTCAGTTCTGAGTGGTGTGTGCTGATTTAAAATGGCCTACATCTGTTGCCACAACGGTACTCAGGACAACCTCTAACTCCCAAAGAAGCCCCTGTATTTCAACTGCTCATCCCCTCCCTATCCCAAAAGTGTCAAGTGGCCACTGGCTCCACCTCATTGTTATAATTTCTTCCATTGCTAGAATCACCATATGTGAACAAGAGAATACCATCAAGTCCACTCTAGTCCATAGTTCTGAGTTTGAATACTCCTTTTAAGATATAAAGCACTATACTTTATATCTTAAAAGGAGTATTCAAACTCTGGTGTGAAAATGTGTTTCAGGCAGAATTTAATCCTTTTCTTACCATAAATTGTCTAAAAACCACAAGAAGAGGAACTACGGAAAACACAAATCCCATTTGAACAAAACTCATGTAACTCCAAAGTACAGTGTTAGGAAAAGCATTGCCCAAATAAAAAAGTTGCTTACAGAGTAGCACAAGAAATGAAGTGGAGAGAACATATGGCTTTAGATCGCAGGAAAAAGCAACAAAGAGAACTGACTGCAAGTCAGAATTAAAATGTCAAACTTTGTAGATTTTTTTCTTTTTTAAAAAGCTTTTTTAAAAGCTTTAGATTACATAAAAAATATATTGAAAATATAGGGAAATTCCCATATAGCCCATCCCCTCCCCCTTCCATAATTTTCTCCATTGACAACATCTTTGATTAGTGTGGTACATTTGTTACAATTGATGAACATATATTGAAGCATTGCTACTAACCATGGTCAATAGTTTACATTATAGTTTACACTTTTCACTGAACATTTTTATAGGTTTGGACTAAATGTATAACGACCTGTATCTGTCATTGCAATGTCATGCAAGATAATTCCAATGTCCCCCAAATGCCCCATGTTACACACATTGTTCCTTCTCCTTCCCCTCAGAACCTCTGGGTAGCTACTGCCTTTATATCAACTTAACAAGTTCTTCCATTACTAGAATAATAATGCCTACTTTAGTCAATAATTGGCATTTCCACCTTATGTTTGTTTGTTCCTCAATCTTGAGGATTTTAGGATTGTGATGCCCACTCTGTTTCTGATTGAGAGGGGGCTTAGATCCCATGGGGCAGATGGAACTGTCTTGCTTGCAGTTGTGGATACTTCGTTTATTTTGGGATGGGCATTGTCCATCATCATCATTTTGTGAAAAAAGAATAAAAAATAAAACAGATACCAGTCACAACATGGGCAAATTATTAAACAATGAAAATACTATTCATTTTGACATATTCCTCACTCTGTATATAGACTAACTGTCAGCAAGCCACTGCATTCTAGGCTTGTTTCTTTGTCACTTATATAGGGCTATATGGGGAAGCTGATTGTAGCTTTCATTATCCAAACCTTATGGAGGTACAGGCCTTGCTAGTTGTGGTGAAACACAGGGCAGAGTTTGCTTGGGTGGCCAATCAAAAAGGGGAAATTATGACAAGGCAAAAATGACAATGCCACAAATATTATTTCTTTTATGTCATTACATATGGTTTGTAATATAAAAGATCAGAACAATTTAAATATTAATTAATCATGGCCTCATTTAAAAATTATGCTACATCCATTTCATGGAATATTCTGTTAACATAAAATTACATTTGATATTTCATTAAATTCTGATGCAACTTTCTCTCCACTATATGTTTTTAAATGAAAGAAAATAATTTAGTGAAAAGAAAGAGTGTAGATCATTTTGTATATCATGGAAGCATGTAATTTTCTTGTATATGTTCAAAATATCTTAGTTATAAAGAAGACTACTTTTTTGCTTAGTGTGATTTCCCTGGATGGCTTGGGGATAAATGGCTGTTGGAGAAATTTTGCAAATTCAGTTATTTTTAAGCCATATGAACTTAACTACCCATTCAAATAAATTATTAAGAAAGCTAAAACAAATTCTCATTATAGTTGTCAGGGAAAATTAACTCTAGAGAGTTAAGTTCACAGACCATTTAATAAACTCTTAAAGTCCTAAGAGATAAAGGTGTTTTGGATGAATAGGTAGATTTTAGACACATTTTGTAGGTAAAATTAATACTATTTTCTGACATATTGGACAACGGAAAGGAGAAAACAAGAGAGACAAGTGTAACTGACTTAGCAGGGTGAGTGATGATACTATGTAGAGACTGCGGGCATTTTAGGGAGAAAAGTGTGGAGGGGTTGTGTAAGAATAATTTTGATTACGTCTTGGGACATTATAAACTGCTTATGGTAAGAACTGCAACTAATTCAACTATGAATTTCTCATCAAATGATTCAGCACATGTGAGATCATCTGTCACTCTCTAGGACATGTGATGAAAACATGAGCAAAGCAGTTATGTTCCCATCTTCCACTGTAACCAAATGACAAATGAATTATTCCTTAACACCATGAAGAAAGACGGCCAATAAGGGCTTTCTTGAGGGAAATTGCTTTAGCTAAGATATGAAGATGAGTAGAAATTTAACTAATAAATAGGACCAGTAAATAAAAAAGGCCTTAATGTAGGGGGAAAAAGCAGAGTATTTGAAAAACTGAAAGAAAACAATTATGTCCAAAGTGAAGAGGTAAGCAGGAGCCAAAACATGAAGATTGAAGTGTCATGGAAAGATGTTGAGACTGGTCTGCTGCAAGTTTTTAAAAAATTATCTATTCTTAAAAAATATCTGGTGGTGGGGGGCATTCAAGAAAGGATGTTTATTCCTTATAATGATTTTTTCCTTAAGCTCAAACATTAAACATTAATTTAAGAATGATTTCTCCTTGAATTCCATCATCATGCTTAGTATGCTGATTTTCTTTGCTTATCACTATCCAGAGTAATTACTTCACAAATGGATAGCTAAGAAAGATGCTTTTACAGCAAAGCAGTACTTTCAATGTATTTATTATCAATGTATTTATTTTCAATGTATTTATTGGAAATAATAAATAATATTGGAAATAATATAGAGTTTTAAATGTTAACATGAATTTTAAATTAAAAGGTTCCACACATAGCTTATGAATTAAATTTTAGTATTGGAAATAACCAGAATACAGTTGGTATTAAAATAAGGGTCATAAGGGGAAAAAAGTAACTTAGTTAAGAAAATAGAAAATTCCCTAATGACATAAATGATAGAATGGGAAGTCTAATGTTCATGCTATGTGCTTTATATAGGTGTTTCCTTTAAATACCAGGCATTAGAACAAAGAAGGCATTTTTATTAAATTGTTTTTCTACATTTTATTGCATAGTGGCACTTTGTATCTATTGGTAATTAAAATGACATTAAGCTGCACTATTTTCACTTACACAATTTTCATAGTAAAACTATCATATAATAGGTCTCACTAATTCTAAATTCAATTACATAATAAGTGTTACTGTGTCCCAGTATGCAAATAATGATATATTACCCAATCACCTTCAAAAGATGTCTTTACTTTAGATGACTGATTCACATATGTACTTCTATTGTTCTTAATAGACTCATGTTCATGCATATATGGTTTGTCTCACCAATAACCCTGCAAGCTTTGAAGTATAAATACTATGAATAATTGTTTCTTTGAATATCCACAGAAAGAATGGTATGTTTAGTCGATGTGTTTATAAAAGTTTACAGAGGCAGGATAAAAAAACATAAAGATTTGGTATAAGAAACACTTGAATTTGACTCCAGTGTTCTCTCTCTCTTTCTCTCTCATCCTCTCTCTCTCTCTCTCTCTCCCTTCTTTCTTTTAACCCTATATATGTGTCTTTGTTTATTTCTAAAATGTGGTTAAGAATACCTATCTCCTGAGTTTGGGCATCTTAGCAAATACTAGATTACAATGCATAATAGAATTTAACTCAATTTTATTATTTTATAATTATATGATTTCTAAAACATTTTAAAATCATTACAATATATTCATAAGTAACATAAATGGAATACCTCTTTCAAGACATCTGTTAGTCATTTGCTTAGCATTAAACAACTTCATATACTCTAAAATTCATATAAATAAAAAATAACTATAATCTAACTGCATTCATATATGACTGACAGACAATTTATTGCTTGAGTAGGGATGAGATTTTCATTACATATAAGATCATTATACTCTAATATTACATATGACAGATGAAATAAGCCAATTCTATTGTTGCCTAATAGAAACAACCTGATACACTAAACAATTGGAATATACTCATTGCTTCCCAATTTACTAACTAACTTTTGATTCAATTTCTATGGCACTTTTATAGCAGACACTTATATCACAATTCAGAAAGAAGTAACAATCTGTTATTTCTTGATTATATTTTGTTTTAAGGAAATGTTTCAAAGCATTGTTCTCTACTGGTTCTTGAAACACAGTATCAGCAGCACAATATTATCATCTTATGAAAGAAACAAATCAGTCCCCAGTTATTCCTGGATAATACAATATTTATAATATTGTATATTTATATTTATAATATTTAATGTAACATTTAGAGGACAATATATTTATTTGACCTAAAATTATTTTTTAAATAGTTTCTCAACTGAATGAGACAGCATATAAAACTGTATTACTCTTCTATTTGTCCCATTAAAGCTCTGCTATACATTTTGGGAGGCTTTTAACATATATATATATTTTTAATTAGACAAGTTGTAGGTTCACAGAAAAGTTATGTAAAAATTACAACATTCCCACACTTCTCCTCTACTGTTGACACTTGGCATTGGTACAATTAACGAAAGAATATTAAAATGGTACTATTAATTTACAGACCATAATTTATATTAGGTGTATTTTCCCATATACCACCCTATTATTAATACATTGTAATAGTGTTATAATTTGTTATAATTCATGAAAGAACATCCTTATATTTGTACTATTAACCATAGTCCATCGTACACAACGGGGTTGACTGTGTTACACAGTCCCACGTTTTGTCTTCTAACTTTCCTTCTGGTAACATACAGGGTCCATAACTTCCTCTTTCAAAGACATTCACAAACATAATTCAGCACTATTAATTACACTCACAGCAACAGTCTACCATCACCACCATCCATTTCCAGACATTTACAACCAACCTAAGTAGAAATTTTGCACAAATTAAGCCTAAACTACCCATTATCTATTCCCATTCTATTCCCTTGTAACAAAAATTCTCTGATTTCTAACTGAAATCTAGCATTTCCTTTACTTATAAATGTATGCAATAAATGATAGTAGTATTCATTTCGTATCACATTACAGTTGTTGCGTATCTCGAGAAATCGCTTATGCTCATCCATACCTAGAAATTACAGTAGTTGTTAGCCCTGCTGCTAGTTGAGTGTCACAAAACTATCTGTCGCTACAGGGGTCCATGGTTTTCCAATGACTGTCAAAGGGTTTTGTGGAACGAAAAAGGTTTGTTTATTATAATTATTTCATATCTGTAAGGCCATCCAACATTTGTACTTCTGTGTCTGGTTTATTTCACTCAACATAATGTCCTAAAAGTTCATCCAGGTTGTCACATGCATTAGGAGTTCATTCTTTCTTACAGCTGAATAATATTCCATTGTATGCATATACTGTATTTTTTATCCATTCATCAGTTAATGCACACTTGGGTTGCTTCCATCTTTTCCCAATTGTGAATAATGCCACTATGAACTTCAGTGTATAAATATCTGTTCCAGTCTCTGCTTACAGTATTTCTTGGTATATACCTAGTAGTGGGATTGCCAGATCATATGGCAATTCTATACTTAGCATCCTGAGGAATTGCCAATCTGTCATCCATGTCTCCTGCACCAGTTTACATTTCTACCAGCAATGAATGAGTGTACATATTTCTCTACATCCTCTCTAACACTTTTAGTTTTCTGTTTGTTAGTTTTTTTAATAGTGGCCATTCTAGTTAAGTATGAAATGATATGTCATTGTGGTTTTGATTTGCATTTTTTTAATAGCTACTGATGTTGAGCATCTTTTCATGTGCTTTTTAACCATTTGTATTTCCTCTTTAGAAAAGTGTCTACTCAAATCTCTTATGCATTTCTTATTGGGTGTTTGTCTTTTTATTGTTGAGTTGTAGGATTTCTATATATTCTGGATATTAAAACCTTATCAGTTATGTGGTTTACAAATATGTTCTTCCATTGACTAGGTTGCCTTTTCACTTTCTTGACAACATCCTTTGATGTATAACAATGTTTAAATTTGAGAACATCCCATTTATCTATATATATATTTTTTATTGCCTATGCTTTGGAATTAAAGCCTAAGAAAACATTGCCTACCACAAGATCTTCAATATTATTCTTTCCATTTTCTTCTAGTTCTTTTATGGTACCAGTTCTTATACTTAGGTCTAAATTAACGTTAGTGTAAGGTGTGACATATGGGTCCTCTACCATTCTCTTGCATATGGATATCCACTTTTCCCAGCAACATTTATTAAATAGACTGTTCTGTCCCAGTTGAGTAGACTTGACAGACTTGTCAATTATCAATCCCATAGATGTGAGGGTATATTTTTGAAATCTCAATTTAATTCCATTGGTCAAAATATTTATCTTTATGTCAGTACCATGCTGTTTGGATCACTGAAGCTTTATAATATGCTTGAAAGTCAGGAAGCATGAGTCTTCCAACCTTGTTCTTCTTTTTCAAAATGTTTTTGGCTATTCAGAGTCTTTTATCCTTCCAAATAAATTTGTTAATTGTTTTTCCCATTTCTGCAATGTAGGCTGTTGGAATTTTGATTGGGGTTACTTTGAATCTGTAAATCAATTTGGGTGGAATTAACCACTGAATTATATTTAGTCTTCTAATCCATAAACATGGAGTATCTGTATACTTATTTAGGTCTTATTTGATTTCTTTTAGCAATCTTTTTTAGGTTTTTGTGTACCTGTCCTTTTCATCCTTGGTTAAAAATATTCCTACATATTTGATTCTTTTAGTTGCTATTGCAAATGCAATTTTTTCTTGATTTGCTCCTCAGATTGCTTACTATTTATTTTTGCCTGCTGATATTGTACCCTTCCAGTTTGCTAAACTTGTGTATTAGGTCTAATGGCTTGGTTGTTATTTATTTATTTATTTTTTGGACTTCCTATATATTGGATCCTGTTTCTGCAAATAGTGAAAGTTTTACTTTTTCCATTGCAAGTTGGATGTCTTTTATTTCTCCTTCTTGTCTAACTGCTCTGGCTAGAATTTCCAACACAATATTTACTAACAGTGTTGACAGTGAGCATGCTAGTTTTATTCCAGATTGGAAGGAGAGCTTTTAATCTTTATCAATGAGTATGATATTATCTGTGGGCTTTACATATATGCCCTTTCTCATGTTGAGGAAGTTTCCCTCTATTCCTATTTTCTAAGTGTTTTTAAATCAAGGAACGATGCTATATTTTGTCAAATGTCCTTTCTGTTTCAATAGAGTTGATCACGTGCTTTTCCCCTTCAGTTTGTTAATGTGGTATATTACATTAATTGATTTTTTTGTGTGTTGAACCACCATACATACCTGGAATAAAATACAATTGCTCATGCTATATATTCTTTAAATGTGTTGTTGGACTCAACTTGGAAGTATTTTATTGAGGATTTTTGCAACTATGTTCATAAGCTAAATTGTTCTGTAATTTTCTTTTCATTTACTGGCTTTATCTAGTTTTGGTATTATGGTGATGTTGAATTCATATAATGAATTAGGTAGTGTTCCCTCCTCTTCAATTCTTTGAAGAGTTTGAAAAGGATTGAGTATTAATTCTTCCTGGAATTATTGGTTGAATTCACCTGTGAAGTCATATGTACCTGGGCTTTACTCTGTGGGAAGGTTTTTGATGACTGAGTCAATCACTCTGCTTGTAATTGATTTGTTGAGGTCTTCCATTTCTTCTAGAGTAAGAGTATGTTGTTTGTGTGTTTCTAGGAATTTGTCATTTCATCTAAGTTGTCTAATTCGTTTGCATACAGTGTTTCATCTTATCCACTTATGATCTTTTATATTTCTGTGGGGTCCATAGTAATGTCCATGTTCTCATTTCTGATTTTATTTGCATCTTCTCTTATTTTTTTCTTTGTCATTCTAGGTAGAAGTTTGTCAATTTTATTGATCTCAAAGAACCAACTTTTGGTTTTGTTAGCTATTAGTATTGCTTTTTCAATTCTCAATTTATTTATTTCTGCTCTAATATTTGTAATTTATTTCCTTCTGTTTGCTTTGAGATTATTTTGCTGTTCTTTTTCTATTTCTTCCAGGTTTGCAGTTAGGTCTATGATTTTAACTCTTTCTTCTTTTTTAACGTAGACATTTAGAGCTATAAATTTCCTTCACAGCACTACTTTTGCTTCGTCCCATAAGTTTTGACAAGTTGTGTTCTTTTTTTCATTCATCTCAAGATATTTACTGAATTCTTTTGCAATTACTTCTTTGACTGATTGATTGCTTAACTGTGTGTTTGGCTTCCATATATTTATGAATTTTCCAAATCTATACATGATTTCCAACTGCATTCCATTTTGCTCAGAGAAAATGCTTTGCATAATTTCAATCATTTTAACTTTATTGAGACTTCTTTTGTGACCCAACATGTGGCCTATTCTAGAGAATGAACCATATGCACTTGAGAAGAATGTATATCCTGCAGTGTTGGTGGTCAATGTTCTGTATAAGTCTATTAAGTCTAGCTCATTTATCATATTATTCAGGTTTTCTGTTTTCCATAATGATTCACTGTCTAGATGTTGTATCTCTTGTACTGAAGTCAACTATTAATGTATACACATATGTTTCTCCCATCAGTTTTGCCAGCGTATGCCTTATTTATTTTGGGCTCCATGGTTAGGTGCATAAATATTTATGATTGTTATTTCTTCTTGGTAAATTGCACCCTTTATTAATATATATTCTCCTACTTTGTCTCTTATAACAGTCTTGTATTTCAAGTTTCTTTTTTTTTTTTAGATTTATTTATTTATTCTCCCCTCCCCCATTATTTTGCACTCACTGTCTGCTTTCTGTCTGTTTTTCTGTGTCTGCTTGTCTTCTCTTTAGGCAGCACTGGGAACGGATCCTGGGTCCTTCCAGAGTGAAGAGAAGCACTCAGTTTCTTGCACCACCTCAGATCCCTGGTTTGCGGCATCCCTTATTGTTTCTCTTCTGTCTTTTTTGGTTGCACCATCTTGCTGTACCGGCTCTCCACATGAGCCAGCACTCCTATGTGGGCCAGCACTCCTGTGTGGGCCAGCACTCCACATGGGCCAACTCTCTGCTCAAACCAGCTTGCCATGCTAGCCAGCTTGCTTTTCACCAGGACGCCCTGGGAACTGAACCCTGGATCTCCCATATAGATGGGAGCCTAATCGCTTGAGCCCCATCCTCTTTCCTCAATTCCCCTTTTTTCCAATATTAGTAAAGCTACCCCAGTTCATTTTTTGGTTAGTATTTGCATGAAATATCTCTTTGCAATCTAGTAAACAGCATGTAGATGAATCATTTTTTAAAAATCCATTCTGCCAATCTGTGCCTTTTGACTGGAGAGTGTAATCTATTAATATTCAATGTTATTACTATATAGGCAGTACTTACTTCAACTATTTTATCCATGGGTTTTTATATGTCATATTTTATTTTGTATCTCTTTATACTTTTTTTACCCTTATTGATAATCTTCATTTCTACACTCATGAAGTCTCTCTCTCCTTTCTTTTCCTCTCAATCTTCAGAACTCCCTTTAGTATTCACATAGGGCAGGTGTCTTTTTTACAAACTCTGTCAGTTTCTGTATATTTGTGGATATTTTCAATACACCCTCATTTTGTAAGGACAGTTTTGCCAGATAAAGAATTCTTGACTGGTAGTTTATCTCTTTCAGTAACTTACATATATCATACCACTGCCTTTTTACCTCCATGGTTTCTGATGAGAAATTGGGACTTAGTTCTTATTGCAATTCCCTTGTATGTGACAAATCACTTTTCTTTTGATGATACCAGGATTCTCTTTTCATCTTTGGCATTTGACATTCTGATTAGTATGTTTCTTGGAGTAGATCTATCAGGATTTATACTGTTTGGAGAACATTGTGCTTCTTGAGCATGTCTATTTATGTCTTTCATAAGAGTTAGGGAATTTTCAACCTTTTTTCATCAAATATTCTTTCTGCCCCTTTTCCCATCTATTCTCCTTCTGGAATGCCCATGATGCATATGTTTGTACACTAGACTCTGCTAATGTTTTTCCATTTTTTCTTTCTCTCTTCTTCTTACTGTAATATTTCAATTGTCCTGTCTTCTAGTTCCTTGATTCTTTCTCCTCCCCCCTTGAAATCTTCTCAAATGCATATGGTACATTCTCCAGATAGACCACATGTTGGGTCACAAAATAAGTCTCAATAAAGTTGATTGAAATTATACAAAGCATTTTCTCTGAGCAAAATGGAATGAAGCTGGAAATCAATAATATGTGTAGATTTGGAAAAGTCATATGCCTCTAGTATGCTTTTTTAAGATTTATTTTATTTATTTATCTCTCCCCACCCCTTCACTGTTTGCAGTTGCTGTGTCTGTTTGTCTTCTTTTCTTTCTTTAGGAGGCACCAGGAACTGAACCCGGGACCTTCGATGTGGGAAGGAGGTGCCTAATCATTTAAGCTACTTCCATTCCCTGCTTTTTGTGTCTCTCATTATGTTCTCCCTTCTGTGTCTCTTGTTGTGTCATCTTGTTGTGTCAGCTTGCTGCACCTGCCCATCACATCAGCTCACTGTCATTTTTAGGACGCACTGGGAACCGAACCACAGAACTCCCATGTGGTAGATGGGAACTCAATCGCTTAAGCCACATCCGCTTCCCATCTAGAGTACTTTTAATCTCTTCTAGTGTGCCTTTCATTTCCATCATTTCACTTACATTTCATTTTATACTTTTAAATATTTCTTTATGCTCACCCAGTGTCTTTTTAATATCCTTATACCCTTTATATTAAGCTATATTTTCCTTCTTCTTCTTGAATTGATTTAGGAGATTTGTTTGAACATCATTGATTCTTTGTTTCAATTTCTGTGTCTCCTCCAACTTTTAAATTTGTTCCTTCAACGGGGCCACGTCTTTCTATTTTTCAGTATTGTTTGTAATGTTTTGTTGATAGCTAAATATCTGCTTACCTTGAAGAGTTTACTCTGAAGGTCAAGTTCTTTGACACTTCGTTCAACTTGTTCTAGACCTTTAGAATTACCATTGTGCAAGTAATAAGATATTTCCAATTCTTCATTTTATTCTTGCCCTGGATATGTGGTATAATATTTAAGAGTGTACTATTAGTTCAATTGTTTTACCTCTATGAGAAAGCTTCTTTTCTTCTGTTCTTTCTCTGGGTAACTTGATCTGTTCTGTTTGTTTTTATTTTGCCTTTATAGTTTTTGTTTTGGTTTGTTTTATATTCCTTTCATTTCCTCTAGCTGCATTTACCTGGAGGTCAAATTCTAGAAAGAGGATCACCCCAGAGAGGGCTTTCCTAAGTATTTCCAAGCCAAAAGAGGGCCAAGGACACACAAATGGAGCCAGATCACGTCCGAAAAACCCTGGGGATACTGTCAGAAAAGATACCAGAAGCTTTTCTGAGGACTCTCTCAAGCTGTGCTTTCCTGACCTGACCACCAGATGGTGCTCTTCCACAAGCTCTTGCTTGCAACCCTAAAGAGGTACTGTAACTTTAAACCTCCATCATCTATGCACTGTTGGTGGCAGTTTTGAAACAATAGCCATAACCATACCTGTCTGGTGTGGGCTGAAATAGCAGCTCAGAGCCAGAACCCAGTGATCTGAATTTGCTGATCAACACCCATGATCAGTGCTTAGCTTTGCCCCCCACCCCACTTCCTTCTCTGTCTGCTGCAACCAGTCATGGACCAGTCCCTAAGGCGGTCTTCCTTGAGAGTGGGGTTGTGGGGCAGCAGTCATGTGAAGTGAGCTACTCACAGTTCTTTACCACAGTTTCTCAAGCTTTTCCTCCCACTTGATTCTATACTGTGCTCCCCTGGCCTCTGGAACCTCAGGACAGTGGTTTCAAACAGTTTCTTCCTGTCTACCTGCTATTTTGAAGGATGGTACTCCCTACTTTACTGTCTTCCTGGAGGTTACCTTCCAATATATTATTTTAAAATTCTTTTCTATTTTAACAATTTTCAAAAAACCTGCTTTTAGTTACCGTATAAAAATTGATTTCTCATTTAGGAAATTAAAGGAAAGCTTTTGTTGTACAATAGAATGATTTTCCAAAAGCCTACATTTAGAGCAATTACTTTTTACTTTTAATATCACAACATTTGCATCAACAACCAAAAACAAAAACAAAAATAAAAAACTTCTAAATTCTCTTATGTATATTTATTTTCCAGTAAATCTTCTGTAAAGTTATGAGATTGACAATCAAGTATAGATGAGTAACTGTTAAGATATGGTTTCGAAATTAATGGTCCTTATCTAGGTAAATCTCTTGGCACTAGCAATTCTAAGAAGGACATTGAGACTAAGATTTGCTTAGACACATGAGTCTTGCCATATTTCTTTTCCTTAACTTAATAGGTTCTAAGAAAAGAGCTATACAATTTTGATGAAAGTTAAAGATGTTTAAGTAATTTTAAATATGGAATAATTTTCATATGTCAAAATCACATTACATTAATTGTCCCTATTTAATTGACAATTACAATTAAATTGTTACATTATCAAAATCTGTGATTCAATAAATACAGATATTAATCGCCTTTTTTTAATACCCACAAAGTTTCTCTAATTTTCTAATCATGCAAGGAAAGGATTTTGAAGCATTTCACTTAGATATGTGAATTATCGCCCAGTAGGGACTACCATTCACATTGTTTAATATTGTGTCTCTCTCAATTTAATACATCTTCATTAATTTGATATTAAAAATATTCTCTTTACAAAAATTTCCATTTATAATTATTTTTTTTCCTCTTTTTATGTTCAAGGTCATAGAAACAATAAAATTTTCTAAATGTCAACTGTAAAGGTAAGATTTTGTCTAAGTCTATTTTACCAGCTCAAAAGAAAAAAAACAATCTTTGAGCAGATATTTAACACGACTTTTTTTTTTTTTGCTTTTTAGAACTGTACTCTAGATGAATTTACAGTAATTAGATAGTGATGTTTATGACAAAGAGTAACTAGATATTTGGTATAATCAAACATTTCTTTAATCTTATACATATTTAGGTTTATTACATCACTATCAATAAAAGACTACTCTTGTTAAAAATATGGTAATATGGAGGCCAGTTCATCTATTTATATATCATATATTCATGTAATGTATTCTATTTTCCATGTCCTAATACGTTTTGCGATTTTAGTACATCATCTTGACCATATAAACTTTGGTATGAGAAGGTGAAGTAAAAATAGAATTACGGCATCTGTATAAGGAAACTTATCAAGGAACATTTAATTAAGCAGGTTCTCCAAGGAAACATAATATACTCACATATACACACATATATTTATTTAAATATTATGAGATTTATTATAAGAATTGGGTCACAATACTGTAAGGATGAGTAAGACCGATTTCTGTAGGGCAGGTCGCAAGCTGGGAACACCTGGGAAAGTATTCAATTGAGAAAGCTGGCTGGATGAAGAAGAGATAGAAATTCTCCTTTCTGAAAGTAGAAATCATTAGTTCTCCTTTTAAACCCGTCACCTGATTGGATGAGACTTCTTTTACTGTTGAAGGCAATCTCCTTAGTTGATTATAGATGTTATCAGCTATAGATGTAAGCAACTTACTGATGATTTAAATCCATGAACTATCCTGACAGAAACAAGCCAATGCTTGCTTGATGAGACAACTGGAAATCATAACCTAGCCAGGTTGATACATGAACTTAACCATAACAGTCCACCCTTTGTCAGCTTGGCACCCATACAAATCTTAAATCATACTAAATCTCTAATTAGAAACAATAACATTCATAGTTTTGCTTATATATTGCTGTCCTGCTAGAAATGGACTCTCTCCAGAATAGGATGTGAATCCTTGGGGAATTTTCAACCTTAAACTTGATATTCTATGACATAAATTTAATATACATTGTTACATAATAAAGGGGTAAGATATGGAAGAAAACAAAGAAATTTGCTTTATGTAAATATATACAAACATCAATAATAAAACAAGAAAGAATATAACAATTACAATCCTTACTTCTATAAATGGTCACATGTTCATAGCTCACATTTATAATTACCTTTTTCCACTATCCATTCCACATTCTCTATACCCTCAGCAAGCACCTCAGCTGGCCATGGTTCTTTGCCTGATGGGGTAACCCAAGCCTACATTAGTGATGTTTCTGGACCATTAATAGTCCTGTCTGGATTGAGTTGTGACAGTTTTCTATTGACTTTAATCATAGGGCATGATAGTACTAAAAGATGCCCTAAGGAATATCATGCATTTGAGGTAAACTCTTTTTTTACCCCCATTTTGTAGTAGTGGTCTAGTTACCCTTCACAATTAAGATCAATCACTCCAGCCAGTACAGGGATTCTCTTCTTTGCCTATTTATTCAGAAGCATGAAGAGCCGAAAGTGGCCAGGTGACAGTCTTAACTTCCATTTGAATGGAATCATTGTTGTGTCTCCTGGTAGAAGTACTCTTCTTTTTGGAACTAAGACCTATAGACCAGCTGAGCTTAAGATTGTGTGACAGAAAGCAAACATTTTTCTAGTAGATCATTAGGGGTAATACTGAGTGGTACCACTTCTATTTCCACCCCCTTGAAAACTGAATCTTGGCTGTGGGGAAAATAGCACCATACAATGGACACTTATTTAAAGCAAATAAAGTGTCCCAGAGAACATTGCCCCAGTCTTAGAAGGTATTGCTACTAAGTTGGTGCCATAATTGAATCTTCAAAAAAGCCTTTCCACTAGTCCATTAATCTAGCTGCTTCAGTATGATAGGGAACTTGGTAAAACCAGTGAATTCCATAAGCAAGTGCCCATTCTTGCAATTCATTTATCATGAAGTGGGTTCCTTGATCAGAGCAATGCTGTGTGGAATATCATAATGGTGGATAAGACATACTGTAAGTCCATAGATGGTAGTTTTGGCAGAAGCAGTGCATGCAGGGAAGGGAAGTCCATACTTCGAGTATATTTCTATTCCAGTTAGAACATAATGCTGCCTCTTCCATGATGAAAGTGATCCAATATAATCAACCTGAAACCCAGTTGCAGGCTGATCACCTCAGGCATTGATGCCATGTCAGGAAATGAGGGTTTGTATCTACTACTTGCAGATTGGGAACTAAACAGTGGCTGTAGTCAGGTTGTTGCTGCATGGTATGTCATGGGAACGTTGGTTCAGGCACAACAGAAACTTTCAGCAAATGACCACTTTTACTTACATAGCACAAAGGATCCAAAAGAACAGGGGAGGAGACCCCAGAATGACCAGTCCCTTGGGAATGCCAAACTGCTTGGGTCAAGGTTGGTGGATAGCATCTCTTTATGTCCCATTGTGCTGTTTGACTATTGAGGGAGCCCTACAACTCAGAATTCCTGCCCTGATAAGCATCAGGGTTGCTTGTTTCCAGTTTTTGAGATAAAGGTTTGGTTGGACATTTTCATTAGATCTAATGCTGCTCTCAGGCTGCAAAATGGAAAAAGGATAAAACATCCGTGCAAAAGGAGGTGGGGTGGGCAAGGGCTGGGAGATGGCCACTGAGTATGTATCTGTGACTATCCCAGCATTCTGTTCTACACAAAAATAAAATAGTTAACCATACCTAGAGATCCATTATAAATTGTGAAGAAATAATAGTGTAATATGATACTCATCATCTTCATCATTTTCTTCTTAATAGAGTGGGCAATGGATTGTGTGCTGTTTCATAGCACATGTAACAGACTATTGAAATAAAATTTGCTGCCTCAGAATTGGTGCTGGCAATAAAAAGTCATGTACTCTACACATTCTAAAGATAACTTCCTTAGCATTCATGTTAAATTGATAATACAGTAAGAAAGCAATATTGTTTCCTTTGCCACATGTCAGTCTTTGGCATATATATATATATATATATCTGAGATGAACAAGTTTGTGGAGAAAACATATTTTTGAGAATAGTTGATTATTATTATTATTATTTTTTTTTTTTTTTACTTTTTTCCCCTGTGAAAGAAGGTTGCCAAGAAATTATAGGAATATTTGGCATGCATCCTAGAGTTTGAAAGGCAGGGTCTGGTGCCTGACACTCATCTAGGGAAATTTAGAGCTGGATCAGGCTCTAAGGCAGAGCAAATGAAATCCTGCATTCCCATTTTTAGGGAGTCAAATATGTCAACTGTTTCCTATGGCAAAAAAATGGATGTTATAGATGGTATATAGGCATCCTTGAAAAATCTTTTTGATACAACAAATTGACACTAACATAAAGAGTCTTTTGACAGAACAAAGTGACATTAACATAAAGAATTTTCAGGAACCCATCCACAGAAACCAAATTTGAGGAGGGATTCATATGCAATTAATTCTAAAAAGAACCATCTGTGCTAGCAAACATGACTTCAGAAGTTTGCAAACAAGGGTTCTAAAGGTACCTCAGACCTCACGAAATTAAAAGTGACATTTGGCATTTGCACTTCAGAAGGCATAAATGCCATGTTATAACGGAGCCTCCCAAACAATGTATCATTTATCCTCTACTCATCTTTTTATCCTTGCACCCACATCCCAATACGCATCTATTTTGAGAAGAAGAGGAGATGGCTTAAGAATAAAAAAGACAGGTTATACTACTCTTCACCACTGAGGATTTCTGGGCCAAAGCCATGTTAATGACGATGGAAAAAATGAAAAATTTCAACTTAATTGTAAGTTTTACTTAGACTGTGGTGTGCTTTAATACCTGAAAATTAGTTTTTTAGTAGCTGACCAGTTAAGGATCTGGCAGATGTATGTAGAACAAAGGGGCATTTGTTTAAAGGAGAGTGATATGAGAAATATATATTTAAGTTATTTTATGATTTCACCTGACATTATTTTAAGTATCAGTTACACATATTTAACTTGGCGGGCATAAATATCAGTTACTTCTTGTCCTGGCTTTCGCATGAACTTCTTTGTCAATACGGTTATCCAAAGTCTTGTTCTCTGTGAGGATCTCCCTTGTGAATCGGCAAATCTGACCCCTCTCTCCATTTTGAGAAATTCTCCATTGCCTATAATTATCCAAGGCCACGTGAAGGCCAGTCCTTTTCTGTTACAGTAGATTTGGGAGACTAGGTATTCTTTAGCTAAACTGCCATAAACGATTGCTTTTAAGACTTAGAATTCTTCAAGCAATACAATTCTCTACATGGCAAGTAATGTTTGGATTTATTTATATTTAACTGATCACTGTGTTTTAGATAGAAAGAATATCCACCTTTAATTTTTATCTTACTCTAGTTTCAGAGAAAAAAATACTTTGATTTGATACTCTTAAAGTGATTTGATATGCAGTTCTCTGCTGTGCTTGACAGTCTACTTAGAAAAATGCTTTTAAAAGATATTTAAACAGAGATTCATATTTAGCACAGGTCATGTCCAATTCGTTAGTTAAGGGATAATGGAAACACTTTCTGATAAACTGGTGACATTTGCTCTAAAGCTGTTTTCTTCTTTAAGGGTTTGTAATAATTCACATAAATTCATGTTGATTAATGACTAGATTGGTGTGGTATATGAACTCTTCCCTGATCTCAAGACTAAGACTGATCATTGTTAGAAAAAAAAAAAGAAAATACAGAAAGAAAGGAAAGGTTTCTTTATATGAGAAATCTTATGACTCTTGAAGTATAAGCAGAGATGGTTAAGTCTTTTCATAATTTGTGGGAAAAGGAAAACGAAAAGGAAGAAAAAGAAATTAGCACCCTTCCAATTTGAATATGTCACAGCACTAACTTAGATTCAAGAAAATTTTCTGGCATGAACTGCAGGTGCATAAGCAGAATAAACACAGAGCACTGGGCTTGTGAGAATAAACAAATTTTTAGCAGACCTAGTGGATGCCCAGAAGAAAAAATGAACACCAGAGAATATGGCATTATCCTTTAAAGAGGTGTGAGTTTCCACAAGGGAAATAAATTCTGCTATGAATAAGTGATAATTCTTCCTCTTCAATCAGAAAAGGGACACTTTGCATGCACATATTTTATGTTGCCCATTATCACCTTGTGTGGTGATGGTATAGTAAAAAGTATGGTGATTTAAATATTTACATGAAGAAAATACCATGGCTTTATGACTGAGTAAAAGTGGGAAATGATAAGTTACTATAGCTGAGGAAACTATCATTCAGTGATGGAGACACAGCAGCAAAGGTAAAATTTGCCTGAGAAAAAAATTAAACAAAAACATTAGAGACCTATGTGCACAGTTTATTTTAAATTAATGTTTTGCAGCCATGTGTATTTGGATTTAATATGCATATCATAGTACTCACAATATTATTTCATATATAATGGATGGACCCGTAGTTAATATCATTTTGCTTACTAACATTCTCATATTTATTTAGCTGATTTCCATATGTTTTCCTCATTAGTAACCTTTAAATATATATTTCATATTTTATATTTTCTTAACATGATTCTCCTGCAAGTCTTTATTGTTAGATTTAAATTTGTATTCTGAAGTAAATCATACCTTGGTGATATATTATGCTTTAAATTAATTTGATTCATCTTTGAAATCCTTTGATTACATGTATGTGTTGATGCTCAGCATTATAAAATTTAAAAAAATCACAAAGCAGAACTATGCAGAGAACAAGATATTCTTAAAATTATTAATATGCACATTGGTAATTGTATTGGTCACCAAAGGGGTGCTGATGCAAAATACCAGAAATCTGTTGGGTGTTATAAAGGGTATTTATTTGGGGTAGAAGCGCATAGTTACCAGGCCATAAAGCGTAAGTTACTTCCCTCACCAAACTCTGTTGCCATGTGTTGGAGCCTGATAGCTGCCAACATTCAGCTTTCCTTTTCCTCTTAAGGCTCTGTGGCCAGTCTCTCCAGGCTTTGTCTTTCTCCCCAGGGCTCAGTTCTCTCAGGGCTCAGCTGCTTTGTTCTCTCCACAAGGCCAGCTGTGAACTGTCAGGCAAATGGCTTGTCTTCTTTCCTAGGGCCTTCTGTCCTTTCTCAGGACCAAGATATTCTGTGTGCTTACTTCCCGGGGGTCCAGCTCAAAAACTCTAAACTCCCTTCTCTGTGGTGCAGTTTCTCTGTGAGTACCTGCCCACCAAAGGGGCAGGGATACAATGTCCTACTGACATGGCCAATCAAAGCCTTAATCATTATTTAATCAAGTAAAAGTAAAACCTCTGAATCTAATGCACTGTAATATGCCCAGAGGAAAAGATCTGTTTACAAACATAATCCAACATTACTTTTTGGAATTCATCAATAATGCAAACTGCTACATCCACATTCCAAATTTCAAAGACATTATAATATTCAAAAAAACCTTAAGGCAGTAACAATACTGAGTAAAAAATTGTATCACAGTCAGTTTAAGGAAATACAGTTTGTTTGGGGGCAAAGTTCCATCTGCTGTAGACCTCTGAAACTTACAAAATCATTTATCTGCTTCCAATACACAAATGGACAGAAAATAATAGACATTTTCATTATCATAAGGAGAAATTGTGAGGGAAACATGAGGCAAGGGTCCTCTGCAGTTCAGAAGACCTACAGGATATACTTCATTAGATGTCAAAGTCTGAGAGTCATTCTTAAGATGATGTTTTTTTTCTCCTTGGGGTCACATGGTGACCCACACTTTCCACAGGTTTCCCCAATGGCCATTTTCTTGGTTTCACCCTCATCAAGCATCTGGGTGGTGACCAAGCTCCAGACCTCACCCTCAAAGAGCATTGGGGTGATTGTCACACTTTACCCAATTTTTGGGTTAGAGTCTTAGCCATCCCCTAGTACAGTGAAGTGCAGACAACATCCTCCCTAAGCTTTGGTATACAGGCTCAACCCTCTCAGAGCAACAGGTTGACCTCCTGGCCTTCCCTAATCCATGGGGGACAAGTCCACCCCTCTCAGACCTATGGGGTGCTGACCTTAACTGTTCTAATCCTTAAGGAATGTACTTCAACCTCTCTGAACCCTGGGGTGGCAAAACTCTCCCCAAATATCAGTTAGAATTATCCACCATCTTCAACTGCTGACACAAACTCATCCTTTCTGTACACATGGGTGGGGTTCTTCTCTTGGTCCAAGGTGATATCTTAATTCCAGATCTCAGCTTCCATGGTTTTCCTCTAAAAGCTGTTTCTCCATCAATCTCTCCTTCCATGCCCCTTTTAGTCCAAGCTGGCAGTAGTTTTGTTCATACAGCTCTCTCAAAAAGCTTGTTGGTTTAGCATGCAAGAAGCAGGGGTCCAAGCCATCGGACAGTAAAACTCTCCACAAGTCTTTCTCAGATAACTGCATCTTCAATCAATTCTGATTTATAAGTGCTAAGTTTAGTAAAGTCTCAAATGGGGCACTATAGTCTGGGAGATTGATTTCCAGAGGCTTGGAATTTCCAGAATGAGTTTCTGTTTTCTTTTGCCCAACAATTCAATCCTCAGCTTAACTCTCTCATCTAGCATTTTTCTATAAGCTGCAAGGCAAAGCCAAGCCTCATTCTCCAAGTTTACTTTGGAAAGTTCTTCTGCTATATGCTGAGGCTCGACATTTTCAAATTCTGCCTTCCATAAAATGCCAGTAGTTAATCTTGCTAACCTCTCTGCAACTTTAAAACATATCACCTTTCCTCCAGTTTCCAATAATAGTTTCATCATTTACTTCTAAGGCATCATAAAAAGTCTCTTTAGCATCCATATGTCTATCAATACTCTCTTCAAAGCAATATAAACTTTTTCTATCAAGCATCTTACAATTATTTCCTTGTAAGGTCATATCAAAAATAACTTTAGGATCCACATTACTACCAACAGTCTTTTCAAAGTAATCTAGGCCTTTTCTGTCAACCATTTCACAATTCCTCCAAAAAATATCCCTTACCAATTTATAAAACCTTTTCTAGCTTTTTTGGTAATTATAAAAGCACGACCCCACTTTCTTGTAACAAATTCTGTATTAGTCAGCCAAAGGGGTGCTGATGCAAAATGCCAGGAATATGTTGGGTGTTATAAAGGGCATTTATTTGGGTTAGAAGCTTACAGTTACTAGGCCATAAAGCCTAAGTTAGTTCCCTCACCAAAGTCTGTTGCCACATGTTGGAGCAAGATGGCTACCGATGTTCAGCCTTCCTTTTCCTCTTAAGACTCCATGGTCAGGCTCTTTAGGCTTTGTCTCTCTCTCCAGGCCTCAATTCTCTCAGGGCTCAGCTGCTTTGTTCTCTCCACAAGGCCAGCTGTGATCTGTAAGGCAAATGGCTTGTCTCTTTTCCAGGGGCCTTCTCTCATTCTTCACGACTTCCTGGGGCTCCAGCTCAAAAACTCCAAACTCCCTTCTCTGCAGTGTGGTTTTTCTGTGAGTCCCCACCCACCAATGGGGTGGAGATGCAACATCCTACTGAATGGCCCAATCAAAGCCTTAATCATTATTTAATCAAGTAAAAGTAAAACCTCTGAATCCAATAATATGCACAAAGGAAAAGATCAGTTTACAAACATAATCCAATATTACTTTTTGGAATTCACCAATAACATTAAACTGCTACTTTAAATGCCTTGATTCTGTATCTTATAATCTTATATATTTATATTTGCTCCAATCACCTACAGTAATTTCAACTCTTAATTATTGATCAACTTATAAAACTGTACCCTGCTCTTATCTCATATATAAATTTTATCTTAGATACCATTAATATTAGTAGAGCTTTTTTTGTCAGAAATTATACATACCTACCATAAATTATTTATCATCAGATCTTTGTCAATGATTAACATTTGATAAATAATTTCTTCCAGGTTTAATTAAAATAAATTTAAAAGTCTTGAAAAATTAAGCATTTGGAATATACGTATAGGTAGCTGTTTAAATTATTTTCTCATAAGAATGAAAATTATCATAACTGGAAAGTAGCCTTCAGATATCTAAAACAAAAAACAATATCAAAAAATAAAACAATTAAAAAAAAAAACCAGGAAACCCTTCATAAGCCTGCCCTCTCATTCAAAATATGGATATGTTAATTTCACTATTGTTATTGATATTGAGCTATTTTGGGAAATAAATATGTTTGGAAGCATATTTTTAGACATAAAAATGTATGCCATGATACGTTCTGTTTTCTCACTGACAGATGAATATTTCTAAGTATCTATAATTTAAATGTATTTTATAATTCATCTCTCCTGGAACAACCTTAAATCTAGCTATCTCATTACATACTTTGATCTCATTTGTTTTTTAATTGGTCTCCCTATTTCCATAATACTACTTCCTGGTAAACTCTTCACCAAAAGCCAAAGAAGTCTTTTTAAATTGTGAATCACATCCTGTCATACAACTCTGTAAAAGCTTTTCACTGCATTTTGAAACAAACCAAATATTTAAAGTAACATTTACCATGTCTTATCAGATTCCATATTAATCTATATCTCCAAATCCATTTCACATCACTCATCCTCCTGCACTATTCTCCAGCACATAGGATTTTTTCAGGTCCTATACATTACATTGAAATATTTCTTGCTTCATGATCCTCACATTTGCCTCTCCTCTTCCACTCTTGGAAACCTCTTAATATTTCAGACTCATTTTACATCATTTCCTCATAAAGGTTTATCCTGAATGTGTGCACACACACACAAAACCCCACTTCTATGGTGTTTTGGATTATAGTAAGCTGTTTATTTTATTTAGTTCTTATCATGAGTTGTAACTAATTGATTTTTTTCTTGAATTTGTTAGACCCTATGATCCTGCATTAAAGAACCACAGATCCAAATCATATATCAAATGCTGAGGAAGTCATAGGCACATCTAGCAGCCATCATCCAGCACCCACCTATGATACACACCACCCACCTCCAAGCCTCCTTTTCTATTATGTTCTGATGTTTCAGTACATTTCCATTCCACAGAGTTGCCAGGAACTAGCAGCTCCATCTGCTCATCAGGCTGGGAATTCTCAGTGGAAGGGTAACCTTCTTTCCCGCCTTGTATAAATATTCCCCTCAGGCAGAACAGATTCTCTCTCCTCTCCCATGCAAAGTGGGGCCTGCTCAGCCTCCATCCAGTGACCTTACCAGAGCAGTTGGCCTTCTCAGAAAACTAGCCATAATGGGATCTCTTCCTCTTTTGGACCCTTTGTGTTGTGTAAGTATTAAAACAATCATTTGCAGAAAGTTTCTATTTTGCCTGAGCCTGTGTTCCCATAAAAAAACCATGTAGCAACTCAGTCCACAGATTTTGGCACAGCATGCCAGGAGCATGTGGGCATATGAGGTGGGCTGATTATTTTGGCCATGCTTTTCATCCCTCTTGCATTCCTTTTCTACAAGAGCATCTTGAGCAACACAGGACTCGTGGCTCTGGGGTAGCTGAGGGGTCAACCACATTTTACCATCCTAGGTTGAGGGTGTGCTGTCTCCATCTTATGAGGGGTGAGAGTGATAAAAGGGAATTGGAAGATTTCTCCATAAATGCCAGGGAGTTCATGGGGAGTTAGCTGGTTGGTTGCACACTGAGACCAATGCTATTGTGTCCTCCACCACCTAGCATACACTCCCCTGGCTCATGATTTCATATATTTGTTCTCATCTGTAACAAGCACACCAGCACTCAGACCACTTAGATGAATTTTGAGGTTAGTGTGAGGCTGGTTATTATTCAGCAGACTATTAGAACTGAAGATGGCGACCTGGAGGTGAAAACAAAAGTGTGAGCAGTTACAGAAAAGATTGTCTGGCATATAAAAGATAGGTATGGACAGAGGCCTGGAGAAGATCTTTTGTGGCTGTTCCAACTTTATGATGAGGGTGTCCTTTCCACACTGATCAACAAGCTAAATGGGTGATTCTTTGTTACCTTGCATCCAACCCTGTCCTCCAACACTCTTGGTCAATTGGAGTTAAGGGAGGAGGAGGCAGTGATGTGGAGGGAACAGCTAACACTGTAGCCAAAGGGGCTCCATGGCCACAGACTCTGGATCCCTAAAGGAAAAAGATAAGCACATCTGGTTGACCTCCCCCAAATTGCAACTAAACCTTGGAGTAGCAAGGAGGAGACCATAATCATACTGTGGTAATTGGGTGTGTGCATGTGGATATTGCACCTTGTCCAGAAAGATTTAGCCCCTGTCACCAGATACCCATTTCCTGGTGGGACATTGATGGTTTTATGAGAAAGGTGCCTAACGATTGGGGAGACAATCTGGCTCTCCTCCACACCCTAAGACTTCCTCTGGTAGAAGAGATTGAGCAGGTTCCATCACACCCTCCCAGCTTGGGGCAAGAGATCCCATATTAGGAATCTCCCTGTGATAGGTGATAGAGGAGCTAGACTGACAGGCAATAGGCACCTGCCTTTGAATCTGGTAGGTCTTGAGACTCACTGGATGGGTTGTATCTATCCTTCCACTGGTGGCCCCCATTAGCTGAGCTATGTTCTTGTGGCTACTAAAGCAAAGGGCCCAAAGGATGTGACAGACCAGATCTCCAATGGAGAACACTAGGAAAAATATAAAGTAGAAGAACTATGGTCTTGACAGAGATAATCTGCCCCTGCCCAACACTCTCCCCACTACCCCTGAATATGGTCAGTAGATGTCCTCCAGATCTGCTTCACATTTTGGCCCTGACTGAGAATTATGATCCCCATGAGGGACAACTTTACCCCAACTTTACTAAATTGAAAATGGCTTAGGAGTGGAGCCAAGGGCCAAATGCCCTATGCTTCCATGGATGTGCAATTTTGGGGCAGTGAACAAAGCTTTATGGTGATTTTGGATATGGACACCCAAGTCACTCTCATTCTGAGAGACACAGACAGGAGAGGTCAACCAAGAGCATTGGGAGGTATCAGGCACTCCACATAGATATGGCTATAGGAGGTTAACATTACCTTGTGGATTGGTCCCTTTTGGCCCTTTGAACATCCCTGTGGTTGTGTTTCCCACTATGGAATGTTTTATAGGGATGGCATCACTGCACATCCCAGCAATGATTGTGTGTATACACTCCCTCATCCCAGCAAATTCTGGACATTAGAGTTGGTGAGTGATAGACTGCCCACTCCCAATTCTCCCATCTCTTCACTGCATTATTCAAAAGTGGCAACATCACCTCTCTCTTGGGGAAAATGACATGATTGAACTCATATAGAAACTTCTGTGGATGTACTCCTCTCTACCATCTCTGCCTATAATAGCCTGGTGTGGCCAAAGGAAAAGGCAAATGTAAGGTTATGGTTGACAATGGACAAGGAGGCCCAGTACTTGATTGGGCTATTTGAGACTCTATACCAGCATATTCTGTCACCTTGTATCCTTCTGGAATCCCCATACTGGGTGGAATTTAAAGCAGATACTTTCCACTGGGGAATAGAGGAGGAGCAAGCCCGCAAGAGGACAATGTGGCAATTTCAGCTGCCCTGATTCTAGAGCCTGAATCTTTGTTTGTGCTACAATTTTTTGCCACAGGTCCCATTCCAATTGGTTCCTCTGGTAGAAAAAGGGAGCAACACGAATTCACAGACCGCTGGGTTTTGGATAAAAGTTCCCAGAGAAAGCCCAGCTCTATTCCCTCTTCGAGAGACAATTTTTGACATGCTGTTGAGCCTTGATGGAAATGGAAAGGATCACTGAAAGATCTCAGGTCCTCCTGAGAATAGAAATACTCATCATATCCTGGGTCCTGGGTGGTCAGAGCACTTACCAGGTAATGTGCAACAATGGAGTATCATCAAGTAGGAGTGGTGATTCAGGATCCTGCTCATCTGGGTGGCCAAAAAGTCTCACACCTGCATGAGCAGGTGGTGGAGGCCCTCCTCAACAATACTCTTGTTGCAAGATTAGATGAGGGCCTTTGTCTCACTGCACTGGTATATTGGGCTCCCTGATTCAAGGATGCTCCATCAGATGCACAGCACTGGTACATTGATGGATTAACCAAACTGAAGCATCTGGTATCCTTTGGGCAATAGCCATTGTTTCCCTTGCTTCAAGCAGATTATATACCATGTCTGGCCCTGGAAAAAGTGTCCAGTGGGCTGAATTGCAAGCAGTCCTCTTAGCCCTGGAATACTTGGACCCTAGCTCTCCTGTGTACCTATTTACTGGGTCATCACCAATGGCTTGGCAGTCTGGTCAAGTTCATGGAAGGAAAGTAATTGGAGAATCAAACGTTCCCAAATGTGGGGAAGAGACTTCTAAACAATTAGTGGTTTGGAAAGGCACCACCTATACTATCCATATTGATCTGCATGGCAGGAGCCTATATCACACTCAATACCATTGGAATGACCTAGCCAAATAAAGATGTGCCAAGCTGTTTTGATATCTAACAAAGCAGGATCCTCCTGGGTAAAAGGAAGAATATGAGCCCTTTCTAGAGGATAAGGATAATGAACTTGGTGGCATCTGTGAAATAGTTTAATTTCACAGCTTCTTCAGTTGCTGCATAGATCCACCACCAAACTGGACATGGGAAGTTCAATACCAGGAAATCATGGGCCCAGAAACATGAAGTACCTCTCTCATTAAAAGAGGACCAATCTCAGGCTCTTTTGGCCTGCATGGCCTGGACTGGTAGGTACCTATGGATCTACTCTCACCACCCAAAAGGATAGGCGGGGTTGGTGTTTCCTCAGCCACTCTGGGCAATGTCAGGTGCTTTCTACCTACAGGAACTGAGCTGTTGGATGCCTGTGAATCCATCCCCACACCCTAATAGGAGGGGACTGGTATTTCCTCAGTCTATCTGGGCAATGGCAGGTATTCTTGGCCTACAGGGACTGAACTGTTGGGCACCCATGGACTGACCCCCACCATCTAATAGGATAGGTTGGGGTTGGTGTTTCCTCAGCCTCTCTAGGCAATGGCAGGCACTTTTGCTCTACACAGACTAAACTGTTGGGTGTCAGTGGTTGCATTCCTATCCCTTAAAGGGCAGAATGGACAGTACTCCTTCAGGATCTAAGGGAAACTGCAGGCATATTTGGCTCACACTGATTAGATTGTTGGGTTTTACAGAGGGTCCATCCCCAACTCCAAGAGGAAGGGTGGGCAGTGCTACCCAGGCAACTGCCGTTATTTTGGACCCACAAGGCATAGATTGCTGCCCACAACTGCAGCTCAATCCCCACCCCAGGGAGGGGAGGAAAGGAAGTGAAACTTGATCAGTATCTCTTGGCAACTACAGACAGTCTTCCTGCACAACTTGGATTATTACACATAGCTGTGGCTTTCCCCTGGCAGAGGAGAAAGGTGAGAGAAGCATCATCAGTTGCTGGGGCAACATGAACAGCTTCAGTCTCCACAGCTTTCAGTATCAACTACTTTCTTGGCTACTACCACACAACCAGCAAGGGAGAAAAAGCAAGAAAGCCCTAAACTAAAAAGATAAACTGCACCCATAATAAAAACACCTAGTAAGCAGATGTCAAGACACCAACAAAAAATTACAATCTACACCAAGAAACAGGAAGGTATGGCCCAGTTAAAGGAAAAAGATAAGCCTCCAAATGACATAAAGGAGTTGATACAACTAATCATAGATGTTCAAACAAATCTCCTTAATAAATTCAATGTGATGTCTAAAGAGATTAAAGATATTCAGAAGACACTGGCTGAGCACAAAGAAGAATTTGAAAGCATACATAGAAAAAAGCAGCTCTTATGGGAATGAAACTTGCAGTAAATGAAATGAAAAATACCTTGGAATCATAGAATAGCAGATTTGAGGAGGCAGAAGAAAGGATAAGTGAACTTGAAGACATGGCCTCCAAAAGTGAGCATACAAAGGAAAAGATGAAGAAAATAATATAAAAAATAGAACAGGGTCTCAGGGAATGAAATGACAGCAAGAAACATGCAAACATATGTATCATGGGTGTCCCAGAAGGAGAAGAGAAGGGAAAAGGGACAAAAGGAATAGTTGGAGAAATAATGGTAGAAAATTTCCCAACCATTGAAGGACATTTATATCTGTGTCCAAGAAGCACAATGTACTCCATCTAAATAAATCCAAATAAACCGACTCCAAGGCACATGCTAATAAGAATGACATATTCAAAAAGACAAGAGAAAATTCTGAGAGCAGCAAGAGAAAAGTGACTCATAACATGTAAGGTATACCCAATAAGATTAACTGCTGATTTCTCATCAGAAACCATGGTGGCAAGAAGGCAGTGGTATGATATATTTAAGATACTGTAAGAGAAAATGCCAGCCAAGAATCATATATCTGGCAAGATTGTCTTTCAAAAATGAGGGCAAGTTTAGAATATTCACAAATATACAGAGACTAAGAGAGTTTATAAAAAAGAGAAAGGCTTTGCAGGAAATACTAAAGGGAGTGGTACAGCCTGAAAATAAAAGACAAGAAAGAGAGGCTTGGAAGGGAGTCTAAAAATGAAGACTATATCAGTAAACATAACTAAAAGTGCCAAAAGAGTGGTGAAAATAAAATATGACGGATAAAACCCAAAGGTCAAAATGGGTGAAAAAAGAACTGCCTTTACTGTAAAAATATTGAATGTTAATGGATTAAACTCCCCAATCAAAATGCACAGACTGGCAGTATGGATAGGAAAATGAGAGCCATCTATATCTGTCAGCAAGAGTCTCAACTTAGACCCAAGGATACCAATGGATTGAAAGTGAAAGGTTGGAAAAATATATTCCATGCATGCAGTAACAAAAATAAAATAAAATAAAACAAAACAAAATAAATAAAATAATAATAAAAAAATAAAATAAAATAAATAAAATAAAATAAAATAAAATAAAATAATAAAATAAAATGAAAAAAACTGGATTATCTATATTTATACAGGATGAAATAGATGTTAAAAGCAAAACTGTTATTAGAGACAAGAAAGTATATTATATATTTATAAAGGGAGCAATTCACTAGGAAGAAATAACAATCATAAATGTATATGCACCTAACCAGGATGCCCTAAGATACATGAGGCAAATGCTGGCAAAACTGAAGGGACAATAATAGTTGGAGACTTCAATACACTACTGTCAGCATTGGATAGAACATCTGGGCAGAGGATCAAAAAAGAAATAGAAAGTTTGAACAATATGATAAATGGACTAAACTTAATAGACATATATAGAACATTGCACCCCCAAACAACAAGTTATACATTCTTTTCAAGTGTTCATGGATCTTTCTCCAGGATAGACCATATATGGGGTCACAAAGCAGATAAATTCAGCAAGATCAAAATTATACAAAGCACTTTCTCTGATCATAATGGAATAAAGTTAGAAATCAGCAAGAGGAAGAAAAAGGAAAAATTCCTTTTAAACAACACACTCAAATAATCAGTGGGTCAAGGAAAAACTTCAAGAGAAGTCAATAAATATCTTGAGGCAAATGAAAATGAGAATACAACATATCAGAACCTATGGGATGCAGCAAAGGCAGTGATGAGAAGGAAATTTATAGACCTCAATGCTTACATTAAAAAGAAGAAAGAACTAAAATCAATGACCTAACTAAACAGCTAGAGAAACTAGAAAAATAACAGAAACTAATCACAAAGCAAGTAGAAGGAATGAAATAGCAAAGATCCAAGCAGAAATAAATGAAATTGAGATAAAAACAACAACAACAATAGAGAGAATTAACAAAACCAAAAATTGTTTTTTTGAGAAGATTAACAAAATCAACAAACCCTTAGCTGGACTGACAATAAAAAGAGAGAAGATGCAAAAAATGAAATAAAGAATGAAAATGGAAACATCACTGCTGAACACATAGAAATTAAAGAGATCATAAGAGGATACTATGAGCAACTGTACACCAAAAAACTAGACAATGTAGATGAAATGGAAAAATTCCTAGGAATGTACGAACAACCTACATTGTCCCCAGAAGAAATAGAAGACCCAACAAACCAATCACAAGTAAAGAGATTGAAACAGTCATCAAAGAACTCCCCAAAATGAAAAGCCCTGGACCAGAATGTTTCACAGGTGAGTTTTACCAAGCATCCAAAAAGATTTAATAGCAATCTTACTCAAACGCTTCCAAAAAATTGAACAAGATGGAGTGCTACCAAACTTATTCTATGAAGCCATTATCACTCTAATATCAAAGCCAGATATAGATATAATGAAAAAAGAAAATTATTGAACCATCTTTCTAATGAATTTGGGTGGAAAATCTTTAACAAAATACTTGCTAATTGAATCCAAATGCACATTAAAGGAGTTTTTTTATCATGATCAAGTAGGTTTCATACCAGGCATGCAAGGATGGTTCAATACAAGAAAATCAATCAGCATAATACACCACATTAATAAACCAAAGGAGAAAAATCATATGATCCTATGGATTGATGCAAAAAAGAATTTGACATAATACAGCATCCTTTCTTGATAAAAATACTACAAAAGATAGGAATTGAAGGAAACTTTCTTAACATGATAAAGGTTATATATGAAAACCACAGTTAACATTGTACTCAATGAGGAAAGATCAAAAGTTTTCCAATCGAGCCCAGGGATAAGACAAGGATACCCACAGTCACCACTGTTGATCAATGTAGTGCTAGACGTTCAAGCTAGAACAATCAGGCAAGGAAAAGAAATAAAAGTATCCATATTGGAAAGGAAGAAGTAAAACTTTTGCTCAGGATTGGGGAATAAAATATGGACTAGAGTGGACTTACTGTTATTCTACTATAGACTTATTGTTTTCTATTGATTTTACCTGGTAGAAACCTGGTAAGAAAACAACTTTGTCTAACTGACCTGGTCCATTGTAGCAGCATAGAACCTGACCAATGGTTGGTTCTGCCATCTAACATCTAGTTCCCTCTCTCCTCTTTGCTGAAGTCAGATTGGCAACAAAATAGCAGATTTTCCCTGCCTCATATATGAACCACTTTCAGAAAGTACTCATTTAAGCCTTGTGAAAAAGATAGCACAGCAATAGCTATCAGCTCTTGACTGTGCGCTTTTCTTCTCCACACTCCTGGATAATCTGTTGAGATGCAATAATTCCTGATGTAATGAAACTAGCAAATATCTCAGTCATTTTTCCAATTTATCATCTTGATAAGTGTGATTTTCCAGGGAGGGGGGATGAGGTCTATGATTCTGGATTTGCCTCTCCCTGCAGAAGAGAAAAATTATTGTACTGGCTGGGAGTAAGCACCAATGAACACATGCCTCTCTAGAGACTTCCTCCTAGCCCAACCAGAAGGCATATGTGTTGTTGCTAACACCGCTTGTATATGTGGATTAAACCTCAGGGGAGGTAATACAAACCCCAGAGTAACCACAAAAAAAAGTATTTTAAAAATATACAGAAACAAATATGAGAAAGGAATCAGTCAAATACATCACAAAAGATCAACAACCCAGAAAAGAAGGTTGCAATAAAAGAAAAGAGAGACCAAAAAAGATATCACATATAAAAACCCAAGGACAAAATGGCTGAAGTAAGTAATGCCTTTACAGTAACAACACGGCATGTTAATGGATTGCACTCCCCAATCAAATACACAGAGCAGCAGAATATGTTTCAACAATATGCTGTTTACAAGAGACTCACCTTAGGTCCAAAGATGTAAATAAGCTGAAAGTGAAAGGGTGGAAAAAGATATTCCATGCAAAGTAGCAACCAAAAAGAGATGGGGTAGCTGTACTACTATTGAACATAATAGACTTTAAGACAAAAACTGTTATAAGACACAAAGACGGACACTATTTATTACACACGAACAACCTACACTGACTCTAGAATAAATGCAAGACTTAAAAACGACCAATTACAAGTAAATAGAATGAATCTGCCATTAAAAACCTCCCAATAAGGAAAAGCCCAGGGATAGGTGGCTTCATAGGTGAATTCTAACAATCATTCCAAGAAGAATTAAAACCAATCCTACTCAAACTATTCCAAAAATAAATAAATAAATAAAAATTGAATAGCAGGGAGCACTACCTAACTTGTTGTATGAAGCCAACATCACCTTAACACCAGAGCCTGATAAAGATAGTATACAAAAAGAAAATTTCTCTTATGAATATAGATGCAAAAATCCTCAACAAAATACTTGCAAATCAAATGAAAACAGCATATTAAAAGAATTATAGAGCATAATCAATTGGGATTTTTCCCAGGTATTCAAACGTGGGTCAACATATGAAAATCAGTTAATATACTATACCACATTAACAAAATGAAGGGGAAAAAAATTACATGATCATCTTGACTGACACAGGAAAAACATTCAACAAAACACAGCACTCTTTCTTGATAAAAACACTTGGAAAACTAAGAATAGAAGGAAAATTCCTCAACATTGTAAAGGACCTATATGAAAAACCCACAGTTAACATCATACTCAATGATGAAAAACTGAAAGCTTTTTCCCTAAGATACAGAACAAGACAGAGATGCCCACAGTCACCCTTGTTATTCAACATTGTATCAGAAGTTTTATCCAGAGCAGATAAGCAAGAAAAAGAAATAAAAGGCATACAATTGGAAATTTGCAGCTGATATGATCTTATATAGAGAAAGTCCTGAAAAATCTACAACCAAGCTGCTAGGGCTAAAATGAATTCAGCGGGGAGTCATATCAACATGCAAAAATCATTAGTGTTTCTGTACAAAATTGATGAGCAATTAGAGGGGAAATCAATTTGAAAATTCCATTTATAATAGAAACTATTTGAATCAAATATCTAGGAATAAATTTAAGGATATAAAGTACTTGTACACAGAAAACAAAACATTGCTAAAAGAAATCAAAGAAGACCTAATTATATTGAAGGACATTCTGTGGGCATGGACTGGAAGACTAAATACTGATAAGTTTTCAATTATATCCAAAATGATTTACACATTCAAAGCAACCCCAATCATAATTCCAACAGCCTTCTTTGCAGAAATGGGTAAAAAAATTATCAAAATTATTTGGAAGGGTAAGGGGCCTGAATAGCCAAAAACATTTTGGAAATGATAAACAAAATTGGAGGATTCACAATTCTTGATTTTCAAGCATATTATAAAACTAAAGTGGTCAAAACAACATGGTGTTGGCACAAGGATAGAGATATTGACCAATGGAATCAAACTGAGAGCTCAAAAATATACGCTCACATCTATGAGAAAAAGATTTTTGACAAGTTTGCCAAGTGCACTCAATTTGGAAAGAAGAAACTCCTCAACAAATGATACTGGGAGAATTGGATATTCGTATGCAAAATAATGAAAGAGGACCTGTATCTCAAACTATATTCAAAAATAAACTCAAAATGGATCAAAGACCTAAATATAAGAACCAGGGCCATAAAACATCTAGAAGAAAATGAAGGGAAGCATCTTCATGATCTTGTGGTAGGCAATGTTTTCTTTGACTTTACACTCAAAGCACAAGCAACAGAAGAAAAAATTGATAAACTGGAACTCCTCAAAATTGAAAACTTTTGTGCATCAAAACTTTGTTACGAAAGTGAAAAGAAAAACCTACTCAATGGAAAAATGCCATTCACAAGAGCTGTCTTTATTTGGCCTGACACAGTGTTCATTCACTGAGAAACCTTATTCTCATGGCATTTGCTAAAAATAGCTAGCTTGGAATTTTTAACATTTCAACTGCATGAGACAATGATATTAGTTTAGAAGCAAAATACTAATATCTAGAAAATGAGATGGTCATAAAAAGCTTTGTAAAGCTATGAAATATTCCTGCAGTTGTAGAAAATCACATGCATGTGAATTCTGTGCACATGCCTTGGAAAGACCTGAGAAGGACCTAATTTCTCATCTCTGTTGAAGTTCTGGGAAAAAGGAAATGAGGGCTAAGGAAGAGGGTAAAGTGCTAGAGCTTTCCAGCTTTCTTCAATAAACACACATAGTGCCTCTTGGGAAAGTGTGGAAACATATTAGCCAAGAGGATTTAAGAAAGGCTCTATCACATCATTGGCTGATGACTAGTGTAACTGAGCAGAGGCTTCAATGACTGCACTCAGTACTATAGGCTTTACAGAATGAGTTCATGAAAATCACTAAAGAACTGCCAAAATAACAACATACAAAAACAAACCCTGAGAGGGGAAAGGTTGATTGCCATGGATCTCCCATTACAGGCATTTTTCCTTTTATTATACTTTGTTTTACTGTGTGCCACAGGTATTGAATTGAAGGTTTTGTGGCATTGTAGTAACAGTAGAAGATAAAGTGAGTGCATGCCATGGAAAATAGAGACAATAGATTTGCTCAATTTGCAGAGTTGCCACAAACCTTGAAGGTTTGTTGTCTTGTTTTAAGAAATTGCCACAGCCACACCAAACTTCAGCAACCACCACCTTGATCAGTCAGCAGCTATAACATTGCTGCAAGACCCTCTACCAGAAAAAAGATTATGACTTTCTGAAGGATAAGATGATAGCATATTTTAGTAATAAAGTATTTTTAGCTAAGGTATGTAAATTGTTTTTTTTTATACATAATGCTAAGAGACTACAGTTTAGTGTAATTCCAAAAATTCATGTGATTCACTTTATTGTGATATTCACTTTGTTGTGGTGGTCTGGAACTGAACCCACAATATCTCTGAGGTATGGCTGTATATTATTCAACATGTCCAATTATCAACAACAACAATGACAACAACAAATTTGAGGTGTGCAAAGAAACAGGAACATATGGTACATAAACATGAAAGGAAAACCCATCAATATAAACTGTCCCTGAGGAAGCTTATAACAGGGATTTACTTAAAAAAAAAAAAAAGACTATAAATCAATCATTATAACTATGTTTAAAAAAAGAATGCAAATTATGTTCAAAGAAATAAACTAAAATGTAAGTATAATGCTCCCCCCCAAGAGGATAGCAATTGAGACATAAAAGTTTTAAAAAGAAGCAAACAGAAATTCAGAAAATTAACAGTAAAATATATGAAATGAAAAATTCACTAGAATGGCTCAAGAGAAGATTTGAAAGAATAAAAATATTGGTTATATCACTGGAGAATATTCACTCTGAAAAACTGAAAGAAAAATAACAAAGAAAAGTGAATAGAGCCTCAGAGACTATGCAGCACCACTAAGAGGACCTGCAAACAATGGGAGGCCCAATGATAAGAGAGAAAGAAGGAGGGGCAAGAGAAAGGAGCAGAAAGAAAAATTGAAGAAGTAATAATCAAAGCTTTCCAAATATGATATAAAATTAATCTGCACATCCAAAGAGCTCAACAAAATCCAAGTAGTATGTACTGAAAGAAATCCACACTTACTCACATTATAATCAAACTGTAGAAAACCAGAAAAGAGACAATCTTGAAACCTGAAAAAGAAGAACAATTCATTACAAGCAAGATTAATAGCTGATTTCACATCAGAAACCAGAGAGGCCAGAATGTAGTGGGAAGACACCTTCAAGGTAGTGGGAGAATGATAATCAAGAAGCCTGTATCTAGCATAGCTTTTCTTCAAAAATGAAGGATAAAGAGGCCAAATTAGAAAACTAAATCTGAGAGATTTAATCATTAGTGAGTACACCTTAAAAGTAAAACTAAAAGGAGTCCATCATGGAGAAATTAAATACAATAGAGAGGAGAACAACCAGCAAGATGGCGGCAGAGTAAAGAGTAAAGAGTTCCTAGAATCAGCTCCTGATTCTAGGAATCACTCAGAGCTATCTAGAGGACTTGTTTGGGGACTCCAGGAGACCAGAAGTGCATCCTGCAACATCCTTGAAAGAATGGAAGGAGGAGGCTGCCCATCTGAAGAGAAGATTCATAAATAGAGCACTCCACACCACAGAGGCTAGGTTCCCATCCTCCACTGGCACAAGCTGCCTGGGGAGCTTTTCCACAGATGGAATTGGAAGCTCCACTTGCCAAAAACGGGGGAAGTAGAGAGGGTTGGGGACCAACTTCAGCTACTGATTAGTAAATTCATTGGGCTGACGTATAACCCTAAAAACAGCTAGAGTTTGAACATGCCCAAGTCAGTAAGAGGCCGGTAGCCACCATCTTAACTCTGCGCCTGACACCAGGGGAATAGGGGCTGACTGAAAATCACACTGCTGTTAGTGACTGGCTTCTTTCCATCTAGAGCAGATTCTGCTCTAGCCTAAGCCCCAGGCCCACCTTGGATGGGGTAGAAGCTGGGGGGAGCTGCGCCAGCCTCTCTGGGAAACTACAGGCCACATTGTGGAGGCTGGTGATCATCCTACTTTTGCAGCACAAGCCACCCCAGGAGCTATTCTGAGGCAGGAATTGGAAGCTCCATTTCCCCAAAACAGGGGAGAAAGTGATGTTTGGCCACAGATTTCAGCTACTGATTAGTAAATTTGGCTGGCTAAAGTATAAGCCTAAGGACAGCTAAAGTTTGAGCCTGTCCAAATCAGAAGTTGGCTGGTAGCCGCCATTTTTACTCTACCCCCACCCCCAGCATGAGTGGAAGCCGGGCTGACTGAAAATCACAGTGATGGTAGAGAGCAGTTTCTTTCACCCAGATTGACCTGCAGCCCTAACCTAGACTACAGCCCCACCTCTAGCAGGGAGGAAGCTGGCAAACCCTGCATCAGCTTATCCAGGTAACTGCAGATACATTTAGCTGGCAAAAACTGAATAATCGGAAGTCTACCGGAGCAACTGTGGTCATCTTGGACCTGCACTACATAGATTACTACCCACACCTGCAGTTCCTTCCCCACCCTAGGCAGGGAAGAAAAAGGCATGAAGCTTCATCAGTATCTCTGAGGAACTGCAGTCTAGGCCTGCTTGAGTTGGATTATTCCACACAGCTATGACTCTGTCCCTACCCCTGGCAAAGGAGAAAATTGGGAGAAGCTTCATTGGTCTTTGGGGCAATGAGGGCAGCTTGAGCCTCCACAGCTTATAGCACTAACTGTATCCTTGGCTCCGACTATACAACCAGCAAGGGCAAAAGGTCAGGAAGCCCTAAACTAATGAGAAAAACTGCATCCAGAATAAATAGTAAGCCAGATGCCAATACACCAACAAAAATTACAATCTACACCTTAAGAAACAGGAAGATATAGCCTAGTTAAAGGAAAAAGATAAACTTCCAGATGACATAAAGGAGTTGAGACAACTAATCAAAGATGTTCAAACAAATCTCCTTAATAAATTCAATGAGATGGCTAAAGAGATTAGGGATATTAAAAAGATACTGGATAAGCACAAAGAATAATTTGAAAGCATACATAGAAAAATAGCAGCTCTTATGGGAATGAAAGGTGCAATAAATGAAATTAAAAATACACTGGAATCATATAATAGCAGATTTGAGGAGGCAGAAGAAAGGATTGGTGAGCCTGAAGAAAAGGCCTCTGAAAGTGAACATACAAAAGAACAGATGAAGAAAATTTGGAAAAATTTGAAAAAGGTCTCAGGGAGTTAAATTACAGCAAGAAACATGCAAACATATGTGTCATGGGTGTTCCAGAAGGAGAAGGGAAGGGAAAGGGGACAGAAGGTATATATGAAAAAATAACGGTAGAAAATTTCCCAACTCTATTGAAGGACATAAATATCCATGTCCAAGAAGCATGACATACCCTCATTCGGAAAAATCTGAATAGACCATCTCTGAGACACATACTAATCTCAACGTCAAATGCCAAAGACAAAGAGAGAATTCTGAGGGCAGCAAAAGTAAAGCAATGCATAACATATAAGAGGTACCCAATAAGATTAAGTGCTGATTCCTCACCAGAAACCATGGAGACATGAAGACAGTGTTATGATATATTTAAGATATGGCAAGAGAAAAAGTTCCAGCCAAGAATCTTATATCCAGAAAGCTTGTCTTTCAAAAATGAGGGAGAGTTTAGAATATTCACAGATAAACAGAAACTGAGAGTTTGTAACCAAGAGACCTGCTTTGCAGGAAATACTAAAGGGTGTGCTACAGCCTGGAAAGAAAAGATAGGAGAGAGAGGCCTGGAAGAGAGTCTAGAAATGAAGATTATATCAATAAAAGTAACTAAAAGTGTCAAAAGAGTGGTGAAAATAAAATATGACTGATTAAACCCAAAAATTCAGAAATAAACTTAAGCAATGATATAAAGCACTTGTATTCATAAAACTACAACTCACTGTTAAAAGAAAAAAAAAAAAAAAAGAAGACCTAAATAATTTGAAGAACATTCCATGCTCACAGATTGGAAGACTAAATATCATTAAGATTTCAATTCTACTCAAATTGATATATAGATACAATGCAGTGCTGATAAAAATTCCACCAGCATTTTTTAAATAATGGAAAATATGATTATCAAACTTATTTGGAAAGATAAAGGGTCCTGAATAGCCAGAAACATCTTAAAAAAAAAAAGTGAAGTTGGAAGGCTCTCATTTCTGCACTTTAATTTGTATTACCTAGTTACAGTGGTAAAAACAGCATAGTACTGGCAGAAAGACAGACACATCGACTGATGGAACCGAATTGATGATTAAAAAATAAACACTCATATCTATGGTCAAGTGATTTTTTACTAGCCTGCCAAACAAACCCAGCTCAAGCAGAACAGTCCATTCAACAAATGGTGCTGAGAAAACTGGATATTCATAGCAAAACAAGGAAAGAAGACCCCTATCTCACACCTTATACAAAATTAACTCAAAATGAACCAAAAACCTAAATATAAAAGCAAGAACCATAAAGCTTCTAAAAGAAAATGTAGGAAAATATCTTCAAGACCTGGTGGTAGGTGGTGGATTCTTAAAGGAGATAAGAGAAGAACTAAGATGGACTACTGATATTTAATGTATGTAGAAGTTTTAATTAGCTTTACAGTAAAAGTGTGGAAATGTACAAAGTTGATGGTAACACATTATAGTGAGTAACAGGCAGCTTATAAATGGGGATGTGGCTGAAAATGGTAATCTAGGGATGTAAATGTCAATTGACAGAAAGCTAGAGAATAATCCAGGGACTGAATAGCACAGTAAACCCAGAGGTGGATGAGAAATGTGGTTGATTGTGCAGATGCAAGAGTGTCCTTTGTGAGCTAGAACAGATGTACATCACTATTGCAGGTTTGTGGGAATGTGGAGAAGCATGGGAAAAATACAACTGGAGTGACCTATTGACTGTGGCTAATAGTAATAATGGAATATTCTTATATCTATGCCAAAAGTGCACTGTATTGATAATGGGTGTGTATGGAAAATGTGTGCCAAATGTATGCTGTGGACCTGGTAATAATCGGATGATATTATATCATAATCTATAACAAATGTTCCACCATGGTGTGGTGTATTGGTAGAGGGGTGTTGTTTGGGAATTCCGCACATGTGCATGATTGTTTGATAAGTTTACAACTTCTGTCATAAAAATATATTTAAAATAATAATAGGGTAGTTTTTTTGGGGAAATATACCAAATGTAAGATAAGGACTATATTTAGTAGTAAGATTTTGCCAATATTCTTTTATAATTTGTAACAAATGTCTCACGACAATCCAAAGCGTTGGTGAAGGGTTGATATATGAAACCTCAGTATGATGTTATGAATGTTTGCCTTCTAAGTTCACAACTTTTACTATACATTTATTGTTTATGTATGTTCATGTATAAATGATATAAAAATAATAATAATAGCATGGATTGGGGGAAAATACTTTGGATAGTAGTAATATTTTGATGATGATCTTCAATCATTAGATAAAAATGTTTAACAACAATGCAATGTATTGATGGTAAGGTGAGGTATGAGAGCCCTGTATAATGTTATGTATGGTTTTTTTTTGTAAGTTTTCAACTATTGCTATACACTTATTGTTTATGTATGTTCATGTATAAGTGATATACTTCAATAAATTTAAAAAAATACAATAGAAAGTAATTTGAATCAGTATGAAGAAATAAAGATCACCAGTAAATATAACTATTCCCAAAAATATAAAAGACAGAATAAATATACTTTGTTTGTACTTCCTTTCTTTTCCTCTCTAATTTAAAACTGCACAAAGTAATAATTATCAATAAACTTTTACTGTATAAATATGTAATTTATATGTTAATTTATATGATAATTCAGCACAAAGTAGAAAAAGGGAATGAAGCTATATTGGAACAACAAAGGTTTTTGTATAATATTGAAATTTAATTGTTATTAGTATGAACCAGATTGTTTTAAGTTAAGATGTAAATTTTAATTCCCAGGGTAAACACTAAGAAAACATTTTTTTTTTTTTACTATGGCACACAGGTACATATCTATTTAACACAAAAAAGAGGAGAAGCTGAGGAACAAAAATCATATAAGAGATTTGTGTCTAATAGCAATATGACAGACATAAATCCTACCATATCAGCAATTACATTAAATATAAATGGGATGAATAAATACTCCAATCAGAGATTTTCAGACTGCTTTTAAAAAGATAAATTCCAACAATATGTAGTCTATAAGACAGAAATTTTAGTTTCAAAGATGCAACTAGGTTGAAAGTCAAAATATGGAAAAGGTTATACCATGCAAACAGCAACTCTAAGAGAGCTAAAGGAGCTCTACTAGTATCCAAAGACACTTTAAAATAAAAATATCACTAGAGGTACGAGGGATATAGTATAATATTAAAAGTTTTGTTCCATCAAGAATATATGACACTGTAAACCTTTATGCACATAAGACAGCCCCAAATAAACAAAACAAAAATTAATAATAAAAGGAAGAAATAATTGAGACATAACAGATGTATAGTTCACTATCCTAAATTCAATAATGGACAGAACAACTAGGCATAATATTAGTAAAGATATAGAAAACTTGTACAAAACTGTAGTCCAATTACACTTAAAAGACATATATAGGGGAGCAGATGTAGCTTAAGTGTTTGAGCATCTGCTTCCCAGGTGCAAGGTCCCAGGTTCAATACCCAGTACCTCCTAAAATAGAAACAAATAACCAAAAAACATATATAGAACACTGCATCCAACATCATCAAAGATATATTATTCTCAAATGCACATAAAATTTTTCCAGTATTGACCATTTGCTGGTCTATAAAACAAGTATTGATTAATTTAAAAGGACTTAACTCATACAGATTTTGTTCTAAAAATGCAACGGAATGAATTTTGAAATCAATAACAGAAGGAATTTTGGGATACCAAAAACACATGGAAATTATATAACACACTCCAAAATAACAAAGAAGACACAAATGAAATCATGAGGAGAATTAGAAATAATTTTGGACTAATGAAGATGAATGAACAACATGCAAAATTTTATGTGATATAAGTATGGCAGTGCTTAGTAGATAATTTATAGCTGTATATATACCTACATTAAAAAATAAAAAATAACTCAAATTAAGAGCTAAGCTTTCTACCTTAAGTCACTAAAAATAGAAAAGCAAACTAAACTCAAGATAGCAGGAGGAAAGTAAGAATATATATTAGAGTGAAAATAATAGAAAGAATAGCAAAACAATAGAGAAATGCAATGAAGACAAAAGTTTATTCTTTTGAAAAGATCAGTATATTGACAAATGCTTAAGTTAACTGATCCAGAAAAAAGAAAGAAGACACACAATTAATAAAATCTGGAAAGGAATAAGAATATCACTGACCTTATAGAAATATAAAACATTAGAAAAGAATATTAAGAACAACTTTATGGCAACGAATTTAAGTGATAATCTAGATTAAATGGAAAAAAAAATACCCCTAGAAAGACACACTCTACCAAAACTGACTCAGCAATAAATAGAATTCTGATTAGACCTATGCCAAATCAATAGATTGATTTATTAATCAAAAACTTTACCCAAAGCAAAACCCAGGAGTGGATGCTTTGTCACTTAATTCTTGCAAACATTTAAAGAAGATAACAATAATACTTCACAAACCATTCCAAAAAAATAGAAGAGAAGGGAACGTTTCCTAACTCATTCTATGAGATCAGTGTCATTTTGATGCCAAAACCGAAGTCAAAACCTGACAAGAAAATCATAGATCAATATCCTTAAAAAATATAGAAAAAAGAATCCTCAATATATACTAGCAGATGGAATCCAGCAGCCTATAAAACAGATTATATACCATGACTAAGGGGCTTTTATACCAGGAATGCAAAGTTAGTTTAACATCTAATAATCAATCAATATAATACACTATACATTAACAGACTAAAGGGAAAAAATTTCATTTTTGTAGACACAGAAAAAACATTCTAAACCCTTCCTTGATAAAACAATAAAAAACTTAATAATAGAAGGAACTCCTACATGTACTCTGTAGAGAGCATATCTGCAAGAAAAAACAACAAGATGGTTCATGTCGTACTTAATCTTGAAAGACTGGATACTCTCCGGATAAAACCAGGAACAAGAAAAAGTTGTCTCCTCTTTACCCTTACATTCAAAATTGAACTGGAGGTTGTAGTCCTGGCAATTAGGCAATAAAAATAAATAAAAGGCACCATCTATTTATAGATGATCTAATTTTGTACATAGAAAACCATAAGGGTTCACACATACAAAAAATAAACACATTATTAAAACCAATAAATGAGTGCAGAAAGGTTACATAAAACAATATCAATATACAAAAATTAATTATATTTCTATACACTAGCAATGAGTAATCCAAAAATGAAATTAAGAAAACAATTACATTTACAATAGCACAAGTAAAGACATTGTTAGGCATAAATTCAACAAAAGTGCAAATCTCATACTCTGAAATGTACAAATTTTGTTGAAAGAAATAAAGAAGGCCTAAATAAAGGCAAGGTATGTGTGGCTCACATATTGGAAGACTTAGTCTTGTTAAGATGGCAGTACTCCACAAATTGATTTATAGACTCAACTCAATTCTATGAATATCACAGTTTCCTTTTTTTGCAGAAATTGACAATATGATCCTAAAATTCATATGGAAATGCACAGGATTCAGATAAGATAAAATAATTTTTAAAAAAGAGGAACAAAAATTAATGACTTATATTTCTAAATGGTAAAACTTAATACAAAGCCACAGATTTCAAGACAGTATAATACTGGCATAAAATTACAGACATATAGATCAATGGAATAGATTAAGAGTCCAGAAATAAGCTGTATTAGTCAGCCAGAGGCGTGCTTATACAAAGTACCAGAACTCTGTTGACTTTGATAAAGGCATTTATTTGGTTTAGAAGCTTACAGTCACAGGGTCCTAAAGGGTCTAACTCAAGGTACCATAGAGGTTCTTTCTTACCCAAAGTCATTTGCAATGTGTTGAAGCAAGATGGTGGGCGATGTCTGTGAGGATTCAGCTTTATTCCTCTTAAGGCTCCATGGTCCAGGTTTCTGACTCAGCTGTAGGTTATCATAAGGCTTATCTCTCTCCCCAGGGCTCATTTCTTTCTGGGCTCATCTGCTTTTTTCACAAGGTCAGCTGCAGACTATTAGGCTCATCTGTCTTGCCAGGGCCTCTGCCATGTCTAATGAGCCATCTCTATTCCTCTGTGTTCTTCTTTTCTATGTCTCTACTTCCATGTGAGGGTCTGTTTTATCAGCCCACCAAGGGGGCTAGGATAGATGCTGAGTCACAATCTAATGATGTGATTGAATCAAAGTCCTAATCTTAACATAATTTAATCAAATGTGTCAGCTGAATCAAATACAATCAAAGGATTATCACGTCCAGAGGAACAGACCAGTTTACAAACATAATATCTCTTTTTGGAATTCATAAATAATATCAAACTGCTACACTCCACCATCTGAATTCCAAAAAGATAATGCAGTATTCCAAAATATCTTAAATCAGTAACAATGTTATATACAAAATCATATCTCAATCAGTTTAAAGAAATACAGTTTGTCTCATGGTAAAACCCCTTCAGGCTGTAGACCTGTGAATCCTAAAAAACAATTTATCTGATTCTAATATACAGTGGAACAGACAAAGGATAAACATTTATGTTACCATAAGGAGAAATTGGGAGGGAAACATGAGTCATGGGTCCCCTATAGTTCTGTAAACCTGCAGAGCATATTTCATTAGACTTCAAAGTCTGAGAGTCATTCTCAAGATGATGGTTTCTTCTCATCCTTGGGGCCTCATGGGGGCCCAACCTTTCCACAGGCTTGTCCAACAGCCATTTTCTTGGTTCCACCCTCATCAAGCATCTGGGTGGTGACTGAGCTCTAGACCTCAACCTCCAAGAACATTGGGGTGAAGCCACACCTTCCCCAGCCCTTGAGTAATGTGCTCCATCCTCTGTAGCCAGGGGTGGCAAAACTCTCCCTAAGCAGTGGGCTAGAATATCCATCTACTTCAACTGCCAGGGTAAACTCACCATCTCTGTACATATGGATGGGATTCCTCTCTTGGCCCAAACAGATGTTTTAATTCCAGATCTCAGCATCCATGGTTTTTCTCTTAAAGCTATTTTCCCTCCCATCTCTCCCCTGCATGTCTCTTTTAGTCCAGGCTGACAGTGATTTTGTTTATACAGCACTCTCAAAAAGCTTATTGGTTTAGAATGCAGGACACAGTGGTCCAAGCCATCAGAGTAATACATTCCACAAGCCTTTCCTGGATAACTGCATTTTCAATTCTAACTTACAAGTTCCAAGTTTAATTAATTCCTCAAGTGGAACACTATCATCTAGGGGCTTGATTTCCAGGGGCTTTGAATTTCCAGACTCAGTCTCTGATTTTGTTGTGTCCAACAAGTCAGTTCTCAGCTTCTCTCTCTCATCTAGCATTTTACTATAACTGCAAGGAGCAGCCAAGCTGCATGATCTGAGCTTAGTTTAGAAAGCTCTTCAGCTAGCTGTCCAGACTCACAATTTTCAAATTCTGTTTTCCATATAACATCAGGAGTCAATCTTGCTAAGTTCTCTGCACATTTAGAACATGGATCGCCTTTCCTCCAGTTTCCATTAATAGTGTCATCATTTACTTCTAAGGCCTCATAAAAAGTCTCTTTAGCATCATTTTCCTAACAACAGTCTCTTCAAAGCACGCTAGGCCTTTTATATCAAACATCTCAAAATTATTTCCTTCTCAGGTCTTGTCAAAAATAACTTTAGGATCCATATTACTAGCAATAGTCTCTTCAAAGAAATCTAGGCCTTTTCTATCAAGCATCTCATACTTCCTCCAAAAAATACCCCTTACCCATCTATAAAAGCTTTCCATAATTTTGGTAATTGCAAAAGCACCACTCTACTCTTTGATACCAAATTCTGTATTAGTTAGCCAGGGGGGCTGTTGTATAAAGTACCAGAACTCTGTTGGCTTTTATAAAGGGTATTTATTTGGGGTAGAAGCTTACAGTCACAAGGCCTTAAAGAGTCCAACTCAAAGTACCATAAGAGGTACTTTCTTACCCAAAGTCATTTGCCACATGTTGAAGAAAGATGGCAAAGTGATGTCTGCAAGGATTCAGCTTTCCTTCTGCCCCTTTAGGCTCTGTGGTCCCAGCTTCTTCTCAACCACTGAGCTACACTGGCTCCCCCAAGTTGGCTTTCTCATCTGTTTGCTTGTTGTTTGTTCTTTTGTTTTTAGGAGGCACCAGGAACGGAACCTGGGACCTCCCATGTTGGAGGCAGGAACTCAACTGCTTGAGCCACATTCACTCCCCAGTCAGTCTTATTTATTGGTTCTCAGTGGAAAAAAAAGAAAGGTTAAAGGAAACACTTTTGGTCAGTTTTGTTTCAGAGTGCTGGACAGATATCTATTTAAAGCTAAATTATGTAGTGGTATAATAAGTAAAACCAGCTATGCCTTTTTAATAGTTATGCAGATTTGAATTTTCTATGAGGGAATTTTGCCTCTATTATAAATAATATTATAGTGCAACATTCCAAATAGAAATTATGAAGATATATATGTGAGTTTTTTATAGATTTTTTACCAACTTACATTAAGAAAATTACAACACAGTGTTCCCAATTAAATTACATAAGTATTTCAACATAATGGTTATGCAAGAAGGAAAAATACCTTTAATGGAAATAATAAGGGTGATCCCAAATGGAAATTAATAGTAATGACAAAATGTTTTTCATAAAAAGTCACTATATTACATATTGATTAAGAATAAGCATAGGATTGAATTGGGCAATATTATTAGATTACCAAAATAAATACTTCTGGTAACTCAGGGATATTAACACATGCTCACATCAAAATATTGAAGAAATTCTAATGTGAACCACTCAGAATTTTAGGCTCAGTGGGCAACACAGTTATCCAATCATTAGTGGATTACAGGGGTGGAAGATGGACCCAGATATGAGACTGATCCTGCCAAATAAAATTTAGACACAAGATGAAAAAAGACCAGTAGTTTTAAGATTAAGTACTTTTAGTTCTTGAAACTAGACTTAATTTTAGAAAATAAGAATTCAATTGTTGATATAAACAGTAAGAAATATTTTAAATCTTTTACCTAACATCAAAGAGATATGGAGATAAAATTCAAATCTCTTGTCTCACAATTAAGGAAGCTGTATTTTACACAAAGTTACTTTTTAAAATTTTAAATAGATAGGTAGACATACAGATTTGTATAGATATATAGACATAGTTATGTAGCTTATATTCATAATATAAATTTCATCTCATTATTAGAACTAAAATAGATCATTTTCTATTTTTTATGTAACATATTAAGTCATTTTCCCACTACTTTTTAAAAAATATTATGACAGCTAATCACTTTTCAGTAAATTTAATCATAGGCTAGATATAAATTGTCTTTCTTAAGAGAAGGAAAGGAAAATTTATACACCTAGAATAATAATTTCTATTTGAAATTTCATCACAATTTCATTTCAAAACTGTCAAAGATCCAACACTGATTCAAATAAGGAATATTTTCCATTTCTTATTTTAAATGCATTTTGAAAAGTAGCATGTTGGTCTTTATTAATTTTGTCTGTTTTAGGGAAGTTAATAATTTAGTCCAAGTTATAAAGAAAGTAACATGATTTAGGTGTACTTAGGAACATATTTAAATCTTATATAAGATCACCATAAACATTATATATATACCACATATTAATGCACTTTATCTTTTCTTTTCTGGATAACATATAATTACAAAACTTCAAAGCAGATTCTATAATAGATACACTGTTTATATATAAGCTGATACCTTGGGAAAAATAAAATAATTTAGCTGTATCATTTGCATCACCGTCCTCTGTTGCTTAGTATTACAAAATAACACTGGTGCAGCTGTTTATGTACTTTGCCAATACAAATGGATGTAATAAAAGTGAGAGCCAACAGGGGTAAAAAAAAAAATCTCACTTGTGTCTTAAATGTTCTTATTGGAGTGGAGAAAGACAGCACTCTTATTGCCCTTAAATTCCTGCTTTATTTTATCTGAGCAATCCTCTGTGCACATTTAATCTCAGCAGGGACTTTCAAAAAAGAGGCACTAGAGAAGAGACTGGATAAACCAATATCTGAATAATTTAGGTGGCACTAAGGAGAACTAGGAACCATTAAGGGAGGTGATATTTAAGAGCAAAAACTGCCAAGTTGTGAGTACTATTAGAAAGAGATACAATATAAAGCAATCAGGAAATTCCCTTATAGGCCTTAAGTTTGAAACCGTGAAACCTATTCTATATAGTGCTGCAGTTGATAATACCCAGAACAAAACCTGCTTTATAAATGCATCCAAATTCATTCAGAGGCACCTGAAGATTTTCTTTTATGAAGGATTCTGTAAAAGGAGTAGTGACAACAGCCTCTTTCATGCAGTTTAATTGGCAATGGTACTGGATTTATCATCAGTGTGGTCTCTTCATCATCATTCTTTTCATCACTATCATTGCTCTATGCTCTTCCTTAAAAGTGAGGTAACATTTTTAATGGTGCCACAAATTTCCTTCCTATATTTCACAACCCTTCCCTTCACAGAAGAGTCCCAAACATTTACATGAAAAGACTTCTGAAACATATCTTAAACGGTAGAATTTATTATTGCAATAATTATGAGAAGTTGAGAAAATTTTGTGTAGCAAAGAAGCGGGTAAATAACATTTGTTGTCCTCTCTCCTTATGATGGTGATAAAAATACACTAGATCTTTGGGTCAGTGTTACCCCTTGTGTGTCACTATTTTGAAATCCCCCCCCCCCCAAAAAAAAAAATTACATGTAGACGAATTAACAGCTAGGTATGAAAATAGGCATTAATGGGTAAATGCAAAATTAACATTTAATTAGACTGTTTGTTTCTTTTAGTCATTGAGACTATAGCAGGAAGTAAGAAATATTTCCTTGACGTACTCAGAGATATATAAGCAATGGGATGGAAAACAAAAATTAGATCCCATGTCTTGAACATGTCACATGTTGAAGCAAGATGGTGGGTGATCTCTGTAAGGATTCCGCCTTCCTGGTCTCAACTACAAGCTGGCATAGGGCTTGCTTCTTTCCCGGCTCAGCTGCAAACTATCAGGCAAATGGCTCATCTCTCTTCCTGGGGCCGCTGGCTCTCTCCACTGCTGTGTTTATGGAGCTCTCTCTCTCTCTTTTCCTGTGTATCTTCTGTGTCTTCTTGAGTAAGTGCCCATTTATATAAGCCTACCAAGGGGACAGGGACTTAACCTGAGTTACAGCCTATTGATGTGATCAAATCAAAGCCCTAATCTTTATACAAATTAATCAAAGACTGCTCAGCCTTATCTAATACTATAAAAGGGTATCACACCAAGAGGAACAGACCAGTTTACAAACATAATCCTTATCTTTTTGGGGTTCATAAATAAGCTCAAACTGACACAACCATAATTTGGAAACTTTAGATATAAATAAATATAAATAAATCAAAGGCATTGCATGTGTGCTTTAATTTCCTGTTGTATCTTTATGTTGCTGCATTTTATTTACAAAGTCACAAGTTTCTTTAATACTTTTTAGGATAAGGAATCAATAACATGATGAGTTGCATGGTAAACCATATTTGTGTTTTTCTTTCACTAGATAATTCATTTTAAATTATCTTGTATCTTCCAGGATTTTATAGATATATTTATATGCTTTGTCAATGCTTAATATTAATTAATATGGATTTGCTTTATTTCCCTAGTTTTACATTTCCCAAGGAAAAATGATAAATATTAAAGAATGATTCTGATGAGATAATTCCAAACTTTTAAAAATAGGATAGACCATATTAAAATCTAAATGCTTTATTTACATATATGCTTATCCTCTGGCTCAGAAACTCCATACATATATTTTGCATCTTTATATATGTTCATATGATTCTGAATTTCCTTCATCAAATATTTCATAATTAATTCAAAACGTGATAGGTAATTTTCATAATTAATATGTTTATTTACAAGAATTTTTAAATAATTTTAGAATTTTTTCCATGAAAACTTTAGAGAAAAACAGTGCAGTTTTACTTTTCACTATTAAGATGGACTTCAGCTGATTTTTATTTCTATCAAACCTCTGGTGAATTGAAAATATATTCACATAGTTGTCTAAACATTTCAACTACAATTAAGGTTTCTATTTTACATACACATTTGAGATAACTAGCTGAAATCTTTACATTTTACCTATTAATATTTGAATTAGTCTATTAATCAGTTAAAAGGTTAAAAGTCTCTAAAGACTAAGGAACAATGGGACAAGCTTGTTGATATGGGATTTAAACATACATTAACTATTTCTAATATTAATTTATAATTATATAGCTTTAAATAAAAATATGTGATTTTTAATATGTTTTTGTAAGAAAAATAATAAATTTATTTAAGAGAAAGCATTAGTATGAGATTATCAAAAAAGTATTTTGATTTTTCACTGCAGACCATTTAGTTATATGGAACTGACAGAAAGTTATTGAGAAGAGAATTGAGGGAAAAAATATCTCACCATAATCTTTGCAAGAAAGATTTGGAGAAAGATGTGTACTAAACCTATAAAGGATGGGAAATAGCATAGTGTAATTGTTGGCAGCACTAGTTGAGTGCACTTTGGAAATTTATATTCATTTGCAGAGTCTCTGTTTTATTCTAAGTAATGCTCAAATCTCTGTTGAACCACAATATCTATTCATTCAAGTTTTTACATATCCATGTTTCTGTTTATGTTGTTATGCTCCACTGAACAATTTTACTTTTATTATTTTTGCTCTTTGCTTTTTCCATGTATATTTAAAAGTCAGTCTGTTGACTTACACACTCACATGCAGTGTTGCAATTTTGCTTTAAATGATATTACTATCACTTCTCAACCTGGTAAAAGCTTGCAACTTTATACTGAGTCTTTTATTTTATGAGACTGAGGTGTCTTTATTTATTTATATTTTTAATAAATTTTATAATTATTTTCTATAAAAATATTACATATTTATGCATAGATACATTATATATTTTTAGAAATTTTATAATTGTTATTTTTTAAATAATTTTTTTCTGATTTATAGAACTATAATTCCTTGTTTAATGTGAATTTTTTATAAGCACAACTTTTAATGTTCACTGCAAAACATTTTTCTCACACCTTGACAATTTCAGTAAAAGGCACTACCTAGTTATTTAATCCAAATACTTCTTAAATCTAGAATTCATATTTAATTTCTCTTTTGTTTTAGTTTCTACTCGCATCCATAGTGAGAACCATTGGTTCTGCCAGAATAGATCCCAATTTTAGTTCTACTGCTACTACCTAAATCAAACAATTATCTTAAAGGATCTTTATACTTATGGTCTTACTCCTCTTCTATTAATTCTTTATACAGCATTCAGGGTGATGGTTTTTAAAGCAAAATAAAGTTTGTCATTCTCTAGCTTAAAATCCTCCATTATAATTAGAATAAGATTCTTACATTGCCTCTAAGGCCCCATTCAATCTGGAGCCTCTGCTTATGTCTATGAGTTTAAGTTCAATGTGAATTTTATATTCAGAAAACATGTTTTACTAATTGAAATAAAGTTCTTTTTAAGATTTTCTGCATAGCTTTATCATCTACAAAAAATAACAATATTGCTTCATTTCTGTCTTTATACTTTGGTTACTTTTTTCTTTATTGAATTAGGTAGGGCAGAGTTCAATATTGGACAGGATTGATTTTTGCATTGATTTTGCAGGCCTTAAAATTTGTCAGAGGGAGATCTTTATCTTTTCTTTGAAAGAGTTGGTGTGTGCAACTTTGTTATGAATATTTTTCTTTGAAAGAGTTGGTATGTGCAAACTTTGTTTTGAAAAATTTTCAGGTATGCTAGACTCCCACTTTAGATGCTAACAATGGCAATATTCATTTTCCCAACCCTCTTTTGTGACCAAAGTGTGGACTTGTCATCCAATATTGGAAAACAGAACTGCAAAAATGCCTGCTGAGCCTTTCTGGGAAAGATTTTACATTGGGATTAAAATTCACATAGAAACTCACAAATCAGTAATCTCACTCTAATAATGAAGAAAAAACAGCAGATAATTCCCAATAAAGGGACATTCTACAACATAATGACCAGCAATTCTCAAAACTCTCAAGGTCATTGAAAACAGGGTAGGTCTGAGAAACTATCACAGAGAAGAGGAGCCAAGGAGACATGATGATTAAATGCAGTGTCTATGTAAGATCCTGGAACAGAAAAAAAGACATCAGGTAAAAGCTAAGGAAATTTGATTAAATTATGAACTCTAGTTAATAATGCATCACTATTACTTCATTAATGGTGACAAATGTGCTTTACTAATGTAATATGTTAACAATAGTGAAAAGGGATGTGCAGAATATGGGAGCTCTATTGGAAAGGGATGTTGCAGAATCTGGGAACTCTGTATTATCTTTGCAAGTATTCTGTGGAACTGAAATTACTCTAAAAAATTATGAATTTTTAAAAATACCAATGTAGAGAGAGGGAAAGAGAGAGTATTACATAAAAATAAACTCTTTTACCTTACTGTATTTTGAATCAAATTATGCGAATGAGACATAGAGCATGAGGGAGTTTAAGTTTAATGTGAATTTTATATTCATAGGGGCAAGTTCAAGGATGAAAGGCACTATATTAAAAACAAAGATGCAGATGATAGAAAAAACTGCATTCTTAATGAAATACTGGAGTCAGCAAATGAAACTTGGAATTCACTATCTCTACACACTTTTAAGTGATAGTTAAATAAAATAATGCTTTACCAGGTGACTATTTGTTAGTCAAGCATTCTGTTACTTATTGCCAAAACCATTCAAAGTGATACATCGTATCTGGCATTTTTATCTTTGGTACCAAGAGATAAATTTAATGTTGTAAAATGGAGCAAGAGCATGTAGAGCTACCCTATGGTAGTTTGTACTTATCTCCTGCTTTCCCCTCCCCCAAACTCTACTCTTTCCAATGGGAGAGGTTGATCTATTGGACTGCTTTATAGGACTTTGTTTCAAATAAAGGAGATTATGGGAACATTTGTAAACAATTGTGCTAGACTATTAAATAACAGGATGTTAAATTTTTTTTTAAAATACACGTAATTTCTAGGCAGAACTGCTGTGACTACGAGGTGTTTCATCACCCCACCCTTCTTTTTCTTTCTTTCTTTCTCTTTTCGTTTCTTTCCTTCCTTCCTTCCTTCCCTCCCTCCCTCCCTCCCTCCCTCCCTCCCTCCTTCCTTCCTTCCTTCCTTCCTTCCTTCCTTCCTTCCTTCCTTCCTTTTTCTTCTTTGCTTTTTAATATATTCCTTCATTTTCACTTTGCCTGCATTAGACTAAAGGCAGGAGAAAGACCCACAGTCTTTCTTTACAAATTGAGCAAACACTGTATCTTGTAAATAGCAAAGATTAATCCTGAAGTGACTTTTTACAAAATGATCTTTAGCAGATGTTTTGGAAGCAAGGTGTGGGAGGTGGGCAACATGGGAATCCCAGTGGGTTCGGTGTAATATTTTGGGTATCTAAGCACCTCTTAAAATATATTTATATATATACATAAATAACATTTTTGTAAGCAAATGCACATAAATGCATATACATTTATATATCATTTTGCAAATGTTGGTATGTATTGTGAAAATTTTGATTTTTACCCACAATAAAAGAAAAAAAAAGAAATCATAAGCTCAACACAGAAAAAAAAAAAAAGATCAAGAATTTGAGTTAGCATACTGAAAGGGCTAATCAGGATCTGAGTGAGGTAAATGGACAAAATCAATTCAGTTCTTCCAATCTTGAGGAAGATAATTAAGTAAGAAATTACCAAAATTAAGATCGGAAAGTAGAGAGAAAGATCCTTGCATTATTTGAAGATGCTGTAACTAGTAAATTAAGAAAGGGAAAGAGTTATAAAGAATGGTCAATGACAGTGTGAATTCTCTCAGAGAAGTGAAAATTTTAACAAGGACTGAGATAAAATGCTGTATATTTTTTGAAATGTTCAAGCTTTCCTCTCAGTGCTTTCTCTGGAAATTACCTGAAAAGGTCATGTCTGTTGATCACCAGGGGCACCAACTTCTGCCCTGTCAGTATTACAGAACAGAAATATAATAAAATAAGTACATTCTTCTGAGAAGTTAACTATGGGATAACAATAATATTTAAGGAAATGTAGACATTTGTCATCATCACAAGACCAGATTGGAGAGGAATGGGATATTTTCCCAAACTTAGTTGATATTACCTATTGAACTTTCTAGAATATATAATTTCTGCTATTTATAGTTGTCTTAAAAAAAAAAAAAAAACATTGAATAAAAGTTTTAAGGAAGTAGAAAACTCTTCCAATTAAAAAGTGGTGAGAAATATAATTGGTCTTTATTTATAATATGATAAGTCAGGTATGGATAAAATTTAAACTATAACACCCATCGACATATAAAATCAATGAGAAAATGATGGTAAAATGACTTAGAAACTCTTACAATATTTTGATTCTGTGAATATAGCATAGTTTATATATATTATGAAATTAATGTTAAAGAGGAAATAATTCATCAAGAAATTTTTTTTTTTTAGGGATTTAGAAAGAGTAAAAGAAAAATAGTATGGAATAATTATATTATATCAGATATTGGTTGTTTATGGAAAAATTCCAGAAGGATACAATCTAAATTTTTGATTGAACAACTAGTGAGCATATGTGATTTAATGTCAAGAAACTACCAATTATATACATCAAGGGAAATAATTAGAACTACCTGAACACACCTATAAATTAATCAAAATCTCTCTGGAGGTATAGCAGTGAATCGCTATAGATGATTGAGTGGGATATGTGTTGAAGCAATCCAAGAGCACATAATGTATTGAGATCTACAAATGCAGTAAAAATTTCACTACAATCAATCTAAATTTGGTAACTTCTGTACTGAAGTATTTAACGTGTTCATAGGGACATATCAATCCTAAGTAATTAACCAACCAGCAAATAATTGTTTATTTTTTATAAAAAAAAGCTTGTGATTAAATATTGAGGTATTTGAATGTATTTCTAGACTAATGAATTTTGACACTTTTGGGTACTTGTGAATGATATGAAACTAAAAAGAAATTCAAAACCTGTGATACTACCATTCGGGATTTGCCAAAATGCAAATTTGACCTATATCTTTTAATTTCAACCCATCAAAGTTCTTTGTCTATTCCAAATATGCACCACAGAGCAAATCAGTATCAAGCACAGGAGGGTATAGTCCTCTCTCCCTCCCTCTAACAATTACCTGATTTTGCAATTCATTTTCAAATTTTATTTTTATTTCCTTAAAGATTATAACATATAACAAAGGAGATACATCTACAATATTCAATCAAACACCTAAATAGAAACCAAAGAGAATAAGAAGAAATTCCTTGGAAGAACATTAACATGGTAAAACACTTGGCAGTGAATAAATTTTATTTTCTCTAAATATTATAATTTACTATTAATACTGCTAATATTTTGGATTCATTCTTCCATGATTTAAGTATTCAATGTTTAATTTCTTGATAGTTTTTTTTTTTTTTAAAGAAGCTTTAGATTACATAAGTGTTACATAAAAAATGTAGGGGATTTCAATATACCCTACCCCCTCCCACACTTTCTCTCATTAACAACATCTTTCATTAGTGTGGAACATTTCTTAAAATTGATAAGCATATATTGAAGCATTAATACTAAACATGGTCTATTGTCTACATTATGGTTTGCACTTTAAACTTCACAATTTTATAGGCTTTGACAAAATGTATAATGGCCTGATTCTATCATTGCAATGATAGTTTTTAAAAATAACATAACCTTTTTAAAACAGTTTTACAGTTACAGAAATATTGACCAGATAATACAGAGTTCTCTTTTATTCTCTACCCTCCAATAATCACAGTTTTCCCAATTAGTAACGTCTTACATGAGAATGGCACATTTGTCACTATTAACGAACCAATATTGATACATTATTATTAACTAAAATCCATAGTTTATTCAGATTGCCTTAGTTTTAATCCAATCTCCTTTTTGTTCTGTTCCAGGATCTTGTCCAGGAACACTTCATTGCATTGTCATCATAGCTCATTAATTTCCTCTTCTTTGTGATAATTTCTCAGACATTCCTTGTTTTTGATGACTTTGACAGTTTTGAGTTGTATGGGTCAGGTATTTTGTAGGATGCCCTTCTATTGGAATTTGTCTAATGTTTATTCATGATTAGATTGGAGTTATGATTTTGAGGAAGAAAGTCGGAGCTGTAAAGTGCCAATTTCATCACCTATTATCCAGGAAACATAATAGTAACATGATTGTTGATATTGACCTTGATCATTTTTCAGGTTTCCCTACTGTAAAGTTACTCTTTTTTTTAAACAAAAAAATTTATTGATACATGTTAATAAAGCATATATCCTTTCAAACTGTATAATCAATGGTTTTTGGTATAATCACATAGTTTTGCCCTCTTCATTTCAATCAGTTTTAGAGCAATTTCATTATTCCAAAAATAATAATAAAAGAAACAAATAAAACTCTTACCTCTCAATCTCACTATGCTTCTCCTGTTGTACATAGCTGCTATTCTGTTTCTTCTTTCTAGTTTACTTGTATTTACATTTTATAAAAAATAGGCATATATGCAAGATCACTCATATTCATATTTTACATGAGGTTTCACTTTGTTATACAGTCCCATGTTCCATTTGTTAGCTTTTCTTCTAGTAATATACATGACCTTAGACTTACCCTTTTAACCACTATCCTACCCATATAATAGGTCTGTTGGTTAAAAACACTATGATGGGCTTTCACCATTAGAAAATCACTTGACTACAGAAGTGAGAGTCCATTTCTGAATTCTCTGTTTGGTTCCATTGATCAATCTGACTGTCATTATGCCATATCATGCAGTTTTCCCTCCCTCCCTCCCTCCCTCCCTCCCTTCCTTCCTTCCTTCCTTCCTTCCTTCCTTCCTTCCTTCCTTCCTCCCTCCCTCCCTCCCTCCCATCCTTCCTTTCTTTCTTTCACCACTGTAGCCAAGTAATATGAGAATACAATCTATCAAAACCTATGAGACATTGCAAAGGCAGTGCCAAGTCCTCCATCTTTGTTCTTCTTTTTAAAGACGTTCTTGGCTATTTGGGGCTTCTTACCCTTCCAAAAAATTTTGATAATTGGCATTTCAATTTTTGCAAAAACAAAAAAAAAAAAACTACTGAGATTTTAATTGGGATTGTATTGAATCTGTAAATCATTTTGGGTAGAATTCATATCTTAACAATATTTAGTCTTCCAATCCATGAACATAGAATGCCCTTTCATTTTTATAATCTTCTTCATTTTTTTTAGCAATGTTTTGTAGTTTTCAGAATGCAGGCCTTTATGTCCTTGGTTTCATTTATTCTTAAATATTTGATTGTTTAGTCACTATTGTAAGTGTAATTGTGCTTCTGATTTCCTCTTCAGATTGTACTACAGTAGTGTATAGAAATGCTATTGAGCAAGAGAATACCATCAAGTCCACTCTGAGTGGGAGAGAGTGTGGTCTACAGTGTGAACTGTGGTCTATGGTTGGTGGCAAGGCTCCAGGATGTGTAAGTTCATTGAGGTTGGTGGGCCACACTATGGGAGATGTTTGTGTTGGATGTGGTGGGAGGTGTGGGAGGTGGGCAGCATGGGAATCCCAGTGGGTTCCGTGTAATATTTTGGGTAATCTAAGCACCTCTTAAAATATATGTATATATATATAAAAAAAATAAAAATAAATTTCAAAAAAAAATAAATAAATAAAATAAAATGCAAAAAAAAAAAAAGAAATGCTATTGAGATTTGCATATTAATCTTGTATACTGCCAATTGCTGAGCTCATCTATTAATCTAGGAGCTTGGCTGTGGATTATCAGAACATTCTTGATATAGGATCATATCATCAGTGAATAGTGAAAATTTAACTTTTTCTTTCTTATTTGGGTGCCTTTTATTTCTTTATTTAGCCTAATTGCTCTAGCTAGAATTTCTAACACAATATTGATTGACAATGGTGACTGTGGGCATCCTTGTCTTTTTCCTGATCTCAATAGCAAAGCATTCAGTCTTTCACCACTGAGTGCAATGTCAGCTGTAGGTTTTTCATATATGCACTTTACTTCCTAGTCCTATCTTTTGCTGTGTTTTTATCAAGAAAGGGTGCTGTATTTTGTCAAATGTCATCTCTACATTAATCAAGAAGATCATGTGATTTTTTGTTATCAATGTATTTTATTACACTGATTATTTTCTTGTCTGGGATAAAACCCACTTGATCATGGTGTATAATTCTTTTAATGTGCATTTGGATTCAATTTTTAAGTATTTTGTGGGGGATTTTTGCATCAATATTCATCAAAGATATTGGTATGTAATTTTCTTTTTTCATACTAACTTTCTCTGGTTTTGGTATTAAGGTGATGTTGGCTTCATCATTGAATTTGGTAGTGTTCTCTGCTGTTCAAACTTTTTAAAGAGCTTCAACAAGACTGGTATAGATTGTCTTTGAATGATTGGTAGAAATCACCTGTGAAGCCATCACATCCTGAGCTTATTGGGAGATTTTTGATGACGCTTTCAATCTCTTTATTTGTGGTTGGTGTTGAGGTGTTCTGTTTCTTCTAGGGTCAATGTAGGTTGTTTGAGTGTTTCTAGGAATTTGTCCATCTCGTTTACAATATTTTTTGGCATACAGTTGTTCATAGTATCCTCTTATGATTTCTCTTATTTCTACATGGTCAATGGTAATGTCCCCCCTCTCATTTCTGATTTTTATTTATTTGTGTCTGCTCTTTTCTTTCTATATCCATCTACCTAACGGTTTGTTGATTTTGTTTTCTTCTCAAAGAACCAACTTTTTTTTTTTTTTTTTAATTCTCTCTATTGCTTTTTTGTTCTTGATTTCATTTATTTCTGCTCTGATTTTTGTTATTTCTTTCCTTTGGCTTGGTTTGAGTTTAGTTTACTGTTCTTTTTCTAGTTCCTCCAGGTGTGCAGTTAGATCTTCAATTTTAGCTCTTCTTTTTTAATGTAAGCCTTAAATGTAAGGGCTATAAATTTCCCTCTCAGCATTGCCTTTGCAGTTTCTCATAGGTTTTGATAGGTTGTGTTCTCATTTATATTTGTCTCTAGATATTTGCTGAATTCTCTTACAAGTTTTTCTTTGGCCTACTGATTATTTAAGAATGTGTAGTTTAATCTCCATATATTTATGAACTTTCACCTTTACCATGCATTGTTGATTTCCAGATTCATTCCACTAAGATCAGAGAAAGTGCTTTGTATAATTTCAGTGTTTTTAAATTTATTAAGACTTTTCTAGTGACCCAATGTATATTCTATTCTGGAGAAGGATCCGTGAGCTCTTAAAAAGAATAGTTATCTGGCATTTTGGGGGGTGCAATGCTCTGTAGATGTCTGTACTTCTAGTTCATTTATCATATAATTTAAGCTCTCCGTTTCTTTATTTATCCTCTGGCCAGATGTTCTATCCAATATTTAAAGTCTTGTATTGAAGCCTCCAACTATATCTAACTTCAGTTTTGCCAGTGTGTGCCTCATGTATCTTGGCACACTCAGGTTAGTTGCATAAATATTTAGTATGGTTATTTATTCTTGGTGAATTGCCACTTTTATTAATATATAATGGCCTTCTTATTTTAACTCACCCTAATTTTTGAAGGACAGTTTTGCCTTGTATAGAATTATTACCTGGCAGTTTTTCTCTTTCAGTACCTTAAATACATCGTAACACTTTCTTCTCACTTCTCTGGCTTCTGATGAGAAAGTACTTAATCTTATTGAGGATCCCTTGTACATGATGCTTTGTTTTTCTTATGCTGCTTTCAGAATCCTCTCTTTATCTCTGATATTTGTCATTCTGAATAGTAGGTGCTCAGGATAGGTAAAGTTGGATTTATTCTGTTTGGGGTGCATTGTCCTTCTTGTATATTGATATTTATGGCTTTCATAAGGGTTGGGAAGTTTTGGGTCATAATTTCCTCAAAATTCTTTCTGTTCCCTTTCCATTCTCTTCTCCTTCTGGAACACCAATAATCCATATATTTGTGGGTTTCGTGTTGTCATTCTATTCCCTGAGCCCATCTTCCATTTTTTCCATTCTTTTCTCTTTCTGTTCTCCTGCTTTTTCCAGCTGAGATGTTCTGTCTTCAAAACCACTAATTCTGTATTTGAGCTTCAAATGTGCTCTTATGTGCCTCTAATGTATTTTTAATCTCATACTTCATGTCTTTCATTCCCATAAGCTCTGTTACTTTTCCCTGTAGGCTTTCAAATTGTTCATTATGCTTACCCATTTTCTTCTTAATATCCTTCATTTCTTTAGTCATATTCTCTTTCAATTATTTTAATTAACTTAGGAGAATTGTGTGATTATCATTAATAGCTGTCTTGAATCTTGTATATCTTCTGGATATTTAATTTTTCCCTTTGGCTGGGCCATTTATTCCTGTTTCCAATGTGGCTTTCAATTTTTTGCTGATGTCTAGGCATCTAAATATTTTGGTGAATTTACTCTAATGGCCAATCTCTCTCTCTTGTCTATTGTTGTTGTTGTTGTTGTTTTGTCTATAGCTCTTCTTTGATATTTGGTTCAACATATCTTAAGTCTTTAAAATTGCCAGTTTAAGTTATCAAAATAGGGCCAGGGACTCACTAATGGGGTGCAGGTTTCCTCCCAGGAGTTTGGGTTAAGAGAGTCTAAAAGCAGTTTTTCTCCATGCTGGTGCCCCTTTCCATGGATGTGTTTCAAGCTCTGCTTTCCAGTGTTTTGGTCTGCCCAGAGCTGAGATTCAAAGCAGGATCTTCTGATTGAATTCAGTAAAAAGAAACCCCCAACTCCCTCTCCCTTTTTCCTTGTGACAGCTGAGAGGTAAGAAGATGTCTGCTGCAGTGAATCAGGGGTTTTTCCCTGGTTTAATATATTGGGCATGTGTGAAGGAGGCCCTTCACAGCGGCTATGGGGATTTGGTAATTCACATTTGTTGTTTCGAGTTCTTCATTACTCTGTTCCTCTACCTCCTTGGAGTTGTGTAGCACTGTCCTGGTCTGCTAACCCCCAAAACAGATCTTTCATATAGTATTTGTCTGTTTCTCCATTGTCTGTTTGAGTGACTTGAGCCCTGTCTGCCTGTTCTGATGCCATATTCAAGTTATACTTTTGTTTCCCCTTATTTTCAGACTGTCCCATTTGGAAGGAAATCACTATGCAAAGCCCATACTTAAGGAGTAGAATTTTATGCCCCCTCATTTAAGGTGGAATATATAAATAATTTATTTTGATTTTTTCTGCCCAGAAGGTTTACCTGTTATTCAATTGTTTTTCATCTTATAATAATAGTGACTTTAAATTTGTAAGTATTTTTATTATACAACATTTAAACCTACCCAGGGCTCCTAGATTTGACCTACAACTTCCATTTCAAAAGTTAAAATTCAAGAAGCCAATGTAAATTAGTAACATAGTATACCTGAGCTGGAAGAGCATCACTCCAAAACTGAGGAGATTAGATGTGATCATCCCTAAAATCCTTTCCATAGTACATATTCCATGGATTTTAAGGATTTGTAAATCATTCAAATACAGCATTAATTTAAGAGTTTATGTCCATGATTGGATTATTTCAATAATTTATTCATGACTACAATTACTTCCTGAATGCATCTTTGAATTAAAATCAGTTTATTTTCATTGTAAAATTTTTTCTAAAACACATTTTTGATCATTTCATTTATCTGTTTAAAAATTTCATTGGCCTTCCATTGCTAACACAAACTATCTAAGCAATTCCCCATATAACTCTGCATTTTCTAAAATATACCAGCAAAATTCTTGTCCCAAAACATACGCATTCTCAACCCTACCAAATTATAAGTTCCTTGAAGATAAGGTCCATGCAATTCCATAAGCAGAAAGGCACTTAGCATGGTGGTTTGAACATATATTTAGGAGACACTCAAAAAATATTTTTCCATTATGACCTATGTACTCTATCAGTTTCAGAGAATTTGGAGATCACGGAAACTACCGTCAAAGAATATACAGTCTACCATACTCTAGTGGTGGAGTCAGGGAAATATATTGAAAATATTATGTGATAAGCCTTATGAAAAATACATGCAACCTATGTCTGAAGAATATGTAATATACACTGGGAAGAGGAATATAAAGTCTTCCTGTATAGGGAGAAGCTCAATTTTCATGTTAAAAATTATATTTATTTAAAATGAAGTATAGCTGTGTAAGACCATTTAACATAGAGTGAGCACCATGAAAATGGCAAGTCAACTGGGTCAAGAGGAAGAACACAGAGAGGTAAACAGAGCCAAATATAGGTGACTGTCTTTGTAGGTGGTGCTGTATAGTTCAAATTATCCTAAATATTATGGTTGCACATTGAATTATTTCTAAGCAGGTGGTAAGTTAGACATTTTTTCCCTCTTTTAAGAGATGTAAAAATGAATTGGTAGCTGAAATAGGGTAGTAGCTAGGAAAAACAAAAAGCAGGTAATTAGTTTAAAAACTACCGATGTAATTCAGTTGAGGTAACATTAGTGTCTTTGCATTAAGAACATGATTGTACTAATAGAATTATATATCCATGATTTGGCCAGTGAAGTATACTTCCCTGGCCCATTAGTATGGAACTTGGCCATATGGCTTGTTTTGATCAATGAGATGTAGGCAAAGGTGATAGTGTGCCCATTCATAGAAGAGGAATCACAGGTTTCCATTTGCCCTTCATGTATTTCAGTCATCCACCATAAAAATAGCATGTGCTTGGATATTTCTTAACATAGAATGAAGAATTCTGTGGAATAGAAATAAATGCAGTCTGGAACAAAGTCTTACAGGTCCCAGCCAACCACAAAACAAAAACAAAAAAATGTAGATTTTTGAGCAAGAAATAAATGCTTGTTAAAAAAAAAAACACTGTATTTACTTAGTGCATATAATTAAGTAATAAAAAGTAAGAGAAGGGACACTTCATTGAGTTTTTTATGGTGGAAGATTTGACAAGATATGTTTCTAATTGGAAGTAATGAGTGAGAGAGCAAGGATAGGTTTGGTCCTCAGAATTCTGGCATGGAAAATGTAAAATAGAAAATGAGTACTTTTCAGTGATATACACTAATGGTTATTGAACTAAATCTTTCCTGACATATCCATCTTTAATATCCCCCTCTATAGTCATATGAGAATTGCCTGTTTGTTTCTTTTTTAACCTATATTTTAGCTCTGAGATATTAATATTCTCCTTATTAATTATTAATATTCTTTCAAAACTAAATTGGGAATCATTGTCCTCATGCAGTACTGTCATAAACCTCTAACTAAACAGTAATGTCCATAAGGTAAATGAGGGCAAGGATAATGTCAAAATAGTACTTACTCTATTTTTAATAACTGTTAGAGAGGAGTGCTAAAATTATTTTATATATCTGTGAATAAATGAATGAAGTATGTATATGATGAAGAAAGAAGAAAGAGGGGAAAGTCTTGAGGTTAGATAATAGAGAATGAGAAAATCATTTTTATAATATCAATTTGGAATATTTTGAAATAATAGGTACATAGGCATGTATTTAAATATATGTATAGATGTGTATCATTTTTCAAGTAAAACTATATATGTTATATATGCTATACAATGTAAATTTCATTCATTTGAATCTGCTGAGTTTAATTGAAATCATATTTGTGTTAAACATTTTACTTAGAGAATATACATTATAAGTTATGTAAATTTACTTGTACATGATATTATGATTTATAATAAGTATCTTTAATGATTTTTACTACTGAATGGTCAAAAAGAAATGCTCTCAAAAACATACTTTTACAAAATTTCCCTTTACCACAATTAATTGCAACTAATAAACTATTTTTTTCAAATAATCTCACAACTAAAATATTCTTGAGGTTTAAAGTAAATTCTGTTATCTCTGTTATTGTGCTGATGTGTGTCTAGGTGTGTGTGTGTGAAGGAGAAAAAGATTTTCTTTGAATATATGTACGTACTTTTTTTGAAATATTGAATGATTAAGCATTTAATATCCAAGAGAATACTTAAGCCTAACTCCTTATCTGCTTTGACTAACTCTCTCCTTCTGACTTTCAGAGAATTTCTTTAGGAAGAGAGAAAAACACTATCAAATATAGCACAATTCATTATTGAAAAGACATAATAATTTCCCATGGGTATCCTCAGCTTATCATTAAGTGCATCCTTTAGAAAGAAACTATTTCAATGACAATTCTAAGAAAAAAGGTTATATCATATATATATATATATATATAAGAAAACTTTTAAAAACATAATTTAAATCTAAAACACTAGATTTAATTGCTCAGAATTAAATTCAGAAAATATCAATGAGACTCATTTATTCATATTTTTATTAAGCATCCATTATTACATTAGAACAGGTAGACGATGCTAGGGACACAAAGTTCTCTTATTCTCAAATAACTCACATATAGTTCAATGGGTTGGGAATAGTAGACAGAATTAAAACAGGTGATGCATAATTAATAACAAAAATATATGTAAGCTCAAAGTTATATTGGAGATTAGAAGAGTATTATTTCAGTTAAACTTTCTGCAATGGGGGTTGCTCTCATATAATTTTGAAATATGAAACCATGAGCATGAATTGAGAGTCATCATAAATAGTGTATTTAAACAAATATTTTAAATATCAAGACACATTACAAATCAAATATTTTTAATGAAACATATCTTCATCCTTACCACAATGTTTATAAATAAAATTGACTTGAAACAAACTACTTTGAGATATAAAATATTTACTAGAGTATTCTCTTAAATAACACTACAACATGCACACAGATATTTATAGCCAAATATCAGTAATTTGTTTTTTAAGAATTATTGATTACTTTTAATCAATCATATGCAATTAATTAGAACTTAATACAAAATAGTAATGACTATATATGTTGCCTTAAATGGGGAAAATACTAATGTTGTGTATGTACACATGCGCACACATACATGTACTATATATCTCTATTTATAGTCAGTTCTCATTATTTCTGAATAATTATCTTCTATAAAGTCCCAGAAACATTGAATTAGTGAAAACTGATATATTGCTCTTAGGAAAAATATAGGGTTTGTTCCCTAACTAGCATTACCATTGAGCTCCTGGACAACTTTATTATAAATTGTATTAGTCAGCCAAAGGGGTGCTGATGCAAAGTACCAGAAATCTGTTGGTTTTTATAAAGGGTATTGATTTGGGGTAAAAGCTTACAGTTACAAGGCCCTAAGAGTTTAACTAAAGGTAGTATGAGGTACTTTCTCACCCAAGTCAGTTGCCATGTGTTGAAGCAAGATGGCAGGCAATCTCTCCAAGGGTTCAGCTTTCCTCTCTCTCAGCTACAGGCTGGCATAGGACTTCTTTCCAGACTCAGCTGCAAGCCATCAGGCGAATGGCTTATCTCTCTTTCTGATACTGCAGGATCCTCCTCCGTGTATGGGGCTCCCTTCTTCTTTTCTCATGTATCTGCTTCTGTGTTCTCCTTGAATGAGTGTTTACTTACATAGCCCACCAAGGGGGTGGGAACTCAACCCTGCATGCCCTAAAGATGTGGTTGAATCAAAGCTCTAATCTTACCATAATCAAGTAATGTAAAGCCTTTGAATTTAAATAAATCAAAGAGTATCATGCCCAGAGGCACAGACCATTTTACAAACATAATTTATATCTCTTTTTGGAATTCATAAAAATATCAAACTGACACATAAATCATGCCTGAATGAAGCTTACTTAACTCATGTCTTTTTTTGAAAAGAAGTTTTATTGAGATATACTCACATACCACACAGTCCATTCCAAGCATACAATCAGTGGCTTTTAGTATAATCACAGAATTGCACATTCATCAGTATAATCAATTTTAGAACATTTTCATTACTCCAAAAAGAAAAAAACCTATACCCCATAGCAGTCACCTCTCCATCTGTCTGTCCATCCCCAGCCCTACATAACCACTAATCTATTGCTTTCTCTCTATATTTATTTATATTTACATTTCACATAAATGGAATGAAGAAGAACAAAAGTTAGAGAAACTGAAAGGGTTAAAGAGATAATAGTGAGATATGACAACAGACAGCCAAGGGATAAAATGGATGAATCAAGTAAAGCCTATATATTAGTAACACTGAATGTTAATGTATTGAAAACCCCAATTAAAAGACATATACTGATATAATGGATTAAAAATTGAGTTATATTTTTGTTGTCTACAAAAGATTCACCTTAGACTCAAGGACACAATCAGACTTAAAATGAAAAGTTGGAAAAATATATTTCAAGCTAATAGTAACCAGAAAACAACAGATATAGTAATATGTAGTATTACGTGGTAATACTCATATTGGAAATAATAGATTATATATACAAAACTTTTATAAGAAATGAAGAAGGTTATTATATATTTAAAAGGGACAATTCACCAAGAAGAAATAATAATAATAAACATTTATGAACCTAACATAGTTGCCCCAAAATATGAGACACACACCAGGAAACCTGAAGGGAGAAATACAATAATAGTTGGCGACTTCAAAACGCCATTCCTACCATTCGATAGAACATCTGGACAGAGGATGAATATGAAAATTGATAACTTGAAAAATATGATAAATGAACTAGACCTAAGAGACATTTTTGAGCATTATACCCCACAACAGCAGGATATATGTTCTTCTCAATTGCTTATAGAAATTTCTATAGTATAGACCATATACTGTGACATAAGTCAGATCTCAATAAATTTAAAAACATTGGAATTATTCAAAACACTATGCCTGATCATAAGGGAGTAAAGTTGGAAATTAAAAATGGTCAGAAAAAGGGAAAATTAACAAATATAGGGAGATTAAGCAATAAACTTTTTAAAATAATTTTATAATTTTTAATTTTTTTAAAGATTCTTAGATTATACAAGTGTTACATAAAAAATGTAGGGAATTCCCATATACTCCACTCCCCATAACTCCAACATTTTCCCACATTAACAGCATCCTTCATTAGTGAGGTACGTTAACTGCAATTGATGAACACATTTTGGAGCATTGCCACTGAACATGGATTAAAGTTTACATTATAGTTTATGCTCCCTCCCACCCAATTCTGTATGTTATGGCAAGATTTATAATGACTTGTATCTGTCATTGCAATGCCATTCAGGACAATTCCCAAGTCCTGAAAATTCCCCTGCATTACACCTGTTTTTCCCTCTCCCTGCCCTCAGAACCTCCAGTAGCCACTGCCTCTATATCAGTATAATTTCTTCCATTGGTAGTATCACACTAAGTCTATAATAGAATACCAGTAAGATTACTTTAGTCCATAGTTCAATCCCCAATCCTGAGGCTTATGGGATGGTGATGGCCAATCCATCTCCAATTCAGAGGGGGTTGCAATCCATTAGGGCCGATAGATAGGACTCTCTTGCTTGGGGTTGTAAACTTTCTCGGTTCCTTGGTATGGTATTTGTTCATCATCACCTACTTGTTAGTTGTCCTGAGTGAGACCAGGAGAGTGAACTGGAGAGTTGGTGTTGCAACTCCATTGAGATTTGAGGCCCTGCTGGCACACAAACAGCCCAAAGATTTTAGTCTCTTGTACATTCACCTAACAACTCTAGTACTAATTATAGGTTCAGATGGAAGAACAGAAGAGCCATGTGTAGGGAAACCACAACTCAGTTCAGCTCTGTCACCCTGGGGAACATAAATTCCAAAATATGGCCCACTGGCAAAGCACAAAACTCCTGAGCTATCTGCCCTGACTATAGTGTCTGGATGTCTCTAGAGCCCTCAGGAGTCCTGCTATTTGGGGTAGTATCTAGTTTGGCAGGAAATGAGATCCTGCTGAGACATGCATAAGCATAACCTCTAGAAGGAACTCCTGACTCACTTTGAAGTCTCTTAGCCATATAAACTCCTTTGTCTTTACCTTTTCTCCCTTTTGGTCAAGGTATTTTTCCAGCTACATTGCAAGTTGGTGCTTGGTAGTGATCCCTCTGTGCCAGGGAGGCTCATCCCTAAGAGTCATGTCCTACACTCGGGGGAATTTATTGCATTCATATGCTGAGTTTGGCTTAGAAAGAGGCCACATTTGAGCAACAAGGAGGCTCACAGGATGCAACTCTTAGGTACCCTATAATACTAAGCTAAGTTTCCATTTCATGAGTAAAGATTCATAAGTAGAGTTGTCAATAGCAAGGGCCCATCAATGGACCATCCACCTTCACTAGTCATTGCCCCTGTACTCAGGGGATTCTTGGTGTTCCATTAGAGAATGTGGCAGAGGTCTCCAGGATAGGAATTTCATAGTTCTTCAATTATTGTGTGAATCTCCATCCACCATGAAAATGCCCCATGAACATTTGAACACCTTTATATGCCTTATAGTTATGTCCAGGTGAGCTTCCTCCCATGTATCCCCCATTACAGACACCCTGAATTATCCTCCCCTGCCACAGAGGAAACCCTACTGTGACCCAAAACTTCTTAAAAATGAAGCCAATAAAATGGCCAAATACAATTAATAAGAAAATGAAATAATAATGACAGTTTTTAAAATAAGAAATAAAAATTTTAAAAAACTAAAAACTTTGAGATAATAGAAATTAATGAAAAAATGTTAAAAAAAAATTTGCCTTTCATCACTGTAAGATCTCTTGTCCTATATGTACAGTGACATTTTCTTCTGTTATTCCCCCAGTGTCTTACTTTCTTCATTTTGTCTTTAAAGAAGTTTTACTTTATAGAAAACTCACATACCGAATACAGGGGACTACTGTATACCTAACATCCCCCCTCTTTTCTCCTTTCCCTATTAATAATATTTTCTATGTGAATGGTATGTTTGTTACAGCTGATGTATAAATATTGAAATATAGCTACCAGCTATGATCAATGGTTTACATTATGGTTTATATTTTGGACCATACACTTTTATAAATTTTGATGTAATTTAACATGGCCTGTATCCATCATAGCAAGATCATGTAGAACAATTCCATCACCCCCAAAATGCCCTTGTTCCATCTATTCTATTCCTCACTTCCCCTCCCCTTGGGACCTATGGCAACCACCAAGGATCACTCCTTGAAGGACAAGAGTCATAGTTACTTGCAACAACACTGAGAGCTTGACACACTGGTCTGTGCTACTCTATTGGGCACCGCCCATGCTCTCAAAAGACTCTTGCCCCTCTATTTGAGAACATAGCAGGCATATCCAGGATGGGAGTCCACCATCTTGCTACTCATTATGTGCCTCTCCACCCACTGATAGAACAGTCTATGGCAAGATGAACACTCATACACTGCCTAAAAGCCTGCCCCAGATGCACCCTGTCCTAAATGCCCCCCACATCCAACACCCCAAACCAGCAACCCTCACTTGCCATATTGCCAACAGAGCATTTCCAACATTGTAGTTTCAACCATGTACTCGCCAATGTCCAGTGTTTGCCTTCTCCCTCCCCCAACCTTTCCCCCAGTTCCATGGACAGTCCAAACCACCCTCCCTACCCTACCTCCCTGACAAACCATCACAGCCCATCTCAACAGTATCATTACACCACTGTCATGCTCCTCCACTGTACACCTACGCATTTTCACCTTATCAAACATTTTTTCCCATATAGGCATTGGCTCATAACCTTCTTCTCCCTTTCTATTTCCTATAAACCTATCTTCCAGACTCTAGCTCTATGAGTCTGCTCAATTTGCTTAATTCATATCAGTGAGGTCATGTAATATTTGTCCGTCAGTGCCTTGCTTGCTTCACTCAACATAAAATCCTCAATATTCATCTATGTTATCATGTGTGTTAATACTATATTTCTTCTTACAGCTGAATAATATTCCATTGTATGTATATACCACAATTTGTTTATTCATTCATCTGTTGAAGGGCATTTGGGTAGATTCCAATGTTTGACAATAGTGAATAATGCTGCTATGAACGTTGGTGTGCATATATCTGTTCATGTCCTTGCTTTTATTTCTTCTGGGTATATACCTAGCATTGGAATCGCTGGATCATATGGAATTTCTATACCTAGTTTTCTGAGGAACTGCCAAACTGTCCTCCACAATGGCTGCACCATTCTACATTCCAATCAACAGTGGATGAAGGTTCCCATTCCTCCACATCCTCTCCAATACGTGTAGCCCTCTGATTTTAATATCTGCCAGTGTAATGGGTGTAAGATGATATCTCATTGTAGTTTTGATTTTCATTTCCCTAATAGCTAGTTATGCTGAGTATCTTTTCATGTACTTTTAGCCACTTGTATTTCTTCTTTGAAAAAATGTCTATTTCAAATCACTTGCCCATTTTTTAAATGGGTTGTTCGGCTTTTTATTTTTGAGGTGTACGATTTCTTTATATATGTAGAATATTGGGCCCTTATCAGATAAATGGTTACCAAATATTTTCTCCCATTGAGTAGGCTGCCATTTTACTTTCTTGATAACGTCCTTTGAGGTGCAAAAGTTTTTAATTATCAGGAGGTCCCATTTATCTTTTTTTCTTTTGCTGCTCATGCTTTGGGTGTGAAGTTTTTGAAGCCATTTCCTATTATAAGATCCTATAGATGCTTCCTTATATTATCTTCCAAGGTCTTTATGGTCTTGGTTCTGATATTTAGATCTTTGATCCACCTTGAGTTAATTTTTGTATACAGTGTGATATGGTGTTCCTCTCTCATTCTTTGGATATGGATATTCTCCAAGCAAGATTTGTTGAAGAGGCCATTTTCTCGCAGTTGAATGGGCTTGGTGGCCTTTTCGAAGATCTGTTGTCTGTATATGCAAGGTTTTTATCAGAACTCTAAATTTGGTTCCATTGGTCAGTAGGTATATCCTTGTGCCAATACCATGCAGTTTTGACCACTGTACCTTTGCAGTGTGTTTTATAGTCAGATAGTGTGATTCCTCTGATTTCATTTTTATCTTCCAATATGTCTTTCACTATTTGGGACCTCTTGCCCTTCTAGATAAATTTCGTAGATAGTTTTTCTAATTCAGTAAAAAATGCTGTGATGAAATTTTTTGGGATTGTATTAAATCCGTAGATCAGTTTGGGTCAGAAAAACATCTTAATGATATTTAGTCTTCCTACCCATGAACAAGGAATATTCTTCCATTTATTTACATCTTCTTTGATTTCCTTTAACAGTGTTGTGTAAGTTTCTTCATAAAAGTCATTTAAATCTTTAGTTAAATTTATTCCTAGGTATTTGATTCTTTTAGTTGCTATTGTAAATGGGATTTTTTTTCTTGATTTCCTCCTCAGATTGCTCATTATTAGTGTATAGAAACGCTACTGATTTTTGCACATTGATCTTATAACTTTTGACTTTACTGGGGTCATTTAAAAGTTCTAGAAGCTTTGATGTGTATTTCTCAGGGCTTTCAAGGTACAGGATCATGTCATCTGCAAATAGTGAAATTTTTACTTCTTCCTTTCCTATTTGGAAGTCTTTTATCTCTTTTTCTTCTCTAAGTGCTTGAGCAAGTACTTCTAACACAAGGTTAAATAAGAGTGGTGAAAGTGGGCATCTTTTTCTTGTTCATGATCTTATAGGGAAAGCTTTTAGGATTTTTCTGTTGAATATGATGTTAGCTGAAGGTTTTTCATATGTACCCTTTATCCTGTTGAGGAAGTTTCCTTCTATTCTTATATTTGGTAGTGTTTCTATCAGAAAACATTTTTGTATTTTGTTGAATGCTTTTTCTTTATAGAGATGATCCTGTCATTTTTTCCTTTTGATCTGTTTATGTGGTGTATTAGATTGATTGATTTTCTTATGTTGAACCACCCTTGCATATCAGGGATGAAGCCCACTTGGTCATGGTGTATAATTTGTTTGATGTGCTGTTGAATAAGGTTAGCAAGTATTTTTTTGATGATTTTAGCATCTAGGTTCATTAGAGAAATTGATCTCTAGTTTTCCTTTCTTGTGGTGTCTTTATTTTGCTTTGGTATTCGGGTGATGGTGGCATCATAGAATGAGTTAGGCAATGTTCCCTCTACTTCTATCTTTGGGGAGATTTTAATCAGGATTGGTGTTAGTTCTTTCTGGAATGTTTGGTAGAATTCACTTGTGACTCTGTCTGGTCCTGGGCTCTTCTTAGTTCAAGGCTTTTGATGACAATTCTGTCTCATTACTTGTGATTTGTCTGTTGAGTTCATCAATTTCTTCTGTTGAGAATGTGGGTGCTTGTGTGTTTTCTAGGAATTTTTCCAGTTCCTCTAAATTATCCAACTTGTTGACATATAATTTTTCAAAGTATCTTTTTATGAAACTATTTATTTCTGTGGGGTCATTGGTGATATCCCCTTCTTCATCTCATATTTTATATATTTGCATCTTCTCTCTTTTTTTTCTATGTTAGTCTAGCTAAGATTTTGTCAATTTTATTAATCTTCTAGAAGAACTAGCTTTTGGTTTTGTTTATTTTTTTTTTCAATTTCATTTAGTCTGCTCTAATATTTGTTTTTTTCTTTTTTCCTACTTCCTTTGGTATTAGTTTCTTGTTCTTTTTCTAATTCCTCCACATGTGCAGTTAGATCTTTGATATTAGCTCTTTCTTCTTTTTTAATATAGGCATTTATGGCAATGGATTTTGCTCTCAGTACTACTTTTGCTGCATCCCATAGCTTTTGATACATTGTGTTGTCATTTTCATTTATTTCAAGGTAGTAACTGACTTCTTTTGATATTTCTTCCTTGACCCACTGTGTTGTCCAAGAGTGTGTTGTTCAACTTCCATATCTTTGTGCCTAATCTGATTCTCTGCCCCTTACTGATTTCCAGCTTCATTCCATTGTGGTTGGAAAAATTACTTTGTATAATTTCAATCTTTCTGAACTCATTGAGAGCTGTTCTGTGGCCTTGTATGTGGTCTATCTGGGGAAATGATTCATGTGCACTAGAGAAGAACATATATCTCACTGTATTTTGGTATAATGTTCTATATATGTCTATTAAGTCCAGGTCCTCTAATGTATTGTTCAAAGTTTTTGTTTCTTTATTGATTCTCTGTTGAGATGTTCTGTCTAATGGTGATAATGGTGTATTAAATTCTGCCACTGTAATTGTAGAGGCAACTATTTCTCCACTTAGTTCTTTCCATGAAAAGACAGCCAACTTAATGGGGAAAAAATCTTCGGAAAGCATATATCTAATAAGGGATGGATCTCCATGTTCTATAAAGAGACCACACAACTTAACAACAAAACAACAATCAATCCAATTTTAAAATGCACAAAAGAATTGTCATTTTTCTGAAGTGGAAATACAAATAACTAAAAGACGCATGAAAAGATGTTTGGCATCACTATTAGGGAAATACACATAAAAAGTATAATGAGATATCATCTCACACCATACGGAATGGCCATTATTAATAAAACAATCAGGAAACTACATGTGCTGGAGCAGATGTGGAGAAATAGGACCACTCCTTCACTGTTGGTGGGAGTGTAAAATGGTACAGCTTCTGTGGAACTTGATTTGGTAGTTCTTCAGAAAACTAAATATAAAACTTCCATATGATCTGGCAATCCCGTTACTAGGTATATATTTAGAACTGAAAGCAAGGAAGCAGACAGATATTTGCACACCAATGTTCATAGTGACATTATTCACGATTGCTAAAAGATAGAAACAACCTAAATGTCCATCAACCAATGAATGGATAAACAAGATGTTGTACATTCACACAATGGAATATTATTCATCTTTAAGAAGATGCAAAAGGACATGAAAACATGGGGGATCCTTGAGGATATTATGTTGAGTGAAATAAGCCAGACAGAAAAGGATGAATATTGTAGGGTCTCACTGATATGGATGAAATACAATGAATACACTTTGCATTGTTGTGGCACACACCTGTCTTTGCATTTTTGTGGCACACACCTGTCTTTGCATTGTTGTGGCACACACCTGTCTTTTTCTCTGTAAGAACAACATAGCCTCTAGCACTTAGGGACACCAGTCAGCACTTCAACTATATGCTTGGGAGCCATTTAAAACAAACAGTAAAGTCACCAACAAAAAGCACAAAATGAGAAAAATATGGCCCTATCATTACTACAAAAAGGATACTTGTTTACAGTGGAAGTGCTGCAACAAGAAGGCAGAGGGCCACTTTATTCTACCTCATCTGGGAACTTGCATGTGAGTTGACTCAAAATATTACCTGCTCTGTGTATGTCCATGAATGACTATGAAAGTGCTGTGAGTATTGATTTTGGAGATAGAAATAAATTTCAGCAAGTAGGTGAATTTGCAAATACAGACTCTGTGAATAATGAGGATAATTTGTATATATATATATATATATATATATATACACACACACATATATAAACACATAATATATACACATACATGCATGTAGTACCTAGCATAGGAATCAATGTGGAAAGCATTCTTTTTTTAATGACTGGTCATTTCTAAGGAAAAATGTTATGGTAGTATATTGCATTTAAAAAGTAAATTTATGTATATTTATGTTAAATTGATATTGTAAATTAATTATAAAACTCCTTAATTTGAAATCATTTGAATGACAACTGTGTATATACTTTGCAGTAAATATAATTAAAGTGCAATGGACTGTCATGTTTAGGTAAAATATGACTTATATTTTCTAAAATTTTTTGCATAAGTAATTTGTTGAAAACAGAAAAAGGAAAAACTTTAAACAATTATGAATATGCAATTAGTTTTTACTTCCATCATTGTGATTTATTTCCCATAAAACAAGCAAACATTTGCATACAGTTTTGGCAAATAAATCTCCACTTGATCAGCTGGTGTATAATTGTATTTAACCATATTCTTCATTGCTTTTAGAACTTATCTGTAATAAAATTAAACTCTTGCAACTTTATTTTCACATTATTATGAATAATTATTGAGTTTGTGTTATAATTTGTCCTTGCTTTTTTCTTTTTCACTAATTCCCACATGTGTTCTTAATAAGCAATCAATGCAAGAAACGATTGAGAACTCAAATATCTATTGAGACTTCCCCAAATAGTACTTGGATGTTCCAAATGCATTACTTCAAGAGTACTTTATACTATGAGAGACTTTTTAAGGACTCCTACCTCAGGAATACTTTCGGGAATAACATCACATTTTTTCAGGGATATTCCGGGGACTAACTTACTTTCTTTGTTTTCAATTAATTTTTTTATTTTTAAAGAAACTTTAGATTACATATATATTACATATATTCCCTTATGCCCCACCCCCTCCCCTTCTCGCATTTTCCCACATTAACAACATCCTTCATTAGTGTAGTACATTTTTTACAAATGATGGACAAATATTGAAGCATTGCTACTAACCATGGACTATAGTTTACATTATAGTTTACACTCTGTCCCATACAATTTTGCAATTTATTACAAAATATACAATGGCCTGTATCCATCACAATGTCATGCAGAACAACTCCAATGCCCTGAAAATGCCCCATATTACACCTATTCTACCCTCTCCCATGCCTCAGAACCTCTTAACTTACGTTCTGTCTATTATCTTAGAGGCAACCCGATGCTTTAAATTGCAGTGTATGTAATATATATTAATATATTTTATAGAATATTGGTAAAGTAAGAAATGGGAAAGTGTTGTTTGATGTATTCACAGAAATATTTTTAAACTATTAATTAAAATAAGGCTCATTTCTCTTGAATTTTTGTCAGGGAAAAAGTGAGGAAAAATATATGAGAACAAAGCCACACAATTGTTACTGGATTTTGTCTAGGTTCTTTGACTATGCTGCAGAAATGAATTTCAAGAGCACATCTGGTTAGTTAGGCCAGAAATTTATTAAGGTAGGGAGGGAAAAGAAATGGGAGAAAATAACAGATCATAGGTCCCAGAGAGAGGAAGGGGCTCAAGAGTGATAAAGAGGGCTGGTTTATAGACTACAATTTCCCAATATAGATTATAAATGCTCAGGTTTTACTTGTGTGGTGATCCATGCAGGGGGGACACCGTGGGAGCAGGGCTCAAAAGACAAGAGAGAGCAAGAGAGTTATTCAGCCTTTGCGCCTGCCTTCTAAACCATTAATTATTCCATGCCTTTGCTAATAGCATGGGAGGACTCCCAGCTCTTTGCTGTTTTGATTGATTTCCCCACCCATCAATCCCCCGGGTGGGCCCAATGTAATGTTCCTGGAGAATATCCAGGGCTTCTCCTGGCTTCCAGAAGGAATCTCATTCTGGGTGGCAGAAATCTCATGAGGGTCTTCCAGCAGCCATGTTGCGCGTATCGATATCCACATGGACATCTTGCCAGGTTTCAGATCTGTCTATTGATTCACTATATGAAACCTGCTTCACAATGGTGATAATTTAGTGGAGCTATTGTTGTAATATATAAGTTTACAACAGATGCTTCCATTGCCTTAATTCTCCTAAGAGAATATATTTTAAAAAATATATATATATATATAAATAAAATATATATATGAAAGGGAAAGTTTTCTTTATCATATGATCAACTGTACTCTCCAAGTCATCAATTATTGAATAAGCAGATACAGTCATATTGTGTCTCTCAGAAATTTGATCCTAGAACACTGAGAGACTAGACTGTTCATGGAGGGACAGAAAACAGCCTTCTCAATGAATTGTATCTGAATTACTGAAAAGAGTTCTTGTAGTTACAGTTAAGATACACTCCCATAACTGAGGATACTGGAAGTGTCGTGGTTTCTATACTTCCCTGCAAGTTCAGATTTCCTTTGATCTTGTGAGGTATGCCTTCTTACAGTAAACTTGGACTAGCTCGAATGACTTTCTAAACTTTAACAATATTTTTCCCTAAAAATTATTCAGAATATTAAAACAAGGTTAGATTGAAATGTATGCTTTGACAACCGTTGCTATTCCAGATACTCTGCTTCATTTTCCTAATATAAATAATGTGTAATCACTGCCAAAATTTTTATAAAACCTTTTATATAAAAAAGGAAACTAAAAGTCACCTATAAGCTCACTGCATATTAAATATTACACTATATAAAATTGAAATAACTTATTATAGATTTTTTATGGAATGATTTTGTCCTCACTTCTTAAATTTAGGTTCTTTTATTTGAGTTTTTACTGAGGCATTCTATGTATCTATTTATATAAATGCATGCTCTTTCTTATCCTAGCACAATTCTTTTTTATGGGTATTAATTCAACTCTACTACTGCTAATTGTATCATTGTATCATTTCCCAAAGCATTATATTCTTTCAGAGAGAGAGAGAGAGAGAGAGAGAGAGAAAGAAGGAAAGAGAGAGAGAAAAAAAGTAAAGAAAAAAAGAAAGAGAGAAATAAAGAGAAAGGAAGGAAAGGAGGGAGGGAGGAAGGAAGGAAGGGAGGGAGGGAGG
>JAKSZT010038599.1:32492705-32518397 GCA_026826555.1 Tolypeutes matacus
AGGAAGGAAGGAAGGAAGGAAGGAAGGAAGGAAGGAAGGAAGGAAGGAAAAAGAAAGATAGATCATTCATTTAACCAAAGACTTACTAGGTCCAGATATTCTTGGTCTTCCTTGTCCAATATGGAGTCTTCTAGCCATAGGTGGCAATCCAAGCTCTTTGAATGTGGTCAGTTGGAAATTAGACTACAAGGGTGAAAAATAAAACCCAGATTTTGAAGAATTATGAAGGGGAAAAATATAAAATACCTCATCAAAAACATTTTATTTAGAGTATAAGTTGAAATGATAATGTTTTTGATATGTTGGTATAAATAAAATATATCATTAAAAGAAACTCAATCTTTTAAAAATGCATTTAATGCGGTTTCTAGAAAATGTAGAATTATATACACTACTCATATATGTGGCCCACATTTTATTTTTCTTGGACAACACTGTACTAAAAAATAAAGTTGAAAGGCAGGGTTGCTGCTCATAGAATCTGTAGCCTAATAACTTTATAACTTGAATAGTTATTCAAGTAATAAAAATAATGCCATATTGTAAGCAATATATAATAAAGATATTACAGATAACATAATGACATAAATCCATGAAGGTTAAGTTTATGTTGACATTTGAAGGATGGGAATTCACGGTCAAAAGGTAGAAGAAAATGCATGCCACACATGACTCTTAAATGATATTCTAAAACACTTATATACAGAATGAAATTAAAAAGGGCAGGAGGCTGGAGGTAGGTAGCCAGGTGAGTAAAATACACTGCATCTACCTAGGGAAGGACAGTCTTATAGAAATCATGTTCAATGCAGCATGACCGTCCAGGGAGACTATGGAGATAGTCTATGGAGATAGAGATATGAAAGATATGTTTAAATTAAAGATCTCTGACTCAGAGATGTATTTTATTTTAAAATTTAACTCAATTCCAATTTACTTAAATTCTTGGAAGAGTCACACAATCCATTTGACTTTATAATTTTATAATTTTGTCTTTTAATTTGCTGTTTCTTAATGTTATCAAGTTTCTTTAAAAATGAGAAAAGTTTTGACTTTCATTTATATGACACATAACTGAAGCATAATTTCTTAGGCATTCAAGAATTTCTACCTAGCTTTGAATTTGAGAACATAATTAATTTTGAACTTAAATAGTCAATGGAAAAAAAATGGTCATGTTTTACTTCACTATATCTTTTTGGATCTCTTACTGCTTATAAAATTGAAAAATAATGATGAATTGAATATCCAATGGTCTGAATAAAATGTGTTTTAACATTGTTTATCCTTCTTCCTATCTTGGTCATTGATAACAATGAAAAAAGCTATTGTCAAAATTTTCTTAAATAATATATGTATAATTACTGTTTGTTTATGCTGTGAATTTAGCTCTTCATGATAAACAAAACTGACAGAATTAGAAATCAGGATCATCATTCAAGAAGCAAAGATTAAGAGAATTCTCAATCCTCTCATTAAAATAGCAATCAAAATACCACCACCAATGTAAGAATAAAACTAAGATTAATCATGTGTTTAAAATTACAAGATATCAGAAATTACATGGCATATTAAGTTTGGGAGAGTAATTTATTCCCTTATCTTTTCATTTAACATATCAAAAGTGCATAAATTTTTCTCTTTTTACCAAGTAAATGTAAAGATATGGGGTCAAGTAAAAGAAGCAAATAATAACGAGGAGAAATAGTTTTGCTGTATTTCTTAGATAAGCAACAGTTTGAATGAAATAATTGCTTTAAAGTTGACCCCTGCATTCATTAGTATATTTTGCTTTGAATAATTTTAGAAAAATCCATGCAAACATTTTGACTTCCTTTCCTGGAATTTGAGGGCAGGATTTTTTTTTTCAAACCAAAGTTTAAAATAGCCTTTTTTTTTTATTATTTATTTTTTTTATGCTGGTAGCATGATGTTTGTTTTCTTGACTCAGTGCTTTAATTTAATTAGACCCTCCTGCTGTTTGGAAACAATTGTTCTAGAAATCTGTTTTGGGCTAGGAAATGAAAAAGTACTGCAACATATTCATTCCTTCAGAGCTTAATCCACTGGGAAGTTGACTCCCAGTGTCCCAGAAGCTATTAAATGTGAGAATAGACTGGCACTGATTCACCTTAGCAGAACTGCTAGTAAATTAGTTCACATTAAACTGCATTTCAGTAATTTAGTGCAGTAATACCACTCTCTTAAAAATTCTTTAAAAACATGCTGAACATAAACTTAATCCACATATCTGACTGTCCCTAGGAAATTTTATTTTTCTCTTGATTCCATGAGAGTAATCAAACTAGAAATGATGTTTAAAAAGCACTAATTGTGACAAGTTTTGTAGCTTGTTGATGTTGTTGCTTCTTTTAGCAAAATTTACAGAGGTCTTAAAGTCATACTTAGGAATAATTATTTATTTCTAATTGTGTGTTTTCACTGGTATCTTCAACTATAAATGGAATAAGAATTAATTTTTAGAATAGTATCTTTGAACTTCATGACAAAAATAAGAAGAGTAAGTGTGGGCATCAGATGAAATTTTAGGTAGAAAAATAGTCTGAAAACTTAAAAATGCTGCCCAGAATATGGTTATTATTCAACTATCAGAGCATGATATTAAATGATTGTTGCTTATTCATTCATGTCCCAATCCATGCCCATTGATTTTTAGAAAATCAAAGAAACACATTTTTTACTTTATCACAGATACATGACATTGTTTTGAAAATTGAAATAATGCTATCTTCCCATTTAAACCTTTTTTTTTTTTTTTTAATTTTCTGTTCCTGGGGTCAGCCTCAGGTATGATCTTTCTTCTTCAATCTTGAGATAAAAATGACTTGTCTTAATCATAATATATTCCAAGTAAAGTGTTATTTGCTGACTAAAATTTGACATTAAGCAACATCAGGTAATAAACTTCCACTACTTCAGGTATCCAATTTTTAATATTCTTCAGTAGTCTACCACCTGCTTCTGCCCTGTCTGGAAACATCAAAAGTTATACTGTTTTCTCTTTTACTTATAAAGAAACACATGCAAACAATATAAGGTCTAATATTATTTTACATGATATGAACTAAAGTGATGACAAATGTGGTGATTTTAAGTAAGGCACAAGACAGTTGGTGGTGAAGTATTTTTTTGTAGAGAGAGTTCACTCTAGGCTCCTGTCTAGACATTTCTTAAAACAACTCACTCACCAGCAAAACAATTGAACAAACTAAAGGATTTAGCACTGTGTTTTCTGGCAAGACTTTCTAATTAGGTCTAGTGTGTGGCCTAAGGAAGGGGTTAGCTGAAACTCTTTCCTTGAAGACTCTTCCTTGGTGAATGGGATTAAATTTCAAATCTAAATGCTGTCAAAAACATTCCACATGTTTATGGGCAGATTAGAAAATCTCTCTTCCTCCCCTCTAATAATAGTAGGAGTTGTAGGAATAGTAGTAATAATACTTAGTGTATTAGTCAGCCAAAGGGGTGCTGATGTAAAATACCAGAAATTGGTTTGTTTATAAAGGAAATTTATTTGGGGTAGAAGCTTACAGTCACAAGGCCCTGAAAAGTCCAGCTCAAGGTACAACAGGTATTTTCTCACCCAGAGTCTGTTGCCACTTGTTGACACAAGATGGAGGGCAATGTCTGCGAGGGTTCAGTCTTCCTCCCTCCAAAGGCTCTGTGGTCCCAGCTTTTTCCAATCTAAACCACAGGCTGGGACAAGTCTTGTCTCTTTCCCAGGACTCATTTCTGTCTGGGCTCAGATGCTCTGCTCTCTCCACGAGGTCAGCTGTAAACTGTCAGGCGAATGGCTTATCTGTTTTCCCAGAATCTCTTCTGTGTCTAATGGAGACATCTCTCTTTCCTCACATATCTGCTTCTCTGTTTGCTTACTTCCTGGGCTCCAGGATCAAAACTCTAACTAACTACTCTGCTTTGTCATTTTCTCTGTGAGTCCCTGCACACCAAGGGGGCGGGGACTCAAAGCCCTGCTGATGTGGCTCAATCAAAGCCTTAATCATTATTTAATCAAGTAAAATTGAAAACACTGAATGCAATATAATTTAATATATGCAGAGGAACAGACTAATTTATAAACATAATCCAATATCTATTTTTGGAATTCATAAATAATAACAAACTCCTACACTTAGATAACATTGTTATTAGACCAGTGTCTTGCTTAAAGTAGGCTGATAATGAATAGATCCCTCCCTGAATAGAAGTACTGTAGCATATGGTTAGGGAAAGTACATTTACCACTGTGAGTGAGAGTTCTATTGACAGGGTGGGCGTAGTCATTTTGACAAAACAAAAAGTGAAATTTTTAGAATTTCCTCTTAAATTGCAGTCTGTGAATCTGGCCCAGAAAATGAAGAAATACATAAATTGTGCTGACTATATAGTTTAAAGTTAATATAAATTAATTTAACTTAAAATATTGTTAATTTTATAAAATTATGACATCATTAATTTCAAATTACTTCATATTTTTTAGTACAAAAGATGACTTTATTACTCAACCTGTATATTTGTAGATGTATATCATTCAAAAGTATCAACCAAGGCATGAGAAATATCCATTGTTACAAAGTAAAATATAGCATTGCTAAAATAAAGCATTTTCTTGCATTGTTGTTTTAAATAAATAGATTTGCCTCTTTTATCGCTAAAAGTATATGTTAAGGTACTGGTGATTTGTTTAACAATAGTTAAAATTTGGGCCGTGAGCATTAAGGACCTAACTACTAAAGCCCAACTACTAAAGTCCAAAACAAATATGACTCTGTCTTCATAGACAGTATACATTTTAAATATATTTGTTACTTTGAATTTCTTATTTTACTAAATGATGATAGGAAAAAAGGGCATTGTTACTAGGACCATACCTGGATTGAATTAGGCACTCGTACAATACATAGCTGGAGCAGACATGCAATAATGATTCAAAAGGATTTTAAACGTATATGTGTGTGTGTGTGTGTATAGCATTTTGCTATAAGCTGCAAAGTATTGATTTTACTAGATAATATGAGGTGCTTAAAGAGGAAGATAATAAATTACTATACAAGCAGCGCATACAGACACACACATATATATATAAGCATCATGTGTTCCTTTTCAAGCTTTCAATGAATAAATACACGTACTCAAAGAACAACTATAAAAATAAACTAAATAAATTGCAATTGATTGAAGAGGTGCTGAAGAAGTCCTGAGCCTCTTATACAATTGGAGAGCAATTCTCCTTTGATTAAAAGTAACAAATAAAGAAGGAAACCAGAATGAAAAAATATTCTTTTACCTAAATTTAAAATCCATTACCTAGAGAACAATAGATCTGAAATTGTTAAAACTACACGTTTTGGTTATGCATTTTGTTCTACTTTAAACAGGCATTCTATTTATAATTTTTTTCAACCTCAAATAGAGTTAATAATAGTCTGTAACATATGGATAGCTAATTGTACCAAATGGTAGTGGCAGTGATAAGCTTAATACAAAATGGTGTGAATATTAAAGTCTTACACTTGACTTAGTGTTTTGCTTCCTGTATTTTGAATAGGGCAAAAACAGGTACATTTAATATTTTTTAACAAAAAAAAGTGGAGTAGATTATTTTAATCTTCCTCAGCTATTTATTTTCTAAAAGCTATTGAATTGAACAATAATGGAAGAATAATGATTCAGAATCAGTGGAAATATCAGGAATTTATAGTAGTGCAATTATATCATTGTTAACTCACCTTTAGTACATAGGTTATTTTTAAAAGTTAAATTTCTTAATTATGCATTATATATTAAAGAATTATTATTTTCAACTACCACTATTGCTTGGCTATTTTTCATTTATAGGAAAATGTACAATATCACACTCTCAATATAAATAAACTTACTAGATTTTTAATTTGCTCTGAAAAGTGTGATAAAGGTCACAGGCTGAAGTTCCAATCTTTGATCTCATCAATACTAAAATGTATCCAATGTTTGGATGAAGTTCAAAGAAAGGCATCATCACAACACCTACGAATTCTGAAATGTATTGCACCAAACTGTATAATGATCTGTAAGTCTAGAAACAGGCCCTGTCACTGAGGATATTGCAGGCATTAAAACACCTTCCACTCCACCTGCAGTATATATTTATAGCAAAGTGCAAAACATCCACAGAACATGACAGTAATTCAAATCACCAAGCAATACTGAATATGAGGTTAGGTCTACAGATTAATCTTAAGAAGAAAAATGCTTGGAAATAACATGGAAAATTTAAAAACTGTCTGTAAATATTGACATAATTTCTCAATATTTTCAACTGTTTATTTGTCCCTGTCAATTTCACTGAGTTTTGACAGGCTTGTCTGCAAGCATATGTTTGATTATTTGCAAATTGTGATAAAATGTGTTTATGGCTTGAAGAATTTAAAAGTTTTGATCATTGTTCTTGCTATATATTCCTGATTAAAAAAAAAAAATACTGGAAAATTATTTAAAGCTTCAAATGTCCCTTATGTCAATATGACTAAATGTCTTCTTTATTTAATAAATTAAGCATTTCAATAACCTTTCAAGAAGCTTTTATTCACCTATCTTAACTTATTATTATTATATTAAATGTACCCAAATCTAATTGAAAGTGTACAAATAAAGGCTTTTTTTTTTTAAAGCTAATTTTTAAATGTTTTTTCTCTCTGAATTTAGGGAGAATATAGATTATGACCAGACATTTAAAATATTTAATTGATTTCAATCTTTTAAAATATTGTTTTCTTTTCAAATAATTTTGGTTTCTAAATAAAACTGTCGGTTCTTACAATTTCTTAAAGAAAAGAGTATTCGAAAAGGTAAGGTTTGATCATTCAGACTCTAGGATCAGAAAGAAAAGTGGTGAAAATGATTTTATGATATTTTTCTTTAAATTTTGATGTTAATTTAAGCATTTGTAAAAAAAAAAAAATGAGAGTGATATTGAAGAGAAAAATTTCTGCTTCTTTTTTTATTTATTTAGTATCCTGTTAGTACAGAGTAGGTGGTATTTATTGGTTGCTCTCTGTAGCAGTTTGATTTTATTGGTGAATTCCAAAAAGAAATATTGGATTATGTTTTTTTAAACTGGTATTTTCCTCTGGGCATATTAGAGTGTATTGGATTCAGACGTTTTACTTTTACTTGATTAAATAATGATTAAGGGTTTGATTGGGCCATATCAGTAGGACATTGAGTCCCCAGAGAAACTGCACCACAGAGAAGGGAACTTGGAGTTTTGAGCTGGAGCCAGGGAAGTAAGCACACAGAGGAGCAAGGCAGCTGAGCCAGGAGAGAATCGAGCCCTGGGGAGAGAGACAGAGATAGTTGCCTGATAGTCTACATCTGGCCTTGTGAAGAGAGCAGGGCAGCTGAGCCCAGAGTGAAAAAAGCCCTGGGAAGAGAGGAACCCAGGAAGCCTGAACTCTTGGCAGAGGTCAGCAGCCTTCTTGCTCCAAATGTGGCACTAGACTTTGGTGAGGGAAGTAAGTTATGCTTTACGGCCTTGTAATTACCCCAAATAAATACTCTTTATAAAAGCCAACAGATTTCTGGTATTTTGCATCAGCACCTCTTTGACCAACTAATACACTCCCAAACCACCATATTCTTAGATATTTATTTTAATTTCCTCATATAAATTTTTAGCTTTAAGGTTAACCACTCCCATGAGATATAGATTCCAATATTCAACTGCCTTCTGCCATTACTCCTTTCACTATTCATAGGATATAAAAATTAATATTTCTAAATCTGAATTCTTTAACCATTCATGTCAACATCTCATTAAACAGTATGACCATTTCCTCACCTGCTCAGTCAAAACTCAAGAAAGCTTGAATCTTTACATTTCCTCATTCCTCATGTATATCTTGTCTTCTCTGCAAGTTATAACCCAATAAAACATAATTATCTTTTTGCAAAATAGTACAAGACAATCATGACTCACATAATGGCAATGAGCTCTTTTCCACATTTGCTCATCCACAAATCATTTTCTTCATGATAGTCATAGTAGGCTCTATAAAGCTTAATAGTTCAAAAGGCTCATATGATTTCTCATTGAAATAAAATAAATTCCAAAACCCTCAGTCTTACCTAGGGTACTCTCAATTATCTGGTTCCTTTCAACATCTAATCTCACTTATTGCCAGTGCTTTGTTGAGAATAAATTGCAGGGTGCAAAAGGGTGGAAAGTGATAAATAAATATGGAAGTGATTATAATAATCATTGTGAGAGATGATGGTGGATTGGAACATGGTGCTAGCAGTGAGGATGGTGAAAAGTTGTTAGAATTATATATATATATATATATATATATATATATATATATATAATTATTATTAGAGAAGTTATTAGCTTACAAAACAATCATGTATAATGTACAGAATTCCTATATATCACCCCTCTACCTATGCCTTACATTTTTATGAAACATTTGTTACAAATTATGAAAGAACATGATCAGATTATTACCAGTAACTATGGTCTGTAATATACACTTAGCATATTTTTCCATATACCCCCTATTATTAAAACTATGTATTAGTTTTGTACATTTGTTATAGTCCATGAGAGAACATTCTCATATTTGTACTGTTAATGACAGTCCATATTCTACCATATGGCCCACTGTGTTATACAATCCCATGCCTTATACATTCTATCCAAAATTTACACTCAGTGGCTCTCATTTTCATCACAGAGTTGTGCAGTCATTGTCCCAGCAAACCTTTGAATGTTTTCCTTAGTCCAAAAGAAAAAATCCCATACCCACCTATTGTTGATCCTTAGCATTGATACAGTACCTTCATTGACACTAAAGCAAGAATATCACAATAATGCTGTTAAATATAGTCCATATTATATTAATAGTATTTTTCCCATGCATCACTATATTCTTCACACCTTTTAATAATGATCTACATTTGCTCTAGTTCATGGTAAAACAATATTTTATTTGTATTATTAATCGTAATCTTCACCCATCTCCAGATTCACTATATTATTCAGTCCTTAGCTTATTCTCAGGCTTTCTTTCAATTGGCCTCTTTATTTCTACACTATCCCTCTCAACCATAATCGAATTTATAAACCAGATATATTAGCAATATTCTCTATAATGTTTTACCATCAAATCTATTCATTTCCCCACTTTTAGAGTCAATCAAATTGAAAATTTTATATTAAGGATCAGTACCCTTTCTCAGTCCTCATCCTATCTCCTAGTAACCTATAGTCTAGGTTTTAACTCCTTGTGTTTATTCTTAATATTTAGTTAACATTAGTGAGGCCATAAAATATTTGTCCTTTTGTGTCTGGCTTATTTCACTTAGCATAATATCCATTGTATGTATATACCACATTTGTTTATCCATTCATTGGTTGATGGACACTTGAATTTTTACCATCTGTAGGCAATTGTGAAAAATGTTGCTATGAACATTGATGTGCAAATGTCAGTTCATGTCACTGTTTTCAGTTTTTCTGGATGTATTCCTAGTAGAGGGATTGCCAGATCATATGGCAGATCTATATTTAGGTTCCTGAGCAACTACCAAATTATCTTCCATAGAGGCTGCACCATTTTACATTCCCACCAACAGTGAAGGAGTATACCTATTTCTCTGAATCTTCTCGAGCACTTGATATTTTCTGTTTTTTGTTTTTTAAAAAATAATGGTCATTCTATGAGATGTGAGATGATATCTCACTGCAGTTTTGATTTGCATTTCCCTAATACCTAGTTATATTGAACATTTTTCATGTTTTTTTGTCATTTATATTTCCTCTTGAGAGAAATGTTTAAGACTTTTACTCATTTTTTTTTATTTTTATGTTTTATTTTTAATATATTTTTATTACAGAAGTTGTGAACTTACAAAACAATCATGCACATGCGTGGAATTCCCATAAAACATCCCTCAACCAACACACTACATTGTTGTAAAACATGTGACATATTATGAGATATAAAATCAAATTATTCCCATTAATTATGGTCTATAGTGTACATTTTGTATATTTTTTCCATACCCCCTATTATTAACACTGTACATCTTTGTCATTGATGCAAGAATATTACAATGCGAATATTCTCGCTGCCCTGATTTTGTGATAATCAGGGTAGGCTAAACATTCGCTATATTAGAAACCATGCATGTGTCCCCAGACCTAGTTTTGCTCCCTAGGTCTGGTTTTTGGAATGCTGGTGATAAACTAAGCCTGATTTATTATATGACCATCCTGTATGGGAAAAGACTGTAACTCTAGGTATCTCTGGTCAGCCTTAAGAGATATAACAGGGAGACGGATGGGGCTCAAATGGCTGGGCATCTGTCTCCCATATGGAGGGAGTGCAATCTCCAGAACCTCTGGTAAAAAGAAAAAATATATATAGAATGTGCGTAGGCCACCAGGCCCCGTGAGCTACGCAGCAAGACGATGACGTAACAGGAGAGTGACAAAAGGGAGAGCCAAGACGAGACACACCGAAAAACCAGGAACTAAGGTGGCGCGGGTGGTAGGACACCTCTCTCCCACATCAGAGGTTCCGAGGATCGAATCCCAGTGAAGACAGGAGGAGGAGGATGAGAAGAGAGGGCAGGAAAGGGGCACAGAGTCACCCAGCAAATGGACATAGAAACAGCAAAAATGGGGTGGGGGGGGTAAAAATGGATAAAAGTAAATAAATGAATCCTTAAAAGATAAAAAAAAAAAAAAAAAAAGAATATTACAGTATTGCTGCTAACTATTGTCCACAGGTTACATTAATTGTATTTTTCTCATGCTACTCCATATTCTTACCACCTTGCAATAGTGATGTACATTTGTTCTAGTTCATAGAAGAACATACTTCTATTTGTACTATTAACCACATTTCTCATCCACCTCTGGGTTCACTATGTTAGTCAGTCCTAGATTATTCTCTAGCTTTCTTTCAATTGACATTTATATCCCTACACTATCTTTTTCAGCCACAATCCCATTTACAAACCAGTTGCATTAGTTCTACTCACTAAAATGTGTGACCATCAACTCTATCCATTTCCACACTTTTACAGTCAAGCTAATTAAAACTTCTGCATACATTAAGCATAAGTAATTCTTCTCACCCTCCTACATCCTAATAACCTATATTCTAGATTTTTAACTCCATGAATTTATTATTCATATTTAGTTCATGTTCGTGGGACTATAAAATATTTCTTCTCTTGTGTCTGGCTTATTTTACTTAGCATAATGTCTTTAAGGTTCAGCCATGTTATCATATGTGTACCAATTCCATTTCTTCTTATAGCAGCAAAGTATTCCATCATATGTATTTATCACATTTTATTATTCATTCATCATTTAATGGACACTTGGGTTGTTTCCATCTTTGGGCAATTGTCACTATGAACATCAGTGAGCAAATATCTGTACCATGACAGTTTTCAGTTCTTCTGGATATATTCATAGTTGAGGAATTGCTGGATCATATGGAAGTTCTATATTTAGCTTCCTGAGGAACATGCCAAAATGTTTTCCACTGAGGAGGCAGCATTTTACATTCTCACCAGCACTGAAGGAGTGTTCATATTTCTCCACATCCTCTCCAGCATTTGTTATTTTCTGTTTTTTTTTTTTTTTTTTTTTTTTTTTTTTTTAAAGTAATGGCCATTCTATGTAGTATGAGATGATAGCTCATTGTTGGTTTTTAAAAAATATTTTTTAATTTATTTTTAAAGATACTTAGATTACATAAAATATTACATAAAAAATATAAGGGATTCCCATATGCCCCACTCCCCACACCTCCCCCTTTTTCCCACATTAACAACTTCTTTCATTAGTGTGATACATTCATTTCAATTGAAGAACACATTTTGGAGCATTGCCACAAAGGATGGATTATAGTTTACATGGTAGTTTACACTCTCTCCCACTCAATTCTGTAGGTTAAGGCAGGATATATAATGGCCTGTATCTGTCATTGCAATGTCATTCAGTTCAATTCCAAGTATGAAAATGCCCCTATATTACACCTCTTTTTCCCTCTCCCTGACTTAAGCACCTCCAGTGGCCACTGTCTCCACATCAATGATATAATTTCTTCCATTGCTAGAATCACAATAAGTCTATAATAGAGTAATATTAAGTCCACTCTAGTCCATATTTTATTCCCCAATCCTGAGGATTTTGGGGTAGTGATGCCCACTCCACCTTTAATTAAGAGGGGGCTTTGATCCCATGTGGCTGATGGATGGGACTCTCTTTCTTGCAGTTGTAGACTTTCTTGGTGTGGTTATCCATTCTCACCTCCTTGTTAGTTGACCTGGGTGAGTCCAACGTACTCAATGTTGTTTTGATTTGCACTTCCCTAATAGCTACTGATATTGAACTTTTATTTTTCATGTGCTTTTAGGCTATTTGTAGTTCCTCTTTAGAGAAATATCTAAGTCTTTTGCACATTTGAAAAATTGGATTGCTTGCTCTTCCATTGTTGAGTTGTATGATCTCTTTTTATATAGAATATAATCAAACCCTTATCAGATATGTGCTTTCCAAATATTTTCTCCCATTGTGTAGGCTGTATTTTCACCTTCTTGGTGAAGTTCTTTGAATCACAAAAGTGTTTAAGTTTGAGTAAGTCCAATTTATCCATGTTTTCTTTCATTGCTCATTCTTTCAATATAAGGTTTAAGAAGCCACCACCTATCACCTGGTCTTGAAGAAGTTTCCCTACTTCTTGTATGGTTCTAACTTTTTTATTTAGGTCTTTGATACATTTTGAGTTAATTTTTCTATCAGGTATGAGATAAGGGTCCTCTCTCTTTCTTTTGGATATGGACATTCAGTTCTCTCAGCACGATTTGTTGAATAGATAGTTCTGTCCCAACTGGGTGGGTTTGAAAGACTTGTTAAAAATTACTTGACCATAGATGTAATGATCTGTTTCTGAACCAGGAATTTGGTTCCTTTGGTCTATGTGTCTGTCTTTATGCCAGTACCATGCTGCTTTTATCACTTCAGCTTGGTAATATGATTTAAGAACCTGGGAGTTCTCCAACTTCACTCTTTCCTTTTTAAAGATGTTTCTGGCTATTTGGGTCCCCTTACTCTTCCAAATAAATGTGATAGTTATGTTTTCCATTTGTTTAAAAGATTCTGGTGGAATTTTTTTTTATCAGTATTGCATTTAATCTGTATATTAATTTGGGTAGAATTAACAACTTAATGATATCTATGAGCATGGAATGTTCTTCCATTTATTTATGTCTTATTTTAAATTTCTTTTAGCAATGCATTGTAGTTTTCTGAATACATCCTTGGTTAAGTTTATTCCTAAATACTTGATTCTTTTAGTTGCTATTCTAAAAGGAATTTTTCCTGATCTCCTAATCAGATTAAGCATCACTAGTATACAGAAACACTACTGATTTTTGCATGTTAATCTTGTATTATGTCTCTCTGCTGAAATCATTTCTTAGCTTCAGCAGCTTTGTTGTAGATTTTTTTGGGATTTACTCAGTATAGAATCATGTCATCTGCAAACAGTGAATATTTTAATTCTTCCTCTCCAATCTGGATGCCTTTTATTCCATTTTCTTGCCTGATTGCTCTAGCTAGAACCTTTAGCACTATATTGAACAACAGTGGTGACAGTGGGCATGCTTGTCTTGTTCCTGATCTCAACAGGAAAGCTTTCAGTCTTTCACCATTGAGTTAGTTGTGGGTTTTTCATATATGGCCTTTATCATGTAGAGAAGTTTCCTTCAATTCCTATCTTTTGTACTATTTTTGTCAAGAAGGTATGCTGTGTTTGTCAAATGCCTTTTCTGCATCAATGATAGGATCATGTGATTTTCTTCTTTGTTTTATTAATGTGGTGTTTTATGCTGATTGATTTTCTTATGTTGAACCACCCTTGCATGTTTGTTATACAGCCCACTTGATTATGATAAATGATTCTTTTAATGAGCTATTGGATTAGATTAGCAGGTATTTTGTTAAGGATTTTTTGCATCTGTATTCGTTAGGCAGATGGGCCTATAATTTTCTTTTTTCATAATATCTTTGTGTTGCTTTCTTTTTAGGTTGACATTGGCTTCACAGAATGAGCTTTGTAGCATTCCTTCTTGCTCCATTATTTTGGAAGTGTTTCAGTAAGATTGATATTAAATCTTCTTTAGATGCTTGCTGGAACTTACCTGTGATACCATCTGTTCCTGGGCTTTTCACTTTCAGGAGTTCTTTGATGACTGTTTCAGTCTCTTTACTTGTGACTGGTTTGTTGAGGCCTTCTATTTCTCCTAGAATCAATGTAGGTTGTTTGTGTGTTACTAGGAATTTTTTCATTTAATCTACATTGTCTACTTTTTTGTCCTATAGTTCTTCATAGTATCCTTTTATGATCTTTTTTATTTCTATGGGGTCAGTAGTAATGTCTCCATTTTCACTTTTGATTTTATTTATTTGCATCTTCTCTCTTTTTTTCTTTGGCAGTCTAGCTAAGGGTTTTTCAATTTCATTGATCTTACAGAACCAACTTTTCATTTTGTTCATTCTTTCCTTTCTTTTTTCTGTTCTCAATTTCATTTATTTCTGCTCTGATCATTCTTGTTTCTTTCCTTCTGCTTGCTTTGGGTATAGTTTGCTGTTCTTTCTCTAGTTCCTCCAACTGTATAGTTAAGTCATTAATTTTAGCTCTTTCTTCTTTTTTAATGCAAGCATTCAGGGCTATAAATTTCCTTTTCAGCACTTCTTTCACTGTATTCCATAGGTTCTAATATATTTTATTTATGTTTTCATTCATTTTGAGATATTATTGCTAACTCTTGCAATTTCTTCTTTGACCCACAGATTATTTGTGTTTAATCTCCATATATATGTGAATTTTCCCTTTTTCTGATTGTTGCTGATTTCTGCCTTTATTCAATTATGATCAGATAAGTGTTTTGTATAATTTCCAACTTTTAACATTTATTGAGATCTTCTTTGTCACCCAACAGATGATCTATCCTGGGGAAAAATATAATGGCACTTGAGAAGAATGTATATCCTGCCATTTTTGTGTGCAATGTTGTGTATATGTTTAATAGGTTTAGTTTGTTTATCATATTTTTTAAGATATTTGTTTCTGTATTGGTCCTTGGCCCTGATGATCTACCCAATGATGAGAATGGTGTATTGAAGACTCCAACTATATTGTAGAGACATCTATTTCTCCTCTCAATTTTCCCAATGTTTGCCTCATGTAATTTAGGACATACTTGTTAGGTACATATATAGTTATGATTGTTATTTCCACATGGTGAATTGTCTTTGTTATTAGTATATAATGACCTTTCTTTTCTCTAATAACAGCTTTGCTTCTAACGTGTATTTTATCTGACATAAGTGTAGCTACTCCAGCTGTTTTTTTTTTTTTTTTTTTCATTACTGCATGTGTGGAATATATTTTTACAGACTTTCAGTTTCAATCTATTGGTATCCTTGTGTTTAAGGTGAGTTTCTTGCAGACTGCATATAGATGACTCATATTTTTTAATTCATTCTGCCAGTCTGTGTCTTTTGATTGGGGAGTTTAATCCATTAACACTCAATGCTATTACTGTAAAGAAAGTACCTATTTCACTCATTTTAATCTTTGGGTTTTATCTGTCATATCTTGTTTTCATGACTTTTTCACACTTTTAGTTATTTTTAACTGATATAATATTCATTTCTAGACTCAATTTCAAGCCTTTCTCCTGTCTTTTCTTTTTAGACTGTAGCATTCCCTCTAGTGTTAACTGCAAAGCCTTTCTCTTTTTCATTAACTCTCTTAATTTCTGACTATTTGTGAATATTCTAAATTTGTCCTCATTTTTGAAAGACAATCTTGCCCTTTCTCCCTTGCTGGTTGCAGAATAGAAGCTGAGGATGTGATTTGTGCTGTAAGTTGTGGAGCCTGAAGCTGCCCACATTTTGCCCCAGGACCTGATGAATGTTCTTCCACCTTTCTCCCCTGACAGGATTAGGGATCAAGTCACAGCAGTGTACAGTAATCCAAATTTTGCAGGCCAACTGCCTGTAGTTGCCCAGTGAGACTGATGAAGTTCCATGCCCCTTCTTTGCTGGCATTAGGTCAAGGTGGAACCACATGTGTGGGCAGCAACAGACAGCAGTTGTCCAGATAGACTGATAAAACACTGACTACCCTTCCAGGGGCAGGAATGGAGCCTCTGTTGTGCCCAGCAATATAGTCTGTGCAGGCTAAATGTAACTGCAGTTGCCACAAGTGGTTGAGGGAGCAATGTCCCTCCTCCTGACCTTTCAGGGGTAGGAATGGAGCCAGAGATGTGTCCAACAGTCTATTCAATGCAGGCTGAAAACACCTGCAGTTGCTCAAAGAAACTAGTTCTGATCACTCCAGCTTCTTCCTTGCCAGAGTTAGGGCAGGGGCCCAGACAAGGGCTGCAACCCAATCTGGGTGGAAAGAAATCTGTCCCTACTTTCAATGTGGTTTTCAATCAGCCCTGTTTCCTCTCATATCAGGGGCAGAGTTGAAATGGAAGCCACCAAGCTCTTTCTGACTTGGACAGTTTCAAACGTTATCTGTTCTTAGAACTGGATTTTAACCAACTGAATTTACTAATCTGCAGTTGAAGTCAGTCCCCAACTATCACTTCCTCCATAATTTTTGGAAATAGGAACTTCCAACTCCAGCAAGGGAATAGTTCCTGATGTGACTTGAGCTGCCTTCAGGGGGTGGGCTCCAGCCTCCACAACGTGGAGTACTCATGAATATTCATAGCAGATGGTCAGTCTCCTCCTGTTCTTCCAAAGATGATGCATAATGTTCATCAATTCTCCTGGGTTCCCCAAACAGGTGATTTACACAGCTCTGGCTGATTACTTACTAATTACACTGTTGGATGAGCTGACTCATCCAGCCATCTTACCTGCTTCAGAATTTTTATATTTTAAAAGAACTGACAGGAAGATGGCAATGTACTAAGAGGTAGAACTCAATGCTCTCACAAAAACAATGGAGAAAGAGCCAAAAACTGTCTGAGGGATCTTCTTTAGAGGTCAGTAAACCAGGACAGTGTTATGCAACTCTCAGGAGGGTGAGGAACAAAGAGATGAAGAAGCTGAAATAAAATGAGTTACTAAGCCCCTGTAGTGGCTGGGAATGGGTCTCCTTTCACACCCCCAAGGTATTAAGCTGGGGTAAAACCTCTGGCTAACTGCAGCTAACTGAGAAGAGAACAGATATTTTCTTCCCTCTCAGCTGTTTCAAGGGAAAAGGGAGGGGGAGTCAGAGTGCTTTTCTTCAGTGAATTTGACTAACAGAACCCGCTTTGAATCTCCAATCTGGGCATTCAACAGAGGAATACAGGAAATTCTATATGGAAACACCTCCATGGAAAGGTACACTGATACTGCCATCTTTTGGCTAGTCTGAAAATTGCATGGACAAAACCTCCCAGAACTCTTTCTACCCTACATCTGGGAGAAAACCTGTGCCCCACTCGTGAGTCCCAGGACCAATTTTGATGAATTAAGCTAGGCAACGTTAAAGACTTAGAATAAGTTGAACCAAATATCAAAGAAAAGCTGAGAAAAAATTAGGCAAGGGAGAGAAACTGGTCATCAGAGTAAATTCGCCAACATATTCAGATGCCTAGACATCAGCAAAAAAATTACAAGGTATAGTAGAAATCAAGAACAGATGGCCCAACCAAAAGAACTAATAAAATATCTTGAAAAGATACAGGATTTAAGACAATTAATCAGTGATAATCACACATCTCTACTAAATCACTATAAAGAATTTAAAGAAAATATGAATACAGAAATAAAGGCAATGGATGAGCAAAAAGAACAATTTAAAAGTCCGCAAAGAAAAATAATAGACCTTATGGGAATGAAAGACATGATAGATGAGATTAAAACTATTTTAGAGCAGATATGAATTCTTCGAAGAAAGAGTTAATGATTTTGAAGACACAAAATCTGAACTGGAAAAGACAGGAGAACAGAAAGAGAAGAGAATGGAAAAAATGGAACAGAGTCTCATGGAATTGAATGGCACATGAAATGCACAAAGATTCACATTATCAGTGTCCCAGAAGGAGAAAAGAATGGAAAAGGGTCAGAAAGAATATTTGACTAAATAATAACCAAAAACTTCCCAATCTTTGTGAAAGACATTAATGTCAATATCCAAGAAGGAAAATGCACACCAAACAGAATAAATCCGAATAGACCTACCCTGAAACACCTTATATTCAGAATGACAAATATCAGAGATAAAGACAGTCTTCTGGAAGCAGCAAGAGAAAAGTAAAGCATCACATACAAGGGAAACTCAATAAGATTAAGTGCTGACCTCTCACCAGAAACCAGAGAAGTAAGAAAAAAGTGGTATGATGTATTTAAGGTGCTGTAAGAGGAAAATTGTCAGCCAAGAATCCTGTATCTGGCAAAAATGTTCTTCAAAAAATGAGGATGAGTTCAAAGTCTTCACAGACACAAAAAAACTGACAAAATGTTACCAAAAGACCTGAATTACAAGAAATACTAAAGGGAGTTCTGCAACTAGAAAGGAAATAAAACAAGGATGAGAGATGTGAATAAGAGTATAGAAATGAAGATTATTAGGAAGGGTAAACTAAAAGATAGGTAGACAGATTGAATGATATGAAAACAGAAAGCTGAAGGACAAAATGGATGAACTAAGTAATGCCTTTACAGTAATAACATTGAATGTTAATGGCTTGAAATCCCAATCAAAAGACATAGACTGATAGAAGGGATAAAATATATGAGCCCTCTATATGTTGTCTATAAGAGACCCACCTCAGATGTAAGGACACAACCAGGTTAAAAATGAAAGGTGTAAAAAAGGTATTGCCATGCAAATAATAACCAACAAAGAGAGCTGGTGTAGTGATATTCATTTTGGACAAAATAGATTTCAAATTCAAAACTCTTAGAAGTGATGAAGAAGATCATTATATATTAATAAAAGGGGCTATTCATGAAAAAGAAATCACTATACTAAATATTTATGCACCTAACCAGAATGCCTCAAGATACATGAGTCACATACCGGCAAAACTGAAGGAAGAAACAGATGGCTCTACAATAATTGTTGGAGACTTTAATACACCACTCTCAGTATTGGAAATAATATCTGGACTTAGGATAAGTAAAGAAACAGAGAACTTGGATAATATGATAAATGAATTAGGCCTAACAGGCATCTATAGAGCATTGTACTCCAAAACAGTAGGAAAAACTTTCTTTTCAAGTACTCATGATCCTTCTCCAAGACAGACCATATGTTGGGTCATAAGACAAGTCTCAACAAATTTAAAAATGATTGAAATTATACAAAACGATTTGATCATAACAGAATGAAGCTGGAAATCAATAATGGATGGAAAAAGGGAAAATTCATAAATATATGGAGATTAAACAACATACTTTTAAATAATTAGTGGGACAAAGAAGAAATTGCGAGCGAATTCACCAAACATCTTAAAACAAATGAAAATGAGAACACAACATATCAAAACCATGGGGCACAGCAAGGATAGTGCTGAGAGGGAAATATATAGCCCTCTCTACTTACCTTAAAAAAGAAGAAACAGCTAAAATTGAAGGTCTATTTGCACTCTTGGAGGAACTAGAAAAAGAACAACAAACTAATCCCAAAACAAGCCAAAGGGAAAAAAATAGTAAAGATCATAGCAGAAATATATGAAATCAAGAACAAAAATTAATAGAATCAAAAAAATCAAGAGTTGGTTCTATGAAAAGACCAACAAAATCTACAAACCCTAAGCTAGACTAACAAAGAAAAAAAAGAGAGCAGACACAAATGAATAAAATCAGAAATGAGAAGGGGGACATTATGATTGACCCTACAGAAATAAGAGATCATAAAAGGGCACTATGAACAACTGTATGCCAAAAAACTAGACAATGTAGAGGAGATGGACAAATTCCTCAAAACACACAAACCACCTACACTTACCCTAGAAGAAATAGAAGACTTCAACAAACCAATCACAAGTGAAAAGATTGAAACAGTTGTCAAAAACCTCCCAAAGATGAAAAGCCTGGGACCAGATGGATTTACAGGTGAATTTTACCAGTCCTTCAAAGACAATCTAATACAGGAGTTCTTAACCTTTTTTGTTCTACAGACTACTTTGCACATCAGGTGGAAACCATGGACTCCTTACTAAGTCCACACTATACCGTGAATTATTTAATAAATATATCTCACCTGCACCAACACGTCCTCACAAGAATAATGATATTTTAAATTTAATTTCAAGCTTATGGACCCCTTGTTAAGAACTCCATATCTAATATGAATTTTGCTCAAGCTCTTCCAAAAACTTGAACAGGAAAGAAGTTTACCAAACTCATTCTATGAAGCCAACATCACCCTAATACCAAAAGCAGATAAAGATATTACAAAAAGAAAATTACAGACCAATATCTCTAATGAATATAGATGCAACAATTCTCAACAAAATACTTGCAAACAGAATCCAAAAGCACATTAAAAGAATTATACACCATGATCAGTAATATTTTTGTTTATTATGCATGCAAGGGTTGTTCAACACAAGAAAATCAATTAGTGTAATAAACCACAGTGATAAACTGATTAAGACAAATCGCATGATCCTCTCAATTGATGCAGAAAAGGCATTTGATAAAATACCTCACCTTTTTTTTGATAAACATTCTCCAAAAGTTAGGAATAGAAGGAAGCTTTCTCAATATGGTAAAGTGTATATATAAAAAACATACAGCTAGCATAGTACTCAATGGTGAAAGACTGAAAGCTTTCTCACTGAGATTAGGAACAAGTCAAGGATGTCCACTGTCACCATTGTTATTCAATATTGTGCTAGATGTTTTAGTTAGAGCAATTAGGCTAGATAAAGAAATAAAAGTTACCCAGATAAGAAAGGAGTAAGTAAAACTGTCATTATTCACTGATGATATGTTCCTATATTTAGAATCTCCTGAAAGCTACTAGAACTAATAGATAAGTTTAACAAAGTGGTGAGATGCAAGATTAATATGCAAAATTCAATAACATTTCTATACAGTACTGATGTGCAATCTGAGGAGGAAATCAGAAAAAAAATTCCACTTATAATAGCAACTAAAACAATCAAATGTTTAGGAATTAACCTGACCAAGGACATAAAGACCCTGTATTCAGAAAAGTATAAAACATTGCTAAAAGAAACTGAAGAAGACTTAAATAAATGGAAGGACATTCCATATTCATAGATTGGAATACTAAATATCATTAAGATGTCAATTCTACCCAAATTGATACACAGGTTCAACGCAACCCCAACAAAAATCTCAACAGTATTTTTTGCAGAAGTGGAAAAACCAATTATCAAATTTATTTGGAAAGATAAGGGGCTCAGAACAGCCCAAAAGTTCTTACAAAAGAACAAGGGTGGAGGAATCTCACTTCCGGACTTTAAAACATGTTACCTATCTAGTGGTAAAAACAGCATGGTACTGGTATAAGAACAGACAGATTGACCAATGGAACTGAATTGAGAACTCAGAAATATACTCTCCCATTTAGAGTCAAGTGATTTTTGACAAGGCAGTCAAACCCTCCCAGCTGGGCCAGAACAGTCTAGTCAACAAATGGTGCTGGGAGAACTAGGTATCCATAACCAAAAGAATGAAAGAAGACCCCTCTCTCACAAAAATTAACTCAAAGTGTGTCAAGATCCTAAATATAAAAACTACAACCCTAAAACTCCTAGAAGAAAATGTAAGAAAACATCTTCTAGATCTTGTGGCAGTCGCTAGTTTCTTAAGCCTTACACCCAAAGCACAAATAAGAAAAGAGAAAAATATAGATAAGTGGGACCTCCTTAAAATTAAACACGTTTTTACCTCAAAGGACTTTGTCAAAAGGGTAAAAAGGAAGCCAACTTAATGGGAGAAAATATTTGTCAATCACATAGCCAATATGGGTTTAATATCTAATATATACAAAGAGATCACAAAACTCAACAATAAAAAGAAAAACTACCTGATTAAAAAATGGGCAAAAGACTTGAAAATACAATTGTTGAATGAAGAAATACAAATGGTGAAGAAACACATGAAAAAATGTTCAACATCATTAGCAAATCAAAACTACAATGAGATATCAATTCACACCTATTAGACTTCCGATATTAAAAAGTCAGAAAACTGTAAATGTTGAAGAAGATATGGAGAGATGGGAGCACTTATTTCCTGTTGGTGAGGATTTTGAATGGTATAGCCACTGTGGAGGACAGTTTGGCAGATCCTAAGGAAGTTGAATATAGACTTGCCACGTGACTCGGCAATACCCTTACTAAGTATATACCCAGAAGAAATGAGATAGAGACATCAACAGGTATCTGCACTCCAATGTTCATAGTGGCATTATTCATGATTGCAGAAACTTGGAACAACCCCGGCATCCATCAACTGATGAATGGATAAATAAATTATGTTATACACACACAATGGAATATTATGCAGCAGTAATGAAATGAAGTTGTGAAACATATGACAACATGGATGAACCTGGAAGACATTATGTTGAGTGAAGCAAGCAAGGCAGACACAAAAGGGCAAATATAATATTATTGCTCTATTATAATCTAAATATATTGTGCAAACTCATGGAGTTTATAATTAGAGTCTAGGTCACTGGAAAGTAGAAGGAGGGTAGAGACTGGAAAACTGAGGGTTAATCTGTGTAGAATTGTTTAAAAGGTTGTTTGTAAATCGTTGGAAATGAATAGAAATGTTTAAAGCATATCATGGTGTTTGTAACTAGCAGTGCTATTGTATGGGTATGACAGTTGAAAAGGAATGTCTAAGGTCATGTATATTACGAGAAGGAAAGCTAAAAACTATAATATGGGATTGTATAAGATAGTAAACCCTTATGAAAATCATGAATGAGTGATATTGCAAATTTAAGACTTTTTTACAAAATATAAATACAAATATACTAGAAAGAAGGAAAAAGAATAGCAGCTATGTATGGCAGGCAAGACATAGAAAGATTGAGAGATGATGAGTTTTGTTTATTTTTGTTTATTATTATCATTGGGAAAATGAAAATGCTCTGGGAGTGATTGAGGTGATGAATGTACCAACATGTGATTACACCAATTACCATTGATTGTACTCTTTGGATGGATTTAAGCTTTATTAATATGTATCAATAAATTAAAAAAAAATAAAGAACTGACAACTGGATTGATTACCTGGTTGGTTGGAATTGTTGAAAGAATAAAAGTCATTAAGGCTGACTTACAATTTTTTTCCTGAAACTTGGAAAATTGGCTTTGCAATATATTGATATAGTCAAAGCTGTAGGAGAACCTGAATTGGGAGTGATGTTGGGAAGATTAGTCATTTCTTTTATCCCAGAATACTGAGAAGACTTTTGTACCTTAACTTATAGATCAAAGAGGCATTTGAATATGTATGCTTCTTGTTCAGAGAAGAGGTGTATACTATGGGTGTAAAGTTGGAAATCCTCTACATACGAGAGGTATTTAAAACCTAGGATGAAACCACCAAGGAATTTAGAAGAAATAGAATAGATTACAGAAAAATAATGTCCAAATAGATATGTAATATGAAAAACAGCTTCAAATATCATCATTTTGTGAGGTACAGATAACTTAGTGAAACAGAGGAAATGTTATTTTTGCATGACAAGAAATAAAGATTATTTACTTAATAAAATTGAGCAAGTTTTGTTATATGTTGTATGTAAAATTATAATACAAATTTTGGGAGAGCAATGTTCTAGAGCTGTTGGTATTTCAGCTTGTGAATGCACATTAAATAGCTTCGGGATTTTTGCAGATCTGACAAACATTACTCAGGAAAAATTTTAAAATCTCCTCTCAATTCCATGAGGAAATCTGATGTGGTTTAAAGACAAAATGATGCAAAATTTATCCATGGTACTCTGGGAGGGGGATGGTGGGATAGAGCAGAAAGATTGCAAGCTCACTCTTTTCTGCAGAGATTTCTGTCAGAACTCTTCTTTTATTATAGCATCATTGTATTCTTTTTTACCTTTCAGTAAAGTGGGGTGGTGAGAAAGGTCGTGAGCTGGCACTCAATGGGGAAAAGTACCCTAGCTTTTGAACGTTAGGCACAGTTAGTCCTAAATTAGTCCTAGAGTTTTTATCTAAGAAACCTTTTCAATGACTTAGCCCTTTTTTTTTTTTTTTTCAATTAGGCCAATGATAATTGTTTCCCCAAGCACAACATTTTTCTTTAGTGGATGAAATAATTTGCAAACATGTATTATCCAAGACAATTTATATTTTACTTTGACATATTTATACTAAAAGTTATTAGCATGATTTGATTTCAATTTTTGAAATTTGTTGAGGTTTTCTCATGAACCAGCATGTGGCCAGTTTGATAAAAGTTGCATATACATTTGAAAATAATGTACATTCTCTGTCATTTAGGTTGTGTTTGTTATTTGGGTGGCTGAAATAGCATACATATCTCTACCAATTTTTCTATGTTCCTTTAAACTATTGAGAGAGGTATGTTAATATCTTCTGACTTACAGTGGTCTATTTTCCTTTTAGTTTTCTCAAGTTTTGCTTTATATATTTTGGGGCTATATTACTGACTACATTGGTTGAGAATTATCATATTCTTGGTGGATTGACCATTTTATTATAAATAATACTTATCTCTGTTTAAAAATGCTCAGCCACTGTGGAAGACAGTTTGGCGGTTCCTCAGAAAACTAACAATAGATCTTCCATATGATCCAGCAATTCCACTGCTGGGTATATAGCCAGAAGAACTGAAAGCAAAGACACAAACAGATGTATGCACACCAATGTTCACAGCTGCATTGTTCATTATTGCCAAAAGTTGGAATCAGCCCCGGTGCCTATCAACAGATGAATGGATAAGCAAAATGTGGTACATACATACAATGGAATATTACTCAGCTGTAAGAAGGAATAAAGTGCTAACACATGGAATAATGTGGATGAATCTTGAAGACCTTATGTTGAGTGAAGCAAGCCAGGCATTGAAGGATGAACAGTATATGACCTCACTGATTCGAACTGAGGAAAGTGAGCAGTCTCTGAAAACCATTGTCTGAAAGATAGGTTAACAAGGGGGAGAAAGAGAAGAGCAGGCTTTGATCCATCACCCATATGGACATAATCTATGGTAAAGGGATAGAGTATAGTTGCATATTGAAGGATAGGACAGATGGGTAGTGATATTACTGGGTTTGGTGGTGCAGCGTTGACAGGTGGGTAGATTAGAAAGGGCAGGTTCAAATACCCAGGGCATGTAACTATGAATCTTGACATTCCATGAGTCAAGACAGGGGAGTGTCATATGCCCCAGGGGGGGTGGGGAGGAAGGAACAGTTAAGATCTAATGGGGTATTTAGTGGTTATGGGAAAGATTTTTCATTACCTTACAGTAATGGACACAGGACATGGTAAATATCATTAAAACTTATTAAACTGTATCATCTAAATTGTAAACTATACTGTAAATCATTGACAATGTTTAGTTGCTATATTTTGCTATCTGTATAACAGTTATAACAATGCTAACATCCAAAAAAAAAA
>JAKSZT010038599.1:32525960-32601350 GCA_026826555.1 Tolypeutes matacus
AATGAAATGAAATGAAATGAAATGAAATGAAATGAAATGAAATGAAATGAAATGATATGATATGATATGATATGATATGATATGATATGATTGATATGATATGAAAGTTTGAAATGCTCCTTGTGACACCAAGGGCAAGTTTGTTTACTAATGGGTTTTAATTGGCATAACCAGTAAGACAACATGGCTTGACTACAGGACTAAAGAAACATAAAACATGTGGTGAGACTTTTTGTCTTAGGTTCTCCCCAAGCCATTAGTTGAGCTGAATTTTGAGTAATACACTGGATTTAGAATTTGAAAATGAAGACAAAAGAATGGTAATAAATTCCCTGGAATTTAACTTACTTGGTAGTGACAGGAAATATATTACCAATATATAGCTGAGACTGCATTTATAACTGTAAGTAAAACCATTACAGGATTGTTTGCAATGTAGAAAAGAGAAGTATTTATGATTGTTATCTTTTTTTGACAGAAAATGCAAATTTAAGTTTTTTTTTTTCATAATGCAATTTGTCACAATATCCAATATATCATTTTAGGACTGAATACTAAAACTGACATGAAAGAATTTAGGAAATTACAGAAAACAAAAGAAAAACAAATGTCTTCTACATTGGTAATATATGGTTTTCCTCTGAAAATCCATTTTCATATATCTGATACTCTTAATTCAATCTTCATATTCTAAAAATTTCAGTATTGGCAAGTTATGTTATTATGAAGGATGAGTAAGAAAAAAAATTGTTTTTTCTTACAATTTTAATATAGAACTTGTCTTATTACAAGTATCAGTAATACAATTTAATTTACTTACATATGCATTTTCTATGGGCAAATAACCTGCCTTGAACTTGTTTACAGTGATTTTGCTATTTTAGATGGATACATGTTCTTTCTTTACAAAGAAAAGGACAAATTATTTCTGTCACATATTTTAGGTAGAGTGCATAAATAGGTTGGATGTAAAGCACTGGTATTGAAAGGAAAAATAATCTATGCCCTCTGTTAAAATATTCATTTAGGATTTATATACTGCAAAATCATCACCCATTCCATACAAAGAGAAAAAATGATTACCACAATAAAGCTATTTTAAAGTAAGTCATCTAGTGGCAAATGCAATTTGCAGAGGAAGCAAGAGACTTCTTAGGGCTCACTGGGAGGTCACATCTGTTCATTAATTTGCAGAAAGGCTTAGATGACTTAAAACTCTGTGCTCATTATAAAGCACAGAGGTACCTCACTTCTTAGTTATTACTCATAGTTTATTTGATAAAGCCTTTAAGAGATCCTCTCATTTACATAAGGCACTATTTCAAATGTGTATTTTGACCTGAAATTAAAATATAAAATTACATTCTTTGTGCATAAAAGAGCAACATATTCCTCCATTTTACTTTAATCTTTTATTATACAATATTAAAAATACAAATTTGCATGAAATAAAATGATTTTATATGTTTTCAATTTTGGAATTGGAAGGAAACATAGCCAGATTAACAGTGCTCTGGATATCATTTGTTGATAGCTCAGGCATGTTGAACTAAAACTATTCCATCATCTCTTAGTAAATCACACAACTGCTAATTAAAATGCTGTCCTTTATTAATAGACATAACATATATCCAGTCAGAAGTACATGGATTGGAGGAATTTCTCTTCGTATGAATTTGAATGAAAAGCATGGATTTGTAAGAAGGAATGACTGGGATTTAGTACAGTGACATGTCATAAAATTGATAAAACTGTCCTATATTAGTCACCTCATGATTTAAAAAAAAAACAACACCGTAAAGATAAAGATGTACACATATTTATGTATGGTGTTGGGTATTGTACCATACAAAAATAACTTGTTCTCTGAAACTTGCCATATAATAAAATTATGAAGAAACCATTCAGTTAATATTTGGCCAAAATAAACCATTATTTAAAAGATCAAAAAAATTTACTTGACAACAAACTAGAAATGTTGGTTATCCCTCCCATTGAAAAATCAGACCACAGTATTTTTGTTCCTCCTCCCACTGAAAAATTAGCTAAGCATTTATCCTCTATAACACTGTGAAGGGTCTATCAGCCGCTGTTTCCATTGCACAGCCACTGCAGCCTTACATAACATCCAAACTACTTAGGGAAAAAAGGTCTTTTTTACCAATCCCTTGTTGGCCTTCATCTCTAAGTCATATACTTTCTTGAATTCTCTACACACTGGAGTACTGGCTTTTTTCCCTAAAAGCCATATACTCATTCACCTTTTGTGTCCTCTCTGTCTGAGATTTTCTCCACCATTTAGCTCCTTCGAAAACATACCCATATGCTTTCCTACTTAATTCTTCGTCTTCTACTCAGCAATCACTTCACATGAACATCCTCTTTAGGGAACCAGAAGTCTGGCTAAATGGCTTTCCTAGTATGTTTCCAGGTGTTTTGTGCATAGTCTTATCAAAACACTTATCAATCAATATTACATTTCCCTGAAACCATTACAATCTTCGCCAAGCTTTCTGAAAGTAGAGACTATTATTTTCAACATTGTATCCCCAAGGCCTAGTAAAATACCCAGGACAAATTAGTTGCCAATAAATATTTTGATTAAAAACTCCATAATTGAATAAATAGTGAAAGGATATTTTGAGTTACAAATTAACTTTAATTTAGAGTTTCCTTTCTGGGGTCTAGCAAATCTTAGGTCTTATTACTAAAGTGTTATTTTATTTCTAATTTATCTCAGTTAAGCATATAGAAAACCCATGAAAGGAGAGAATAGTAAGTTTTATTTGGTGATTAAGGCAATAGCTTTAAATTTTTATTTTCCTTTTATTTTATAGGTACAAAAATAGATAATTCAACATATGTCAGTAATTTTGCAAGGAATCCACAAGCATTTATGCTGGTAATCTAATCCTTTTTATTCTATTGAAATGAGTTAATAAACTGTACCATAAAATTTTACTTCAAATATCAAGCAAATTACTCCTACAATTGAAGTGAAATTATCTAGTATCTGGCCTCTGATACTCTTATAAAAGCAAAGTACTTTGGTAGAAATAATAAACACATGGCTTCTATACAACTTGTCAGCAAATATTATATATGACGAAAGGTATGAAGAGAAAGTGGCTTGAGTAAGTTTTAGCTTTAGAAAATATGTACACTTGTAGATATATTTGCATCTGTTATGGTATTGGCACAGATGCTTCTAGTGCATAAGATTTAATAATGAAGAAATAGAAAAATGTGTACAAAAAGTTTCTGAACATATTTAAATAGGCAAATTTTTATAGAGTGTGTTTATTCTTTTATCTTAAACTCTTCACATTATTCACTGAGTAATTTCAGTGAAACTTGGAATGCAAAGCAGCAACTACAATCTTTGTGTCTTATATATTGTCTTTATAAAATTTGGTCCTTGTATTAGTAGTCCTGTGATTCTATTTTCCTTGTTTTCCTAGCTGTTTTCTCTTACCCATAAAATCCTTCAGGATGACAAGACCTACACTGAAGTTAAGAATACAAAGAGAGGAGAAAACTGTCATGAGAATCCAACATTTTAATATCACTTGTCCTAACAATTCTGTTCATTTGCTACTAAATGTACTGATGTCTAAGATGTGGTTTTACATTTTATTCATATTAATGTAATTGAGGTCTTATAAAAATTGTTGAAAATATAGAATAAAAAACACAAAATTTCACCTATACAGTACAATTTTGAGAACAGTTTTATACAATGTAACTATTCTTCCACTGACTGATTTTCTTGTGTTACATATTTGCTCTTTACCAGAAAGGCTTTTACAGAAAAGTTCTCAGATAATCAGAAAGTTAATGAAACAGTTTTTCTTTTTAATAAAAATTGGATTTTTATAAAGTACTTTACAAATAAACTCTTCACATGTAGTATTTATATTCCATCATTTAATATGTTCTGTAGTTTTCAACATTTCAGGTTGATTATTTTTACCACTAAATGATTTGAGTCAATTAAAAAGAATATCTAGATTAAATCATATTTTCTTGTTCCTGTTCATTGATAATGCATATTATTCACATTAAATTTGAGATAGAAGTGTAAGCTCTCTTTTTTCAATGAATTACCTTCTAAAATTTATGATCACAGTGTTTTTTATGTATATATGAAAATATGTATTATGAATTAATTATGTCAATATCATTTCTAGAGTATCTGTTTTTAAAAAAATGTCTAAATATTTTGATAAAATTGTGATTTTTTAGGTGCCATTGTGGCAGTATAACAGAAGTAGGTTGTTAACAACAGCTTTCTGAAGATGCAAATATATTAGGATAGGTTTAAAATAAAATTGCTTTAGAAGAGAAGGTGACTAATAGAGAAAGAAATGAAGGATAAAGCTAATAATAAGAAAAAGGCTTATCATTAATCCATTACCATACATTTGTGTGTACTGTGTTGCATGCTATGAAGGGCACTGAATCAAACACAAGTTCAATAGCCAAGGAATATAATATTAAATAGAAAGTAAAATGCAAGTAAGCATGTACAATATGACATATGAAAGAGAGTTTTGATGTTCAAGTGGCCCACACATACACATCCCTTAAGACTCAATAAAATAAGTTCTTCTAGAAAAAGATTTCCTTACACCTTCAAGGTTGATGTGATACCCCTCATAAGATTCCCCTAGAACCTTGTGCACCCAGGGGTACCTACCCACATCAAAATCATTGTACTAGAACTGAGTGCAACTTCTCACCTTTCCCCAACTATGAGCTACAATATTCAGAGTGTTGCCCTTTGTCATAGCACAGCCTCCCCACTCTGGAATGGTTGGAAGGGTCTAGCTCTCTTTGTCCCTTTGCCCCTCTCCTCACTCACCCACACCCCCAGTGGCCAACGATCTATGACTAGTGTAGGAATACAAAAGTTTCCCTCTTTTCCCTTCATGTGGGTGAACTTTAGAGTTGTAATTTGCACTTTAGAGCTCTTCCTCAGATAAGTCTGAGTCTGGGACTTCAGCTCAATTCCCACCCTTGTGAAGCATCTTCCCCTTTTCACTTCTGCTTCCTCTACTCTCTTGCTGGGTTCTCCTTAGAGTTCTTCCTTAATAAATTACTTATACTCATATCTTATTTAGGGTGTGCCCTTTGGAGAACCTCACATAAGATATTATACTTATTTATTTATCAAAATGTACCATACAAGCTGTTTACTGGTCAAATTAGGACCTTATACTTTCCATCTTTGTGTCTTCTAAGTATGATATATATTAGGAAACCTAATCAATTGCCAACTATATATAACAATTTAAAATGTAGAGAAAGATTGCCAAAAATAATATATAGAAGGAGAAATCTCTTCTTTTTTACCAGACTTTTGAGAAATAATATGAGACTCTATAAAATTCAGAAGAATTAGATCTTTAGAGACTGCTTCATGATACTTTATAAATCCTGGGCTTTATATCTTGCTCAATATGAATCCCCAAACCTGAATATTTGTAATAATATAACTATTACAGTGTTATTTATGTTATCACTATGGTTGACAAAGTGAAGAAAAAAGCATGGAAATTTAATAATTTTCCAACTATTTCTCATTTAAAGGGAATTTCTAACTTAATCATATATATTTTCTATTGCATGCCTATTCTATGTTAGACACAACTCTCAGCACTTCATATGAATTAGCTGATGAGTTTTCAGAAAAGATAAGATAATTGAGAAAAGGCAGGGAGATTGAATAACTTTAATCCTGGCTTAGAAAGCAAATGGCTACACAGGAATTTCAATCCAGGCATTGTCTCCAAAGTCTGTGTTCTTACTATTTTTACTATTTAGTTTACTAAATACTATTGACCCACGAAGAGATAATATCATAGCATTGGAATGACTGTGAAAAGGCACCAGCATTTAAGGAACCCTAATATGATTCAAGTGTTTTGAATACCTTACATTATTTACTTTCCATAATAGTTCTCTGAGTTATGCATTTATATTGTATAGTTGAAAAAACAGAATTACCTAGAGAATAAACAACTTTCTCAATTTCAGTCAGTTAATTTTAGTAATGTAATGTGAACGTGTCTGATTACAAACCTAAATTTGTATCAGGTACAGACCCTTTCTTAAGGGAAACAAAGTTCCCAAAGTTGACAAATTATTTAAACAGCAACTATTATATTGTATACAAAAGTAAAGCAAGGTATAAACTATTACAATACTTAATTTCATATAAAAATCACAAATTATGTAAAAAACTATTATTAAAATTAAAATCAATATATTAATTTTATGGAAAAGATGACACCACATTGAAAAACTAAATGATCCCATTATGTGTATGGTCTAATCAGTTTTAGAGAAGACCCTCAAATATAGTATTGAAAAAAATAATCAATCAACTTTTACAAAAGTTTTCTTAATAGCATATTTACAACTATCTCAGTGGTAGATGTACTAAAAGTATTATTTCATAATACATCCACCATGACATGCTTTGTCATCTCTTTCAGACTGAGTGCTGCATGATTGAATCCTCCCAACACAATTCTCCTTTTGAACTATTTCAAAGGCATTTTCCCATACAGTACATTTGATTCAAATGAATTATTATTATTTTTTAAAATATGGAAGGCTTAGTGCATTTGCATGCTATCCTTGCACAGGTACCATGCTAATCTTCTCTGTATTGTTCCAATCCCAGTATATGTGCTGCCAGAGCAAGTACTCAAATGAATTGTTTTTATGTCTGTCACCATTTATTATCTCATAAGATAATTAAACAAATATGAATTACTGTGCTATTTTATGATGACACATTAAATATTTAATATTTAAATTAAATATTTTAAATATTTTAAGAAATATACATTTTAATTTATGAAAATTTATTTTAATTGCAATGTATCAGTGCAAACTAAAACTTTGTACTTATCCATGAGTATAATCTATTATGATAATTTAAATAAACAGATACCGTTTCATAAATGTAAGGTATTGTTCTAGGTGATTAAATATATCAGTGAGAGAAAACAAAAAAAAGGCAAAATCTCTGTGTTTAAGGAGTTTACATAAAAGAGATAATTGACGTCATTGTACATTAGGAGATGCCAAACTAGGGAAGCCATAGACACCTTTACATTGACAAAGTTCTGTTATTTTAGCTTTATACTTGGCAGTAAATTAATCCTTTACTTAAACCAACTTATAAAAACATGTGCTGGTATTGCCTATAAGATAATAACCAAGAAAACTATTTTTAATAGTATTAGTTATTATTCAAATATAATTTCTAATATACTTTTTAAGTTATCATGGAAATAAAAACTTAAATTTAAAACATACCATTTAAAGTTTTTATCATGACTTGAGAATACATTTGTGAACCTGCAAGTCCTAGAAATATCCAAATTTATTGAGAAATTTAATTCTGAATTTGAAATACCTGTGACACCGACCATACATATGTTTTTCCTAATATTCCTAAGATATAAAATCAGGTCCAAAGACTTGTCTAGGAAAATAGAAATGACCCATAAACATTTGAAAAATATCCTACTTATGTATAGTTAGACATATGGATGTTAAACCAGATTCCTTTATATTTATAAAATTGTCAAAGTGATGGAGATCTCTTTCTCTCTCTACTTCACTCTCTCTCATTTATCTACCTACCTAAATATCTATAGTCTAATTTTTGGGGATATGTATAATTATGGCATGTATCAGCATTGTAAATTGATTCTATGCTAATCTTTCTGGAAGAAAAAATGCTGATTATTACCTTTGTGCCTTTAGAACTACAATTTAGTTAACATAAATCCATCCTAAATAGTTAACTAGAAATACCCAAAGTAATTGATTATAAATATATGCTTGGAGGAAAAATATCACAAAGACAGCTTAATAAATATGAATATTAGAGGAAAGTAAACCTAGCAACAATTAAATGAGTTGTAATGTAGAATACAATGCAGTCATTAAAATAATTCTTCAGAGATATATGTAATGATTCCTTTTAAAATTAAATACATAATTTATAGACTTGCACAACTTGTATGTGCTAGAGAGTATACTAGGTATAGCACAAAAGCACTGAACAATATATAAATGGTAAAATTTTTCATGAATCTTAGACATCAATACATTTAGTAGAAGGAAGAAAATGAAGAGATATCAGAAAAAAAATAACAAAAAAAACCCAAAAATATTCAAGGGTATGTTACAAAAATAACAATCAAGTTTTTAAACTTATGAAAGGGGTAATGGGAACATCCACAAAAATATTTATTCCCATATCCCTAGAAAATAGACTGTAAGGCAGTTGGCAAAATATGACTGTAGGTAATAATTAACATTTTCTTGTAGCATGGTACTTTAAGCTTCAGCATTGAATACAAATGCCTTTCAGTAAACATGATGAAAATAGGTAAATGGCTAATTTGTAAAGTCTGTTTAATTGATAGACAAAATGAAACAGGTTTAGAATTGAAAGTGTTGTCACATTGTATTTATGCACATATATACATAAATATAAACAATTACAATACATATGCACATACACATATTCTATGGATCAATTCTGCCTCATAATAATACAATGTGACACATAAATGGGAGCCAGCATGTAATTTAAAATTCCTATTAGCCAGTATATTAGTCAGCCAAAGGGGTGCTGATACAAAATGCCAGAAATCTGTTGGCTTTTATAAAGGGTATTTATTTGGGGTAGAAGCTTACAGTTACCAGGCCATAAAGCATAAGTTACTTCCCTCACCAAAGTCTGTTGCTATGTGTTGGAGCAAGACGGCTGCCAACATTCAGCCTTTCTCTCTCTCCCTGGGGCTCAGTTCTCTCCCAGCTCAGGCTTGCTTCTCTCCACAAGATCAGCTGTAGACTATCAGGTGAACAGCTCGTCTCTCTTCCTGGGGCTTCAGCCATGTCTAATAGAGCCTTCTCTCTGCTCCTCTGTGTGCTTACTTCCCAGGCTCCAGCATTAAAACTTCAGCATCAAAATCCCAACTAACTCCTCTCCTCTGCCATGTAGTTTTCTCTGTGAGTCCCCATCCACCAAGGGGGCAGGGACTCAATGTCCTACTAATGTGGCCTAATCAAAACCTTAATAATTATTGAATCAAGTAAAAGTGAAACCTCTGAATCCAATACAATCTAATGTGCAAACAGGCCAGTTTACAAACATAATCCAATTTCTATTTTTGGAATTCATAAATAATACCAAACTAGCACAGCCAGATGAAACAGGCAAACAAATATATATATTTTTTACTTAATATGATTTTTATTATTTTTATTTTTAAAGAAGCTTTAGATTACATAAAAGTTACAAAACAAAATGTAGGGGATTCCCATAAGCCCCACAGCCTCCCCCTCCCATACTTTTCCACATTAATAACATCCTTCACTAGTGTGGTACATTTGTTACAATTGATGAACACATACTGAAGAATTGCTACTAACTGTGGACTATAGTTTACATTATAGTTTACACTCTGTCCTGCACAATTGTGTAGGTTATGACATAATATATAATGGCCTATATCCATCATTGCAATGTCATGCAGGACAATTCCAATGTCCCCAAAATGTCCCCATATTACACGTATTCTTCCCTCTCCCTCCCCTCAGAACCTCTGGTGACCACTGCCTTTACATCAATGATAAAAGTTCTTCCATTGCTAGAATAATAATAAGTATATAGTAGAATAATAATAAATCTACTTTAGTCGACTGTTCATTCCTCAGTCTGGAGGATTTTGTGATGATGATGTCCACTCTGCTTCTAATTGAGAGGGGGCTTAGATCCCATGGGGCAGGTGGATGAACTATTTTGCTTGCAGTTGCAGATACTCTCTGTTCCTTGTGATAGGCATTGCCCATCCTCATCTCCTTGTTAGTTTTCCTGGGTGAGTCCAGTGAACTGCAGAGTAGGTGTTGTGACTCTGCTGAGATTCTGGTCTCAACCACCTCATAGATGGACCAAAGATTTAAATCTCATGGACATATATTTATCAAGTATAGTGCTAATTATAGGTTCAAATAAAAGGGGCAGAAGAACCCTGTGTAGGGAAACTATAAATGAGTCTAACTTTGTTACACTGGGGAGCATAAGTTCCAAAGTAAGGCCCACTGATAGGGCGCCAAATTCCTGAGCTATCTGCTCTGCTTATAGTGTCTGGATGTCTCTAGAGCTCTCAGAAGCCACCCTATTTGAGGCATTGTTTACCGTGGCAGTCAATGAGATCTCACTGAGATGTGCATGAGCCTAACCTCTGGAAGGACCTCCTGACTCATTTTGAAATCTCTTAGTCGCAAAAACTCATTTGTATTTACCATTTCCCCCTATTGGTTAAGGTCTTTTTCCAGATGCATTGCTAGTTGACACTTGATAATAATCTCTCTGTGCCAGGGAGACTCATTCCCATGAGTCATGTCCCATGCTAAGGGGAAGGTAATGCATTCATATGCTGAGTTTGACTTAGAGAGAGGCCACATTTGAGCAACAAGGAGGCCTTCAGGAGGTAGCTCTTAGGCAATATATAATATTTGGTTAACTTTCAATTTGACAAGAAAAGGTTAGTAAGTACAATCATCAATATCAAAGGCCTGGTATAATGGTCTGTCTTCCTTCATTGGGCAGTGACCTTACACTTGTGGGATTCTTGCTGTCCTATAGAAAATGTAGCAGAACCCCCCAGGATGGGAATTCAATATTTTTTCAGTTATTGTGTGGATCTACACCCACTAGACAATGCCCATGAACACTTTAACATATTCACATGCCTTAGAGGCATGCCCCCTGGAATGCCTCCCCATGCATCCCCCATCACCTACACCCTGCACCAGTGATCCTCCCCTTCCACCACTGTGACCCTTCTGTGATCCAAAACCTCTCCAAAAATGAAGCCAACAAAATAACCAAATAAAATTAACAAGAAAATGAAATAAAAATTATAGTTTTTAAAGTAACAAATAAAATACAAAAAAATTTAAAAATTTTAAATAAAAATAATTTTTTAGATAGCGTGTCTTTCATCACTGTAAGTTCTGTTATCTTGTATGTATAGTGACATTTTCCTCCAATGTCTTATTTTTTTCATTTTATTTTCAAAGAAGCTTTATGTTCCAGAAAAATCACATAGAGAATATAGGGGATTCTCAAATACCCAACGCCCTCCCACTTTTCCTCTCTCCCTTATTAATAATATTTTACAGGCAGATGGTACTTTTGTTACAATTGATATACAAATATTTGATGGTTTACATTATGACTTACATATTGGATCATACACTTTTAGAGGTTTTGACAAAATTTTAAAATGTTCAGTTATTGCAAGGTCATGCATAACAATTCTAATGCCCTAAAAATGCCCTACATTCCATCTATTCTATTCTTAATTCCCCCCCACCCACCCTTGGAACCTATGATAACCACTAAGTTTCAATTTTTGAAGAATAAGATTCATATTTACTTGCAGTAATATTGAAGGCTTCATATATTGGTCTGTTTTATTAGGCACTGCCTATGTTCTCAAGGGATTCTTGTCCCTCTAATTGAGAACATAGAAGGACTCTCCAGAAAGGGATTTAATATTTTCTTGTTTATTATGTGGGTCTCCACCCACTGATATAACACACTATGACAATATGAACACTTACATATTCCATAGAAGCCTGCCCCAGGTGTGCCCTGTCCCGTGTACCCCCCCACTTCTGACATCCTACACTAGTAATCCTCCCTTGCCATGTTTGCCAAAAGAATATTCCAAACATTGTAGTTTTAACCACAGACCTGAAAATCCCCTGAATTCACCTGCTCCTTCCCCTGACACCTCCTCCAGTTCCATGGATAGTCCAGCCCTACCCCCTCACCTTACTTCCCCTCACAGACCTGCACACTGAACCTAATCATTATCACTGCACCACTATCATGCCCATCCACTGCACAACTACACCCTTCCACCTTATCATAGATTTTCCCCATATAGGTATTGGCTCACTCCCCTCTACTCACTTTCTGTCTCCTGTAAACCTATTTTCCAGACTGTAGCTCTGTGAGTCTGCTCAATTTGCTTAATTCATATCAGTGAGGTCATGTAATATTTCTCCTTCAGTGCCTGGCTTTCTTCACTCAATGTAAGGTCTTCAAGATTCATCCATGCTATCCTGTGTGTTATTACTGCATTCCTTCTAACAACTGAGTAATGTTCCATTTTATGTATATACCACAGTTTACTTATCCATTCATCTGTTGTTGGACATTTGGGTTGCTACCAACTTTTGGCAAAAGTGAATAATGTCGCTATGAATATTTGTGTGCATATATCTGTCCATGTCCTTGCTTTCAATTCTTCTGCATATATATCCAGCAGTGGGATTGCTGGATCATATGGCAATTCTATAGTTAGCTTCTGGAGGAGCTGCCAAATTTTCATTAACAATGGCTGCACTGTTCGACATTCCCACCAGTAATGGATCAATGTTCCCTTTCTTCCACATCCTCTCCAACATTGTAGTCTTCTGTTTTTTTAAGGCCACCGGTCTAATGGGTGTAAAATGATATCTGATTGTAGTTTTGATTTGCATTTTTCTAATAGCTAGTGATTTTGAGCATGTTTTCATTTGGTTTTAGTCATTTGTATTTCTTCCTTGGAGAAATGTCTGCTCAAATCACTTGTCCATTTTTTAATGGTACTTTTGTCTTTTCATTTTTGAGAGGTAGAATTTCTTTATACATGCTGGAAATTAGGCCCCTGTTGGATAGATGGTTAACAAAAGTCTTCTCCCATTGAGTAGGCTACCTTTTCACTCTCTTAACAAACTCCTTTGAAGTACAGAAGTTCTTAACTTTGAGGAGGTACCATTTATGTAATTTTTCTTTCATTGCTAATGATTTCACTGTAAAGTTTATGAAATCATTTCCTGCTACAAGATCTCATAGATGTTTCCCTACATTACCATTCAGGAGCTTTATGGTCTTGGCTCTTATATTTAGGTCTTTGTTCCATCTTGAGTTAATTTTCGTATAGGGTGATCCTCTCCCATTCTTTTGGATATTGATATCCAGTTCTCTAAGCACCATTTGTTCAAGAGGCCATTCTCTCCCAGTTGAGTGGGCTTGGTGGCCGTGTCAAATATCATTTGACCATATATGTGAGACCCTATATCTGATCCATTGGTCAGTATGTCTATTCTGTGTCAATATAATGTAGTTTGGGCTACCGTAGCTTTGTAGTATGTTTTAAAGTCAGGTAATGTGATTCCTCCAATTTCATTTTTCTTTTTCAATATGTCTTTAACTATGCAGGGCCCCTTGCCTTTCCAAATAAATTTCACAGTTAGCTTTTCCAATTCTGTAAAATATGCTGTTGTAATTTTTATTGGGATTGTGTAAAATCTGTAAGTCAGTTTGGGTAAGACAAACATCTTAATGACAGGTTTTTTTTTCATGAACAGGGAATATTCTTCCATTTATTTAGGTCTTCTTTGATTTCCTTTAACAATGTTGTGTAGTTTTCTGCATACAAGTCATTTATATCTTAAGTTTATTCCTAGGTATTTGACTCTTAATTGCTATTGTAAATGGGATTTTTAAAATTTCCTTCTCAGATTGCTCATTATTGGTGTAAAGAAATGCTACTGATTTTTGCATGTTGATCTTATATCCTGATTCTTTACCAAGCTAATTTATTGGCTCTAGAAGTTTTGTTGTAGATTTCACAGAGCTTTGTATGTATAGGATCATGCCATCTGCAAATAGTTAAATTTTATTTTTTCCTTTATAATTTGGATTACTTTTATATCTTTTTCTTGCTTAAGTGTTTGAGCACATACTTCTAACACAATGTTAAATAAGAGTGGTGACAGTAGGCATCCTTGTCTTGCTCTAGATATTAGAGGGAAAGTTTTAGCATTGCACCATTGAATATCTTAAGTGTGGGTTTTTCATATATACCTTTTATCATGTTGAGAAAGTTTCTTTCTACTCCTACCTTTTGTAGTGTTTTTATCAGGAAAGGGTGCTGTATTTTGTCGAATGCTTTTTCTGTATCAGTAGAGATGATCATGTGATTTTTTTTCTTTTGATCTTTTAAAGTGATGTATTACATTGATTGATTTCCTTCTGTTGAACCATCCTTGCATAACAGGGGTGAAACCCACTTGGTCGTGATGTACAATTTGTTTGATGTGTTGTCAAATATGATAGGTAAGTATTTTGTTGAGTATTTTAATATCTAGGTTCATTAGAGAGATTGGTCTATAGTTTTCCTTTCTTGTGGCATCTTTGCGTGGCTTTGCTATTAGGGTAATAGAATGAGTTAAACAATGTTCCCCCCACATCCTGTTTTTTTTTTGGAAGAGTTTAAGCAGAATTGGTGTTAGTTCTTTCCAGAAAGATTTCCAGAATGATTGGTAGAATTCACTTGTAAAGACACCTGGTCCTAGGCTCTTCTTAGTTGGAAGATTTTTTTTTTTATGACTAATTCAATCTTGTGATTGGTCTGTTGAATTCACCAATTTCTGCTTTCATCAATATAAACTGCTTGTGTGTTTCTTTAAAATTTGTTCATTTCATCTAAGTTATCAATCTTGTTGGCATACAATTTTTCAAAGTATATCCTTTTATGATACTCTGTATTTCTGTGGGGTCAGTGATGATATTCTCTTCCTCATTTCTTATTTTATGTATTTGTGTCTTTGCTCTTTTTTTTTTCTTTGTTAGTCTAGCTAAGGGTTTGTCAATTTTTTAATCTTCTCAAAGAACCAGTTTTTGGTTTTGTCATTTTTTCTAGTTCTTTCTTAGTTTCAATTTCATGTAGCTCTGCTCTAATCTTTGTTATTTCCATCTTTCTACTTGCTTTGGGGTTAGTTTGTTGTTCTTTTTCTAGTTCCTCCAGGTATGCAGTTTGTTCTTTTATTTTAGCTCTTTCTTCTTTTTAAATATAGGCATTTATGGCTATAAATTTCCATCTCAGCATTGCTTTTGCTGCATCTAAGAGTTTTTGAAACGTTTGACTGTCATTTTCATTTGTTTCAAGGTAGTTACTGTTGTCTTTTGCAATTTTCTCCTTGACCCACTGATTGTCTAAGAGTGTGTTGTTTATATTCCAATCTTTGTGCCTAATCTGGTTCTCTGCCCCTTACTGATTTCCAGCTTCATTCCATTGTGGTCAGAGAAATTACTTAGTATAATTTCTAAATTTGTTGAGAGTTGTTCTGTGGCCTCACATGTGGTCTATCTTGGAGAATGATCCATGTGTGGTCGAGAAGAATGTATATCCCACTGTGTTTGGGTGTAATATTCTGTATATGTTTATTAGGTTTAGATACTTTAACATTGTTTAGGTGCATAAAGGTTTATGACTGTTCTTTCTTCTTGATAGATTATCCCTTTTAATAATATGTAGTGTTTTTCTTTGACTCTTTTAATGGTTTTGTATTTAAAGTCTATTTTGTCAGATACTAGTATAACTACTCCTGCCCTTTTTTTGGTTATTGTTTGCATGTAAAATTGTTTTCCAACCATTCACTTTCAACCTTCCTGTGTCCATGGGCCTAAGGTGAGTTTCATGTAGATAGCATACAAATGGGTCATATTTCCTTATCCATTCCTTATCCTTATCTCTTGATTGGAGAGTTTAATCCATTAACATTCACTGTTTTTACTGTGAAGGCATTTCTTATATTAGCCATATTTTCTTTAGTGTTATACATGTCATATGTTGTTTTTATTTCTCTTTTTATCATTTTAGTAATTCTTACCAATAATCTTCCTTTCTACACTCTTCTCCAACCCTCTCTCTCCTGATTTTTCTTCTCAACCTGCAGAACTCCCGTTACTATTTCTTGAAGGGCAGGTTTCTTGTTGACACACTCTCTTTTAAATTCTGTTTATCTGTGAATATTTTGAATTTTCCCTCATTTTTGAATGTCAGCTTTGCTGGTATAGAATTCTTGTCTGACAGCTTTTTCTTTTAGCAACTTAATTATATCATACCATTGTCTTCTCACCTCCATGGTTTCACATAAAAATCAGCATTTAGTCTTATGGAGCTTCCCTTATATGTGATGGTTTTTTTCTCTTGCTGCTTTCAGTATTCTTTTTGTTGTGAGTATTGGACAAATTGATAAGTATATATCTTGAGGTAAGCCTGTTAGAATTTATACTTTTTGGGCTGGGCTGTGCTTCCTGGACATGTATGTCCATGTTCCTCAAAAGAGTTGAGAAATTTTCAGTCATTATTTCCTCCAACATTCCTTCTGTCCCCTTTCCCTACTCTTCTCCTTCTGGGATGCCTATAATGTGTATGTTTGCATGTTTCATGTTGTCATTCAAATCCCTAATTTCCTGCTGAATTTTTAAAATCTTTTTATCTACTATTTGTGTGATTTCAGGTGTACTGTCTTTGACATCACTGATTCTTTTGTCTGCTTGTTCAAATCTGCTGTTATTTACTTCCAGTGTATTTTTGATTTCTTGCATTGTGCTGTTCATCACCATCAGATCCATTATCTTTTTATGTATATTTACAATTTCTTCAGCATGTGCCCCAAGTGTCATCTTAATATTCTTTATCTCTTCCTTCATTTCATTAGTTGACTCATCATATTTGTTTGGACATCCCTTATTAGTTGTTCCACGTTCTGCATCTCCTACTATCTTTTAGTTTGTTCATTAAACTGGGCCATGTCTTCCTGTTTCTTAGTATATCTTGTAAGTTTTTTGGTGTCTAGACATCTGTTTATCTTGATGTGATTATTGAACTGGTTAGCTTCTCTTTCTACTCTAGGGTTTTATTTTGTTATTTTGTGTGTTTGTGGTAGGGTCCCTTTTCGACACTTGGTTCTTCTTTTTCTATATCCTTGCAGTTGTTTGTGTTCCTTTCAAAAAATATTAGGACCAGAGAAAAGGAAAGAGATTTAAAAAAAAAAAGGAACAATAGTAATAATAATAACAAAAGGTATAACAGGAATCATACATGTGCAAGGAAAATAAATAATATGAGTAAAAAATCATAAAAGTACAAAGGAATAAGAATTTTTAAAAGGTGGAATAGAAAAAAATGAAACAAGAAGCAAAATAGTGGGAAAAGTAAAATAATTAAAAGGCCTGAAAGATGAGAAGAAAATAAAAGAAAAGTGAGAGGAAAAAAAATTGGAGGCCAAACAAGAAGAGGTGAAATAGAAGAAAAGCAACAGAAGACAGAAGATAGAAAAATGAAGGGAAGAAAAAAAATAAAGTAGGTAAAAAAAATAAATAAAAGAAAAAAAAAGGAAACAAAGAGGAAATGCAACAAACCAGAAACAAAAGAACAAAAATACTCCAGGAAAAAGAGCCTTCCTTCTGGCCCCTAAGGAGCTTCTCAGGCTGCTGGTACTCATCAATCACACTGCATCCTGCCCTCCACAGGTGATGTACCTGGTTTTAGCAAATAAAATAAAAGGGGAAAAAAAGAGAAAAAGTACAAAAAGATCAATAAAAAATTAAAAATCCATGAAAACCTAAAACAACAAAAAATCTGCCTATAAGTTCCATGTCATAAGGTACCAGCTGGGTGCCTGATAACCCAGTTGATCGCTCTCTGGATTCCTTCCTTAGGAGGGTCCTGGAGTCAAACCAGGGACCTTGGGTATGCAAGGCAAGAATTCCTCTACTGAGTTACACCAGCCACAGAGGTTAAATAGTATTCTGAGAGCATATCTGGCTCTTTCCACCCCTGTTCCCTGATATATGAAAAACTCTGATTGAAAAAAAAATCTTCATTTTGAAAGAACAAACATATTTATTTTAAGAAATTATCTCCTAAAATTAACTCTTTTAATTGAAACAGATGCCAATTAACTTTTAAAATTCTCTCAGACTAATAAAAAATGTTGATCTCTTTGCTAGTCTATGCAAAAAAGAAAAAATATTTTATTACTCTCCTGACCACCAAAATGTTCTGAGAGAAATAGTAACATCAATAATAATACTTACATGAATTGGACAACAAATATAGTAGACATTGTTTTAAGTACATTATGTATTATCTAATGTAATTTTTATTTTCCCAGTTTAACATAGGTGATATCAATAAACATGAAAAAATAACAGATAAAGCTAATTGTTTCTGTTGTTGCTTTCTAAAAGTTTATAAAACACACAAAATAAACAACTTTGATAAACACAACATTTCTGGTTATGCTACATTTCTGTATCTTTCAAGCTTAACCTTGGAATATATACCTAAAAATGCCTTTATAGGCATTCAAATTCCACTTTAGTCACAGAACCTGCAGCCACTACTTTTTCAGAGGAGCTTGCTGCAAGAATACCTGTCAGGGAATAATTGGTTTCAATAATAAGTATAAATGAAAAGTACATGGATTTCAATTTTATTGTATCAAAGAAGCAACAATTTACATTTTTAAATGTTGAAATATTAACACAATTTTATTTCATTTATTCAGACACAGATATAATTGCTAGCTTAAATCTAACTTGGTCTAACTTATGTTGATTTATTCCTTTTGAAAATTTGAAAACTATACAAAACTCAAAGCAGTAGAGATGCTAAGTTTAAAAAGGGTTAGAAATGACACAGCTGTATTTGACTCTTGGTTCCCCACTTTCCAGCCATGTGACCATAATTGATGTCTCTATACTCACCTGTAAATTTCAGAAAGTAGTCCTGACCTTGTAAGGTAGATGGAAGAATTAAATAAGATATCATATGTAAAGCCCTCAGCACAGTACTAGACACCTAGTGTTGCATTGTAGATATTACGACTGCTTGGAATTCGCCATTATAGGTTGAGGAAGTAGATTCTCAGGTTAAGCAAATAAATATGATGCTTAAAAGCACATCAAATGAATCTTTTCCCAATAATGTAGCAATGAATTTAAATGACTCCAGCTTTGCAATTTTATGTGTAAATTAGTGAGGTTTCTTTTCAAATACAGTTTGCCGATATAATCATTATTTTAGGCTGAGTTCAGTTTAAGTAATGTAACCTGAAATGTGAATCCAGGGAGTAATCATAGTCTTAGTTTGCCATAGCACTCCTGATACAAAGTACCAGAAATAGATTGGCTTTTATAATGGGAGAATTATTAGGGTAAAAGCTTACAGTTCTGAGGGTATGAAATGTGCAAATCAAGGCATCATCAGAGATGCTTTCTCACCCAAGTCAGCTACTATTGATTCTGGGGTCCTGCCATGTGGCAAAGATGGCCACTGGTCTCTGCTGAGGTCTCTGCATTCCCCTCCAGAATCTACCATCTCTCAGAGCTCAGGTGTGGGCAACCAAACATAGGGCTTGTCTCTTACAGGCTTCCTCTCTCAGTCTTGTCTGCTCTGTTTTCTCCCCGAGTTCAGCTGTGAGCTATCAGGCAAATGGCTCACCGCTGTAGCCTGGGTTAGTCTCCTCCACCTTGAATCTGTGGGTTCAGCCTTTTGGAGGCTTTGGCTGTAAACAATCCTTGAGCCTTCCTTTCAAATTGCAAAGTCAAATATGGCAGAGCTCCCTCTTCCTGTGTATGTAACTCTCTGTGTGTCTCTGTTGTTATCAGATCGAGCAAGAGAGTGAAGAAAACCTGAGTCATGCCTCACTGATGTAGCCCAATCAAAAGGGTCTCACACCCACAGGAATGGATTAATTAAAAAACAATTTTTCTCTTTTTGGGATTCATAGAAGAACTGTCACATACATTATTGTTGCATTGCTCAAAATTCTGAGAAAGTTCCCAAAATTAAATGGAGTTTGTCTGCATAATGTCAGAAATTTAATACTTTGATTTATAAAAAGGGAAAAAGAAGCATATAATCACAAAATTTAAATATATCCTAAAAATTTTAGGTATCATATTGTGATATTTATTACATTGTTTTTATTACAACTATTATTTAAACATTTATATTCCTTAGTATAGCAAACACACACGCACATGAGCTACCAATTTTGATATATAATTTTTGTATATATGAATATATATAATAGAATATCAAAGTATATTTAAATCCCTGATTTACAAAAAACATTATATATGTTTCTAATTTTTGCTTGCATACAAAAAATTAAAAAGCATAAGTTTATTATTAAAATACTTTTACAAAAATGAATCTGGCTGTGCATCCTGGTTTGTCACTTCCTTTTCCATGTAATATGGTGTCCTAGGGGCTTTCTGCAATGTTATATGTAAAAATATCACATTCTTTTGAATAGTACATAAAATAAATATGTATATGTATTGGAATTTATTTAACTAACAAGGTTTTAATAATACCATGAGTTAGAAATGACAGTTTCAGTGGAACAGATTTTCTCAACTTTTTATACATTATTGATCAGCTCAAAGATATTTAAGCTTAAGTACTTAGTACTTTAATCATCAGCTCTTAGTAGTTTAAGCTTCAGCATGTTTCTTAGGGCAAGTACTTCATATACACATCATCAAGTTTTCTTGACTCAGAGATTTTTCATAATACTTGAAATGAAAAATTCAAGCTTTAAGTGAGAAAAAGAAAAAATATATATCTATTTTCATCCCTTTTATCTTAAATGTCCTATAAATTCTTGACAAATGGAGATGAAACCAGAATTTAATATTTTAGGTATTTTCAATAAAGAGGAATTGCAGACTTCCAAATACTTAATTTTTTTTTATTAGCTAAATTGTAGGCTTACAGAAAAATCATACAGAAAATACAGATCTCCCATATATATCCCTCACAGACAGTGTCCCCTATTATTAACACTTTATGAAAGAATATCATGATATTTATACTTTTAAACTATAGTCCATAGTTTACATTAGGGTTTCTTCTTTGTGTACAGCCCTATGATTAAAAAAAAAAAAAAAAAATTCTTGTAACATAAATACAACCTAAAATTTCCTCTTTAATCACATTCAAATATTTAATCCAGTGACATTAATTACATTTACAATGCTGTGCTACCATCATCACCATCCATTATTGAAACTTTTCCATCACCCCAAAGAGAAGTGCTGTACTCATTAAGCATAAACTCCCCATGTCCTATCCCCACCCTGGCCCCTTGTAACCTGTACTTTAGTTTTTGACTCTACAAATTAGCTTACTCTAATTATTTTATAGCAATGAAATCATACTATATTTGTCCTTTTGTGTCCTTTTAGTTCAATCAATATGATGTCTTAAAGGTTTCTTTTTTACTTTTTTTTTTTTTTTTTTACCATAAACCATTTTTTCATTCTTTTCCAGATATAGCCTCAGAGGCAGAGGCAAAAGCCTCTCATAAGTCACTAACAAGAACTACCAAAAAAAAAAAAAAAAAAAATCCTCTAAAGATTTTGTCACTAGATCATGTCTGAAAATAACAATGCATTTTAATTCCAGCTTTAAGAAAAACTATTTAACTGCTTTTGTGATACGGCGTGAGTGGCTTATTACTTAACAGGCTGCAATGCAGCATGAAGTATCTGAAAATAACTGTTCTCAAAAATCAAAGTGAAAACTGAGAATGGAAAAAAAATACACTTGCTGAATAGATCATATTTATAGAGCCTATAATTTGCAAAAGTTTTGCAACACTTTGCATTTCCATTCCCTTCTAGAGAAATGCCCAAATAATGGCAAATTGCATTTTTAAATAAACCTATAAATATCTATCAATTTACTGGTTTTCTTTTTTCTCTCTGCATCCACTAACTTCTAAATTAGTGCTACCTCAAGTGTACTCTATAAATGCACAGTTTTAGGACAGAATTTAACATGAGGCAGGAGACAATTGTCCCATTAAAATTAATGTAAGAGAAGTATCAGTAGCAAGTAATGCAAGTTTGCTGCTCATCTCATTTGGATGAGATGTTCAAGTCCCAGCTTTCAACATCATAAATTAAAATTCTGATAATTAAATTCCCTTTTCCTACTTTCTCACAACCCATTTTGTCTTCAATTAATATGATCAGAATTTCATCCCCATGATTCCACAAATTATTTTTCCCAGGGCCACTAATAATCTCTTAATTGCAAACACAAATGCCATTTTTCAGTCCTCATCTTTATTTCATTGTTCAGCAGTACTTGGCATTATTACTTTTATTATTCATACTGTCAACAATATCATTGTCACCATTCTTTATTTATCCTCCAATTGTCTCTTTCTTATATAAAACACCCTCCCCGTGGCACCAGAAACAATTTCATGTAGCCACTCCTCATCACTATCCTCTGATGTCCTAGTGGATGAATTTTGTAATTTTATTCTAGAAGCCTTTTCCAACTTCAGCCTTTTTTTACATTTCAAATTTATATACCCTATGTGGCAGCCCCTAACAGAATAATAACTGCACTTTAGAGCAAGTATGAGTCTCATAATACTTCCACTTAAAAGGGTGCCATTTCTCTTTACTCATCATAAAAGAGACACTCATTCTATAACATTTTCATTGCTCCAAAAAAAAAAAAAAAAAAAAAAAAAAAAAAGAAAAGAAAAAAAAACCCATTCTGTAATATCCTAATACAATGCCACCTATATTAGTCAGCCAAAGAAGCGCTGATGCAAAGTACCAGAAATCTGTTGGTTTTTATAAAGGGTATTTATTTGGGGTAGAAGTTTAAAGTCACAAGGCCATAAAGAGTAAGTTATGTTCCTCACCAAAGTCTGTTGCCACGTGTTGGATCCAGTCTCTGCAAAGGTTCAGCTTTCCTCTTTCTCTTAAGTCTCCATGGTCTAGGCTTATTCTGATCTCAGCTATAGCCTGGCATAAGGCTTGTTTCTCTTCCCTGGACCCATGTATTTCTGCACTCAGCTGCTCTCCTCTCTCCACAAGGCCAGCTGTAAATTGTCAGGTGAAGGCTAAGCTCTCTCCCCAGAGCTCCAGAGTCAAAGCTCAGGTCTCTCCTCTGCAGTGTTGTTTTCTGTGTGTGTCTCTGCCCACCAAGAGAGCAGGGACTCAATGTCCTACTGACATGGTGGAATTAAAGCCCTAATCTTAATTTGATCAAGTAAAAGTGAAACCTTTGGATTTACTACAATCAAAGGGTATCATGCCCAAAGGAACAGACCAGTTTACAAACATAATCAATATTTCTTTTTGGAATTCATCAATAATATCAAACTTCCAAATCACCTCCTATTTAATATCTTAGCTTCTTGCAAAGAATTATTAGAATATCATAAAACAGTTTGAAGATATTTCTGCATCTAGACTATGTCAACAATATGCAATTTGAATAGCTTTTTTATACTTGTATGGTGCTATTAATGATATAAATATTTTTTTTTCTAAAATAATACAACTAGATTTCTCCTTACTGGAAATATCTTCCTTTTTAATAATTTTTATAAATACCAATCAATTTTTTCTTCCTAAATCTAGTCTTAAAATTAAATTACTCCTTTCTTGGAAATAAATGTTAGTTGTGTGACCTCTTTTTGCCACCTAGAATTCAGCTTTTAAGTCTTGTGCTCAATTTCTGAGATAAAGTAAAGGAATAAACATTCTCCCAATCTCTCGCTTCTTTAGTGATAAATAGCATACCATTATGAACATGTTATATATCTACAGATATATAGGTTTATGAATGTGTGTATATATTATCATTAGTTTCTCTCTTTTAACTGAGAGGTATTAGATATTAATGTTGTTAAATGGTTTTTCTTTATTGAACTGTGGAAGCAAAAGAGAAAAGCACACAAAAGTTGGGGATCAATGTTAACCTTCATTGAATCCCTTGGGGAAACAAGATAGAATCATGAACTAGGTGGATAAAACCCTCATATGGATTTTAACATATAATTAGAAGTGAAAGCTGTTCAGGAAGTCTGAAAAAGAATTATCACATAAATGCAACTGAGAAACCCCTTTCATCATGCCATTAGGATTTATATAAAACCCTCAAACTGTAGTTTGGAGGAGAAAACATATCAAGATTTCTCCTTTAAGAGTCAATAGAAAAGTTGTCAAAATTTCCTGAATTCTTGTCAATTATTCAATTATAAATGAAATCTTGTCAATTATTCACAAAAAAAGAAATGTACAATTAATAAAACAAAAACCTTAAATTCATGAAACAAAAAAGCAATGTTATAATACAAGAAAAATCTATGACACCAAGAATTAACTGCAGATTGAAAGAAAATCTGATATAGAGCACTCCAAGGGAATAAAAGAGAAAACCACACAATCACTTACAGTGAAAGGGAAAAATATTGCCATGAGAGAATATCTAAATAATGTCTAATACAAGAAGATAATGAAAAAATCAAGGCAAAATTTTGAATTAAAGTAATATGACCAAAGGATATTGTACCTTACTCAGTTGCTATCTAATTATTCATATAAAAGGAAAGGGAAGACTTCTCAGTCAGAAAAGAACTAAAGGAAAAGAGTCCCATAAAAAGAAAAAGAAAATCATACATGCTAATGAAATCCAACCATTTAAAAGAAGAACCAGCATAAATATTCCTGGAACAGAGAGAAATAGTGGTAAAAGGACTGATGATGATTCTCAAATACACTGGGATACATAATTAATATTTTATAATTATGGGTATTAGTTACAGAAAAAAAGATATATGGTACAAGAATTGATAGTCATGAAACTATTATTAACAAAGAGTATCAGATGGTAGCTGGTCTATAAAGAAAATTATGAAAGTGCTTATATTGAGATCATTCATAGTCAAAAATCAATATTATGTAAATTGAAACTTCCTTGAAAAACAAACCATAATGACTACAAACTCTAAGTGTTTTTTTTTTTTCATGTAATATAAGAAGGATGTTTTAATTTATTATATTGTGTTGGTGAAGAAACAATTTCTGAAATATAGCAGTTCATTCTTTTTATTTTTTTTGGTTTAAATTCAATGTAAATTATATTTGATACATTACATTAAAAAAACAGGTGTATGATTATCCAATACTTATACAATTAGCTAACCACCCAGCACTGAATCTTTGAGCTTCAGGTCCCACTTATATGATTATTCTCCTGGCAGGGGATTGGTGCTCATGCAGGGTAAACACAGGAATTGCCAAGAAGTCAACTTCACAACAATGGTTCCTCTTCCACTCAGCTTTATTTATTCCAAACCATGCCTTAGAGCAGGAGTTCTTAATCAGGGGTCCACAGACCCCCAAGGAATCCGTGGAACGATTTCAGTGGGTCTGTGAACTTGAATTGAAAATAATTAACTTATATTTATTTTCTCTGACATTTACCTGAAATCTAGCATTTCCTTCACTTATGAATGTATAAAATAAATTATAGTAGTATTCTTTTCATATCTTAAAAAATCATTGATGGTCATCCATACTTCGAAATTATGGTAGTTGTTAGAACCGACACTAGCTGAGTGTCATAAAACTATTTGCCGCTACATTCTGCGAAGGGTTCCATGGTTTTCACCTGACTGGCAAAGGGGTCCATGGAACAAAAAAGATTAAGAACCCCTGCCCTAAAGGGATGATTATTTAAATTATGTTGCTAGAGATCATATCAAATATACCATCCTCGTTGTCCATTGCAAAGATTCCACAATTACAAATATTTAAAAGCTCACAAATTTCACAGAGCCTACTCACTTTAGTATTTTTTTTAGAAAGCCAAAGATAGAGCACAGAAAGAGACAACACAAGCAACCAATGGGAACCAAGAGACATCCAGGTCAAGCTTGCAGGGTCCATATTCACATACTGATTTATTTTGTCTCCAGACTGAACCACCAATTATTGCACAATGAATCTGGCCTTATATAAACTCAGGGCAGAATTTCCCCATGGAGGCTTTATTCCCTCTTTTCACTTAGTCAAGTCAGACTGCCTAACTGGTTATGCCAGTTGAAAACAAGCACTAAACTAGTCTTGAGAGGTTATCAAGTATGATTCCTACTTTAAAAAGCAGATGTGGCTCAATCCACTGGACACCTCCCTCCCACGTGGGAGGTCCCGGGTTCAGTTCCCGGTGCTTCCTAAAAAGAAAAGCACACAATGAAAAGACACAGAGAGCAGACAGAGAGTGCAGACAATGAGGGGGATGGGGAGAAATAAATAAATAAAATAAATCTTTAAAAAAGCACATGATAAACTCCTTAAGACTTGAGTCAAAGCAAGGCATTCAAGCATACTCATAGATGGATAGAGCTATCATAGTCCACCTGTAAATTCACTCTAAACATACACAAAAATATTACTTATAATGTACATTAAAGTCTAAAATGCTTTTCCCCTCCAAACAGAAGTTATAAAAAGGAAGAAAAAAACCAAAAACAGGGAAACATAAAACTAAAAAAATATTCTTAGTGGAAATATAACTTATTGTCACTACTTTGGAAATTATTTCTTTTCTAGTCAACTTAAATAATTAGTAAAGTAGTTTATAAACCCTATCTGAAAACAGAAACTTGTTTCAAATCCATTTTATAGTGCTATGGTAAAAATCGAGGACAAATAAGACTAGTAAAAGATAATTTTTCTTTCTTATTTTTTAGATAAAATCAACAGTAACAAGAAGAACAGGCACTTCTATATATTTATAACTTGCTATATATTTTAAATATCTTAACTTAGTTAATCTTCAAAAATCTTGTGAAATAGAGTTATCCCTGTTATTCAGAGGAGGAAATTGAGGCACAGACAGTTAAATAACTTATCCAAGTATACACAGCAAGTAAGTGGTGGAACCATGATTTGAATGGCTCCAAATTTCCATTTTATGACAATGTCAAACTTAAGATATAATTCTGATTAGGTTTTAACTTTATGCTGCTAATAAAAAGTTAGGAGGGAAGCGGCTGTGGCTCAATCAGTAGGGCTCCCGTTTACCATATGGGAGGCCCCGGGTTCGGTTCCCGGGGACTCCTGGTGAAGGCAAGCCCGCCCGCACGGCATGGTTAGCTGATCCAGCGAGCACAAGCAGCAAGGGGGGGATAAATGAATAAATAAATAAAATCTTAAAAAAAAAAAAAAGTTAGGAATAATTTTAATTAAACACTTTGGTCTTTGTGATTAAATTATTTATTTCCGCTTGTTAAATATTTCCCACCTGTTATTAAATATTCCAGTATAATGTCCTTTATACCATTCCCTATGCAAACACTTCTCATTTGAACCAGCTCTGTAATTTTTTGTTTCATTAGCTATAGTAATGAATGAAATGATAAATTTTTTAATGTTAGTAATATAGCCATTAATAATGCATCTGCCTCAATGCATTTCAAATAGTTCATATAACTCTTTTTTAGAAACTTATCTTTTAAATGTAAAAAGCCCAAACTAAATAAATTATTCCACAAAAAAGATTTCTCAAATGGCTTAGTTAGTAACACAGAAAGACTATAAACACAGTATAAGAATTTATAATACAAATGTAGGTGTTAATACAAATTTATAAACTTGGAATCAGACTGTGGGAATTGTAATACACTTGATTGAAGAACTATGTAATATATAAGATTAAATTTTTAAAAAACCAGTAGAGAGGAGAAAAAGTCCTCTGTGAAAGTACAATTGAAGAAAGGAATACTCTTGTTGCTTATAGAATATTTGCATGTGAAAATGAAACCACATATTTCTTCCCAAGAATGTCCTGTCACCTCAACTTAAAGGAAAGTAAAATATACATTCTGTATATGTATGTACTTTTATGATTCAAATCAGCAACAATATTATTTTTTTTTTGTCAATTGTGTTTTTTTTTTTTTTTTTTAAGATTTTATTTATTTATTCATTTATCCCCCCCTTGCTGCTTGTGCTCACTGGGTCAGCTAACCACGCCGTGCGGGCGGGCTTGCCTTCACCAGGAGGCCCTGGGAACCGAAACCGGGGCCTCCCATATGGTAAACGGGAGCCCTACTGATTGAGCCACAGCCGCTTCCCTGTCAATTGTGTTTTGTGTTTACCTGAATGCCTATTGGTAGCATCTGTTGTGGGAAGAATGGGAATAGGGGCCTGGTGAGTCAAACTGTTCGCTTTTTGTTGTTCTGGATGTGGATGCTTATGATCTGTCATTCTATGGAATGGGACGATTTCTTTTAATTTGACAGACTCTGCTGTTTGGGGAGTTTTACTGTCTTAATATATTATTTTTAAAGCCATTTTATGAAACTGCCATTTGGAGGGAAACTTTTAAAAGACACTATATTGACTAAAAGATGGGTTCTTTTATGTAATTCAGTTTTCATATATCTTGAACAAACTATATTTCTACCACCTCAAATATAAAATGAAAAACATCTCATTCTCTCCCTCTTTCTCCCCCATGAATTTTTGTGAAAATTACCTAAACTTGTGGTGCTATTATGTTTTACTCTTAGTTTAAGTTGTCCTTTCTTCTAAAGTGTAAAGGCAACAGGAAAGAGAAAATGGTTTTTAGAAACCTCAGGAATACAAAATAAATTTTATAAATTAATACGCAACTTATATGCTTGATAAATGAGTTTAAGGGATTTGTTAACTGAATATCCTGCTCCTTTTTTTTGAATTTTTGTTTAGCAAATTATGGTAGTCTTACTTTATGCTTAGTGTCCCCAAATCCAATGAAAAGTACTTAAGTTTCCTGGGGTGGGCTAGCCACTAAGTTGTGCTGGGTATGCAGCTTTGTTAGGAAAACTTTTAATTTTAATTTACTCTTTTGCAGAATTACCTATTTCAGCTCCAGACTTCACCCTATTGCATAGGTACCTCGATTCTCTAAATCCTGAAACTGTTTGGAGTTCTTCTTGGCGAATTGTGTTGATTTCAAGATTTCCCTGTGGCTAGTATTTATGATAGGATTCACTATTTTCTACTCTTCTAGACGAGTCACTCATTCTACCTTCTAATTTCACCTTTCCAAAAATGTGTTGATGTCTCTTATTAGTTATTTTGTCCCTCTTTTTCTTCATTATTTCAAGTGAGATTCAAGAGCAAAAGGAAATGAAGCATGTATTAATTTTGCCATTTATACTTTAAAAAATCCATACATACTCTTGCTTTTGGCACCCACTAACCCTAAATTCTAAAATCACAAAAGTGTTGTGCAGACTTTTAGCATGTCACAGAATAACATCACGGATTTTAGCCTTTCTAAGGTGGTTAAAGGATTAAAGGGAATGAAGGATTCAGATTCTGCAACCTTAATTTCTTTGGACACTGACTAAGAGCATGTAATACTCAAGAGCTGAACTTCAAACACATCATGATATTGTCAGAATACAAGCCTGGAAAAGAAAAAAATGTCCACTTTGTAATGGGATCAAGAGTTTGTTTTCGTTTTTGTTTTTGACTTCCCTCTTTTATTTTAAAGGTATCATGGCATTCATTGATATGTCACTGATTAGGGAAAAGACAGATATACTTGGAACTTAAATAAAAATTCACATTGATACATTTCAACCACACTTCACAACCAAAAACATTCACATAATTTATTTTGTAAGTATATAAAGCCTTCCTGTCTGTTTTACATTCAGGGGCAAATTAGTTATTTCAGTGTCTCAAAAGAAATACACTTATAATTCTTTGTACTCATTACTTTGAATATACATTACTGATTATACACAATTTCAATAATGAATTTAAAATAATTTATTTAAAATCATGAAATCTACTCAAATAAATTCCTGAAACTAGGAAAGCAATAAAAATATCTTTGGAAGATGAGGTAGAGGGAGTGAATGGGAACTCTCTTACCATTCTGTGTAATTTTTCTGTAACCTAAAAGTGCCCTAAAGCAAAGTCTAATATTTTTAAAAAGCATCTTTCAGGGATAAACTGAAAAACCTAAAATGTGTAAAATACATGATTATTTTCCTGGTTAAGTCAGCCTAAACACTTTAACTCATTAATTACTGTGATATTTCAGTTCTTATTTTATATGAATTTATCGTAATTGCCTCTATTCTTGTAATATAAATCATTAAATAAAGAAAATAAAGAATAAAGAAAATTGCTTGTTTATCATTTGTCACTGATTTTCAATGAGAATCCTGTGAAGACTTTATGGTCTCAAAATTGTGCTATATTAACATTTACTTCTACTCATTTTCTACCTCTAAAAGGAGGTAGTGAATGGTTAACTCATGCATTGTACATCCAGAAAGGAGTGAGACCATATTAAGAGGAAATTAATAGTAAATGTCTAATACTGAACTTAAACTCAAAAAGGTTTGATTTTTGTTGAAAGTTTGACTCTTTTTAATGAAGACATTCTCTTTAATGAATGTGGGGGTAAAATAATAGAGCAGGAGAAATTATTTGTTAGCTATACCTCATATAATATTCTCGTAAGTTAAATTACAAGGACTGTAAACTTTTTAGAATTACTTCAGACTGCCTAGACTAAGAAGAGCTTACAAGTATTTTGAATTTAAATCTTTGAAATTGTCATTTAAAATGTTTCTTTTAGGGTCCGCAATAAGGGGCAAAAGAATGTAAGGTGCCCTGCCAGGTGCTACTTTGGAATTTACGCTCCACAGTGTGACTGAGTTGGGCTCAGCTGTGGTTTCCTTACACATGGTTCTTCTGCCCCTTCTATTTGAACCTATAGTTAGTACTAGAGTTGATAGGTGTATGTCCAAGAGACTTAAATCTTTGGTCTGTCCATGTGCCAGGTGGGCCCTGAATCTCAAATGAGTTGCAACGCCTACTCTCCAGTTCATTGGACTCACGCAGGACAACTTACAAGGATATGACGATGGAAAATGACCATCCCAAGGAAAAGAGAGAGCCTGCAACTGCAAGCAAGATAGTCCCATCCATCCTCCCCATGGGACCTAAGCTGCCTCTCAATTAGAGGCAGAATGGGCATCACCATCCCAGAATCCTCAGGATTGGGGAATGAACCAATGGACTAGAGTAGACTTACTGGTATTCTACTATAGACTTACTGTGATTTTAGCAATGGAAGAACTTATTTCATTGACGTGGAAGCAGTGGCCACTGGAGGTTCTGAGGGGAGGGAGAGGGGAAAAAAAATGTGTAATATGGGGACAATTTTGGAACCTGGGAATTGCCCTGAATGACATTGCAATGACAGATACAGGCCATTGTATATCTTGCCATAAGTTACAAAATTGTGCAGAAGAGAGTGGAAATTACAGTGTAAACTATAACCCATGCTTAGTGGCAATGCTCCAAAATGTGTTCATCAATTGAAATGAATGTACCACACTAATGAAGGATGCTGTTAATTTTGGAAAATGTGGGAGGAGGAGGGAGTGGGGCATATGGGAATCTCTTATATTTTTTATGTAACATTTATGTAATCTTAAGTATTGATTTTTTAAAAAGTATACTAAAAAATAAATAATTTAAAATTCTTTTAAAAAATGAATATAATAGAATACACAATTTTTAAAAAGTCAGTCTATAAAGAAATACTATGATAAACTTCTCTTAAACTCATATTCTGCAAAATGACTACTTTTTTCTAAAGAGATTTATTTTTTTAATATACTTAAAAAAATTTTTTTTAAAGATACTTAGATTAGATAAATGTTATATAAAAATGTAGGGGTTTCCCATATGCCCCAATCCCTACCTTTTCTACACTTTCCCACATTAACAACATCCTTTATTGGTGTGGTACTTTTGTTTTAATTGATGAACAAATATTGGAACATTGCCACAAAGTGTGGATTATAGTTTGCATTATACTTTAAACTCTCTCCCACACAATATTGTAAGTTATGGCAAGATATATAATGGCCTATATCTGTCATTGTTGTGTCATTCAGGACAATTTCAATATCCCAAAAATGCCCCCATATTACACTGTACCTCCCCTCAGAACCTCCAGTGGCCACTGCCTTCCCATCAATGATAAAAGTTCTTCCATTCTACATGATCTTGCAATGATGCTACAGGCCATGTTAAATTTCATCAAAATTTATAAAAGTGTGTGGTCCAAAATGTAAACCATAATGTAAATCATTGACCATGGTTAGTAACAATGCTTCAATATCTGTACATCATTTGTAACAAATTTACCATCCACATGTAAAATGTTATTAATAGGGGAAGGGGGAAAAGGAGGACGATGTTGGGTATGTGGGAATTCCCTATATTCTGTATGTGACTTTTCTGTAACCTAAAGCTTCTTTGAAAGTAAAATGAAAAAATAAGACACTGGGGGAATAAATGGAAATAAAGAGATTTATTTTTAAGGTGAATCATGCAATGAAATTTGAAGATAAGTTGACTTAGTCTCTTCCTGGAATTAGTATCATGTGTTATAAATAAAGTTCACATTTCATCAAATATAACAAAACAAACCAGCCAATAAACTATCAACAAACCATTGGTGTGGACAAAATGAACAATCCTTACCATTGTGGTTCTGAAAGATTTTTAAGTATTCCTCATGCTGATTTCACTTTGCCTGGAACTTACTACAAATGCAGTCATAGAGCAGGGCCTACCAGTAACAAATATTATGTGAACCACTTATGAAGCAATGAGCAAGGTATGTAGTTATTCTAATAATTATACTACAAGCTTCCTGCTATTTCATAACTCATATTACTGGCAGATCAATATTTTAAAAATATAAATCTTATGCCAATTCCGTGTATATCTTTCAATTGCTTCCCATGCAAAATTGTAAGAAGTGAAATCCAAACTCCTTAAGATGGAAGAAAGTGCACTCAACAATGTGGATACTGGCTCTTGCCAACCACTTTAGTCTGATTTGTTTTACTATCCCCTCTCTTTTCCATACTCCAGGCACATAGCTGCACTAAGTTCATGAAATATGTCAGGTACTTTCCTATGTGAAAATATTCATTCTTATTCTTTTCTCAGCTTAGAACAATTCTCTTTTGTCTCTCACATGTTACCCTTAACTAAATATTGCTCACTCCTAAGGATTCAATAAAAATGCTTCCTCAGAAAATGCTTAATTGGGACTTCACTAAATTAGTCCTCATTTCATATATTAATATTATACTTTTTTTTTTCCTTCATAGTAGTTAGAGCTTCTAGTAGTTAGAGTTTCTAGTGATATAATCATTTGTTTGGTTATTTGCATATGGTTATTTTCCCCAAAGGATTGTGAGTTTCAAGGAGGGCAATCATCTTTGTCCTTCATTGCATCCCCAGTGATTGGCTCTGTCCCTGGCATTTAGTAGGCACTTTATTACATGTGAAATAAAACATCACTTGGATGATATAAATATTTCTGAGTGGTTATCATTGGCCTGGCCTACATGTGAGATTCTTAAAGTATAGGTAAACAGAGTTGGTCTGCTAGAGCTTACAGTCTTGTGGTTACAAAAAAAAATCATTAAACAAATATGGTATGAATTTGACATGTAGAGAATGTAAAATTGGCAGGTTACCCCTGCCCCATGACATTACAGCATTTATGGGTATAGGAGTTCCCTGTGAACCAAAGACTTGGTGTGTGTAAGTAAAAATGAAGGAAAAATTTCATTCCATGTGTAGGGAAAGGCATATGACTGGCATTTTTTCTTAAGAAACTGAGAAGCTTCATGAAAAATGGGATGAAGATATGTACAGAGTTGGATTGCATCTTGTAATTAATAAGGACACAAACATCTTAAGGCAGAGAATTAAGGAGTTCATATTTTTGTTTTAGAAAAGCATTTCTGAAAACAGGATAAACTATTGTTAATAAAGAGTGGGCCACATATCAACAACCCAAGCATCTCTTGAGACTTGTTAGAATTGTAGAATTTCAGGTCCATACAGAACTACTGAATTGAAATCCACATTTGGGGTGATTTTTATGCAAGTCTAAAGTATGAAAGCATTGATAAGGAAGATGGGCTAGAGAGAAGGAAAGACTAGAATTGAAAACAATTGGTTGAGGAGTTATATCAAAAGCACACAGGCTTGATGAACATTTTCAGAACTAAAAGAGGATCATTAAGTTTGGTAAAGAAGGTCTAATTTTGATGATTATGTGAAATGGATACAATCTTTCCAAATTGCAGCCCATATCTAAGGAGTCCATATTATCCCACTGTGATGTACTAAAGCAATTGTTCATAAAATATTATCTCCCTTTTCTCAGACCTCATCTCCATGGAATAAGTATATACTTCCTTGTCCCTTGACTTTTATATTGCTCATGTGATGTTTTTCATCAATGGGATGTCAGCACACAGGGAGCAAGAAGAGAATTGCAATGTTTATATGTTTGGGATTTCTTCTTGTGTTTTTCCTATTTCCTGTAGAAGAACTTGTAATGGCTGGCCATCTACACTAGAAAAATGAGAGACAAATGGAACTCTCCTGAACTAAGCCATTCTATTCAAACGTATCATTTCTCTTAGGCATTTATTACTTCATATACATTTTCAGATTATAAATCCCAATAACAAAAACAACAACAATAAAAACCTGTTGTGCATTTGCATAAGTAACATTAATTGCATTAATTTGGGAATATTGGAATTTTTATAGGTTTTTCCAATCTAAAACAGCTAATTTTATATATTCCAAAGATTTTATAATTTTCAATATACACCATGTACCATTCTTAAAAAGCTTATTACTAAATATTTTATAAATATATTGATATCATGACTGAAAAATTTTGCTTTCCCAAGTGTTATTGATTTTTATAAATGATTGTATATTTCCTGTATTTAAACAGCTTGCTGAATTGTCCAATTGATTACGGTGATTTTGCCAATGTTTTTTGATGATGTCAGGAAAAAGAGGTTGTGTTCTTTTCCAATATAAAAGACATTTATTTCATTTATTACAATTTTTAGGCTTAAAGAAAGTCCAAATCCAGCCATCATCAAGGCAATACTTTCTCTGTGAGGATAGAAGTCCTGGGACTGGCTACTAAATATCCTTAGCTCCTCTGTTACATGGCAAGGCACATGTCATCATCTCCTGGTCTCTTCCTTCTCTTCAAGGTTCTTTTGAATTCAACTTCTGACTAATTCCTCTGTGGCTTCCTCTCTGCCTGAATTCATTCCATTTATAAAGGACTACAGTAATAGGCTTAATAGCCATCCTGTTTGGACTGGGCCACACACATCTTTACTGAAGTAACCTCATCTAAAAGTCCTACTTGCAATGGGTTCAAACCCAAGAATGGATTAAATTTAAAAACACATTTTTCTATGGTACATGCAGATTCAAACCACCAAAATATCTTACTCTGGTTTGATAACAATTACTCACATAATTGGTGTAAATTAATAACATTAAATTAGAAAGGAAATTCTTTTCTTGGAATAGTTATCAAAACTGAGTAAAGTTTAGACTGTTTTGCTAATTTTGTTTTCAACCTTGCTAGATGAGTCTGTTATCAAAGCCAAAACTTCATAATCATTTTCTACAATTTCTGTTGTATTTCGAGAGAGAGCTGGGAACTAAATTTTCCTGGTTTTTGCCATCCCATTTGTAGACTGATTCAGATAATGAAAGTCACTTATGCAAGACTTACAATACAGAAGAGGAAGAGAAACCATTACTATTCTGTGGCACCTGTGGGTAAAAGTGTGGGCAGTTAGCTCATACAGAGTCACAGGAGCTTCCAGATAAGTGCTTAAGAATCACACATTTTATGTTGCAGGCAGCTGCGGTCAACATGGAAATTAGATTGCCAAACATGCTGGGATGACTGATCCTGATTATTAAGGAGAAATACTGTGTTTGTACAAAATCAGGACAGAGAGGAGTACGTCTACAGGGCTTTTAAAGGATGCTTCTTATGACTTTTATGTCCACTTGTAAAATTAAAATGAAGACTATATTAAACTGTGATGTTATCACTTATAATAGTAAAGAACTTTTAGAAATGTAGATTTGGGTCACCACAAAAAATTAAATAAATGTGATACAGCATTGGTGACAGTACAAAAGGAACATGAAATAGGTGGTAGAGATAGCAAGGTATAAATACCACATAATGTCTTATATGCAGCTTCAGAAAAATTGATGTATAAGCTATGTTTTTCCTTTTCCTTTCCTCCTTGCTTCTTTGCATATATATATATATTTATTTGTATTAATCAATTTTTTTCTCATACTACTATTTCTAAGTGCTATTTTAGATAAGGGGTATTGGGAGTTGTCAAGCTTATAATTAGCCTTTAAAGTATAGGCTCAAAAGTTATTGTAACTGGACCTTGTATAACACAAGATATTCAGAGTGATCTCACTGGGGCTTTTAATCTCACCTTTTGGGGGAAAGGGTGGTCATGCATTCATTTGTACAGGAAGGCTAGTTAAAATTTGGTAGGCATATACTTTGGTTTATTGTTATAGATTAGAAGTTAAATATGAGTAGAAGGGAGTTTATGGATACCACTAAAAGGGTATACTATATCATATTATCTTTTTTGGACTAGGGAATTTTCCTTTCTATCTTCTCCCCTTTAGAGAAAGAGTAAGATCTGAGAATCACACATGCTAAGATATTTTCTGAGCAAAATTTCAATTGTGATTTTACCAGTGAAAGACACTTTTGGAAAATTTGGACAACAGATTAGAAGTTAAAAGTATTCTTGGATGAGAGCTGAGGACAAATGCATGGGCACATGGCAAAGTGGTGTTAGTGGTAGCTTCTGACAGCACTCCAAAACACTTTTCTTCAATACAGTCTGTGGAAAGCCTGCACTCCAGATTTCCTGAGTTAAAAGTCTCGGGACCTTTGATCTTCAGTTTAGCAATCACTGCAAAAATTTCTGATGGCATGTGTTAAAACACTTATGTGATGGTTTGGAGTTATGTGTCCTAGAAAAATCTATGTACCTTAGAAAAACCATTTCTATGGTTGTATACCCATTGTAAGTGGGATCTTTTTAACAGGATACTTCAATTAAAGTAAGGCATAACCCAACCACAATGAGTCTTAATCCCATTACTGGAGTCCATTTCAAGCCAGGATCAAGGATCACCATAAGCTAGTTCCAGAATTCCAGTCCATGAGAAGAAAGCATTGCTCTGATGACATCTTAATTTAGACTTTTCCTGACCAAAAAAACTATGAACTAATAAATTCTCATTATTTAAGTCAATCTATTGCATGGTGTTTCCCTGAGCAGCCAAAGAAACTAAAACACTTTACTAAAGAGAATATCAAAACTGATTGAAATTTTTTCTGGTAGATACCTGATTGATCAGACACTGAAACAAAGTATTTTGGAAAATAGTAGCATTTACCACCTATTAGGAGCTCAGTAACATTTTCCATTATTATTTCTTTCCAGATTCACCTAATAGGCTCAGGGAGCATAAAGTTAATCCATAAAAAGGAATCATTACTAAAAGTAAAAACAAATCTAAAAAAAATAATTCTTATCTTAACCTCTTAAATTTCTTATCTATCATTTATCTTTGGATGCTGCTTTCTTACTTGTATCCCTCTCTTGCTCCTCTTCTCAAATGATCTTCCATGTCTAAATGAATATAAGAATGGATTGATTGCCATTAAGTAAGTTTTAATCCAAAAGTATCTAATTAAAACATAATAATTTCTAGTTTTTAAAATATGGACCATATACACAAAATATAGTCTGTGAGACCAAACTATGCATCCTTCAGAAATTCAATGGACTATTAAAGGTTCTCAGAATCTTGCATCAAATATCCCATGTTATCTCTTTTCAGCCACATGTCCTCCAAATGAGTCTGATGAAGGTGTGCGGCTAAACACTTCACCATTGAGAAGACAAAGAAAAAACATTTGATCAGAGCTGTCAATCATTCTAAATAATTAACAGAACAGATTAGTGAATTTTCAGTTTTGTAAATCTACTTAACAGTGATGTCAACACTATCCAAAGTTTTCACATAATCATTTTGCTGTGAAAATGAAGTCAAATATATCATTAAATAGTTTATCACAGCTCTGAGTGTGAAAGGAGAGAAGCAGAATCAAGAGAAAGACCAGCTGCTTTCTCAGAAAGAGAGAGAAAGAAAGAGAGAAGCTTGTATATTTATTGAACATATTGCATTCCTAGGAGTAAACAAAATGTACTGTGTAAATATCCTCATAAAATTAGCTTTCGCATAGTGCATATAAAACGCTCATTTTATACCAAAGATGATTACTGATAAAGGAAGTCATTAAATTATACATTTTCATACTCATCCTCTCCGTCTCATGTTCTTACTGACTTGCTTCTGGAATTTAATCACCTAAGAGTCATTAGTTTACAATGCTACTCATTTTCATCAACATTTGAATTCTTGCATGAAAGGTTATATTTCAGTACTGCTTCTCAGTCAATCTGGAATTTTTTTTGTGTGAAATAAATTAAATTAAAAATTACAAAAGTAATTTTTGTTATATTCATTAGTTTAAAATTAGTGTGACAATGACTATCTTTTGCAAATATCAAACATAACAACTCCCTTTACCTAAGATTTAAAAATCAAATTCTTTTCTATACATCAAAATCAGAGCAGGAAGCAGGAATGTTAACAAAGTATTACAAAACAAAATTCTGTAGAGGGGAGAGAAATTACGTCAATGTGCTTTTCTAATTTATAATATTTAAATAGAGTGTTTTCTCCCACAACATTATATTCTATATTGGTGTTCAAAAATATACTCAAATGTCATTCTTTAGTTGGAGATTCTGTCTGACAGAGGCAATATTGTACATTTATCAAGCCATTTTCTTTTCCTACTGGCCACACAGAAAATCTACATTTTCTACATATCATTATGGACAAGGGGCTCTGTGACTGAGTCACTGAAACTTCATGTGGACAGAAATGATAAATACCAATTCTAGGCCCTAAAATCTCATGGAATCCTCCATGCAGTTGTCCTGACTAACCCCTTCTTCCACATAGATGATGCCAGGGTAATCTTTAAACTATGTGCTGAAGATGGCAGCTTGAAGTATGGAAGAAGCCTTGTTCCCTGAATGACTGTATGAAGCAGAACTCCTCTTTTCTTCCCACCAAACAAGATGAGCTGTGAGTTGAGTGAACAATAAATGTTTACTGTGCAAAATAACCTGGAATATCTGGTTTTATCACCTAGACCAGCTGGTATTAATTACTCTAATTCAAGGATCCTAATTAAATATATGCTGTTAATAATTTCTACTACTATAAATTATAATAATATAACTGATTGACAATATTTTCAAAAATAAAATATTAATAATAATAATAGTAACATCTTTATGAATAAAATTTACCCTTATTTGAAATTTATCAGCAATTTCTGAAACTAGGAGGATAAATCTTGATTTAGTTAATATGAAATATGAATGCCAGAAAAGAAAGGAACTATTTCAAGGTGTCACATATTGTAATGCAGGAAAACTCCTATTAGAACTTAGGGGGATAAATGTATCCATTAAAATAATTTCTCTTAACAAATGATACTATTTGCAATTCTTCAGACTTTCAAGTCCTTTGCATATGCTGTCCCATCTACTTGGTATTCATTTTGTCATTAACATGGTCTGCAAATAATCTTACAACGACTGAAAATTAAGTTTAATTAACATATCTTTTCCATTAACTTTACTGATTCTCTTAGTCATAGTAGATCCCTTCTCTCAAGGCCTTGTGTAAGTTTTCTTTAAGAAACCGTAGATAAATATGCCATCTTTTTAATAATGATTTCTTCAGTTAATTAATTTGTGATAATTTTATTAGAAACTGATCATTTTGATGTATATTGATAGAAGAGAAAATCAATAGTATATTTAGTGGTCATTATTAAACATAGGACAATTTCATTCATGTTAAACAATAACAGTGAACAAATGTTCCTATCTCTCCACATCCTCATTAACATTTCTACTTTTCCAACTTTTTCCCAATTTTTTAATCAGTTTGTTAAATTATAGTATCTCTTTATATATCATGGATCTTAAACACTTATCAGATATGTGATTGCCAAATATTTTCTCCCATTATTTTGGCTGCCTTTTCAACCCTTTACAAAGTCCATTGAGGTACAAAAGTGGTTAATTTTGAGAAGTTCCCATTTGTCTCCTTTTTCTTTTGTTGTGCTTGCTTTGGGTACAAGGTTTAAGAAACTCCAACATTCCACAAGATCTTGAATATATTTTCTTACATTTTACTCTAAGTTTTATGGTCATTGCTTTTTCCTTGACCCATTTTGAGTTAAAATTTGTATATGGTGTGAGATAGTGGTCCTCTTTCTTTCTTTGGAATATGGATATCCAGTGCCCCCAGCGCCATTTGTTGAATAGACTTTCATGGCCTAGCTGGGAGGACTTGACAGGCTTGTCAAAAATCACTGGACCATAGATGTGAGGGTCTATTTCTGAGTTCTTGATTCAGTTCCTTTGGTCAATCTGTCTGTCTTTATGCCAGTACAATACTGCTTTTACCACTGTAGCTAAGTAATATGCTTTAATGTCAAGAAGTGAGAGTCCTCAAACTTTGTTCTCTTTTTTACAACATTTTTGGCTATTCGGGTTACCTTACCTTTCCAAATAAATTTGATAATTGGATTTCCATTTCTGCAATAAAAGGCTGTGGGATATTTATTGAGATTGCATTGAATCTCTAAATTAGTTTTGGATAGAATTAACACCTTAACAATACTTAGTCTCCCAGTCAATGAACACAGAATGCCCTTCCATTTATTTAAGTCTTCTTCATTTTCTTTTAGCAATGTTTTGTAGTTTTCTGAATACAGGTCCTTTATATCTTTGGTTAAGTTTAATCCTAAATATTTGATTTTTTTAGTCGCTATTATAAATGGAATTTTTTTTTCTGATTTCCTTTTCAGATTGCTTATCAGTAGTGTATAGAAATTGCTGATTTTTGAGTATTAATCTTGTATCCCAACACTTTGCTGAACTAGTATAGTTCTAGTAGCTTTTTTTGTGGATTTTTCAGGATTTTCTAGATGTAGGATTATATCATTAGTGAATAGTGAAAGTTTTACTTCTTTATTTACTATTTGTGTGCCTTTTATTTCCTTATCTAACCTAATTGCTCTAGCTAGAACTTCTAGCAGTATATTGAATAATAGTCATGACAATGAGCATTCTTGTCTTGTTCCTGACCTCAGCGAGAAAGCTTGCAATCTTTCACCTTTGAGTACAATGCTAGTTGTAGGTTTTTCATATATGCATGTTATCATATTGAGAAAGTTTCCTAATAGTACCATCTTTTAGAGCGTTTTTATCAAGAAAGAATGCTGAATTTTGTCATCAATTGAGAGGATCATATGATTTTCTTGTCAACTTATTTATGGGTTTATTACACTAATTGACTTTCTTTTATTGAAGCACCCTTACATACCTGGGATAAAACCCACTTGATTGTGGTGTATAATTCCTTTAATTTGGTTTGCAAATATGGTGAGGTTTTGGCATCTATATTTATAAGAGATATTGATCTGCAATTTTCTTTTTTCATAATATCTTTATCTGTTTTTGGTATTAGGGTGATGCTGGCTTCATAGAATGTGTTTGGCAGCATTCATTCCTGTTCAGTTTTTCTAAGAGTTGAGCAAGTTTGGTATTAGATCATTTTTGAATGATTGTTAGAACTCATTTTTGAAGTTATCTTGTACTGGGGTTTTCATCTGTGGTAGGATTTGATGATTATTTCAATTTCTTTGTTTGAAATTGGCTTGTTGAGGTCTTCTATTTCTTACAGGGTCAGTGCATGTTGTTTGTGTGATTCTAGGAATTTGTCTGTCTTGTCTACATTGTTTAGGTTTTTGGTATAGTTGTCCATAGTATTCTCTTATGACCTCCCTTATTTTTCCAGAGTCAATGATAATGACCCTCCTCTCATTTCTGATTTTATTTATTTGTATCATCTCTCCTTTTATCTTTGTCAGTCTAGCTAAAATTTGTCAATTTTCTTGTTCTTCTCAAAAAAAAAAACAAAACAGTTTTGGTTTTGTTTATTATCTCAAATGTTTTTTGGTCTCAATTTCATTTATATCTGCTTTGATCTTTACTATTTCTTTCCTTCATCGTGGTTTGGGATTATTTTGTTGTTCTTTTTCTATTGTCTCCAGTTATACAGTTAGATCTTCAATTTTAGCTCTTTCCTCTTTTTTAATATAAGCATCGGGGGCTATAAATTTCTCTCCCAGCACTTCCATTGCACTGTCCCACAGGGTTTGATATGTTGTGTTCTAATTTTTATTCATCTCAAGATGTATGCTGAATTCTCTTACAATTTCTTCCTTGACCCATTGATTATATAAGTGTGTTGGTTAATCTCCATGTATTTATGAATTTTCCCTTTTTCTGTCTGTATTGTTTTCAAGCTTCATTCCATTATGTTCAGAGGAAGTGTTTTGTATAATTTCAATCTTTTTAAATTTACTGAGACTTGTCTTGTGACCTAATATATATTCTATCCTGGAGACGGATCAATGAGCACTTGAAAAGAATGTATATCCTGCTTCTTTGGGGTACAATGCTCTATAGATATCTATTAAGTCTAGTTCATTCATTATATTATTCAAACTCTCTGTTTCTTTATTCATCACTTGTCCAGATGTTCTGCCCAATACTGAGGGTGGTGTGTTGAAATCTCAAATATTATTGTGGATACATCTATTTCTCCCCTCAGTTTTGCCAGTGTGTGCCTCATGAATCTTGGGGCCCTCAGGTTAGGTGCATAAAGATTTAGTATAGTTATTTCTTTTAATTGAATTGCCACTTTTATTAATATATCGTGAATGTCTTCATCCTTTATAACAGTTTTGCATTTAAAATCTCTTTTGTCTGATACTAGCATCACTACTTCAGCTCTTATTTGGTTACTATTTGAGTTGAATATCTTTTTCCAACCTTTCACTTTCAGCCTATCTGTGTTCTTATTTCTGAGATGAGTCTCTTGGTTACAGCATATAGATGGCTCATACTATTTTATCCATTCTACCAGTCTATGTCTTTTGACTGGGGAGTTGTAGCCATTAACATTCAATGTTATTATGTAAAGGCTTTATTTACTTTGTCTATTTTATCCTTTTCCTATCTGTTGTCATATTTTACTATTGTCTGAGTTTTTACCATTTAATTTACCCTTCCTAATAATCTTCATTTCTACACTCCTCTACAAGTCTTTTGCCTTTGTTTTTTCCTTTTAGCTGCATCACTCCCTTTAGTACCTCTACTCTCTCAGTTATTGCTGTCTGTGAAGACATTAAACTCATCCTTATTTTTGAACTAAAGTTTCACCAGATAAAGAATTCTTAGCTAGCAGTTATTCTCTTTCATTAACTTAAATACATTATAAAACTTACTTCTCACCTCCATGGTTTCTTGAGATGTTAGAACTTAATCTTATTGAGGTTCCCTTGTATGTAATGCTTTTCTTTTCTTTTGCTGCTTTCAGAATCCTCTCTGTATCTCTGATATTTGTCTTTATGAATAGTAGATGTATCATAGGAGCTTTATTCGGATTTATATTGTTTGGGTTGTGCTGTACTACTTTGATATTGATATTTATGTCTTTCATAAGGCTTGGGAAGTTTTCAGTCATTATTTCCTCAAATATTCTTTCGGCCCCTTTTCTATTCTCTTCTCCTTCTTGACACTGAGAACACCTATGTTTGTACATTTTGCATTATCATTCAATTCTCTGAGACCCTGTTCCATTTTTTCCCATTCTTTTCTTTTTCTATTATCCTGTTTTTTTCAAGTTCAGTTGTTCTGTTTTCAAAATCACTTATTTTTGTCTTCAAGCAATTTTATTCTTTTCATATGTCCCTGGATATATTTTTAATCTCATCCATTGTGTCTTTCATCCCCCAAAACTCTGTACATTTCTTTGGAAGCTTTCAAATAGTTCTTTAGGCTCACCCAGTGTCTTCTAATATCCTTTATCTCTATAGTCATATTTTCCTTCAATTCTTTGAATTGATTTGGGAAAGTTCTGTGATAATCATTGATTAATTTCTTAAATCCTGTTCCTATTTCGAATATTTGGGCTGTTTCTTTGACTCGGACATTTCTTCCTGTTTCCTATAATGGCTTGTAATTTTTTGCTTATACCTAGGTATCTAAATCTGTTTGGTGAATTTACTTCGATGGTCAATTTCTCTCTCTTGCTTACTGTTTATTTTTCACACTTCTTTTTTGATTTTTGGTTCACCTTATTCTGAATCTTTAAAATTTCCCAGCTTATCAAAATTGGACCAGGGACTTACTAAAGGGGCATAGACTTTCTCCCAGGGTTTGGGGCTAAAGAGAGACCTAAAATCTTTTATTTCTCCTTGCAATTTCCTGGCCAGCCAGCAGTTGGTGCTTGTAGGTGATCTTACCAGGGAGGTGTTTCTTTCAACCTCTGCTCTCCTGTGCTTCTGGTCTGGCCAGAGAGGAGATTCAAAACAGACTCCCTAAACTCCTCCTCCACTGTATCCTTGATGGCATAGTTTCTGCTAAGAATTCGGCTCTAATTCTTATTTTTATTTACTTTGCCCCTGTGGTTTGGTGTTTGCCACTGATTTTGGAAAATTCTTTGACCTTATTTATTTAAAAATATTTCTCTGCCACATTCTTTCTTCTCTTTCTGGGATTCCGATAATGAATAAAGAATATTTGATATTGTCTCATATCTCTTGTATGATCTTTTTTGTTCATTTCATTGTGTTGTTGTTGTTTTTCTCTTTGCATTTTTAGTTTGGGTAATTAATATTGACCTGTCTTCATATTTACTGAATCTTTCTTCACTGTGTCAAGAAAGAGAAGTGATGAACCTTTTGAAAGCACTTTTCATCTTTTTATTTCTAGGTTATACATTTGATAATTTCTCCAATGTATTTGTATTTTCAGATTGTTATTTTTTTAAATGCTTTATACATTTTTTTGAAATGTGGACATGCTTAGATACTGTGTAAAATATTTATTATAATGAGAGATGAGCACATCCTTCTTTCTGCTCTAAGTTTTGAGTGTGGGGATTTGCATTAGTCTTGTAAGAATTTGGGCTAAGTTTGGATATTATTTTCATTCTGCTTACCTTTGGTGCACTAGAAATTTGAACCCTTCATGAAATCCTTTTGTTTATAGAATAGGCTCATTTGTTAGTTTTTATCAAGGTCTGCTCAATGTTTGGCTTTATGTCTCCCTATTTGACTTTGCATTCTCCTTTTGTATTTATCTCCAGAAAGAATCTGTCTCCTGTACTTATCCTTGTTATCACCACCCTTATTATTACTTAATGTTTGTTAGAATAGTGATGGAAAGCAGGGTAGGATGGGCATTCTCTGAAGTTTTCATTAATTCTTTTTCTTAGACAGGCACTGTGAACCTGAGTCCATTTTCATTTGCTATTATTACTTGTGTAATTGGATTAAAATTTATCACAACATTAGCTATTTTATACTTTTTAACATCTGTTCATTTTCCTTTTTCTGCCTTCTATCTACTTAATTGTGTTTCTATTTTTTTTTTTTTCATTTTATCTCCACTTTTGCATTTTTATTTAGTGGTTGTCCTATGATGTACAATATACATACTTCATCAGATATATTTTATCCTCAGTTCATGAGTAGAATAAAAACTTTAAACAGATATTCCCAAGTCCTCCTCCCAATGGTATTATTTTTGTTATCAATATACTTTCATATATACATATTTTATATAGCTTATACCTTGCTATTATTTTTGCTTTACATGATTTATCAAAGCAATTAAAAATAAGAAAAAAATATTTTGTTTTAATATCTCCCACACCCCTCTTCACTCTTTGAAAAACCATAATTTCTGTCTGGTGTGATATTTCACAATCTGAAGAACTTTCTTTAGCATTACCTACAATATATATTTTAGAAATGAATTTCATCATCTATTATTTGTCTAGATCTCCCTAAATCTACAGTCCATGATGGCAATACAGTCTCCTCAAGGGCCATGCTTTGTCTCCATCAATTCATTAAAAAATATATAATTGTATTCTTCTTATTGGATTCCAGATGTGTCTATTCCAGGTAAGGAAGTACACACATCTTGTTTCTCTTTTGTGGGTATTTGTTTCTTCTTAGATTTAGGGCCTTGTTAGTTGACTAACAAACTAGCAAGCTCAGTTATCTGATGGTTTTAAGAAAAGTTATTAACTTAAAGTTTGGATTGTTGTTGTAAGGGAAGGAGTGATGCTCTTTCCAGTGCACTACATACTTGGGCTTAAATCAGAAACCAGATTCTCTGTTTTGAAATTCTTTCTTCCTAAGTTTCAAAACACCAACACTGCTTTGAATCTCCTTTCAAAACTTATGTATTCTTTTTTATATTTTATTTTCACTCCTTATTTCTATTACTCTTTACATTTTTACATAAATTAAAGCTCAGTCTTTAGCTTTCTTGTCTTACTTCTCACTATTATTTCACTCTCAGGAACTCTTGTTCATTACTTTACTAGTTTTAATAGTATGATTTCTAAATAAATGTTTCCAATTCAGATATTCTCAATTCAGATCCTTTTCCAAACTCAGTTTTGTGTGACTGACAAATAATTTAACATTTTTGCTTATTTGTATCACATAGACACACACAGACACAAACACACTCATATACCCCACTATATTCAATCATTTGTTGGTTTTATTTACTCAGCTCTCTATCACTTGGTAAATTAATTCAACAAGTAATGATTGAGTACAAGTTATGTTATATGTGTGTTTTATTTAGTGAACCTACAAAGATGAATGAAGCTCCTTTCATAAATGTACTCACAGCTTAGGTATTAATGAAAGTTGAATGTCCAAAACTTAACCTAATATTTTTGCCAAGAATCAAACTCTCCAGTTTAACTCCAGTTTTGGATAATAAAACCATTATCATAGTCAAATGGGGTACTTACCTTTTGATTCTTCCCTATTTCTCACAAAAAGTATCCAATTTGTCACCAATTTCTTCTTTCACTAACTCTAACACTTCATTTCTTTGTGTCCTTTGCCTTGGCCCACAAGCATGTGATAGTACAATAATCTCAACTTATTTTATCAACTACAATCCAACCAATCCAATAAAATGTTATAAAGTTTTACAAAATAGGAATCACATTATCCTCAGACCTGAAACAACTAAAGATACTACCTCAATAATATATAATTAAGTCCAACATAGTCTATATTTAAGGAATTTTATATTTTGCACTTGCAATTGATCAGACATTATCTCACTAATTTGTAAAGTTATACCACTTTTGTTACGATTTAATAAATATTCCTCACACTGTGAGTATTCTCTATCTGTATGTATTTTTACCCATTCAATTATATTCTTGGAATAAATGTATCTTCTTCTTCAGCTGATTTTCAATGTCCATCTTATGTTTGACCCCTCTGTGTAGGTTTCTTCTCAATATTCCAGATTATATTAAAGCCTAAACTTCAAAAGCATTTATTTACTACTCCAGTTATATCATTGAGTCATGTCTATCACATCTCCTTATGGTTTGAAAGTTGATATCTTCAGTTACTAGTATATAAAGGAATTTGCTGATGAAGATTAAAATGGTGATGTTGAAGATTTTGAAGATGTTTGTAGTGATGACATTTGATATAATGATTTTGGAAGATACATTTGTTCAGATGAAGTAAATTTACTTCTTATTTTCTTTGGAGAGTTGATGTACTTTATGTCACACAAGCTGTTACAAATTCCTATTTGATTCAAAATTTTTAACATTTATTTTTAACACTGATGAGACGAGAGAAAAGGAAAAGAAAACGAGATAGAGTATCTAACATCTCTATCTATGGTTGAAGGAAAATAAGCTGTGTTCTAATATTCAGTTAATCTTGTATGATCTATAGCTACATCTTCTGCAATGTGACCATGTGATTATATTTGTTGCAAATGTCAGTGGAAGTTTCTAGTCACTGAAACTGTATATTTTTGGATGCAAAGATCTGTATATTGAAAATTACTGGAAATTGTGAAGCTATATGTGCTGAACTAAGAAATGTCAAGGGCCAACTAAGGAAACATTTTTAATTCTTTTATCATTGCTGAAGTTTTTTTCACGGATTTGAGAAAATATTAATTTCATAGGAAACATCTAGAAATCTAATGCCACAAAAATGAAATTGGGAATTGTAGTTGCAACTTGCATTTATACTGCACTTAACATTATGTAAAATCATTTATCATTTGTTACTAAATTAAATTTGATCCTCTCAATATACATTGGAGTATAAAACACTACAAACCTTTATTTGACCCTCTGTCTGTGCCATCAACTCTATTGAGTTCATTATGTCTTTAATACTCACTAGAAACATAAGAGATATTACCTTGCTTTTCTTAATAGGTAAGGTAAGCAAAGTAGATATTATTAATGCAGTGTCACATATGAAAAGAAGATACAGAAATGCTAAATTTGTGAAAACCTTTACAGAAGCAACTGATTAAGCAATGCTTTGAACCCTCTTTTAAAGCCAGATTCATTTTTCTATCAGTAATGCTTCTGATTTCTAAATTTTCTAATTTCAATAGAAATTCCTGTGAAAGATAAAACATTCACAAGAATTGATTTCAATAAATATCGTACTTTTTAAAAACCAAAATTGATACACAAACTGCATTTGACTCTTTAGACATAATTTCAGTTGTTCCAACAACCCTGGTATATTGTAGATGGAATTATTTTACAGCATTAAAAATATGGTCCAAAAATAGACTAAGTAAATAATTTATATTACATACGTCTCTACTAGTTTATTTTTAGCTTTATTCATAACAGATGCACAGAAATGAAATAAAAGATTATTCATACATTAAGTATATTTTAGTCTCAAAATTATAAATAGAACATACAGTGAGTAATTACCGTGACAACCAGTTGGGAAACAATTCTCCATTCCAACAGTGATTGAAATAGTAAGAAGAGTTTTGATACAAATGTATTTTTTAATTTAAAAATAAAGTAATTTTAATTAAAGGAATATTAAAAATTATTTTCTAGGGAGATCATTTGCCTGATAAATTATAAATTCTAAGTTAGAAATTAAAAAGTCTGTTGAATGACTTAGAAATAAATACCAGGCACACTCTGTGGGAAAATAAGATAATGTATTTCCAAAAGGAAATTTTAAAATGCCAAATGTTAGTCCTATGTCAAAATGAATGAATTAAAGAGGAAAAAGGCAGAGAGGGAAAATATGCTCTGTGTTTAAAATTAATATTCCATTCTAATTTGCGGTGCTTTCCTAAGTAAAATTATAATATGTTAACTATATTAATAGACAATTGAATTCACACATATTTATACTATCCAAATCATAAGAACTCAACTCCCACAAAAAAGTAGTGTCATCTCAAACATTTTAATTGCCATCTTCCCAAAAGACCTAATTATAGCTACTGAGAAAACAAACAAAGGCCAATTAAGTAAATTATTTAAAACACAACAAATTTGACTCAACAGAATTTAGACTTAAATTTCAAAGTGAATAATATTCATCTGGTACTATAAAGTAAAATTTTAAATTGACTACTCAAAATTAGTGCAACTCTAATATTAAACACCTTTTTTTTTCTGGGTTTCTAAACTAATGAAAATATATTGCTTGTACCAGCTTTAAATTTACTCAGAAACTTTTGGAAAATTTATAGTCATACATAATCTCTAGAAATCTGATAAAGAAATATGGATCATTAAATTATTCAGTTATTCTCCAAATTAACACAATTAATACATAAAGTGGATACACGGAGGGAACTTTTGCAAAGACAAAATTCAAAGGCTAAATATCTAGAAGCTATATAATATGGTCTTAAGGGTTTGAATTATGGTAAGGTGTGAGTTACTTTGGGTAAAAGACAGAAAAACAATTACAGTGAACATCTGCATTGAATGTAAAAGCCATTAGCTGTAAATACAAATGAAAATATGATTTTACTTCCTCGTTATTTATTAGTTTCATCCTAATTTTAAAACCTGGCTAAAACACATTTCACAGAAGAGGCAGATGTAAAAATATTATGAAAAGAAGTCAATAACAACATTTAGTTAAGCCCTGTTATTTTTAAATAGGTCAATTCTATACTTTTGGGCCCCCAAAGAAATGGTTAAAATGAGTTTAAATGAAGTGCTATCACTTTATCAGAGCTATTTGATAGTACCATTTCTATAATAAAAAATACTGTAAAATTATTATATACAATTGTATTTAATAAAATATACAAGCTGTATATTATCAAATTTAATTTGGGTAAAATGAAACTACCATACGGAAATAAAAATTACATCTGATAACTATATTACATGAAAAAATTTGAATTGTAACAGTTATTGAAATGTTTGGGAGAATATCAACTTTACCAGGACAAAAGAATATGAAATGACTCAACAGACACTGTGGAAAAATAAATCTTTGAAAGTTAGGTTTCAGTCTGATAAAAGGTTTCAAATATGTTTTTACTCACTTTTGAAGTAATATGGATACAAAGGATCATTTTAAGAACAGAACTTGAAACACTCATTAAAAAGTAAGGAAATAATTTCTGCACATGGAGTAATAATACATTGATGGGATAAAAGAAATGGGCAAAAATGCCTTTTAAGAGATTAGTACAAGAATGTAAACCTAACTGCCTGAGCTTAGCAAATTTTGGACAACTGGCAACTGACAGCCAATAGTGCATGCATTGCCACACAGGTGCAATTATTAATTAATCAAACACTGAGTAGCTACTTTGTTCCAGAAAATGCACCATGTGCTGCAGAAGAGAATTTCTTCTTGCCCTAAAGGTGCTTACAAAATAGTTAGAAAAGGTGGGGAAAAATACTATCCTGATGGCCATTATGTCTAAATAGGCAAATTTATTTCTTCTATATAGTCACTGTGCTTGAATGACTTTCTTGTATTTTTAAATGATTATAAACAATTAGGCTAAAGATCTAGAATTTGCCATGAAAGATAGAGGGCAGTTGCAGGATAAGCTTTTCCTATAAAAGTAAAGGACTTGTGTTATTATCTATTGTACAATAGAAGATAGTTTGAGTTTACTTACAGATCTTATGAACAAATGCTAACTCTTTAATGGTACAGGGGTGGAGAGAAGGTCTTGAAAAATGATCATGAATGTGAAAATTTATTATTAAGACAATTATTTTGACATCTGGAGCCTCTGGAAGGGTCTTAGGGTTTATCTTTAAGAACCAATATGCAAAATATAAAATATAAATACTATGAAAGGGAACATTTACTTTTAGGTGATTGTTAACAGTTTGTCACAGAGATAGAGGCAGAAAAGATAGCTATATTTAGATCTAATCAATAACAGTTGATGTTTTTGACTACCTAGTGCTGTCATACTATCCTCAGACTTTCTTATTCCTGGGGAAGTCACAGAATACCTAGTAGTCATTGTCCAGACCTCAGAAAACACTTCCTCCTTTTTATTGTATGCAGATTCTTCAATATGTCTCCCTCTTGCAGCCTAGGGAAATATTAGGTCTAAAGGAATGCCCTGAACATATCTTTATTTTTATTGAACAAAATCATATTTATTTGCTTATTCATTCATAAATATGTCCCAAATGGCTTAATCTGTGTTAGATCAGTGGGTCTTCTTTTTCAAGTAATTATTTTGTTTAATAATTTTTTTTAAGTTTGAAAAAATACTTTAGATTGCATAAATGTTACATAAAAAATATAGGGAGTTCCTATATGCCCCACTCCCTACCCCTCCCACACATCCCCACATTAACAACATCCTTCATTAGTGTGATACACATGTTACAATTAATGAACACATATTGAAGTATTGCCACTAAATGTGGATTATAGTTTATGTTATAGTTTGCATTCTGTCCTGCACAATTTTGTAAGTTCTGACAAAATAGATAATGACCTGTATCCATCATTACAACGTCATTCAGGACAATTCAAATGTCTTGAAAATGCCCCCATATTACACCTGTTTTTCCCTTTCCCTCCCCTCAGAACCTATTTTGGCCATTGCCTTTACATCAATGATAAAAGTCTTCCATTGCTATAATAACAACAAGTCTATGGTAGAATAATAATAAGTCTCTACTCTAGTTCATTTTTTATTATCTAATCCTGAGGATTCTGGGATGGTGATGCCCACTCCACCTCTAATTGAGAGGGGTCTTAGATCCCATGGAGCAGATGGATGGGACTATTTTGCTTGCAGTTGCAGACTCTCTCTGTTCCTTGGGATGGTCATTGTCCATCATCATCTCCTTGTTAGTTGTCTTGCATGTGTCCAATTACCTGGAGAGTAGGCGTTGCAACTCTGTTGACATTCAGGGCCCAGATGACACATGGACAGCTCAAATATTTAAGTCTCTTGGACATACACATATCAAGTCTACTACTAACTATAGGTTCAAATAAAAGAGGCAGAAGAACCATATGCAGGAAACCACAACTGAGCCCAACTCAGTCACACTGGGGAGTGTAAATTCCAAAGTAGGACCCACTGGCAGGGCACCAAACTCTTGAGCTGTCTGCCCTACCTATAGTGTCATATGTCTCTAGAGCCCTCAGGAGCTCCACTATTTGAAGCAATATTTACTTTGGCAGTCAATGAGATCCTGCGGAGACATGTGGAAGCATAACCTCTGGAATGATCTCCTGACTCACTTCAAGCAGGACTAGCTGCTTATCAGAGTGGGAACCCTCAGTGGCAAGGTTCCCTACCTTTGGGGTGTATAAATACTCTGCCCTTGACAGCACAGGTTTGAGTCTTCTCTCAGATGAGAAGTGTAACATGTAGTGCTGCCATCCACTGACCCGACCTGAACAGTTTGATCTCCCTAGGAAACCAGTCATAATGGGCTCTCTCCCCCTGTTCTTTTGGGCCTTTTGTACTGTGTAAGTAATAAAGCAATCATTTGCTGAAAGGTCTTTTGTGCTTGGGCCTGTGTTCCCAGGATGCACCATATAGCAACTCGTTCCACATGTTGCATATTCTTGACAACGTTTTCCTCTATTGTCTGAAGTGATGGCATGATGATTCATGATCTCATTGAATAATTGCCTACAAAAACATTGGCTACATGGATAGGTAGGGTTAAATATAAGTTTGAATACCTCAGTGTAGTCATCCCATAGATATGATTAATATATAGTGGCAAAATTCTGAGTTATGCAAAGTGACAAGGTTTTTCTAACTGAATCATAACGTGCCCCAATTTTCTATATGAAGTTCTGTATATATAATTTTAAAAATTATAAAAACCACCTTTAAGCTAGCCTTCCAAGAAACAGTTTTATAGCAGAATCTCCAAAGCATCTCCTACTCATTAAAGATGAAGTTAATTTTTCTTAAAACCTTTGCCCTTTATATTCATGGAATTTGAGTAAGAAGTAGGCAGCCATATAGATATTTAATGTAGTTATCTATTATTTTGTTATTTCTCAACCATGCTAATTAATAATTAATAAAATAAGTGCATGTAATTTGACTTTATTTTTTTTTTATTTTCTTCATATGCCTATTATTTCTAGTAGTATAAGTTAACTTTATTAAGCATATAATTTAACTTAGAAAAGAGCTACTGACCAAGATTTAAAATATCATGAATAAAGATAGACAATGAAAAAATTGATATATATTAAAACATTTAGCTAGCCATCTTCTTTTTTTCTTTTATATTTTGATAAAAATATTTTGCATTTATGTGACTCAGAAGGATGTATGGAATCTCTGCACTGTTAAAAGTTGGATTTTAGAGACAAATTATTTTTAGAAACAACTATATGAATTAAAGCTTCTTAATGATATATGGTGAAAACTAGAACTATTTTAAATAATTTCATTAATAAGGTAAAATGACTTTTGGTCATTCCTGTCCTATCACATCATTAAATATTATTGAGTTAGGTCTTGACATTTTATTCAGAATTATGTTTCTGGCATTTAAATATTCAGATCTAAATGTTAAAGATGTCAATTACATAAGCATCCATCTTTTTCACTATGGTCTCCTATCAAACATTAATGGTGGAAGTGTTAATTCATTTCTAATAGTCTCAGATATCTGCCCTGAAGAAGGGTAATACTCTACAAGTGCTCTGACAACCTCTGCTAAGTAATTACTCTTCAAGATATCTCAGTAAATTCAACTTACTCCTAGAGGCATTTAAAATTGCAAGTCATTAAAAAGTAACATTTTCTCCAATGACAAGGTCATGCCAAAAAGCAAAAACTACACTGTATTTTTATATGAGACATACTCACTCCAATAAAAATGTTACAACCAGCACTTCAAACCAGGAGAGATAAACTGTGCAACATTGAGAGATATGTAATAACTAAAGTAAAATTGTTATTTATACCAACAGTATATCAACGTTTTCATATCATTCTGCGTGAGAAAATGGCCAATTTGTGTTCAGTGGGATATTGCACATCTTTATATAATTTGAGGCAAACTGCACTCACAAAACTGATGTTAAATTGCCTATACCTAATGTTTTCCTCTGACTCTACAACATTTTCCTTATTTTGGATAAGTTTTTTCTAAGTCAAGTATGAAAACTTGAAGTTATATAAAATTTAGCATTTACATTTAAATGAAGATATAAATGAAGGCATGCCTTACAAAATGAAGTGATCATCCATAATATATTTTTTAACCCTGCTGGCACAAGAATAAGTATATCATGATTTGGGGAAAAAAACAAAAAACAAAAAACAAAAGAAAACAAAAAAACCACTGTAGATGTAGAATCCAAACAGATTTATGGGGCAAAGTGACTCAATCCATTCTTACATTATGTGGTAGAAACAATTTTCTTAATAAAATTATAACTGTTTTGATAAAATGGGAATAGATAAGGACTAAATATGTTTTCTAAATTTTGACACTCAGAATATTGACTAAATATTTAGTTTATCATCTCCCTCAATTCAATCAATTGGGAAAAGTAAATTATCATATCTAGTGAAGCTATAACTTATAACAATAACTGAAACATTAGCTTAATGATTTACTTCTATAACAATTTGGTTTTGCATTTTAAAAATGTAGTAAGACATACGGGTGCTGGTCTGTAGAAAATTTGAACCAAAGTTTGGCAAATGATAATTTTAAAATTAATCCAGAAGCTTTTTCAGAAAAAAAAAAAAATTGAGTAAACCACTTCTAACAGATTTTATGCAATTTAACGTTTTTAGTAAATATAAAATCAAGTGACAGTCATTTCACACAAACTCTTCCAGAGAACAGAAAAAGAAGGAACACTGTTGAAGTCATTTGACTAGAATAAAATGATCTTGATGGCAAATATGACAAGGGCATTAAAAAGAAAATAATATTATAACTCAATCTTCCTTATGAACAAAAATCTTAACAAAATATTATGTCAATTACAGCAATAAACGAAGCACCAATCCAACACATACAAGTGAAGATTTTTCTAGGAGTTGAAGTTGTGTTTTTCTTTTTCTCTAACACTCAAAATTCATTATATGTTTCACCACAGTATAAAAATAAAAAATAAATAATATAATCATATTGAAATATGCAGAAAAAGCATCTTATAAACAAAACATTAATTCATAAATATAAAATAAAGTAAAATGAAGATCAGAAAGAAATTTCCTTAATCTGCTGAAAAGCAATACAAATGCTGGAACAAATATCCTACTGATAGTGAATTATTGAAAGCTTTCTAATTGAAATTAGGAATAAGACAAGAAAGGTCATTGTAAATACTACCTCTTAGCATTATACTTGGGACCATAAATACAAGAGTAAGGAAATTATAAGAATAACAGAAATAAGTATTCAAAAAGAAGAAAGAAATCAATCATCAGTCACAGAATACATGATGGGGCATGGAGAAGATCCAAAACAATCTAGAGGAAAACAGTAAGAAGCAGTAGGTGAATCTAGCAAGATGACTGGATCCCAAATCAATATAAATAAATTTCTTATTTATTTCTATTGACATTTCCATACACTGGCAAAGAACAATTGAAAAATGAAATAAAAATATAATTTACAACAAGCTTAAAACACCAAATTCCTAGGAATCCATTTAAAAGGATATGCGTAAAACCTTTGTAATGAAATATGAAACATTGTTAAGTGGAATGAAAAGGAACCTAAATGTAAATAATTGATGTTCATGGATTGGAAACTATAGATATTTTGGACTGAATTTTTTTGGGTGTTATTTGGGGCTGATTTGTGCATTGTAAGATATTTAGTAACATCCTTGGTCTCTATCTGATAATATGTGAGTAACACTCCCCACTGTTGAACAGATTTCACTTTTCCCTGATTGATTTGTAGATTCAATGAAACTACAATCAAGTTCTTTGTGAGTATATTTTTAAATTCATAATCGGCTTACAGGCCAAGAATAGCTAAGATTCAGTTGTCAAAAAAATAAGGTAACCCTGGAAACTTGAACAATGAAATATTAATACATATTATAAATTTATAGTAATTAATAGAATGTAATTTTGTCAAAAGTTTGGACAGGCAAATCAATGGAATAGAATATAGTGCCCAGACAGATAACTCACACATATATGAATGGACATCTGACTTGTGACAAAGATGATACACTCTTCAATCAAGAAAATATAGTGTTTCTGTAAAATGGTCCTGATAATTAAGTTGTCCATATGATAAAACAATTGCATCTAGTCCTCTAATTCATAGTTGCCAAAAGCACTCCTAGATATACTGTGAATCTAAATATGAGTTATAACAATTAAAACCACAGAGGAAAATATAGAAAACTACTTCCATGCCTATGCGTTAAGCAAATATTTATTAAGAAGAACATCAAGCTAGAGAAAAAATCACCCTCGTTATATTAAAATTTAGAAATTATGCTTATCAAATGGCACTGTTAAGAAAATTAAAAGCACGAAATTTATCAAAATGCCCAATAAACATATGAAAATTGTCTTAGTTTGCTCAGACTTCTATGACAAGTACAACTCTCTGGTTAGTTCAACAACAGGAATTTATTGGCTCACAGTTTTGGAGGCCAAAAGTCCCCAAATCACAGTGTTGACAAAGGCATGCTTTCCCTCTAGTCTGTAGTTTTCTGGGCCTGACTTATTGCCACCCCTGGGTTTGCTTGGCTTCCATGAATCAATGGGATTTTTATTAATATATATTTTAATGATTTTCCTTTGCCTATATAATGGTATTTTCCCCAAAGTCTATGGTTAAAATTTGCAAAAAATTTTCATAAACATATTTTAATTGCCATGCAATCATTAGGATAGAGTAATTGATGAAATTATGCTGTCTGAAGAATTATTAAGTGCATACTTTGTGCAGATAATAAAATGGCTCTGATTTCCTATTCATCAACTGTTCTAAGCAAAATGATTTTAACAAAATGTGAATTATAATAATGCGTACCTAAGAAATCTAGTTCTTCCTATTCATATAATACCAATTCAGCTACCCAAAGACTTCCTTCTTTAGTTGAAAGGGGGTTTAAAGAATTAGGAAAAATCTTGATAATGTTTATATAAATCTGAATAATGTAATGGCATGAAATGGTGGTGCCAGAAATGGGGATGTCCAGGAGTTGATGCTGGTAAAAATAATTTGGCATGGAATTATAAGATATGCAATGAATTTTTTCTCTTACCTAACTCTTATAAAAAGTAAATACTAAATTTTTAAAAATATGCCAACATATTCAAAAGCATAACAATACATTGAATGTGAGGTTTATTTAAAGGAAAATGTCTATATTTCAAATAATTAGTATAATCTGATTAATCATCTAGCCACTCCATAACCATTCATAATTTTATTTAAATTTTAATACTTCTTAAAAGTGTCTACTGAAAAACAAAAATATGTTTTCTTATGGAATTTCATGATCTGTTGAACATTGAAAGCTTTGGCATAGTTTTTAGAAATAAACATTCAGATGCTTTCTATAAGTTAGACATGATGGAACATTAGGGTGGTTATTTCATCTCTTTGTGCTTTAATTTCTTCACCTTAAAATGAGAATGATAATAAAATCCAACTAATATGATTGCTAAATTAAGTTTTGAGAAAATAACTATAAGCCATTTACCCTGGGGCTTGGCAGATAAACAACATTCAAGAAATGATTTATTACCATTAGTAAGAATGGCTTTTAGTAATGTACTCAGATTAGATGGATTATTCTGGAGAGAATACATTTTTGGGATAAAGTTGTGATGAGTTTAATTATTTGGCTGCATTTGTAGAAAGTATACTCAAAGCCTTATACTGTATAGATCTGATCAATCTTGGATCATTTGTTTATTTTTAAAACATGAAACTTTATTGGATCAATGACTAAATATTAGTCATTTTTAAACAAAGCTATAATCATAACTAAATCTTACTTCTTCTTTTGTAAATTAAATAGGTTATATTTTCTCATTGTGAAAATAATAGTGTTAAATATGTCAAAATATCTATTTTTAAAATATGCAGGAAATACAGTAACATTGGCTGATATTCTAATATGTTTAATAGCATCTTGTTGGTTCTGTCTTGTATTATTTTTACCTCTATACATTAAAGACATTTATCCATGAAATGGCACTTGAAATAGATCTTATGAAATATTTAAAGTAAATATATAAATGAATTGAATTCTCAAAACAAATTAGAAAACTCTAAAGACAAAAATGTGAAACATTGGGTGTGATAGTGTTACCATACTTATAGTAACATAGTAGAGCATAAACTAAGAAAGGTTAATTTATCTAATCAGTGTGTCATACTCATCTGTACATTTAAAATTTTTGAAGAAATAAGGAGGCCTATAAGATTTTAATGTAAGTATCTATGAAATTAAAATAAGGACATAAATTGAATGTAAACAGGCTAAAAAAAATGAACAGTTTGAGAAAAAAATTAAAAGCTTCAAATATTCAATTCTGCATGCCTTGGAAATATAAGAGATGTGGGTTGAGAGGGACTAAGAAAGACTAATTAAATCAGATATTTTCGGTGTTTTAAGACCACAAGGGTAAGTCATGAGGAAGATTATCTTTTAGTTATCTTGTAGAAAATTAGACATTTGGAATAGTATTAATAATAAATCATTAGCAAACTAATTTCTTCAATTAATGTCAACAATTAGTTCTAATAAGCATAATGAGGTTTTATTATTTCTTAAAATTCCTTTTTTATTATTTAATCAAATATAAAACATAATGTATTTATCATATTAAATAGTTTTTTGAAAATCCAGACTGTATTTTCTTTTTACTCTCTTCTAAATGATTGTTTTTGTTTTTTTCTACTTTAGTTGATACTTATAACATTTGAGCATGTTCTTACAAATCATGGTTAGACATTTTATTTTACCTCAAAAAAGTCTTCCTTATCTTTCTGAAAGAAATTTTTTACAGGTAAATCATTGACAATTTATGTAGAACTCTTTTTATCCTTTTATGTGTGGATATTATTTTGAATAGTTATTTCAAATATTTGCAAGAGTTTCAAGTTAACACAGTGCTAAAAACAAGAAATAATACTTTGCTCCATATCTTTCTCATACTTATCCCAACCAATGTCACCATTCCTTTACCTATCAATAACCAAGCACAAAAAAAAAAAAACTGAATACTTCATCTCTGGGTGAATATATATTTTTGAATTATTAATGTTTTACTCTGTCACTCAAGTTGTTTGAGTTATGTGATAATTTGAAGCTTTGTATCCCTGAAAACATGTTCTCGAATTTAATCAATTTCTGTGGGTATGAACACATTGTACTTGGACATTTTGATAGGGTTAAATCAGTTGAATTGTGGCCCAATTCAATCAGGATGTTTTTATTCCCATTATTGGCATCTTTTATAAGCAGAGAGAGAGAGAAAGCCATGGGCAACAAGAAGCTGAAGGTCAATGGAACCCAGAAGGGAAGGTAGATGCCAGGAGATCCTGCCATGTGCGTTGTTATGTGACAGAGAAGCCCAGGATCAAGGATCACTAGTAGCCAGCTGAAACACCAGTCTTTGGGAAGAAAGCATAGCTTAGATGACAACAAGCCTCAAAACTATGAGCTAATAAATTTCCAATGTTTATGACAACCCATTGCATTGTATTTGCTTGATCAGTCAAGAAAACTAAAACGTGGCAAATATGTTGTTACATCATTCCCTGCCAATTTGATTTGCCCCCAGCTTATTTACTCTTACTCATTTTTAAAAGCAGATCACTTTGCCTGAGCTGCTATTTTTCCCATAGGACAACTGTAGTGGGTTAAATAGTATCCCTCCAAAAGATATGTCCAAGTCCTAATCTCCAAACTTGCAAATATTATCGTATCTGGCAAAAAGAGGTGATTAGTTTAAGGATCTTGGGAGGAGGAGCTTATCCTTGAAAATCTAGGTGAGCTCTAAATGCAACCACAAGTAAGTATCTTTATAAAAAAAAGGCACACTGAGAAGAAGGTGATATGTAAACAAAGCAGAAACAGATGCAGCCACAGGCCAAGGAATTATGACAGCCAGCAGAAGTTGTAAAAGGCAAGGAATGGATTTTTCCCAAGATTTTTGAGGAGGGAACATGGCCCTGCCAACACCTTGATTCAGTCTTTGAGAGAATAAATTTCTGTAATATAAAGTCACTAAATTTGTGGTAATTAGTTATAGCAGCCAGAGAAAACTAATACAATAAACTTACTATAAAACCCTCTCCTCAAAATCAAATTGCAGCCAAAAATCATTTTATAGGTTATTTTTAACATATTTTCATATCATTAATTATAATTTTATTTTAAGCCTTATTATTTTTCTCATCTCCATTTTCCATCATTGGTTTTAGATAACATCTATCATAAAGAATTAATGTGCAAAGCTCCTACGTCCTACCACACCAAAAACACAATACTGAAATACTCTGGGAAATACAAATCAAGCACACATTTATTTGGTTGATATTTTAGAGTTACTGGTACTCAAAGAAAATATATAGGTATATTGAGATTAACTTGGGGAAGACAGGAAGGAATTCAGATGTTCCTTCAAGCCAGAAAAATTATATTGATCCATGTTCATCAACTTCTTAACTGCAAAAGAACATCTGAAAATTAGGTAATCATTTTGAATATTCTTTATGTCATCTCAAAATGACAGTATAATAGAAAACTGAATAACGTTCTGGGAGCATTAAATAAGATAATATAGGTAAACCATTTGTATGGTACACTGCAAATATTGCATATTTAATTAATTCTTAATAAGAAATTTTGCAAAGCTCCTAAGCATTGCAAATATAAAATATTTATTTTGGTAATGGTGTGTAATAGTTCACTTATTTCTTGCTTATTTATTATGTAGTTGTTTATTTCCTCAATTTGTACAGAGAATCCATGGAACATGGACCTATATTTTTCACTATTTTATTTCTAGCAGCTGTGGCAATGAGTTGACACAATGTTGCAATGAAATGACAGTATTGAGAAATGTTTTTTAGAGTAAAACAGAAATTAGATGGGAATCTAGATGGCAGTTTTAGCACAGAATGGAAAGGTTAAAAGGCATTAGTAATGTTTTGTGGTAAGACTTGATTAAATAATAATAATAATAAAAACTTGGTGACTGATGTTAAAGTTAAAGTGGATGCATGATTAAATATAAATGAATGGCTTCAGTGTTAGGGAGAGTGGTTGCAACATTGATAGTAAAAAGGAACTGTGAAGGGTAGCAAATGGAATTAGTATAAACAGAGTGTTTGGGGTTATAATTTAGAAATCAGGTGAATTCAAAAGTTATATAAGGAGTTGATAAAGAATTGAACTTAGGTCAAATTAAGAGCTGAAAGTAGGAAAATGAGGTTGCCAAAAATAATAAAACAGAAGAGTAGTAGGTATAGACATAAAGGTAAGCAGACTCCTGATCATTTGAAATCTTATAAGGACATTAAAAAATTTGGAATAGCTTCTAATAGCAATATGGAGTCCCTGGAGTATTTAAGAAAGGAAGTTAAAAGATCAGTTTTGTATTTTTAAAAATATCACTCAATGCAACAATAAAAAATAAATAGAATTGCTCAAGAATGGGTATGGGTAAACTGGTAAGAGAATATTTCTTTTTTCCAGGCAAAGGAAGGTGCAATCTTGATTTAATATGAGTAATTAGCAAGGAATAAATGTGATGATTCAAGATTAATGCAGAAGAAAGACTATATGTGAATTTGGAAATTTATATTATGTAAAATTTATGAGCAAAACATTGTAAAGTACATGGCATTGTCTTCCATTGGGTATTATAGAATAAAAACAATGAAACCAGGGGGCAGATGTGGCTAAAATTGTTGGGTGTCCGTCTGCCATATGGAGGGAGCTCAGTTCGATCCCCAGGACCTCCCGGTAAAATGAAAAAAAACAAAACAACAACAACAAAAAAACAATGAAAGCAGAAGGGGAGATCATGAGTTCTGGCTCTTTGGAGCATTTTTGTTTGAAGTATATATGAAAAATTCAATTAGAGATTTCATATATGTAATATATAGAGATAGATAGATCTGAAGTTCAAAAGTGAGTGTGACTTGGGAATTTAAGTGTGGAGATTTCAGTATTGGATAGTAATTGCAAATGAGAGAATGTAAGAGTTCAAGGTCAGGAATTTGGAGTAAATTTTTGACTTTTTGTGTAGGTGCTGAGATATCCTAAAATAATTAATATAAAATGTTGAAGGATTTTATATTTTAACTTTTAAAGGTTAACTTCAGGTATTGACAAATTCAGTATACTAATATCTTCTTCATGAACAAAATGAAGAATGATATTTTGCATTCTTATTAGTGCCTTTGCTTTTCTAGAGGTTGCTATATTACAAAACATATAAAGTCAGATTTCTAACAATACTTATTTTGGGGAAACATTTAAAGTTTCTAAAAAACTTGTCCTTAATTAAAAATGTTTCCATTGTACATAATGGGAGACTTGGTAGAGATTTTTCAAATTACTAATGCTAAGATTGTGACAACTTTTGAATATGAAGATAAATAACTACCACATCTGTCAGTATATTAATATGCATCAAAATTTCAACAATACTTCCCACTGAAAAATGATTAATCTTAGACATACTGATGATGTTTAATTCAGAAGCATTATTGAAATTAATCTTGTCTTGTGGGAGCAGTCAAAGGATGGTACTCTGTTTATAATTCCAATTTAAGGATTACATACTGAAGCTTTAGCGTTCATAGTTCCAAATATTTTGCTAAGTTAAAAATTTGTACCACAGAGATTATTTTATTTTTATCAAACTGTGTTAACAAAATATTCATTTGAAAATGGGGGAAAATATGAAGCATCGAGACATGGTAAACTAACTTATAGTAAATGGAACAATTTCATATGTTTTCTTTTCAGGTGGAGAAATTTTGGTGATGAATATCCATCTGGTAGACATGGAGTTCCAGAAACATGCAGGAAGTATCAAAATGTCTTCTCAAGCATTCAACAAAGTGGTGACAAACCTAATCTAATCTAATCTATCTATCTATCTATCTATCTATCTATCTATCTATCTATCTATCATCTATTTATTTATTGGTAGTAACTAGATTATAATATTATTTAATACTTCTGTGCACATAGTGAAAATGCAAACACATGTATGAAACTGCAGCTAAAAGTCCTTTTCTTATAAGGGAACAGTTTCTCAAAGGAAAAACTTTCTTTTAAATTTTATAGAAGCATATGTACATGTATTCTTTTGCTATTCTGATACATCTATTATTAACTGAAAATTCTTGGGACATCTTTGTGAGTCTATAAATATAAATCAATATTTCTCTTGTTTTAATAGCTGAGTAATATTCTGAGGAGTAACAAGTAAATGTGACTGGAAAATAATGAGTAAGGCAAGTCATGACTCATTAAGTTGGATAGTTAAGCAAGAGCAAGGGTTAGTAAAAGGTGTGGTAAAAGTTTTATTGTAAATACATAGGATGAAATATGCAATTCTGGAAGTCAAGAACACTGAGGAAAAGACAATCATTTTGGATGCCTTTTAATGGCTACTGAGAAATAGGTTATTAACATATAATATTATAAGCATTATAAATATAAATTTATAAATAAAATTAATATTATATGAAATATAAATGTAAATATACATATATAAAAATATCTTTGACAATAACAGAACAATGAAGTAAGGTGGGGAGGAGCAGATGGAAAGTTGGGGGATTGAGATGCTATTATGAAAAAAAATGATACTTAAGGAAGATACTGCTGAGAGTATAAGATATGTGTAAATATGGAAGTGCTGAAGAAGCTAGACAAGTGATTATATGGTAAAATAGAAAAGGCAGAGAGTTCAGCAAATGCAAAGGATATAAAGTAAACTGTGCTTAGAGTGTTTGAATAAAACAGACTAGGCAAAGTTCCTAGACAGAAGAGAGCAAGGGAGAAAGTAGTAAGAAATAAATTAAAAACTGGAATGACTGGGGCTTATCATGTATGGCCTTGTAGCCCATTGTATGGATTTTGCAAATTATTCATAGTGATATGGGAAGTGTTTTACAAACAGGAATAAATGACTGATGAGCACACACAGCACGTATTGGGGAGAAATGATATGCTGCTTATAAAATTTATATGAAAAAAGCTAAAGGACAAAAATAACAAAACAATCTAAAAAGTTGAAATTGGAAGACTATACCCAGTAGATATCAATACATGTTTAAAATATCATAATTAAAATTGTTTGTTATTGGCACAAAGATAAATGAATATATCTTAGAATGAAATAAGAAATTTTAAAAAAAGAAATAGGCCTACATATAAAGACCGTATGACTTAAGATAAAACCACTGTTGACATGAGGTAGGGAAAGGATAGTTGTTTTATGAATTGTGGTGTATTAAATAGATATTCATAATTAAGAAAAGGAAATTTGACTTGGAAATCACACTAAATATAGAAGTCCATTCTAAATGAATTGTAGAACAAAACCCTCAAATGTCTACAAAGAAAAAAGAATATTTTCATAAGCTTGGTATAGGAAAATTTTCTTAAACAGAACACCACTATAGGGGATATTATTGGCAATTTGATTTGTATTAAATTCAGCAAATTTTGTTTAACAAAAGAAACCATTAATAGAGGGAAAATATAAGCCACATCATGAGTAATAATAGTGTCAAACACTTATTTAATAACAGACTTAGATGAAAACATATTCTAAAAAATCTGCTGAAAATCATAAGAAAAAGAATAACAGACACCACCAAAGATGGTAATTACCTTGAAAATACATTTTATAACAGAGGGCATCAAAATGGCCAAAAGCCTATGAAAAATGTTCTCAAATTCATTCATCATCCGGGAAATACAAAATAAAGTTACCTTAATGTACTAAACATCAAAAAGAAGACTGAAAATCAAAATAACATATACAAGAACATGGCAATACCAGGTGTTGACTAAAATGTGGAGCAAGAAGAATTCTCATAGCCTACAATTAGGAGTATAATAGAGCCTATGACAACCTTCTGCTCCTAAGTACATATCTAACAGAACTGCTGACATTAAGTATCAAAACACACCTCAATAGTATTTATTGAAATATTAAATTTTACTGCTGAAGAATGGGCCTAACCTGAGATGACTGACTGTAAGACTGTCAATAGACCATGAATATACGATATAGCATAACAGGCCAAAAGAACGAACAAAACTAAGTAGATGAATATCACAGAAAAAATAATGTTGAAAGCAGTAAATGAGAGCAAGAAGAGTACATATTATATTATTGCCAATATATTATATCCAAAATCAGGCAAAAATAATCTATGGTGATAGAAGATTGTTTATCTGCTTCCCAGATTTGCTTTTCTCTGCCAAGGGATTCAAAATGTTGCTCAAAGGAGAATTCTAGAGAAGCTCCATCTACTTTGCCTCCAGCTACCTCTCTCTCTACTGGTGTTGGAGGGCACTCTTGACCCACCTCAGAATTCATGGCAGCTCGAAACTCAGGTCTCAATAAATAAATGGAATTTCTGTCTTCTCCACAGGATGAACGGAGGCACTGGTTGCCAAGATCAGAAAGGTCAGAGAAGTTATGTCCCATGGGGAAGACTGAGATAGTGAAAAATTGAAAAACAGAGAAAAACATATCCAAAGTTAGCTTATTTTCCTTTCCATTTTCATAATAGACTAACTGCTGTGTCATACAATTATTACACACATCCTTTCTGGAAAAGTCCCACATGTGCAAATGTCAGCTATAGTATGTATATGGCTTTATAAGTTATGCACTTTCCTCTTCTGGCTCTTTCTTCTTTCCTCCCTCTCCTTTGCTAACCTGAATTTCAAACTTCCAGTGAAGCATTAGAACATGTTTGTTTCATGTTCTGATTGATAGAGAACATGGAATAAGAAAATAGAAAAAGAAAATAAAAAGAAAACTGTTAATATTTACAATTTCCCAAGAGGTAGGCATAAAAATCTTAACATTAAGTCAAAAATTTTTAAGATATACAGACCTAAAAAAAAAAAAGATATACAGAGAGAAGACTAAAAGGATAAAGAGATTGATACAGATTGGGAAAGGGGGATAAACTGAGAGATGGAGACAAAAATAATTTCCCTAAATTGTGATTAAATATTAACTTATTTAGTTAATACAATAAACATGATTATTTTTATAGAAATATAACACATTCAAGTGTAATTAAAGTGGCATTAAATTATCTCAATTTAAGTAAATGTTTTTCCACCATCTAGGGTAATATTTCCTAAAATGTCACCCTAAGGTTGTAAAAGAAAGATTATGAAAAGCATGAAGGGGTTGGACTCATTATAACATTAAATGTGGGGAAATTTATTTATTAAAACCCTTTTTCTATAACTTCCACTAATTGAACTTTTGAAATAAATTATTTCTAAAACACAGGAGAAATAATTGCTATGGTAGTGATCAACATAATATAAATATTTCTAATACAGATGAATTTCTTGATAATCTATAAATTAGTTAAAAGGCATTCCATTTTGCCCTAATTTTACTTGTCTAACCAGTCATATAACATTTTTTATTTTCCTTGCAAAGTATTTGCACTTCAACAATCTGTATGGATTTTTATTGACTAAATTTTGTCTTGTCCTTATTATGCAGTAATCCAGCACCCTTCCAAAATGATTTCATCATTTCTTGTCATCCTCTTTTTCATGGACAGAACTTATCTCACATTCCTCTCATTAACCCTTACAGACTTTGTTTATACTTTATGCCTATTTGTGAACTTTCTTTGTGTAAAACTTATGTTATTATGTAACATAACATAAGTTATGTTATTAACTTATGTTAGCAGGAATTTATTTTTATGATTGCATTTTTGTTGATTTTGAGATAAAGGGTACCAACTATCAGAATCCTTTCAGTTTTGTATATAAACCTAACAGAGGACTCTCTTAGAAGCAGAGATTCCTTTATTACAACTACTGTTCCTGCTAGTTGAGATAGGGACATTAATTTATGTGAGAAGATATATGTCAAGATTTCTGAGAAAAATAAAATAAGTGTCAGAATACTTTGACAACTCAAACTATCACGAAAAGCACTTCTACAAAGTATTCTTCTTGAGATCCTCATAAAATAAACAGCCGTGCAGTTACCAATTTACATCATAAAAAAGAAATGTCAATCCATACCCAGTCCATGCATTTGCCGAGTCTCCATTATGTTCATGCTGCCTCAGCATCCATTTTGCCAGGGCCTTTTGGCCTTTGCTCTAGTTATTAATCCACTGGCAATCCAGGCCTTAGTGTGTATCAGTTGCCTCTGCCCAACCATTACCACCCTCATGCCCCACACCATCCACTTACCTCACCCAGAAGTCACAGCTGCCCCCAAATGATAAGCTAAACATCGCCAATGCCTTTGCTTTTACTTTTCATGCACTGGCTTTAAACTAACCAATCCTGGACTCCTGCAGTAAATCTACTAACTTCCATCCATGGACTACAATAAAGGTTCAAAGACCACAGGTCCCTTTTCACCAGCTTATGTGCTCTCCACATCTTGGTTGAGCTACCTGAGCTGCTCATGCTTCTTTTCAAGCCCTCTTGACATCTCTCTTCTCCTCCAGACTGTAAGTAATAAACTATCTTTTTGCACGCATTATTGCTTCTGGCTCTCTTCTCCCATTGTATTTTGGAAGTATATAACTTGTTTTCTAGGCTTCACAGGCCCAAAGACATGTAGGAATTTTGCCCCAGTATGAATCACACCTCAAACTGATTTACATGAAACTTTAGGTTTCAAGTTGTTACTGAAATGGTTTAAGGTTTGGGGATGTGGGAGGGTGTGAATGTACTCTGTACAGGAGAGAAGAAGAGAACATGTCTTTTTGTGATCCAAAGAATGGACTATTATGGATGGCATCATGTACCCCACAATGACATGTTTAAGTCCCCAGTCCATTGGGTATGAACTCATTTTTAAATAGGATCTTCAAAGATCCTATTAAGATCAAACTAAAATGAATCTGGGTCTATGTTAATTGTTGTTTACAACTGTAACCCTTATAAGCAAAGGAAAATTGGACACAATAGTAGGAGTGAGGAAGAGAAAGAAGGAGACAAAATGCCATGTGATAGAAGATTCCCAGCAAGAAATCACCAGAAAGCTGAAGACTTTGGAGAAAACATGACATGGTGATAGCTTGATTTTTACTTCTAGCTTCCATAACTGTGAGACAATAAATTCATGTTGTTGAAGCCAATAAGTCTGTGGTCTTTGTTATAATATCCTTGGCAAAGAAAGAATGGGCAAATCACTTTGTGTGAAGGAATAGGGAGTGAAGGGGTTGAGCCTACGTATAACTAATACCAAGAAAGAGAAAAAAAGAACTCCTGTTTTCTGTTTCTGGATGGCAGCCTTACTTCCAAGATGAAAATGGCATAACTGGAGCTATGTATAACCAGTTTGTGTTCCCCAGTTCACCATTCCTTGGGTGCATTAAATGTTGTGGAAAGAAGAGACACCAGGATATCATACCAATGGAATTAATTTAAACTAATTGACAAAGTTACCTTTAATTCAGAGATTTACCAAAAAAATTAAGATGATAAAAATCAAAACAAGACAAAACAATACTAAATACATTTCTGTCTGAGAGTAAATTATGTTGGCTGAATTTCCACAAAAGAAATGAAGGGGAAGAAAAACAAAGACTCCCAGAGAAATCACGATTAAATTTCAGAAATACAGAAAGGTAAAGATAGAGATTATATATATATATATATAAAGAAAGGCAGAGGAGAGATAGAGGGAGGGGTAAGCAGGGGAGGAGGGAAGAAGAGAGTGAGGGATAAAGGGAGGAAGGGAGGAAGGGAGAAATAGAATGTGAGAGAGACACACAGAGAGAAATATGGAAGGGGTGAAGTCAGTTACCAAAAAAAGAGTTAGAATCAGAGTGATGCTGGACATTTCTCTCTCCAATTGATGATAGGAAACAGTAAACTGGAGCTTCAATATTCTGAGTGAAAATGACATGAAGATAGAATTATACTTTCAAAACTGAATTACTATAAAAACTCACAAATGTTTTCCTTGAATTGTAAAACCACTTTAATTCTGTCTTGCTGCTCCAAAGTTATCTTTTCAAAAATGCAAGCAGGATCATATCTCCCATTAAAACTCATTCAATGCTTTTTGATTTCTTTCAGACTAAAATTTAATTCATAAATTGACTTATTATCTGTCATCAATGAAATAATTCCTGCTTAGCTCATAGTTCAACTCCTGTGATGGCTATTGCTGAACTTCTTACATTTTGTCAAAGGGATGGATCATTTCCCTCTCCCCTAGTCTTGGCTTTTTCTAGCCTCTTAGCTCCTCAACCTAGAAAACTGTTAAGAACCTTTTGCCTAAATTATTTGGGTAACGTACTCATTATTTGACTTTCAAACTATGTGTTGCTATTTTCATGAATCCTTTGTTTTCCCAGCCTAAGCTTGTTTAGGGTCTTATATAGAATATGGTCTTTTCCTTGTTATAGCATTCATAACTTATGATAAGTATTGTTTAATTGGCTTTGTCCCATGATATTATAAAATCTGAAAAAGTATGGTCTGTATATGTCTTGTTTACTCTTCTATCCTAGGAATCTAGTATATGAAGTAATTAATTTTATTTTAATTTTAAAAATTATGGTCAATAATCATTGATGCTTTCAGCTAGTTACAATATAAAAGAAACAAGTTACATCAGATTTGTGGTGACTCTGTGTATGTAGGGGGATTGGGAACTAGTCTACATTTGGTATCAACCATATCCTTAAAAGACTCATCAAATGGAATTAAATAACAATAAAAAATATTTCCTTTTGAGTTATGAATTTGAATTAAGATATTTTCTCCAGAATACTGCTACAAATGTTGAGATAAAGATAGATATGCACATATCTACACTTATGTACATGTTGATATGTAATCTACACCCACACTTATGCCTGAATTCATACTTAATAAATGGCAAATTAAAAATAATGGCACATAGAAGTAGTAGGTTTTAAACAGAGACAGGTATTTGGGAAGACTTGTACTCTATGGAAATATTTGGAAAGGAAAAAAAGAGGATGCAATATTCTGATACAAGACACAACTAGAGTAAGAGTAAGGAAGCATCCTGTATTTATCACCTGTATACTTAAACAGAATTTTTAATGAAATGTTATCAAAGAAAGGAACATAAATTCTAAAGCACATGCTGAAATAAAATACTCTTATTTCTGATTAGAAAACATTGTTGCTGATAGATTTGCAGAAGGCCCAATAATATTACATTTCTGAGGTGGTCTCCTACATAGAACTTGGACAGAAAAATCTAACTCCTTCTAAGATGAACAATATAAAGTGTTAGCCACACCATCCAAACATATGATCAGAATAAAAAACTTGGGAAGAAGTTAAAACTTACATTAAAATGTACCATAAAAAATCCTCCAATGGCAAAGATGAAAATGTTAATGAAACATTTCACTATGAATTTTAAAAATTATAAATTGATCTGTCTTTGAAGAGAAATAAATGTAATAATTCATTAAATGAATAGCAAAAATAATTAAATCTAGGAATATATGAAACTATTTGAAAAAATTCAGGAAACATATAGACAGAAACCAAGGAAAGAAGAGGCTTTGAGTATACAAGTATAGATATCGTGGAAGAGGGAATAAGATATAGGAAGACTTTTATGAGGAAAAGTACCAAAATAAGATGGAAATACTCATTTGAATTTAGAGAGAAAATTAGAGATATAGAATCCAGGTACAAGAAAACAAAACCATGCATAATTGCATCCTGAAAGGTGAAAAAATAAACACTGAGGAAAAAACACATGCAAACCCATACACATGCAGAAAAATTACAAGATGCATAATGACATGCATACTAGAAATAAAATAGATCATATAATCTAAAATAACATGACAAACCATACCAAACATAGAAAATGCAAATGTTTTAAGCTAACTTATTGGAAAATACAAATTTTAATCAAATCAGAACCCAATTTTAAGTTATTTAATAAATTCAGAAATTAAAAAATATATATATTTAATCTTGGACCAAGAAATAAGAAGGCACACTTAAACAGATAGGCTCACAATTATATCAGAAAAAATGTAGTTCAGACTAAAAATATTTAAAAAGACAAAAAAGAGCACTTTTAATAAGGATTGAAAAGTACAATGACTATATATATATATATATATATATATATACTAAGAATTACAGGGAAAAAAATCATACAACTGAAATTTGACAAAATGCAAATACAAAAAGTTCAAAACATCCCAGTCATTTCAGTCATATGATATTTTCAATATCTCTAAGTAAAGGATGTATAAATAGCCAAATCAAAATCACCTCAGAACAGGGAGGGTTTGGCAGGGCTGGCTGGGAACCACCCGGGCCGCGATCCGACTGCAGTGCCAGCCTGGACCTTGCGGGCCGTGGTGGGGGTTGGGGGTTCCCAGGGAGAAGGCCAAACCCCATGGAGATATGGGATCTGGGCTCCAGCCTTCGGGGCAGTCGTCCAGGCCACCTGTCCCTGATCTTCCTGGCCATGGCCTTTGCTCTTTTTCTCCCCTTGCCCAAATGCTCGAACCTCAAGAGGCTCAGGCTACATCCTGGAAGGGGATTCCATAAACTAGAGCCTGGACAGGGGAAGCTGAGCTGGCAGCTCTGTCCAGAGGAAAAGGCATAAACATCAGCAGCACCTGCTGGCCCTGTTGGTGGTATTCACCCTATTAACAAAGGAGGAGACTGACTAGTGGTGTTGGGGGTGCTGTTGTCCACAGTTGCCCTGCAAGGCCGCAGTTGGGACCCTGCTGTGGTGTCTCCAGCAGCCCTGGTCCTGGAAGTTGGGGTTGGCTGATCAGCCTTCTAGCTTCCTCTGACAGAGTCTTTCTACCAAGGGCACCCAAGTCTGTCTTGCATGCCCTATGGTGCTCCCCCACCCATGGTCCTTACCTGAGACTCCTGGCCCAGGTGCCATTGCCTTGGCCTCCTGCCCCGGGTGTGATGGGTGAGTACTATTGAGTGAGAGGCTCTCATGCTCTTTCCGTGATGGTGGTTGCATCATTGCAAATGACCCTGGGTGGGAAATAGTGGCGTGGAGGGTTGAAAAAGAAATAATCTCTCAGCCTGAAATGGCTTGATTTTTACTGCTAAAAAGGCTCAAAAAAAAGAGGAAGAGTCCATGGAATCTTCGGCCCTGGGCCCAAAGCAGGGCTTCTGCTCTGCTGGTCAGGCAAGTGGATGGGCGCCCCCTGAGGCTGCCCCAGTGGAGAAGAGGGCTGCGGACTCCGCAGCCTCCAGCACCTCCCAGAGGCCAGCCTCTACACCAGCGTACTCCCTTCAGAAGGCTTTGGGTTTGGGTTGAGACGATTGTTTAAAATTATTGTGTTGTCAGTGATTTAAAACAACACTGCTTACGTCAGACCCATTTTTCTGACCCTGATAAGTTAGAACTGAGAAGTAGTAAGCATGCCTCTTGCCCAAGCCTGCTCCTCAGTTGCACCATCTGTGATCTGCTGGACCACTGAATTTATTTCCTTAATAGTCTCCCTCCTTGTTATGCTTCACTCATCAACTCTCCCCATATTACCGCTATTACTTTTTTTTTTCACATTTAAAATTATAGCAAAATGCTCACTTAAATATAAAACACACACATTACCACCCCCATATAATACCTCTTTCTACATGGTATATTGACTTTTGTTTGTACACCTATTACACCAAAGTTGCAATCGTAATTATATGCCCATTAGAAATCCTCTAACCTGATTTCATTTTCTATAATTGTCCATGATGTTTAAAAACTTCATTTTAATGACTTGATATTATTTGAACTAGAAGATGTGTCATGTTGTAGGCTACTCAAACATTTCTCTACATTTTGGCATTTTGGATTTGTCCTTCATTTGTTCTTTCATTCTTCAGCTTGTTCTTTCCTTTCTTCCTTCCTTTTATTCTTTCTTTCATTATTTTTTTTCCAATTTTTCTTTTCTTTGATATAGGTAGATATTTCTGTAAATATCTATATATAGCTAATATATATCTATTTCTAAATAATAATGAATTATTTCATAATAAAAGGGATAATATTTTAAGAGTAATAGGTCAAAACATAATGACATACTTAGATATTTTGAAATATTTGGCTTTTTAATTTCCTTCCAGCCGTGTGTATTCGATACCACTTTATAATACAAAATTTGATTTTCCTCTAATATAAATTGTTTATGCTTTTGTCTCTATTCATAGAAAATTAATAGGCAGATGAGCTACTTTATAATTTGATCTTAATTGGTCTTCAAACTTTTTATTTCATTTTATTTTTACCCTTTACTCCCCTTTCAACTCACATTTAGAGCAGTGTCCTCCAGTCTCCAGCCACATAGTTGTTGACCTGTGTTTTCAATACACCATAAATTTTCAAATCTCCCCGACCTCAGAATATCCCCTCTTCTGGAATGCTTTTTCTCAACTGATTGATACCTTCACCATTCTCAACACTCAGTTTCAGTTTTTATCTGACCTTTGAAGTAGTCTCCATTTTACCATTTTCCATGCTACTATAATATTTATTGTTTTTCTCTATGATTAATTAAATTTAAGGGAACTTATAGAGTCCTCCCCTCAGTCTTTGGCATATAGTAACTTCTCAATGAAAGCAAAATAATGCACATAATATATTCTAATGATATTTTTATTAAGTTAACTATTAAATACAACAATGGTGTTAATTATGAAACTGTATTTCCCTTTCTCTAGATGTTGAACTCATCTGGAAATAGAAATAATATTTTATAGATTGTTTATATGTATAAATATATATACATTTTCAATATATTTATATATTCTTTGATTTCTCCATTCAAGCAGAGTGCCTGGCTCATCCAAAGTACTCAGTAAAAATGAGTTGGCATAAGAATGTTAAGTTACAAAACCATGCTTTTAAAAAACATAATTTTCTTGAGTTTTAACTTTCTGTGTTAGAATGTATATTTTTATAAGTATATTGTGTAATATGCATATATATGTGTGTGTGTGCATATTTATATATGCTATATATTTAATTTCAAATAGTTTGGAAATGTGTTATGGAAGCCATATGCTTATATAATTATCTAAATATACATTAAATTTTTAAATAGAATTGTAAACAACATAAGTGACTGTTTATAACATAATTTATTTAATTGTTGATCTTGCACTCCCTAGTAACAAAAACAGTTATAGCTACTTGGATAATTTTTTTTTAAATACTACTTTCTTTGTGTGTTAGATCCTCAGAACTACCAATTTTATACTAGAACATCAAAACTTCTCTACTGATAGCTAATTATTCATAAACTATTTACTGAAACTATGAAATATAATCTTTTAAAATAAAATTTTATTGAAGTATATTATTCATATATGAACATAAATAAACAATAATTATATAGTAAAATCTGTGAATTTACAAACAAACAAGCATATCATCATACAAGGCTCCGATACATCTCCCCACCACCAACATCCTGCATTGTTACAAACCATGAAAAAGCATCTTCAAAACACCACTACTAACCATAGCCCATATCTTTCACCTGGTGCACTTTTCCCCAACCCACTCAATCGTCAACATCCTATATCAGTATTATATATTTGTTATAATTCATGAGACAACATTTTCACACTTGTCCTGTCAACCACCGTCCATCGCCCACCACAGGATGCCCTGTGTTATACAGCCCCATGCTCTGTACAATCCGTTCAAAGTGTATACTCAGAGGCTCTCTTTTTCATTACAGAGTTGTGTTGTCATCACCTCAATCAATTTTAGAACCCTTTCATTACTCCAAAAGGAAAAATCACATAACACCATATATTCCCACATCACTGTCCCTTAGCTTGGAGATAATATCTTCTTGCCACTGCTGCAAAATATTACAATATTACTGTCAACTATCGTCCATAAGTTACATTAGTTATCATTTTCCTGTGCATCACCACACTGTTAGCATTTTGTAAAAGTAGAGCATTCTTATAT